>CM071637.1:0-1200000 GCA_036419045.1 Scirpophaga incertulas
AACAAATTTTCAAAATTAAATATTAGCAACAACACAAATTTTCTTTTAGAAATATTGCATTATCATCAGTCATGTCATGTGATCGTGAAGCTGAAAGAAAGAAAAAGCCAATCAAAATCTGCAACTAATCTGTGGTGTAGGTAATTGTATTGTTATCTGTGTTCTGTCTGCTTGCCATTCCCGCTGTGTGATTATGTTAGGAAGATTGCTCTGCAGAATAATTATAATAGAAGAGTGTGTGAAGTATATTGTGAAGAGGTGAAAGCAAAGCTGATTTATGAAGACCTGTTTATTTAATTTCATTTATACACGTGACCCATTTTAACCGCTTTTTCATGAAGCTGAATGATCACAATTGGGCAGTATGGAAATTCCAAATTATAGTAATATTGTTGGCCAAGGGCCAAGGGACAAAGTAGTCACTGAAACTTTCGGAGTGATTAAGACAAACTATTCTATTAATAAAGTTAAGCCTGACTTTGTAAATCCACGATTTTTTTTGACTAACTTATGATATTTATTGAACGAAGGAACAAAATAATAGCGTAGATTAACTAAGCCATACTTAAAAATGCCTGAGATTTGCTTTTTTTCATTTCGCTTTAATGTCGCTACTAAAATCAACGCTAATACTGCTCAAACTACCAATTTGAACCATGTCGATAGTTATCTCATTATATAGAAGTAAAGAAATAATCTTCTGTTGTATTATAATCTATTTTACTATTTAAAAAGAAACTTCATTTTAAATGTATATAATTACATAAGACAGGCTGCTTAAAAATTTGTGCACTAATTTACACTTAAATAATATATTAAGCTATTAATTATAAGTTGGAATACCGAATTCTAAGAAAATAATTAAAATTTAAAAATACCATCTAATTTCGCGTGAGCAGGCTTAGGGGTTTTGGCATGTCATGCCATGGTTACACAATGCTTTATTATTGTTTCTGTTACTACATCAAATCTGCTTGCGCGTGCAATATAGGCGGTGGCTATCGTCCTATGTACTTGAGAGTAAATCAAACTGAAAAATAAGCAAGCACGCACAATATAGAGAGCTGAAAGACATTCACACTCACTCACGATGTGCCTCTCATCTCGTTTGCGTGACCGAGATACGGGTCGCTTCGGGTTGGTCGGGCTAGCGAGATTCAAATCGAGGTTCCAGTTCCAGTTACAAATGACACATTTTTAACCAGATTACAGTTTCGTATCGTTCAGTTTAATATTTCGAAAAAAAAGAGTTGTTTCATTAAAGAGCGGCACACGTCTGGCCTGTGGGTCCCAGACTTGTCACTGTAAAGTCATTCAGAACGCATCCTTTGTGGTTAACTGTAACTGTCAAGTGTCTGTCAATGTCACGTCTTGTGAATACAAATACAAATCGATTTGCTTGTTAACGTGAAGTAGGTAGCGGGTTGTTATTATATTCTATTTTCTTGGTATATTGATAATTATTTTACCTTTTACTAGTCGTGTTCGTCGTTTTTGTATTCAATTATAATTAATTTTCCGAATTTGGTGTTATTAACCAAATTATTTAGGTGTGATAAAATTTATTTACATGATAAATTTATCAATATTAAAGTTTAAATCAGTTTAATCTGTGTGCTACGATGATTTTGTAATAAATTACTAATCGAAGACGTAAACCTTACCGGGATTCAGACTGTCCATAAAAATTGAGGTATGTTGTATTGTTTAAAGAAAAAAAAAAAAAATGAAATTGGAAGTACTATCATAATTTAGTTTTTGGGGTACTACAATCAATAACCGTCAATACTGCTTGTTTATTAACAAAACTATATTATATGTAACATATAAGACTTTATACAATGTTTCAGGTAAAAATAATACTAATAATAGGTACTATGTACACAATAATTTCTTTTTAGAGGTGTGTAATTCCTTTAGAGAATTTTGATTAAAGAAGTCTTTTCTCTTGACCAGAAAGTGTGCACAAATGTATAACTAAAATTGTCTCATTTCAGATAATGGTTGTCCTGCAAAGGTGTTTGTTACGTTTACTGAGACTGCGGAGCCTTTTAATAATAACTATTATCATAGTATTGGTGTACATGTTTAAAACTTACAATCAGGAGGAAGCGCTAGAAGTACCAGAGGTTCCCATTCAAGATGCACATATAGCACCACCTGTGAATGACAAAAAATTTGATTATTTTATACCTATAAGCACTAAGGTATTCACAGTGATATATATTATTGAATTAAATGGTAGAGTTGTGATCTTTTTATTCTGTACAGTAACCAGCATACATATATGAATTAGGACAGCACTGCAAAAATATCTAATCATCCACAGAGATTGTATGTGACATGACCTTAATTAGTCCAGGAGCCGGTAATACAGAAAATCCCGTCATAGCGAAATCAAAAAATATTTATTTAAATAAATAGTACATAAGTATGGGAATAAATTAAGCTCGGTATGCGTAGATTCTTATTGCCGATACAATGTTAAAAAATATATTTAAAAAATGAAAAAATTTTATGTATTCGATAGTAAATTTTATTGGCGTTTAGAAAACAATCACACAAACCACTTTTTTCTGCTGGAAGGGTCTGGCATACCTATTTGAAGTGAGTCAATGAGGGCTAAAATTTCTCCATCATGCCGGAATCTTTTTATTTAATTTTATTTATTTTTATGTAACTTTTAAAAATATATCAGTATGCGTGCTCAAAGACTGCTGGAAAAATCCCGCATACCATATTCATATATATAGTGCTTAAACTATATTAGCATCTACTCCAAAATGTATGATGTTCAATAAATTTATTTTGGATTAATTGCTTTTTGTGGAATAAGATGTCTTTTTCTCTGCTTAGATTTAAAAGAATATGAGGATTAATATGATTCAAGGGATAGTAGGAGAATTGTTATTTTAGAAAATTAAAACAATAAAACAACATTGATTTAATTGACAGGAGTTTATTCTCAAAATTAGTATATTTATTGATAATCATCAAAATCAATTTCATCTATATCACAATGGTTTTCGTTTTCTGATTCTTCACTTTCTTCATTTAATTGGCCACTAAGAATTTCTTCAAGTTTTGAAGGAGCAGAAGGTGAAGTAGAATTTTAAAAAGGTCTTATGAATTTCAATTCTAGCAATATCCTCCATGCTGGAAACTGTCACAAAAAGTTTTACGCACCATATTTATAAATGCAATGTGGCAAAATGCCACTGAGCCAATTTGTTTTTTATTTGAACCAATTGAATGTGGATGGTAACTGAATCAAGAAAGTAAGTTGGAGTCATTGTGGTATAAAGGCCCAGCAGCACCAAAATATTTCATGTTTTTATTCAGTTGCCTTTTCTGTATGAATCGTTGATCAATAACTACAACATTTAGATGGGCACAGAAAATTATATAAGTTCTAATTCCCTAAAAATACATTATTAAAAGTTTTTTTTTTACAGAAAATAGATTGGCATAATTATACTCAAATTGAGTATGAAAGAAAATGTGAAGGTGAGTACTTTGAACATTTCTAATGTTTGATATATTATTTTCACACAAAATATTTTTAAAATATTTAGACAACATTCACAAATAATTACTTTACTTAGGTTGGTAAGCCCACATGTGGTTTTTGTTAGATCTTGTACATTATGAACTCTACAAGGATCTATAATTTGTCCCATGTGGGGTGCCAGGATGGTTTCAAATCAAAAAATATTTTTTATTTTGCTGTAACGAATTTTCGGATTTTTAACTTTATTTGTGCTACCTGGCATTACTTCAAGCTATTTTTTATGACTGTAGGTCAAAGGGAAGTATCCTATAGGTTTTTACTTAATTATAGGTGTCAAAATGTGCAGCACGAACATCATATCCTTACATTGCGTCTACTTATGTTTGTTTTTATTACTGCCCCAAAGGATTGCAGATATGGATTGGAGTATGGAAACCTAAAAATAGAAAGTGAACTAAAAAGACACCAAGATTTGAGAGGAATATTTAAATACAAAAATTTTTAATAATTAAGGAATATCGGAATTTGTTTTGAATACTATACTATTTTTACAAAACCACTAATATTGGCACATTGTAATCATTGCAATCCTGGATATATTGAATGCCCCTGTTAAATAATAGCTTAAGACATACTCAAGATTTCTTTTTCTTCTTCATTATAGGTATTGGTGAGCAAGGTATGCCTGCACACCTACCCAAGTCCGACAGCAAATTAGAGGAGAAACTCTACTCTGAAAATGGTTTTAATGGAGCTTTGAGTGACAAAATTCCATTGAATAGATCTTTACCAGACATAAGGCATCCGGGATGTAAAAAGAAACTGTACATAGAATCATTGCCAACTGTGAGTGTTGTTGTGCCATTCCACAATGAACACTGGAGCACCTTACTCAGGACTGCGTTTAGTGTGCTCTACCGTTCACCAGAACATTTGATTAAAGAGATTTTTCTAGTTGACGATGCCAGTACCAAAGGTAAGATGGCTTAATAGTACTTTTGTTATAAAACATGACTGCAATTTATTTATTTGTAATCTTGTATGGTATTTTAGGTTTGTTCTAGGGTCAATTTAATTTAAAATTTTGTATTAAAATGAAATAACTTAATCTTATGATCATTAATACTATTGAATTGGCAAATACAGTTAACTGCCACCTCTTGTAATTCATACCTTTCAACATAGTTGGCTGGCACCTCTTATAGATTAATGTATATTCTGCTAGCTTTTCCTTTTTATTTCTTTCCCAATTTCCGAACAGGTGTAGAGTCGAATTTTTTTTTCTTGTTCGTACGTACGCACAAGGTTTTTGGTTTTTTTTTAAGCTTTTCTTTTTTTTGGTTTTGTTTGTTTTGACGTCAATAAGTGACTGTAAAGGTCTATGTTGAATACAGATTATTTTGATTTTGAATTTTTAGTATTAAATTCTTGTAATTGTGTACAATAAAGGATATCGGTCATCATCACGAACAAAACTTGACAGAAAACTGAGTTCTTCAGACAGTACCTCTTTGTAACTTATTTGCGTGAACGAATTGAATTGTTCTGTGATTTCTATGGCTGTGGAAAACGTGCTCAGGATCATTGTTCGACGTGTCATTTACACATTTCACGGTAATGAACTAAGTGGGTCAGTAAGAGATACGCACACGTCGTCTCTATTACATTAGAAATAGTGTGCAATTTTTAATAGCTAATAACTTATTTTTATTTGACTTTGCTTTGATAATACTAAATAAATATTTAAAAAAGTACATATGAAAAAAGTCTCGACTCGGGCCGGTCCGAATACGCGTTTCCAACATTCGGATGGTTCTTTCTTTACAGACACACATTGGTATAAAGGTATATCTTTAGAAACATTTTTAAAATAGTAAAACAACATATCGTTTGTGTAAACGCATGCATTTGCTGATGTTTAGTTAATTGGATTTTACATTTTGTCGTGTCTGCAACTCAATTTTTCTAATAGATGTCTATTGACTGATGGTGACTATGATAATTAGTGCTCGGAATAGGTAGTTTAATTTTACGTACTTGCGATTTTGTGACATCAATAGTATGGATATGCCTGGTAACTTACTATTTTCAGAGTTTGTAAAAATATTATATTGAACTTTCAAAATAGTATTTTATCTTTTAGCTTATTGTTGTAATAATAAGTTGTAAACATAAAATTTTACAATAAAAGCGTAAAGAAACGAATAGCAAATAAAAACAGAAAATTTTAGGCTTATCCATGTTACGCTTACATTGACTTTCTTTCTGCAAGTACATAAAATTAAACTACCTCCGAGCACTAATGATAATAGTGGAATAAATTTAATGTAAATTTGAGTCTTGTTGCTACCATTTATCTTACGTCCCCCTTTAGAACACTCTATTCAAGAAACAATTAGGTAGTTAATTTTTTTTTAACTCTTTTTGGTTTTCTGCGGACTCTTTGGTCCGCACTCTTATTTGTTTGTTATTATTTATATATTATCTATTCTACAAGTAACATATCATTTGTCGATCAGGAGAAAGGTATTGTTCTCCGTTTTGTGGGGACAGATGGTCTTGTCCCCCACAGTCATAACCCTATCTATATTTATGTTCTAACTATTCCTTAAGACTGATATTTAATTAATATCTATGATTAGTATTTACATTTGTGTGTTTAAATACTAAGATTAATTATAATTTAGAAATTTAAAAATATTACTTGATTACATTAGATTTTATTGCTAATTGTTTAAGCTAGTTATTGATAGTTTTTTTTTATTATTATTCATATATTTAATTAATAATCTTGACAAGAGTCCTAGTATGCTGCCGGTAGCGAGGCAAGGCCCAAACATATCGGTGGTTAGGGCTGCAGACAGAGAAATCTCCGGACAATACGTGCCGTGTCGAGAATAGTGTTGCCCAAATTCAGTCTTGGTCTTGCAGTCTTGGTCTTGTTCTTGCGTTTTTGCAAGACCAAGACCAAGAACAAGACCGCGTATTTTTAGCAAGACCAAGACCAAGACTGACCGTGCAAGACTTGAGCAAGAACAAGACATAGCCTGCAAGACTCTTGCGTCTTGCAGCTAGGACTTAGCGCCATTTCACTGAGTAGTTAGGTGTAACAGTTCGGTGTATAGGTAGGTACGCTTAGGAATTCTATGAGACGCAAAAAAACTGTATCAAAGAATATGAAAAACTGGACCTATGCGCATTACGACTAATACCATAAACATAGCGAATAAAAATTTTAGACCCAAGGCATAAGGCTCAGACTTTTGACCTGACAATGTGGGGGAAGCAACTTAAAACAGAAAGTCTGCGCAAGTTCAATGAACTTTATGAAGAATATAAAAGTCCACCTACACTCACTGAACAAATCTCTGGAATTACCAGAAAAAGAAAATAAAGTATGTGATGAAGATGAAGACGTAATAGACTTTGATAAACTCTATGAATGTCCCTCGACGTCATCTGGATCTTGTCTTCAAGGCTTAGTGATAGACGAGTTGGAGGAGTACCTGAGAAAACCAAGAACTGCCAGCTCGGAAGACATTTTAGATTGGTGGAGGACGCATGAGACAGAGTATCCGATTTTATCGAAAATGGCCCGTGATTTTCTCTCAATACCTGCAACTTCAGTACCTGCTGAGAGGTTATTTTCTAAAGCATCATTAGTAATTAGAAAACATAGAAATAGGTTAAGTGATGAGTCAGCCAGATGGTTACTTTGTATTAATTCTTGGTCAAAAAAAATTATATAAAGTTTCATAACCTAATGATAAAGCTGTTGATTTGTGTTGTATTTTATTTTTTATTCAAATAAATGATAAATCGTAAAACTCTTTTATTAAATTTCTTATAAGTTGAGGGTTCAATCTCTTTCTAGACAGATAAGTATTGTTCTTTAAAATACAGTCAAGTTATTGTAATTAATTTGTTTTTTTACATGTTTTAGCAAATGTAAGCTTATAAATCATAAATGTTTATTAAGAAACAGTTACTTCCATGGAAAACGACATATACGAGTAGGTCAGTTGATTTTTCGAATTTCTTATCAAATCTTCAGTTATTTATTAATCTGCTTGATCTTTACTATGGCTATGTTAATTCAAGCTCACAATGTTCCAATTCTAATACGTTTTTCTAAGATTTAAAGTAAACTTTAATAAATAGTAATAGACTAATAGGTAATTGCAAGACTTGCAAGACTCTTGCTGCAAGACCAAGACCAAGACCAAGACTGGGAGCGCAAGACCAAGACCAAGACCAAGACCAGGTGTATTGGCGCAAGACCAAGACCAAGACTGACTAAGTCTCGTCTTGTTCTTGCATTTGGGCAACACTAGTCGAGAATCACTGCTTTTTGTATCCGGCCCTTGATCCATCCGTCAAGCGAGCGCCTCTTAAGATGTTGATCGAGACTCTTTGCTATCAAGCCATTCGCAGACACAACTATCGGAACAATGATTGTCGAATCAACATCCCACATGGCGATTACCTCGTATGCCAAGTTAAGGTACTTACTGGCTTTGTCCTTCTCGGCTTTTTCGAGGTTCTCGTCATGAGGGATGGTAATATCGACGAGCATTGCACGGCGTTGCGAGCGGTCGACCACCACGATATCAGGTTTATTGCACGCAATAGTCCTGTCCGTGATGATAGAGCGATCCCAATAGAGCAACACATGGCCATTTTCAAGAACTGGCGCTGGTGCGTACTTATAGTACGATGTCTCATGCTCAACAAGGCCGTATTGAAGGGCAAGCTGTTGATGGATGATCCTGGCTACTAGGTTGTGTCTATGCAGCATAGCCTGCTGCCTAATCTCGGGGGACCGAGGGATGGAGTTCGCCGCCTGTACGAGGGAGTCGTGCGATCTATGACCATGTATGGGGCTCCCGTGTGGTCGCAAGACTGCGCGAGGTCCCCCCGCTGCAGAGCTCTGCTCGGCTAGCGGGCCGCCGGTGCCATACTCCCGCACCTCAAAGCTTGGCTTCTCGGGAAGGAGGAGGTCACCGAGGTTCCGATTGACTCAGATACTCACCGGGCACGGCTGCTTCGGTGAGTATCTGTGTCGAATAGGACGGGAGGGATCGACACATTGCCACCACTGCGCATCCGACCTCGACTCGGCCCAGCACACGCTGCCGGAGTGCCCCGCGTGGGCCTCCGAGCGCCAAGTCTTGGTCGTAGAGATCGGGCGAGATCTGTCTCCGCCGGCATTGATTGCGGCAATGCTGGCTGACGAGGGAGGTTGGAGGGCTGTAGGCTCCTTCTGTGAAGCAGTGATGCTCCAGAAGGAGGCCGCCGAGCGGGGTCGGGAGATGGCCGATCCCGCTCGAAGGAGGGGGCGCCGGGCTCGGTAGCACAGTCGCGGCGCTGCCGCGGGTCGCCGGGCGGGCGCGAGGGAGCCGCGGATACGGCGACCCGGGATGGACCACGCCCCTTCCGTCGTCGGTGGAGGAGGCTCCCCTGTATCGACGGGGGAGTAGAGGCTGGGGGTTCCCGGAAGTAGCTTGGTGTTCCGGGGGCTCCCTACATGCCTGAGGAAGGCCATCCCTGAGGTTGTTAGTGGCTAGGCCTCCCCCTTCTGGGGAGGAGAGCCCCACATAACCGCCGGCTCGCCACAGCCGGGGTATGCAACTTAATGCATTTTCCTCAGGGGAACAAAAAAAAATAGGTTGTGTCTATGCAAATACTCACCGTTTGCAAGATGAGAACAACCATAAATAATATGCTTAAGTGACTCTCACATATATATTATTGTTGATTACAATTAAAAAAAAGGTAGTTAAATTTGAAATTATATTATTATTATATATTATGGCGACAACAGCATCCATGTAGACGATCCTGGTATAATCTCCATCGGAAAGAGTATGTGAGCAGCCTCGTTAAGATAGAACTGGTCCAGCATCAAGCGATGTTTCAGGGTTTCTGAAGCGCGAGCTAGACGAATACGTAGCCAAGCACATGAGCAAGGTGTCGGTGATTCGGCTCGCCAACCGCAGCGGGCTGATTACGGCGCGGCTGGCCGGCGCCAGGGAAGCCACCGGCGATGTGCTCGTGTTCCTGGACTCGCACACCGAGGCTAACGTGAACTGGCTGCCTCCGCTGCTCGGTAACTTAAACCAATGTCCTTTATATTTATCTATGTATTTGTGGAGCGCATGTGGCGCTGTGGTCTCTGGCTGGTACTAATTACAACGGATAATCAATGTTCTTATCAGTTCTCAGAATGATGTCCTCGCGTATGACACATTTGAGTTATTTAAAAACTATATTTTACAATAAAAGCGTAAAGAAACGAATAGCAAATAAAAACAGAAAATTTTAGGTTTATCCATGTTATGCTTACATTGACTTTCTTTTTGCTAGTACATAAAATTAAACTAATGATAATAATGCAATAAATTAAAAGTAAATTTGAGTTTTCTTGTCACCATTTATCTTACGTCCCCCTTTAGAACACTCTACATATACACATAAAACATACTCATAAAACTAATAGTTGATCTTTTTAATAGATCTTAGACCATTTTTCTTTTTTTTTTCTCGAGGTGGAATGCTTTTGCGCACATACCCGATGATGGCGAATGATATCCACTAAACCACCCCGATGTGCAACATTTTTTTTCTTTTTTTTTATGATACTGTCCTCTAACATATAGGTCAGAGTCTTTAGTATTTCTATCCTTCCTTCTTTGTCATTCTTCCTATTTTGTCATATACTTATACCTATGTACATTTTATTTATTCTTCTTACTTCTATTTACTGCTTTCTTTGTGTATCTTACGCTATTTATTTTATTATATTCAGTACAATACTTATCTATTTATACTCTCTACTGTGCTTATTTTAAGTTACCTATTTGCTTATTAATTTTGCCTTTTGTTGTGGATTACTATATTCTATTTACATTTTGCCATTTTAGCTATTGCTTTGTCTTACATGCTAATTCTAATTATATAGTATAATTGATTAGCATGCTATCTTGTTCTTATTTATTGTTCTGCTAGCAATTTTTTCTATGTATTTTATGAACTCCCTGATG
Organism: Scirpophaga incertulas; assembly: GCA_036419045.1. NCBI lineage: Eukaryota > Metazoa > Arthropoda > Insecta > Lepidoptera > Crambidae > Scirpophaga > Scirpophaga incertulas. Next base: position 10,555 of record CM071637.1, read on the forward strand.
TGCATCTTGCCCTTAGTAAGGACGTTCTAGGGACTGAGGAACTCACTTTCTCCGGATAATAGATCTAACGTGATTCTTGTACTGTAAACTTTATTGAATTTTTCTGCGTGAAACGGAATTTAATTAAGAATTTGTTCTTAATGACAACACTGAATTCGAGAGATTCAAAAGCTAGAAAATTGTAAGCAGTGGAAAGTAATTTCGCGCACGATTTGTATTCGTATTTGAATTCCAAATTCACGTCTAATAATTCAAAAATACGTCTCCTGGTCGCGTGCATAGAGCCGATCGCGTTAAACTACCGCACGGTGGTCTGTCCGTTCATCGACGTGGTGGCGCACGACACGTTCGAGTACCGCGCGCAAGACGAAGGTGCGCGGGGCGCGTTCGACTGGGAGCTGTTCTACAAGCGGCTGCCCGTGCTGCCCAAAGACGACGCCCGGATGCCGGAGCCGTTTGAGTGAGCCTATATTTGTCAATTTATTACTTAAAAATAATACTTCGCCATGATCAATAGATTATGTTATAGTTTATGATAGGCTTTGCTTTTTGTAACTAGTATTTAGTTATAGTTTTTGTAATGAATCTTTTTCGGAACTAGGGGCAGAAAATTGGTTTATCTGTTTTTATTATAACTAATGGTACAAATGCGGTTTAACTTTCGGCTGTGTTCGGGAGAGTCACGTGACATCTTATTCTGGTAACGATAATTTGACGATAGCTGTGTCTTTGTTACACAATAGTATCAGAGACTATTATTACAATATGACAGAAACAATAAAAGCAAATGAGCATAATTGAATACTTATGTGTAAATTAACATAATTTACATATGTGCCGTCTAATTACGTACAATTATAAATTTATTTGACACAATAGGCTATTTGACAGGTTTTTAAAATCCATTTTATATTATGCAGTAGAGTCTAAGGAACCCAGTAAAAGTTGTTATTTTTAATTCTGGTATATATTAGCTGAAAAACATCGAATTAAAAATTCAATATTTAAATAGTGTGCCAAAACGCTACTTTGACAATATGGCGCTGCAATGAGGTCGGTGACGTCACTTGCCTGTATTCTGATCTGTGACAACTGGCATATATATTTGTTTGTTGTAAACAAAGCGATTGGATTTACTTTTTATCAGTGATTTATGTAACAAAATGAGTTACAAATGGTGTGCAGTTCCAAAATGTACAAATACGTCGTTAAAAACTCCGGAAAAACTATTTGTAAGTGTTCCAAAGAATATCGAAGTGCGCCGAAAGTGGTTGCTACTTTCTCGGAGGGATCATAATGACATAGCGAATAGTACAAATATTTTCTTTTGTGAAGATCATTTCGATGTAAGTAAACATAATATTTATATTTTGTAATAATTAATTACATTCAGAATGTTAATATTTTCGTTATTGATTTGAGGTTATAATACCTCTAATATTTTTAACAGAATGTCTCTTGCATGCAACTCACTTCGAATATTTCCGCTGTTTTCCATAATATTTGTTAAAATTTGTAGCTACAGAGTCCTATGATTTTAATAAGCAGTACACTAAAAGATCCCGACTAAAACTTGTTTCTTCGTTACAGATGGAAAATGACATAGCAAATTACTATCAGTACAAAATGGGTTTCAGTCAGAAAATAATTCTAAAAGATAAAGTTCTGCCTTTTAAATTTCATTGCCAGCCAGATCGCATTAAAAGAAAGTGTGATGCTGGTAGGTACTTCCCGATCTGCATTTGTCAAACGGCAAAGAATGGAACTTGTTAAACAATGTGAAGACATTCAATAACCGACGTAACGTGAACAAATTATCGTTTATGTTCACGAAATTGTGCCAAACAAACTTAATTATTTATAACCTATATAAGTTCTTGTGGAAGTTCATCATTATTTCACTTTCTTATGATATAAGTTACCATTAAAGTGTAATTATACTTACTTTGCTGTTTTTACATTTTTTAGCTCCGAAGCATAAAAGTCAGAATTATTTTTGAAAAATAATCCGACCATGATTGCGTCGACTTGCGGTAGGTTTCTGCTGTCTGCTTTTACAAAATCGTTGTCCATGGTTGAAAGTACTTGTAAAATAGTGCAAATAAACAAAAAAAAAACAATGCATAATAAAGAAAATCTTAATATAACGGAGATAATCTACCACAACTAGGCGCAACACAAGTAGGCAAACGAAGTTTACAAGCAAGTGACGTCATGATAAATTCGACCAATCAGGAGCGTTTTGTGTCACGTGACAAACGTTTAAAAAATGCAATTTTTATTTACGGATTATAAAATAAATTAATCATTATTTTCAACTTACGTTAATAAATAATCATTTTTTAAGTCTTAATTTATACTGTTAACGGTAATTGACACTTTATTTTTCGCATTGTCAAATAGCCCATTGTATCAAAAAACAGGAGATTGTTAACTTTCTACAAAATTATTTGTATGAAGTGTTTGTTATTTCCCTTGGATTGTCATTATAAATTTCGACGCGGTTTGTCGAATATTTTGTCGATTATCGTTTGTTTACAAAAGAGGTCGGTTAGTCGCATTCCCCACGAGTGGGTAGAGGGTTCTTACAATGGTTTGCCGTGACCAGGAGCCCAGTAATGGCCGGCGGGTTGTTCGCGATCTCGCGCGTATTCTTCTGGGAGCTGGGCGGGTACGACCCCGGCCTCGACATCTGGGGCGGAGAGCAGTACGAGCTCAGCTTTAAGGTGCGTTCACCAGTATCACACACAGCCCACTCAAACATAGCGATGTGCCGAGTACGGTTTGACTCGAGTCAGTCTCGATTCCTGCTTTGGACTCGCCTACTCGAATACCAATTTATTTTGATTCGAGTACGCTGTACTCGAGTTAGGAAGAATCGGTTCGTACTCGCTAACTTGATTCTATTTATACGAGTCTATACTGACTCGAGTCTAGTATTCGAATTTGGTTAACTCGCTTGTACTCGCAAACTGTTTACATAAGCTCCTATATGCTCTAAGTCTTAATTCAATCTTTTAATAAAAGTTACAGTACTATTATTATTTTTGTGTCATTGTGTTTAACCTAACATACACGCTGTTTGAAGCTAACTGCTTTCTATTTTTCCTTTTTGTTCTAAAATCGAATTCTAGTTCTGGACTGGACGAGAATTTGTAGACTCGAGCCTAGAAATATTCGAATACCAAACATAGAATTCGAGTACTCGGCTCGAATCAGGCAATCGAGTCCTGATTCGAATACCGTATAAATTGACTCGAATCAAGTTGATCCACCAAAACGAGTCGCTTTAGGAATCAGTGATCTAAACGATCACACTTTATATAACTAGACTAGAGACAGTGTCCATTGTCATAATGGGGAATATGCAATTATAATATTTATGAAAATTTTGTTATTAAAATGCTAAAAAATATAAAAGTAGGGCCACTGCTAGGTTAATATTTAAAATAATGTTGTTTTTTTAACAATAATTACGAGTCAAAAGTAACGTGAAACGGAACGGATTTAAAACACCAATCAGCGTTCAGTGACGTCACTCCTGTTATGACAACTTATTTCAAGTTATAAGTTGTAGTAAAAGTGAACAATTACACCAATATTAATTGCGTTTTTTGAATAAAAATGGAAGTTGGGTTTGCCAAGGCAGATTCTAGGACTCTGCCAAAAGTTAATGTTGACTTGGTAGTGACATTTTATGTCGAAAGTGTAGAGTTTTCAAGTGTAGAAATGAAAGGGACTAAACAAAAAGACATTAAAAAGTTTGGGTAAGTGTTAGGTAGGTAACTGTTTCTTTTGTGTACAAGCAGATTAACTAAGTTAACAATAAATATATCCGCCGACTTATGTGGTCAAAGTGGTCTTCACAGCATCAAATGATAGTCTTTGGGGAATAAATGTCATTCCTCTTCGCCGTTTGAAACCACATTTTTCTCAGTTTTGGGCTAGAAGGTCCAATCAAAAACAATTTATTAGGAAACTTATTTGAAGTAGATGGACACATTGGCACAAAACATACGTCCACACGGCTTTTTTTCGAACTATCAATGGCATAGTTATGATCACCTGATGTTGATGGACAGTCCATTGGTAATTTTTACAAAATAGTACCTTTAAAGTCGAGATAAATGAAAAAACAACTAAAGTCTAATCATTAATTCACTGGAGTAAACTGACGTTTACGGTGTTACCACTTTATGATGAACAGAAAATAGTGTTGTGACTAGAATATTGAAATCAAACTCATTCATTCAATTTCATTCCGTCCTCAAATCACATTACTCATTTTATTTATTTTATTAAGAAATCTTAATCCAAATTGTCGTGGTTATATCCATTACAACGATAAATAATTATGTTTTGTCTAAAATGAAATACAATAACTACTATTACAAAGTGGTTAAATATGTATTTTTCTTTTAAAAAGATTGCAATGATTAAAGTACTTCCAAATGTTCGAATAATTACAGCTCAAAAAATTGATTTACTGATTAACTGAACGCATATTTCGGGAACGCTAGCAAGTGAGTGAATTTCATTTTTTGTATCTGATAGAATTCATGTACCTATATTATAATTGATTGAGTACTTTTTTTTCATAAACGTTGTTACTGACTTTGTGCGAGTGATCTAAATAACAACGAAGGGTGAAGTCCTTATCGATTTATTCAATTTATCCAATTATATTTGCAGGTCACCTCACTAGTACGATAAATATGGCAGCATAATTTTACAATGTGACATTAGCATCTGTCAGTTTACTCCAGTGAATTAATAAACAGACTTTAAGCTAGCAATGACACGCGCAGTACAATCAGTGAGCCAGTGACAATGACAGACAGGAGTGACGTCATACGAACTATAAGTCCGTTTTCGCGCGAAAATTTAAATTGACTATTTTAAATCGCATTTTTTTTAGTAATATACAGTCTTTTAATCTATATATCGTCGTTCATATTGCAATTTGTTCTATGTCAGAAATGAAAAGTTTACAGGAGAGTAAAAAAACTGTGTACTGAAAAAAAAAATCTATTATAACACTAATATATTTTTAACTAACGTTTCATAACGCAATTGCGTTCGTCTTTCGGCCCCGCTCAGAATTATTATCTAAGCATACCTCAATAATAATAAAAAATACAAATTTTTGACATAGAACAAATTGCAATATGAACGACGATATATAAAAATGAAACCCGTTTCGCGTTGTCACGGCATCACGTGTGAACGGCTGAACCGATTTCGATAATTCTTTTTTTTAAATGTTTGTGGAAGTCCAAGGATGGTTCTTACGGAAAAAAATATTAAGAAAATCTCTCAGAAATATTGAAAAGTATACATTTAATTTTGCATATTTTAAAAAACGCGCGTTACGAATGTCATTTTTTTTTATACGAATGTCAACGTCATTCACAGCCATAGACTATATTAAAAGAGCATCGTTTCAACTATACAAAATAAAGTAGTGCATCAAAGCTACGCTAAGGCGGTACGAAGTTCGCCGGGTCAGCTAGTTTTTTTAATATACTTGTGGTCTATTCTTCGTGGAGTTCTTTCTTCTGTATAGTTAAAGTAAAAACGTTGACAGTAGCCAGTGCAGTAGTGCTAGCTACCTTTGGGCCAGCTAATTAGATTTCCACACGACTCTTGCCCGCCGCTACTGGCCCGCCAGTTGGGCCAGTAGCGGTTGGCTGAGCGAGGCCGGCGTGGCGTGCGCGTGCGCAGGTGTGGCAGTGCGGCGGGCGCATGGTGGACGCGGCGTGCGCGCGCGTGGGCCACATCTACCGCAAGTTCGCGCCCTTCCCCAACCCGGGCCACGGCGACTTCGTGGGCCGGGTGAGCTGCTTACTCTACACAATACGCACACTTTTTTCAATTACAATCTGGAGTACACTGTTTTATTAGACAAACAATACACTAAAATAATCATTTTTATAATTAACAATGTTACAAAATTATCCAAATTCTCATGCGGTCGGTTAGACTCTACCTATCTAATAGAATACTTCCCTCTTTTTTTTTTTTATTTATTTAGACACAATTACAGTTCACAAAAACCAAGATTAATACATAATATTAACTAAATTATATAAACGTAAGCTTGGAACCAATTACAATTGTGTACATTATTAAATTTAAAAGTTAGAACCTAGATTGCAATTAAGTACTTTTTACTTTTTTATTGAATATTTTTATTATAGGTACCAATATTATTTATGGTTTGTATTTATTTGATGGCTGGTTCATTATTTGTTTAGCATAAATATCTCTCAAAAACGCCGTCAAAGACTGGTGGAATATATCCACTTCATTGTGGATTGTATTGTAATTCCTGCACACCCGATACAATGGATCGTTGTAAGAAACATTATATGTCAATAGTGGCACGTGAAACAATTTTTGATTTCGATGTCTACCAAACGTAAGCTTAATCTGATGTAATAATTCACTTGTATCCCACAATGAATTTACAACTTTGAATAGTACCGCGCATAACTGTGCAAATATCTTCTATTTTCCAAAGAGTCCATTTTGAAGTGCTCTAGTCTTTTTTCATAAGTTTGAAGCTACCTTCTCAAACCCACTTTTGTACTCAAATGCCTTACAAATCGCCTTTGTACAGACTCAATCCTATTTCTGTGTTGATCATAGTAAGGAGACCAAACAACTGAGCAATATTCCAGTACACTGCGTATTAATGCCTTATAATATTATTATGGTATTTGGCTCCTTATATGGACGTATAGATTTCATCAAGAAGCCCATCGTTCTATTACATTTTGAGACAATATATAATCATAATGCTGCTGAATGAGAGCTTACTATCTATCCATACTCCTAAATCCTTTATAACAGTTTCCTTATTTAATACTACCTGACCAATCTTATATTCAAACTTGATAGAGTTTCTTTTCTTGAAAAAGTCAATACACTGCACTTTGCCACATTTAAAGACATTATTTTTTAAGCACCAATCAAATAACATATCCATATCATGTTGCAGCTTCAAAGAATCTTCTACTTCAGTAATTCTACCAAAAATCTTAATGTCGTCAGCATACGCCAGACATTCACAGCTAAGCACTTCTAATAAGTCGTTTATGAACAGCAAGAACAGCACTCTATATTAGAAAAGATCTAAAAGCATATAACTATGATATCTTATGCATTAAATAGTCGGAACCATCATATTTAAATACATAAAATTACAAAAATAATATAAAAATTAGTTTCAAATTATTCACTTTTTTAATCTATATCTAAAAACAAGAGCGAAACATGTACCGCCATGTCGTGACGTCATAAGGTACTGTAAACTTAAGCGTGTCAATGTCATTATGAATCATAAAATCAAATCAAAATCAAAATAATATTTATTCAACATAGACCTTTACAGGCACTTATTGACGTCAACAAACAAAACAAAAAAAAAGCTTAAATAATAATAAAAAAAAAAAAAAAACAAAACCCTTGTCCGTACGTACGAATAAGGAAAAAAAAAAGAAAAAATATATTGACTCGACACCTGTTCGGAAATTGGGAGAGCCTTCTCGAGAAGAACAGGCAAGAAACTCTGAAGGTCTATTTTTTATCTCCTCTTTTCAATGTTAATAATTATAATAATATAATATAAAAATACAATATAGTATAAGATACAATCATACCAAATACGATTACAGTCGTATGTATGTTTACATACACATATAAAATAATACAATATTTAAATAATGTTACCAAACATGGCTCTATGAATAGTGTCCCTATAACCAAATACTGTGATCATTTAGATAGTCACTTACTTTATAATAACCTTTACTCATGAGTGTATTTTTGATATGGATTTTAAATTTATATAAAGGTAAATCAATGACACTTTGCGGAAGCTTGTTAAACATAGATATACATTTCCCCAAGAACGAACAGCTAGTTTTATGGAGTCTGAACATTGGAACGGCAAGTTTATTTTTGTTTCTAGTATTCACATTATGTAGATCACTGTTTTTATTGAATTTATTATAGTTTCTATTATACAAAAACTAAATTATCATATATATATTGACTAGCTAAAGTTAAAATATTAATTTCTTTGAACAATTCTTTTAGGGATTCTCTAGCCCGTAAACAGTAAATAGCACGAATCGCTCTTTTTTGTAAAAGGAAAATACTTTCAATGTTAGCCGCTGATCCCCATAGCAGCAGTCCATAGGACATAACACTATGAAAGTAGCTGAAATAAACAATTCTTGCCGTTTCAACATTAGTTAAAAGTCTAATCTTTTTTACTGCGTACGCCGCTGAACTAAGTTTGATTGCCAAAGTTTCAATATGTGGATCCCACTGTAGTCGTGAATCTAACGTAATGCCTAAGAATTTAGTGTTATTTACCAAGTCAATGACATCACCATTCATATTTAAACTAGTATCAACCTGCCTTACATTGGGCAAAGAGAATTTGATACATTTTGTTTTCTTAGAATTTAAAGACAAATTATTAGTTGTGAACCAATACAGAACTCTCGAGAGAGCACTATTTACATCGTCATAACATTCCTTTTGTCTATCAACTTTGAATAGTAAAGAAGTATCATCTGCAAACAATACTGTCTCACACGATTCTGTAATGTAGTAAGGAAGGTCATTTATATATATTAGAAACAGTAGAGGACCCAATATTGATCCCTGGGGAACCCCCATAGTTATAGGCGAGCTAGCAGATTCTGATCTATTAATAACGACTTTCTGCAATCTGTCTGATAAATAAGATTTTAAAAGGCTAACAGCTCCATCCGAGACACCATAATGTCTAAGTTTACTTAAAAGCGTTTCATGACTCACACAGTCAAACGCTTTGGAAAGGTCGCAAAACACTCCAATTACATCCCGCTTGCCCTCCCATGCGTCAAAAATATGTTTCATAAGTGCAGTTCCGGCATCGGTAGTGGATCTACCTTTGGTAAAGCCGAATTGGCTTTCATGCATGAATCTGTTTGCTCTCAAGTGACCTATTAGTTGATTGTAAATAACTTTCTCGAAGATTTTGCTGAAAGTAGGTAATATGGATATAGGTCTAAAATTTGAGGGATCTTTTTTGTTACCCGATTTGAAAAGTGGTATTAATTTACTATATTTCATTAGATCAGGAAAGATACCCTCATCAATACAAGAATTAAAAATTTGTGCTAACAATGGGGCTAATTCATCGATGACAGATTGAATTATGTGAGTTGATATACCCCAGAGATCTTCAGTTTTCTTCTTGTTAAGTAAACGGAATGTTTTCTTAATTGAAGAAGCATCAATATAGCTAAATTTGAATGATTCACTGCACCTATTCACACTTGACTCCAGGAGGGTGACGGCTAAACTAGGAGATGAGTTAAGATTACTGGTAGTTATAGCAGGAATTTGAGAAAAATAATCAACAAATGCATTCGCAACTGCATCGTCCGACTTGATAGTCTTATTATTAATTTCTAAAGAGAAAGAGTTCCCAGAGCTTCTACTTTTTTCCGTTTCCTGATTTATTATAGTCCATGTAGTCTTAACTTTGTTCTTTGACATATTTATTTTATTTGATATGTATAAAGATTTAGCACATAAACAAACATTTTTAAAAGTCTTTGAGTATTTTTTTACATAATCTAAAAAGGCAGGGTCGACAGAAGTAGTTTTTAAAGCATATAATTCAAAAAGTGTTCTCCTGCTTTTATATATGCCTGGAGTAGCCCAGTCACTAAATTTCTTTTTGTTGTTTAATTTTACAACCTTTTGTGGAAACATATTGTTGCTTTCCATTCTTACTAAATTAAATAAATTATTATATAAATTATTAGCATCTCCACCAACAGTAGGCAAAGATGTAATTTGAGATGTTATTTTTTTTTTAAATTTACATAACCTTCCCTGGGATATAGGTCTACAAATCAATTCCGTTTTAGGGCTAACATGATGGTGCTCAATACAGGCTAGTTGTCCACTATGATCAGAGTTAATGTAGTTTATTACAACAGATTCAATTACTTTACAGTTACAAAAAATATTATCTAAGCAGGTAGCTGATGTGGGTGTTATTCTAGTTGGCTCGTTAAATACGTGATGCAGATCAAATGATTTATATAAATTAATAAACCTTTGGGACAGAGGTGATATATCTAAAATATTAATGTTAAAATCTCCACATACAATTACATTCTTATTTTTCCTGCACACTAATTGCAAAACATCCTCCATGGTGGATTCAAACTCTATATATAGCTTCCAGATGGGGCCTATAGATACACACTATAATAAGATTGTTAAGCTCCACACAAGATATTTCAATAACTCTTTCAATGGAAAGTGATACAACATCTTTGCGTTCTTTATAATGCAATACATTGTTTAATATAATTAAGGACCCCCCTCTTATTGCAGATTGTCTAATATATGAGCTTACAATACTATAATTATTATCAAAGGTGATTAATTCATAGTTCTTAAGCCAATGTTCGGTAACACACAATATATCAACTTTTTCACATGTTAACAACAAATTAATTTCTAAATCTTTGCCAGAAAAGCCTTGGATATTTTGATGTACAATTCGTAGATAATGAGGCTTTTCTATTGTCTTTAAAGAGCCAGAGATAATCTCTGTTGTCTTATTATTTAATTTAAATTCTTTGGAACAGATTCCAAGAAATTATATTCTATATGTTGCTCAATAAAAGCATTGTCATTTTGTAAATTAGCAGCCAAGTTCTTGGCTGAAGTTAAAAAGTAATATTTTAGCAGCATTGCTAATCGTTTTTTGTAAAATGTAGTCAGACTTATCTATCCTTAATTAAAAAGAAATTATTTGTTATATCTGATAATTGGTTAATGTCAATAATATGAATATTTTCCATGTATTGAGTCATGGTATCCAACATGCAATTCAATTTAAATATAAAATTATTTTTCTTTTTGCCTAAACTTTGACAATAGGGAAATGAGAACATAATAACCCTATTAATTTTTAAATCACTTAAAACAGTGTAGAGGTGCTTAAGTGAATTCTTGGTCACACCACTCACGTTTCCTAATAATATAATTAAAGTGTCATTACAATTGAACTCATAAGCTGAGATTTTGCTGACAATGTATGAAAGTTAGAACCCGGCATACAATTGTTTATAACAGGTTCACCTAACTGGTTACTTAATATATATCCTATATTCTTCCCTATTTCATCACTAAATATACATATCTTTCTTTCAATGGAGAAGACAGTCTAACCTGAGCAGAGGATGCATAATGGGTCACATTGTCCAACAATACTGGTTCATCAACTTGAGGTGATGACACAACTAATGACTGATTACTACTGGAGTTATTGGTTATGTCTTTAAATAAAGAGTCTACTTGGCATGTATTATAATGGACAGTTGGAACTAAGTCAGTTACTGAGTAGCTATTCTCCTCAATGGAATTTTGAAAACTGACATACTTGCAAGTTAAAGCGTCAATAGTTATGTTGAGATCTTCAATCATTTTATTGAGACATTTTGTATCCCTGTTATACATGTCTCTGCTCTGTTTTAATTTACTATCAAAAATATCTATAGTATCTAATAAGTCAGCACGCTCCTTTCTGAGTTTTAAATTAATTTTAAAATATTTTTGTTTCTTTATCAGCTGTTCAGTTTTTTAATGAACTTGCCAATTTTTATATATTTCTTCAATTTTTTCTTACTGGAAGGTCCATTAAGTGCATATTTATTTTGATCTATCTGTGAGTGGCATGCAAGGTTTTTACCATCAGGAGTTTGAACGAGTTCTTCAAATAAACTATGTGTGTGGTTCATTTCCTGTTTTTGTTTCAGCTTTTCGTAATAGGAAATTTGTCGATTAGCATCTCTAAGCTCACATTCAAGTTCAGCGATTCTATCCAAGGCCTTCTCATAGGTGTTGTTGCATTGAACAAGGTTAACTAATACTTGTTTAAATTGATCCCTTTCATCAAGTACATCTTGGTATTGAGCATGAACTAGCCCTAACTCACTTTTGAGTTCAGTGTTTTTCCCTATGATTAGACTTATTTCTACTTCACTATCATCTCTCTCCTGCAATAATTGGTCATAAGACTCCTTTACCTTTTAAATTCTAGCAAGGTTTCTTTTAACTTTGCTTCAGTGTTGAGAGATGCAGCTCTTCGGGTCAGCATGTTTAAATAGTATGTTCCAGTAGCCTAAAAGCACAAATACACTAAGACTTTTTACAAAGTTACAAATATTCAGAAATTGTAGTATTAATATATTAAAAAACAGATATTAATGTAGGTTAAATATGAAGTTATTAACTGGGACAGAAATAGAAAAAGAAATTCAAAGAAAGTAACACCTAAAGGTACAGGAGATGCAAAGAAAATAGTCAAATGAGATGTGCACAAGAATTATAATGAAATTAGTTAATAATTTACAATTTCTTCAAATGATAACTCTCTGATATAGATAATATTTGCTCTGCTATTACAGTTAACAACAAGAAACCAATAACACTTTTACTGGAATTGTCTTGTTGTAAAATCCAATTTAATTTGATGAGCAAATATTTTAGTTAATTATGTAAGTAAGCAAAAGTTGGTATAGTGTAGGTGAGTGCTATGACTGAGGCTATAAGTGTTGCTTGGTCTCAGCTTTACTTCCACTTCTAGTCAAGTAAAGAGAAACACAACAGAGCCAAGGTGATAATGGACGTGTTTCACTTTTCGTGAATATTGAATGGTGTAAAAATGTAACGTTTTTAATATGTGGGTAGGTATATCAGCCAAGTTAGAACATAAAAACAATACTTCCCCGGTTTAGTGAGTAGTGATTCACAAGCGGCACACGATTGCACGATCAGCAATATATTGTAGCACGGATAATCCGTGTAAATTACTTCAATTATGATTTGAACAAAAATCACAAATTAAAATTTTTGACAGCTGAACCGGTGCCAGATTTCAATCACATAAATCTTATAAAGTACACTTTGTATGGTCTAGCAAACATTAAGACTTGATTATTATGACTTTATTTATTAATTATGCTATTTATTTTTATCAATAAAACGTAAAATACAATTTATTTTAACAGTATTAATACAGAGCTGTTAAATAGTACGTATAAAGTCGCAAAACAACAAAAGAAGTTTGTAGGTTGCTTTTTAATGTAAGAGAACGTTATAAATACGTAAGTTAAATTGAAATCGCACGTGAATCACACTATGGAAAGTAGTTTTGTAAAAGGAGATAGTACGAATTTACCAAAAATAAATGCATTAATGGTCGGAAAATTCTTTGCTGCAAATCCCGACTTTTGTTCTGCCGAGTTACGGAGTATTGAAACATCGATGTCAGTATTACTCTTTTATTATTGTTCCTTTATTAGTTGTTTATATATAAAAGATAATAACTTATTTTTAAATAATACATAGCATCAAACATAGAGCTTTGTTTATTATTTACATGCCGTATTGACGTCATCGCTACAGAGTAACAACTCGTGCGGCGCCTTCGTCTAATTACGCGCGAAATTTGAAAATATTAAATTTTAATGCAATTTTTATAGTACTTAACGAGTGTATAAAATTTTTATATTTTTAGTATATGGTTTACTGACACGCAAGGATCAAATTAAGATTCTTTTCGATAGTTTATTTATTAGGACACCAGCAGTGCATGCATTAATACATAAGATTTACTATCACAATATTGGTGTCAGTCTGATGCATACACTTTTCTAGGTGTACAGATATAAAACTTTAACAAAATAATTAATCACATAAATTGATAGCACACTTTTTGTCGATGTTTCCGGTTTTGATAATTATTCTTTTTTGACAGCTTTTTTTTGTTTTCCAAAAAGAACTTTTAATTTTTGACGACCTCAATAGTCTAGTGGATAGTACACCAAGTTTCAGCAAGATTCAAGTTGTCGCCATCTCTGAGGTCCCGGGTTCGAGTCCCGATGGGGGCAGATGTTTGTGTAATGAATACGATGAATAAGGTACAAAACCTTAGTCATCGTTGTTAAAATATATATTTCTATCAAAAATATTTATATATAAGTTATTTTTGTGATTAGGACGCCATCCTACTACTATTATAAAGGCGAAAGTTTGTAAGTATGGATGTATGGATATTTGTGATTCTTTCACGTAAAAACTACTGAATGGATTTGAATGAAACTTTACCACAATATAGCTTATACACCAGAATAACACATAGGCTACAATTTTTGAGGTTTCTAATGTGAGGTCGTAAAAAAAAACACATTTTTTGCGCTTACATTGCAAACGCTGACTGAATCCTACAAGATAGATCAAAACATTTTACACAGTATTGTACAACTTAAAAAGGTCTACAAAAAAGTCCGTGATGGTATATGTTTATCTCTTAGGAATAACCCACAAAAGGAAAAAGATCGTTAAATGTAGTTTATAGGAGCATACTGCAGTAGCTACCTATAGGCCTATGATTAGGGCTCTGCAGTGCTTAGTTACCGTATTTCTTACTTATTACTAGACTAGACGGGACGAACCTGAAGTCCACGCGAACGAAGTCGCGGGCAAAAGCTAGTAATTGATAAAACACAATTGAGTTTCTCTGTAAGAAAAAGATTTTAATGATTATTTTGTTACATGAAATAAAAGCTTACAATTTACTTTTGACTAATAAACTTACATACCTAGTAAGAAAAAGAAACGACAGTTAATGCTATTACTAACAATGTCTGTTCCTAAACCACAACTAAAACACTAACATTAGAATTAATAAATAATTCTCTCAATAATAATTATGAGATACGTAAGCTTATAGGTTATCTTTTTCCATAGACCAAACTTCATCTCTTTGTCATCATGGCACGTTCGATGACGTTTAATACGCAAGAAAATTCAAATTAAAGAAAATGATGTAATATTTTTCTTTACATATGTATGTCTATCCGTTACCCTAGTTCCAGTAACACAAGCCTTATACCCCCTTATTCCAAAACGTGGACTAAATATAGTACCAGGTTTACTGCTAGGTTTAAACCATGAATACAAATAAATTGTATTACAAAACGAAGACTATCGTTAGTCCAAGGATCATCTATGGTACTAAAGTAAAATCTCTGTGACCCCTAGTTTATCTTTGGTACTAACCTCAAAATTCAGCAAGTATTGTGATATCGCAGCAATCTTTTTAGTGATAAATTAAATAAATCGTAAATAAATATAAAAATAAATAAATATTACAATTAGGACTAACCTTTTCTTATGAACTCCAATTTTTACCCCTTTTTATTTTTTGTTATTCCATTTTTTTGTAATTTATTATATTAATTTATTTTACAGAAATTTTTACAATGAAGTTAAGGCTCACTACAATTAAATTGTAATCACATCAAACTAAAACGACGATACAAAATCTTTTCTGCAATTTGAAATATTGCGCGCCACATTCCATTTTTTTATACATACGTACATTGAATCAAAAATCTCAGTTATACTATTTTACAATAGTGGAACCTCTTGTGTTATAAAAACGTAATATTTTGATGTTATATTTTAATAATCATTACTTTTATATCAAACATTTATTTTTTGAACTCTGTACTTAAATATAAAAATATATATTATTATTTTAAACATAACAAACATTTTGTGAAATGGAACGTTACGTCAAATAAGAATGAATGATTGAATGGTGTAATGACATTTGGCTGTTTTTATCTATGATTACGATTAAACCAAGGACGATCCTTAGTACTAAATAGTTCTTGATTGGTTCGAGATTTGTAATAAGAATGCAATTTAGTCCGAGGTTTAACTTTAATACCGATTAAACCTAGACTTAGT
The DNA here is from genome assembly GCA_036419045.1 of Scirpophaga incertulas. Taxonomy (NCBI): domain Eukaryota; kingdom Metazoa; phylum Arthropoda; class Insecta; order Lepidoptera; family Crambidae; genus Scirpophaga; species Scirpophaga incertulas. The sequence continues at coordinate 26,401 of CM071637.1, forward strand.
AGTTCTGGTTTAAACCTGGTTCTTGGAAAGTTTTTGTAATAAGAGGGATAGAGTTTAATTTGGGCTAGGTTAATTGGTGTAAATGTAAAAAAAAAAAAGAAATAGTTTGAGTTAATATGTATGATGATGTCTACGCAGAACTACCGGCGAGTAGCTGAGGTGTGGATGGATGAATACGCGCAGTACATATACAAGAGGCGGCCCCAGTATTTGTCTATAGACCCTGGGGACTTATCCGAGCAGAAAGCCCTCCGGAAGAGACTCAACTGCAAGTCCTTCAGGTGGTTCATCACTCAGGTACGTGGACATTCAATGCCGTTGTATTCCCACGTTATCCATACTAATATTATAAATGGGAAAGTGTGTCTGTCTGTTTGTCCGTCTTTCACGGCAAAACGGAGCGACGAATTGACGTGATTTACGTGAAGATAGTTGAAGGGATGGAGAGTAACATAGGCTACTTTATCCCGGAAAAACCATCAGATCTCACGGGATGCGCAATAAAGGCTTCGCTCAAAAACTACTGCACAGATTTTCATGCGGTTTTTATCAATAGATAGAGTGATTCTTGAGCAAGGTTTTGCGGTATTTTTTATCTCGGAAAAACGAAGTTTTGGAGTTCAGGAGTTTCTGAGATTAGCGCGTTCAAACAAATAAACACACAAACTCTTCAGCTTTATAATATTAGTATAGATTCATTATTATTGTTGCTTCATATCACGCGTTTTTATAAGTCCTGTATAAGTCGTGCGCGGGGATACAGAGCCAACGCGTAGAAGCCTTTAAGCGATATTTAATGAAAGTATGAGTGGAGTGTACCAACTAATCTAATCTCTAACTGCACCATGAAAAATTTATATCTTTCACCAGGTGGCGTTCGATCTCACATTCAAGTATCCGCCTGTAGAGCCGAATCCATTTGCCGAAGGACGTGTAAGTGGAATTTTATAAGACAAACTGCAGACTTAAATTATTTTTTAAATAAATATTAAAGCCATAAAACTTATTTTTTTTAGGCCCACTAGAAAACGGCAACGTTTATTGATATTACTGAACTCTAAAATATCAATTTATTATTAAAAGCAATTGCTTGATATTATGAGTAAAAATGAAACGGGAATAATAAAATCAATTAATTAAACTTAGTAATGACTTATGACATTTGAGGTAAAGGAACTAACGTTTTTTAAATCAAAATGAAAGATAATTTAATATATATACAAATAATATATAAATATAATAATAGATAAAGGATAGTGTATTATTTCTTTTTTATTTTATTTAAAAGTATTGAACTCTCAATAATTATTTTAATACTATTTTAGATTATTTTAACTATTAGTTCGTCAGTCCAGTATCGTCGTGAAACGGAACGCGTCATCATTTTTGACGTCGCTTTGTTTTCAACCGAATTCTGTGTTTACGTTTCCAACGGCTTGATTTCGTTTTCTTTCCCGTATCCAGTATTAAGAATGCAAAAAAATTATACGATTTCGGGCGTTTGGTAGTGGCCAAAGAAGATTGTATTTTTCAAGAATAAAAAAGTGTTAAATTGCATTTACGTAAAAAACAATTTGAATAGAAATCAAAATAAAGCTATTAACTACTAAAGAGTTTTTAGGTTATTTAATCTTCATGTTTTAATTGATTTCTCAATATTCCCGTTAGATAAAAACAAGCTAATGTTCCTTATAATATCTAGGGTTAATAAGAAATTATTTAACGTATGTCTCATTAATAAACGTTACATTTTGTAGTGGGTCTATTCTCCATACAAGAAAAAAATATCTCCTTTGTCGGTTACACAAACATAGACATGTGATATCAATGTATGCGTTCCAATATATACGCGTAAAAATCTAACATACTTTTTTATATTATTCCTTATACTTTTACTGTTTTATAAACGCAGAATAATGATTAATGATTAAATCAATTTAGACTTTATGCACTGTTAATAAAGACGTATCCAATTAATAAACGTAAATGAGACTTGTAATATTAAACTGTATGTTGATAAGCCAATGTCAACTTTATTCGCTGTTAATAGCAACTAGAGTTTCTCTGCAAGAATTATCAAGAAATCCCGACGTATTTGGCCTTACTCGAGACGAGAAATCGAGAAATTAAGTAATTTTTTTTTAAACTTAATACGAAACCGACTATCAGATAATGCTTTAAATGCCCTCGTATTTTTGAAAGCTTATTTACTAAATAATAAAAATACCTAGTGGGCTAGCTTTTGGAGCAGTTTCCTCTTTAAATTGTGATTATAATTAGTCTGATTATGAATTATTTATTAGATTCTTAGGTATACTTACTTAACAAAAAAGTCTATATATAACATAATATTGAAAATTTATATTGAAAAGTTGGACTAAAATAAGTTACCTGTACCTTATTGTTATTCATTGTAATAATGAAGCTAGCCTGATTGTTTGATTTTTATACTTAATTCAAAAACTGTCGTTTCAATTATACATTTTAATAGACAAGTTTGTAGTACAGACAGACTAAAGTAAATTATATAGTATGTAATGTAAGGTACTAAGTTATATTGTGGTGACATGATGGCATTGTTTTTAGAAGCTATTTTATTTGTTTTTCCCGAAGATGAAGAGTATTTTAGTCGTAAAATTGTGTGTAGAAATAATTACAAAAGATTTCGCTAGATTTTATGTCGTTTAATAAAAATTTTAGATACTTAAGTTAAAGTCAATTGAAACTAATAATGAATGTTGTTGATTGATAAATGTTGTTGAATATTGCATAAAAAGCGTAGTTTTATTGTTAAAACACACATATTTTTAAAAAAATCCATATATCTCGACAAACCGAGAATTCTCGAGAAATAGTGGTCGAGAATTCTCGTGCCCCGAGAAATAAAAGCTCGAGAATTGAGAAAACCTAATAGCAACATATCAATATTCAATTCTAATTTGTCTGTAATCCGATGAAAGGAGATAATTTTTTTTAGGCCCACTAGAAAACGGCAACGTTTATTGATATTACTGAACTCTAAAATATCAATTTATTATTAAAAGCAATTGCACGATATTATGAGTAAAAATGAAACGGGAATAATAAAATCAATTAAATAAACTTAGTAATGACTTTCGACATTTGAGGTAAAGGAACTAAGGTTTTTTAAATCAAAATGAAAGATGATTTAATATATAATAATAGATAAAGGATAGTGTATTATTTCTTTTTTATTTTATTCAAAAGTATTGAACTCTCAATAATTATTTTAATACTATTTTAGATTATTCTAACTATTAGTTCGTCAGTCCAGTATCGTCGTGAAACGGAACGTTATCATTTTTGACAGCGACAGAATGGTACCTACACTGACATCCAATTGACGTCGGTTTGTTTTCAACCGAATTCTGTGTTTACGTTTCCAACAGCTTGATTTCGTTTTCATTCCCGTATCCAGTATTTAGAATGCAAAAAAATACTACGATTTCGGGCGTTTGGTAGTGGCCAAAGAAGATTGTATTTTTCAAGAATAAAAAAGTGTTAAATAGCATTTACGTAAAAAATAATTTGAATACAAATCAAAATAAAGCTACTAACTACTAAGAATTTTTAGGTTATTTAATCTTCATGTTTTAATTGATTTCTCAATATTCCCGTTAGATAAAAACAAGCTAATGTTCCTTATAATATCTAGGGTTAATAAGAAATTATTTAACGTATGTCTCATTAATAAACGTTACATTTTGTAGTGGGCCTATTCTCCATACAAGAAAAAATTATCTCCTTTTATTCTTTCAACTTTTTGCTTGCTGCTTTATGCTTAGCCAATTCATTGTTAATAACGATTTTTGGACATTGGATTCGGAAAATTAGAAAGAATTCTTTCAAATTTGTTAATAGATAAGGCCATCGATGGAACTCGGTTTGTGCGTGGACGCGCGTCGCGGCAAACAGATGGACAAGCTGCTCCTCACCAAGTGCTCCACCGACTCTTCCGCGGAACAGGACTTCGTGTTCTCCTGGCACAAAGACATCAAGTAACTCATTTCAATATGTGTACACACTAGTGATGTGCCGGATTTTCGTATCCGTATCCGCGGATATCCGAGCACAAAAGAAAGATCCGTATCTGTGTCCGTATTTGTTACGTTTCGGATCTTATACGGATCTATTTACCTTATTAATTTAAAAGAAGAATGGCAGGCCTGGTACCCATTACATTGTTAAATGACGATTCTGATTTTTTAATATTTTGTAAACGGTAACTGGTTACCTATTTTTCTTTCACTGAGAAAAATCTATAACTTTTGTAAATAAAGAAAAATTGAAGTTACAATTTCAGGGAATATTGATAACAAAACGTATTTATGCGCCAAGCAATATTAAAACGCAATATGCATAAGAAAAATAACTATTTCATTCGTTACGGATATATCGATTATAGATTAATACATATTCTGATTATTGATTAATGATAGTTAGAATACCGATAATATCACTAGAATTTATGAATGTAATATTACTATTCCTAGCTGAGTCCTGTATTTTTAGATATAAACGAAAAATCTGTCACTATTATGTCAACTGGCAAAGTCAAGTTAACGTCATAGATTAGTATATTATGTTAACGTACGTAGCTTCTACTACTTCGTCTGTGGTCACATGCAATATCATTTATGGTCGTGTCGTGCATAGATTATGTCAATATTAAATCAATCACACACATATTTTGATATTTACAACGTTTTGATAACACATAGTTATCGACAAAGCGTCGCAAAAGTCAAAACATAAGTGATTTATAACGTTTCGTTACCTCTATGCTCTATTTTTTAAATGAGTTTATCTTTTTATCTAGCAGTTGCAGACATATGGTGCGATTACCTTTTTTGTTATATTATTAAAAACGAAAAAATACATGGTATTTTTATCGCCGTACACTTAGTCAAACTATGGTACCAACAATGTATAGTTTCCTGCCAATCTTCTTTATAGATAACTAGCTTCCGCCTGCGGCTTCGCCCGCGTGAAATTAGTTTTTGTCAATCCTGGTCCCTTGTATACTAACTTTCAACCCTTATTTCACCTCCTAAGCTGGTCGAAATTTCAAAAATGCTAGAATAAATGTTTAATGTTTTTTTTTATTCCATACGGTGGCAGACGAGCAAATGGCCCACCTGATGGTAAGTGGTAACCATCGCTCATGGACATCTGCAGTGCCAGGGGCACAGCTGAGCCGCTGCCTACCTGGAGAGAAATACTCTTTTGAAGCCTCGTTTGAAGTTAGACATATCGTAGCGCTCAGGAAACATCGCAGCTGGGAGCTCATTCCAGAGTTTGCATGTACGCGGAAGGAATGAACGCTGAAACCGAACTGTACTAGACAAGATCGGTTCCAGGTGGTATGGATGAACTCTACTGCGGTGGCGGGTGGTGCGATGGTAAAAAGGTGACGAAGGCACCATTGCAAATAGTTCCTCAGAGCACTCTCCGTTAAAGAGCCTATAAAGAACACACAGAGAGCCAAAGTCTCTCCGCTGCTCCAAGGTCTCTGTTGAGGCCGTAATATTGGGATCACCGATGATACGGAAAGCACGCCTTTGCAGGGAGTCAAGAGGGTCGAGTTGATATTTGGGGGCTCCAGCCCAGAGGTGTGAGCAGTACTCCATATGCGGCCGTATTTGAGCTTTATAAAGCATTAGACTGACTGGGCGTGAAGTACCGCTTCGCTCTGTTGAGAACACCCAATTTTTTGATTGCCATTTTGGCTTTGTCCTCCAAATGATTCCCGAACTGCACTATGGCTGAAATTTCCACACCTAAAATCCCAATAGACTCAGATATACGAAGAGCGACTCCCTGAAACTGAGGCGCTACGATAAATGGGTCTTTCTTCGCAGTGAACGCGTACACTTGTGTCTTTCTTATCAATAGCTCAAATATAAAGTTTCATGGTTTTATCTTTTCAAATTAAGAAATCCCAGACAACTTTCAACCTCTACTTCAACCCCTTCATCCCATTTTTCAAAATAAAAAGGAGCCTATGTTCTGTCTCAGGGTCCAAAGATTGTCTGTACCAAATTTTATCAAAATCGGTTGCGAGGTTTAAGCGGGAAAGTGTAACAGACAGACAGACAGAGTTATTTTCGCATTTATAATATTAGTTGGGATATATTCATTAAGACGAAGGCACACTAGCGACGCCAGTTACCGAGATTCTGACGGTCGACAATTACTTAAAATAGATCTGGTTTAGTAGCTAACAATTTCAAGCTATTTCTTAAAATCAAGTTTTTGGCACCTTTATGTTGCAAACTTTGCCGTAGTTATCATATTTATTATTTATGATTTGTTATTATACCAATCCTTACTAATATTATAAATCGGAAAGTGAGTTTGTTTGTTTGTTTGTTCCGCTTTCACGCCGTAACTACTGAACCGATTGCTTTGAAATTTTGCAGACATAAAGATAAAAGTCCAGATTAAAAAATTGGGTACTTTTTATCCTGGAAAAATCGACAGATCCCACGGGATGCGCAATAAAGGCTTCACTCAAAAACTACTGCACAGATTTTAGATAGATAGAGTAATTCTAGAGCAAGGTTAAAAACCCTTGAATATTTTGATGAAAACAAGCTGCAAATGTGGAGTTTCTCATTTATATTTCTGCTTTTCTTTAGACAAGAAGGCCTTCTTTTTCGTCGTACTATCCAATTTAAATAACTTGAAACTTGTTCCAATACATTAAATTTAATGTGTTGTTCAATAAACCTTTAACTAAAGGATCTCGCTCTTTATCTAACGGAGGAACTCGCGAATTTGGTAAAACTCATAACTCCGGGGACAGTGACAATCTTTTTCGGCGGCGTCGATTGTCTTGTTTTTATTTTTTTTCAACCACTCTTCTCTGTCTTCTTTCTCTGTCTCCGAATAACATCTTTTGAGTAATCTTATTAATGAATTTCTCTTTGAATTACTTTAGATCCCTCAAAAGATCCCTCAAATTTTAGACCTATATCCATATTACCTACTTTCAGCAAAATCTTTGAGAAAGTTATTTACAATCAACTAATAGGTCACTTGAGAACAAACAGATTCATGCATGAAAGCCAATTCGGCTTCACCAAAGGTAGATCCACTACCGATGCCGGAACTGCACTTATGAAACATATTTTTGACGCATGGGAGGGCAAGCGGGATGTAATTGGAGTGTTTTGCGACCTTTCCAAAGCGTTTGACTGTGTGAGTCATGAAACGCTTTTAAGTAAACTTAGACATTATGGTGTCTCGGATGGAGCTGTTAGCCTTTTAAAATCTTATTTATCAGACAGATTGCAGAAAGTCGTTATTAATAGATCAGAATCTGCTAGCTCGCCTATAACTATGGGGGTTCCCCAGGGATCAATATTGGGTCCTCTACTGTTTCTAATATATATAAATGACCTTCCTTACTACATTACAGAATCGTGTGAGACAGTATTGTGATGTTGCAGATGATACTTCTTTACTATTCAAAGTTGATAGACAAAAGGAATGTTATGACGATGTAATTTAGATTTGTGTATAATGACCGTTTATGTTAAAATTCTACTTGTATGTGCTAAATAAACTAAATTTATTATTATTATTATTATTATTATAGTGCTCTCTCGAGAGTTCTGTATTGGTTCACAACTAATAATTTGTCTTTAAATTCTAAGAAAACAAAATGTATCAAATTCTCTTTGCCCAATGTAAGGCAGGTTGATACTAGTTTAAATATGAATGGTGATGTCATTGACTTGGTAAATAATACTAAATTCTTAGGCATTACGTTAGATTCACGACTACAGTGGGATCCACATATTGAAACTTTGGCAATCAAACTTAGTTCAGCGGCGTACGCAGTAAAAAAGATTAGACTTTTAACTAATGTTGAAACGGCAAGAATTGTTTATTTCGGCTACTTTCATAGTGTTATGTCCTATGGACTGCTGCTATGGGGATCAGCGGCTAACATTGAAAGTATTTTCCTTTTACAAAAAAGAGCGATTCGTGCTATTTACTGTTTACGGGCTAGAGAATCCCTAAAAGAATTGTTCAAAGAAATTAATATTTTAACTTTAGCTAGTCAATATATATATGATAATTTAGTTTTTTTATATAGAAACTATAATAAATTCAATAAAAACAGTGATCTACATAATGTGAATACTAGAAACAAAAATAAACTTGCCGTTCCAATGTTCAGACTCCATAAAACTAGCTGTTCGTTCTTGGGGAAATGTATATCTATGTTTAACAAGCTTCCGCAAAGTGTCATTGATTTACCTTTATATAAATTTAAAATCCATATCAAAAATACACTCATGAGTAAAGGTTATTATAAAGTAAGTGACTATCTAAATGATCACAGTATTTGGGAATAGGGACACTATTCATAGAGCCATGTTTGGTAACATTATTTATAATATTGTATTATTTTATATGTGTATGTAAACATACATACGACTGTAATCGTATTAGGTATGATTGTATCTTATACTATATTGTATTTTTATATTATATTATTATAGTTATTAACATTGAAAAGAGGAGATAAAAAATAGACCTTCAGAGTTTCTTGCCTGTTCTTCAAGAGAAGGCTCTCCCAATTTCCGAACAGGTGTCGAGTCAATATATTTTTTCTTTTTTTTTTTTCCTTATTCGTACGTACGGACAAGGTTTTTGTTTTTTTTTTTTTATTATTTAATCTTTTTTTTGTTTTGTTTGTTGACGTCAATAAGTGCCTGTAAAGGTCTATGTTGAATAAATATTATTTTGATTTGATTTGATTTTTAAAAGAATAATAGATAAAAATAAGGATACAAATGAATGCGTCACAAATACCTCGAAAAATTGAATGCTTGATAAATGCGGAGTGTTTTGTTTATAAATGCATTGTTGTTTTCTCTAAAATACTTGACATAGAGGATGTGAAGATGGTTGAACTACACAGTAAAATTACCTTTAACCCTCTATAGATCCAATTCCGAAATCCACGCGGGCGAAGCCGCGGGCAGAAAGCTAGTAATATTTATATATTACTAGTTTTCTGCCCGCGGTACTCCAAGGTGCTAAATCAACTAGCTTTTTAATGAGATCAATATTATGAGATCACTTTTTACTAAGAAAACAAAACTTAGATCTTCGTAATATTTTAAATTTGAATTGAATTATTTTCTAAGCAACTAAACTAGTACTGCGTGACACATACAGTGTTAATTAAAATCACAATGACGATACCAAACAAGCGTTATCTATGCTGCCCAGTGTCACATTAAACTGAAATAAAACAAAAGAAAGACCCGCCGTGCAACGCAAGTCGAAACATAATGGACACCGATTATATAAGAAAGTTAAAATCGGTATCCGTATCCGTATCTGCGGATCTTGACACCAAATATCCGTATTCAGATCCGTATCCGCGGTCTAGATTTTTGTCGATCCGGCACATCACTAGTACACACACACACACATATATGTATAAATAAAAAATGTAGAAAAAGAAAGAATTGTACCAATATATTGGCGTGGACATACAAATTTATGGTTAAGTTTAATATTAGTGTGTAAACAGGCGTTAAAAATGGAAATATGCGGAAGGGAGTTACTGCCCACAAACGGAACAGTTTGGCAGAACTTAAATGTATATCACTAACATTGATAATGCTAAGCGTGTTATATTTATTATTTTACAATAAATTGTGTTTCCTCGCTAATAATCAAAGTATTTTTAATAAATTTTGGTAATTTGTCAAGCCAAAGAGACCTTAAAATTTTGTCCGTGATATTTTTACCTGCGAGCTGTCGCATCTGCCTTAATAATTGACTAGGCTTATTGTCTCCTAATTCTAATCCCGTTAACAGAGTTTGTATTTGTTTTTCTTCACTTTCGTTAAATAAATTTAATAAACGCTCTTTTGCCAAACTATATTTATTGCTGTCTGTACTTTGAATAATGTCCCAAATGTTTTCCAAATATTCTGGTTCTAATTGTGATGTTAAATAATCAAATTTTGAGCTTTCGGCAGAAATTTTATTGATGCGAAAACACGTTTCAACTTGGTAAAAAAATATTTGTGGCTTTTTTGGTTGAAATGCCGGAATTTTGAAATTTACCTTATCAACGTGGTCGTTTTCCATCTTCAGTGTTCGGGGTCACCAACATAAGCGTGTTATATTTATTATTTTACAATAAATTGCAAATTGTCACAACTAAAATTCTTTATTTATTGACACTCTATCAACCACTTCAAATCTGCCAAAATATAATGTCACGTTTATCTATGTTACGACAACGAGTACTATTACAATGCCAACATCACGTCGAGCTAAGTTATTTTACCATGAATTAATGAATTTTTAACCATTTAATTTGAAATTGAATTTGAATTATAACTTTTATTGGTGTACTTTATAAATTTTTATAATTATACACTATAATTATACTATTAAATTCTATAATTGTTTTCTTTTTTTATGACATATAGTTCAACTTTGTCGCTTCATGCCGAGTTTTGTAGGGAATCGTGGCATTCTCCTTTATTAGCCAATTGCGGCGTTTCCAGATCCAAGCAGCGGAACATGTGCTGGGACCTGCCCGATGCCAAGCCCACCAGCAGTATCCTGCTGTACTCCTGCCACCTGGGCGGGGGGAATCAGCTCTGGAAGTATCATTTGGTAAGTTTACTTTTTGAAAACTGCAGTGCTCGGAACTCTCGATAAATAAAATTTATAGCTAAGATCGACATAGTCGATGAAAAAACCGCAAATTCGACAGATACTTTTAAGGAGTGACAAGGATGGATGCTTTTGTCGATCGATAAGTCCATACTGATGTTATTGATTCTTCGTAACTATTACCGATCAATACCGTCATTACCATAAGGGCACACGGGGCCCGTGTCCAGGGCCCCCATTCTCTCGGCTCGAAGGACCGACAATTTTTCTCACATATTTATTCTCAAAACATTTTTGTCGGACATATTAGTTATTACTTTTTTTCGAAAATCAGTAACTTTATAGGATGGTATTTACGTGGCGTATACTACGTCATTATAACAACGAAGACAGACGGTCCAAGAAGGCTCATTTCTATCTGTAAGCTGAGACCGAGAGACGCCTATGGATTTGTATGAAACGCTAGTGTCGAAATTGCTTAATCAGTAACGTTATTTAGTGCAGTATTTCCAACCACGGGATGACGCGAGCTTAACTTATTTAGCGAGCATAACAAACTTATTTTAACAATTTTAGTTATTCGCGTTTTTCCGTAGCCAAATGGCAAAAAACGGAACCCTTACAGATTCTGTCTATCCGTATGTCACACCCATTTTTAATACTGAAACTTGGTAGGTAGATTTATTATGAGAGATGTATTCTGTGGACCGCATTAAGATTTTGATGCAAAAATAAATAAATAATAATAAATATTGGGGGCTTCCCATACTTAGAACTGAAATTCAAAAATTTTTATTTAATCAAACACATACATACGTGTGGGGTATTTATGGATAGGTTTTCAAAAATGATATCGAGGTTTCTAAAATATTTTATGCAGTTATAGACGTTTGCACGCAATTTGCACACATGAGCGGTGACAGCAAATTACGGACCGCACGCTCGACATGTATGTCAATTTTGTTTCAAGATAAGAAATTGATTAAAACCGTGTTAGTGAAAACTTTTTGTACGTAAATTTTTTCGTGATCCTCTTTTATTATACTAAGCCTAAGGCAATGTGACAGAGAACAGTAGTAAATAATGAGAATGCAATGTATGTACGTGTTCGGTCGATGTCGTGTCCGATACAATTAAAATATTATAATATTAATGTAATTTTTCTTTTTCAATAAAAGGAGAATGCCCATTGTAGTATGGACTTTAGTATCGCCAAAAATGATTTTGTACCATAATGATTTTTATGATATATTGTAGATTTTTAACTATATATTCAATTATTAAAAACTATTTGACTCTATTTCGATGGGTAAAATAGAAATTAAACACCAAAGACTTTCAAGTTACGAATTTCTCCTATCATCATTTTTGATAATACCTATTTAATTGTAGAAGATTAAAACTATAAAATGATTAAGTCTATCTTATCCAATAAATATTACAACTATCCAATAATTCATATAAAATAATTAATTAATTTAAAAATAATTGTTTTAGCAACATTGATATTAGCTATCTGTATAAAGAAACTCTTAAAGCAGAATAATGACTAAAATATTAGAGAAAGCAGAAAAAAGACTAAAGAAAATTAATTGTTTTGGTATTCCTTTTACCCTTTCACGGAGGACAGTGGAATGTATCGAATATATTTTTGACCAATCGATCCGATCGTTAATATATGGCAATACCGAAGAGACTATTTATCAATGAAATTAGAATATCATCAATAAAAATACACGGCGAATGAAACGGAAGTGAAATAATTACTAATTATTATGTGGATTTATCTCCGGCGAAGTTTCGGCTTGGTATATTGCAGAGTTTTGTTAAAAATTGTTACTTATTTTTTGGTATTAGTTTGGTTAAGGCACAAGGACGAGTAAAGGTGATACTACGAATGGGCATACTCCTTTCGAAAGTATGTTTTAGATGACACTGAAAATCACATAGCGAACAGACAAACTGACAGTTACGCGAGTTATATTTACAAAATATCGACCTGTCATGTTTATTATTAACACTACAAATTACTTCGAAACTCGATTTCACATGAATCAATATTACCTTTATATAAATTTATGTAAATATTGACACAATTGTGTCAAAACCGAACAATAAAATGAAATTTAGTGATATATTTTAACAGATGTGTCTTGCTCGTCGAATGTTCAGTAGCCTTTGTGTGTGCTCGTAATAAATTAACTGCAGCAATCTAGTATTTACAGAGAACTGTAAACGGACCACATGTAACTATTGCCTTATCCGTAAACAAGTTATGTTTTAACAAAAGGGGTTTCGTTCATGGCTAAAAGTGGCGTATTAATAATAAAATGTATTTATTGTTTTTACATAAAATTACTTGGTACACCATAATGAGAATTTTTAAGTATTTTTAGATGATTTTATAGATTCTCAAGAGAGAAACAACCTTACTAATAAATAATATCAACGGGAAAGCAACTGTCGCGCTTTCACGTTAAAAAATTTGGTACACAGATAGTCTAGACCCTTAGGGGTCCACGGGAGACACGACGGGGGTCTGCGTTGGGCGTTACAATAAATGGGGGTCCACAATCGTAAGCGGGGGTGCATGAAGTGTAATTTGGTTTCGTTAGTGAAGATTTAACTTGGCTATTGGCTTGACTTTTGTTATTAATATCGGTTATTACTTTTAGAAGCTCAGCGACTGTTACTTGTAAAAATATGCATATTCCATATTACTACAACGCGTCTGGCGTTGACTGGGTGACTTTTTTTAGATTTAATTTCCTAAATCTAAATGATTTGGAAATTGGTAGTAATATAAATAAAGCTGCAAGGAGTCTACCGAATCAATCAAAATTTTGAAAGTGGTCTATGAAACAAAAGAGTTTAGGAACCTCTGGAGTTTAGGAGAAAGGACACAGATTTTTTATTGCAAATGGCCATAAAAAGTGGCCGTAAGGGGTTCAAATAGAATATGACATTCAATGTTTGTAAAGGGGGTACAAATAGGGACGAAAGTTTTTGTTTGTAATGTTATACAATTAACGATTACTTTTATGATAATTTGACATTGTGATTAATAGTTGACACATTTTTGACCAAGTACTTTGACTTTAATGATTTAAATGTAAATTAAATTTTTTTGATTATTTATTCATGTAACTTATAAGATATCAGATTTAATTTAATTATATTCAAATTTAATTTAATTATATGTATTTAATCAGTTAGCTTGATTTTAATAAGTTAATTTAATTTATTAGATAATATTAATTTAATTTAATTACACGGATAAAATGAAACTGTATTTGACTACTAGCTGACCCGCGCCCACTTCGTTGGGCATAATATTAATAATCCCCGAAGCGAGCACGAAAGCGAACTGAATTAAACCCGAAGCCATCGCGCGCCGTCCGCTGATGATGATGATGATGATGATGATGATGATGACACTCAGCAATAATGTGGCTTTCTATTGGTGAAAGAATTTTTAAAATCGATGATGATGATGATGATGACACTCCGCAATAATGTGGCTTTCTATTGGTGAAAGAATTTTTAAAATCGATGATGATGATGATGATGATGACACTCCGCAATAATGTGGCTTTCTATTGGTGAAAGAATTTTTAAAATCGATGATGATGATGATGATGACACTCCGCAATAATGTGGCTTTCTATTGGTGAAAGAATTTTTAAAATCGATGATGATGATGATGATGACACTCAGCAATAATGTGGCTTTCTATTGGTGAAAGAATTTTTAAAATCGATGATGATGATGATGACACTCAACAATAATGTGGCTTTCTATTGGTGAAAGAATCTTTAAAATCGATGATGATGATAATGATGATGATGATGACACTCCGCAATAATGTGGCTTTCTATTGGTGAAAGAATTTTTAAAATCGGTTCAGTAGATCCCGAGATTACCCCTTACAATTTACAAACACACAAACTTTAGTTCTTTATAATATTAGTATAGATTTAGAATTATTTTAAACTAGCTGACCCGGCGAACTTCGTACCGCCTTAGCGTAGCTTTGATGCACTACTTTATTTTGTATAGTTGACCTAATGCTCTTTTAATATAGTCTATGGCTGTGAATGACGTTGACATTCGTATAAAAAAAAATTGACATTCGTAACGCGCGTTTTTTAAAATATGCAAAATTAAATGTATACTTTTCAATATTTCTGAGAGATTTTCTTAATATTTTTTTCCGTAAGAACCATCCTTGGACTTCCACAAACATTTAAAAAAAAGAATTATCGAAATCGGTTCAGCCGTTCACACGTGATGCCGTGACAACGCGAAACGGGTTTCATTTTTATATATATAGATTATATGCTTTATTAATCCATTCATGTACTTTACATTCTAAAAGAGGTGAAACATAGAGCACTTATGTAACAACCATTCTATCTTTGTACCTGTGTTTATCAATGAATAAATGATTATTGATTATTATTGATTGATTATTGTTACTACTAAAGCAATTTTAATGAAAGTAGACGGTTTAGGCTCGGAGAAGAACCGGGATATTTTTACCATGGGAAAATATATTTTTCCTACGGGAAAATTGATAAAAACAGATGGTTCGGTTTTGATGCAATTTATTATGGTTTGATGAATGGAAAAGCGGGGATGAACATAAGATAATTTTTAACACACTTAGCAAACAGGTTCAGTATCACTGAATTTAAAATTTTAAAATTAACTTTATTCAAATAGGACTTTATAGAAAGCTCTTTCGAATCGTCCATTTTTTTCCTACCACCCATTCAGGACGTATTTTTTAGCGGATAATAAGAATGGGCGCAAAAAACTTATCAGCTTTATCAAAAGTAATAACAACAAAATTTAAACAAATTCACATTATATCTAAAAATACTATACTCGTAGTTCCATTATGTTATGTACTATAGTTAAAATATTTGGCAAAAGTACTATTGAGTTATTAAATCTAAGCATTAAAATCTATTCAGTAGTGTTTACGTGAGAGAGTAACTGTTAAATTAAACCTTTTTTATACTATCTCTTTAATATACAACACCCTAGCTACTTTTCATGACATTTACATTTTTACAAATGTATTCTTTTTATATGTTATATTTTTTTGTCCATTTTACTGCGCAAATCAAAGATATTTTTATTTAAATATTATTAGAAGTAACAAATATCCATCCATACTATATAAATTAATATATATATATATATATATATATATATATACTAGCTGGCCCAACAGACGTTGTCCTGTCAAATGTCTCAAATGTCAAATGTCTCAAATGTCACGTTGTCTCACGTTGTCTCAAATGTTTTTAAATAAATAATTTAGCTGAAAAACAATATCTATATGACCGTATTGTGAATCTAAACCATTCTCAAGCCCCCTGGAATACACACAAAAAATTTCATCAAAATTGGTCCAGTCGTTTAGGAGGAGTTCAGTCACATACACACACACACAAGAAATATATATATTAAGATATATATATATATACTAGCTGGCCCAACAGACGTTGTCCTGTCAAATGTCTCAAATGTCAAATGTCTCAAATGTCACGTTGTCTCACGTTGTCTCAAATGTTTTTAAATAAATAATTTAGCTGAAAAACAATATCTATATGACCGTATTGTGAATCTAAACCATTCTCAAGCCCCCTGGAATACACACAAAAAATTTCATCAAAATTGGTCCAGTCGTTTAGGAGGAGTTCAGTCACATACACACGCACACAAGAAATATATATATTAAGATATATTAATCCATACTAATATTATAAATGGGAAAGTGTCTGTCTGTTTGTCCGTCTTTCACGACAAAACGGAGCGACGAATTTACGTGGAGATAGTTGAAGGGATGGAGAGTAACATAGGCTACTTTTTATCCCGGAAAAATCGACAGATCCCACGGGATGCGCAATTAAGGCTTCGCTCAAAAACTAATTTGATTTGATTTGAAAGTTTTAGACTATCTTTATCCCAGAAAACTAACAGATCCTGTAGGATGCGCGATAAAGACTATTCAAAAACTACTGTTCGGATTTTCCTGCGGTTTTCATAAATAGACAGTGATTCTTGAAGAAGGTTCTAGGCTATGATGTATCTCGGAAAAACCGATTAATCCCACGGGAGGCGCAATAAAGGCATCGCTCCAAAACTACTGCACAGATTTTCATGCGGTTTTTATCAATAGATAGAGTGATTCTTGAGCAAGGTTATGCGGTATTTTTTTATCTCGGAAAAACGGATAGTCCCACGGGAAGCGCGATAAATCCTTTGCGCCATAAACCGACTTCCGCGGATATGTAGCCGTGGGCAAAAGCTATGACCCTTAACCCTTTATAGACCCAATCCCGAAATCCATGTGGACGAATACGCGGGCAGAAAGCTATATAGTATTATATGTATATATTTTTTTATATTACTTTTATATTATTTTTTGTAATATTAATAGGGATAATGTATCTATAAAAACTTCTCTTAAACTATCTTTTTCAAGAAATATCATAAATAGTAGATCAGTTGATTAGACCTCTTTATTATATCAGTATAGATAATGAATTGGACTTTGAAGTTTTGGTCTGCGTTTTTATATGACGACCTCCATAGTCGAGTGGATAATACACCGGTTTCAAGTTGTCGCCATCTCTGAGGTCCCGGGTTCGAATTCCGGTGGGGGCAGATGTTTGTGTGATGAATGCGAGCATTTGTACCTTAGTCATGGTTGTTGATATATATTTCAATAAAAATTTTTTATATATTATAATATATGTATGTCTATCCGTTACCCTAGATCCCATTGCACAAGCCTTATGGAGCTTAGTTTGGGCTAGGCTAATTGGTGTAAGTGTAACAAATATTTATTATTTATTTATTTATTTATATCTCATACCTGATCTTGTTACAGAGCACAAAACAAATAAAACATGGCGGCAACGAAAACTGCGTCGAATGGGACAAGGTAACCCTCGCGTTGTACATAAACCGGTGCAGCGACACGAGCCAAGCCCAGCAGTGGGACGTGGACATGCTGGACTACGACTTGCTGGCCAGGTGGGACGCCGTACGCACCAGGGTCACCGGCCCTGTTGAGGATTACTGATCTTCGGACTGATTATTCTTAAGTCGGATGAAACTACGCGACGGGGAACGTGCAATTATAATATTTATTACAATTTTGTTATTAAAATGCTAAAAAAAATATAAAAGTAGGGCCATTGCAAGGATTGTATTTAAAATAATGTTGTTTTAAACAATAATTACGAATCAAAAGTAACGTGAAACGGAACGGATTTAAAACACCAATCAGCGTTCAGTGACGTCACTCCTGCTATGACAACTTATTTGAGGTTATAAGTTGTAGTAAAAGTGAACAATTACACCAAAATTTATTGCGTTTTTAGAACACAAATGGAAGTCGTTGCAATGGAAGGTTTGCCAGAGCAGATTCTAGGACTCTGCCAAAAGTTAATGTTGACATGGTAGTGACATTTTTTGTCGAAACTGCAGTTTTCAAGTCAGGGCTTGGTAACGTTACCAAATTCACATTAAAAGTATCGTTATGTAACGGTATTTTCATAACGATAAGTAATTGGGTGTGGTAACGATATTTTGGTATCGTTACCAATATTAAAATGTTAACAAATAACGTTAAAAAGTATCGATACTTTTTTCGTTACTTGAGGCGCTGTTGCCAGCCCGTGCATGTAAAAAATGTAAAAAATCACGAAATACAGACGCGAGGATGCTTCACTGCTTAGAAAGGAAAAAGACTTAAAGAGACAAACAATATTTTTACCTCTTTCCTTCATTAAAGTAACGGTAACGCTTTGATAACGTTAAAAAGTAACGATACTTCAAGGTAACGTTATTAATTACCGAAAAAAAAATCAATAACAACAAGTCCATTTACCGGTAAAAGTATCGTTATATGGAATAACGTTACCTCCGCTTTTAACGTTATCCATAGAGCATGAAAGTAACGATACCAAATATTTAACTGTATTCAAAGCCCTGTGTCAAGTGTAGAAATGAGAGGGACTAAACAAAAAGACATTGAAAAGTTTGGGTAAGTGTTAGGTAGGTAACTGTTTCTTTTGTGTACAAGCAGATTAACTAAAGTTACAATAAATATATCCGACGACTTCGACGACGACGTCAAAGTGGTCTTCACAGCATCGAATGATAGTCTTTGAGAAATAAATGTCATTCCTCTTCGCCGCTTGAAACCAAAATTTTCTCAGTTTTGGGCTAGAAGGTCCAATCAAAAACAATTTATTAGGAAACTTATTTGAAGTAGATGGACACATTGGCACAAAACATACGTCCACATGGCTTTTTTTTGGAGTATCAATGGCATAATTATGATCACCCGATTGATGGATAGTCCATTGTAAATTTTTACAATATAATACCTTGAAAGTCGAGATAAATGCAAAAACAACTAAAGCCAGCATGACACGCGCAGTACAATCAGTGAGCCAGCGACAGTGACAGACAGGAGTGACGTCATACGAACTATAGCTCCGTTTTCGCGGGAAAATTTAAATTAACAATTTTAAACCGCATTTTTTTCAGTAATATACAGTCTTTTCATTTTTTAATATACTTGTGGTCTATTCTAAGTGGAGTTCTTTAAAATGAGCACAAAAATAAAAATATTGCATGTTTCCTATTATTTAATAAACAATTAGTCATTAATTTCAGTCAGTCACAGTAACAAATGCGGCGGCATGACACAAAGGAGTTATTAATATATCTTTTTCAGTTAAATTATTTTGTTATTATTAGAAATCTGAATTAGGTAGAGTTCTTCATGTACTTACACTGATTACATCTCGCAAATAGCATTAGGGTCTGATGAGGAAATGCCATTGTACGTCATGGTACGTGGTAGAGAGCTTTCTTTTTTACTATTAACAAAACTCCAAAATGATTTAATGTTATTCTTAAGTGAACCCTCAACAGAGTTGATGAAATCTTTATAGCATTCATGAATCAGGTTTTTGCATCTAGTACGTAGCATAGAAAAAGTGTCGTAATCACGTGGATTACCATATTTTTTAAAGCGTTTATGATATTTCATTTTTTCGCTAATACATTTTACCAGGTTTTTACTAAACCACATCGGGTACTTATTAACGTTGCAGCGTTTTGTTAGGGGAGTATGTCTTTTTATGACTGTAAAGACTGTGTCATAAAAAACATCCACGGCATCGTCGACATTTAGAGACAAGAACTGAGTACACCAGTCAACCTTTCTTAGATCAGACTTTATACGCGTATAATTACATTTTCTAAAGTTGAGATGCTGTTTTTTCTTAGTTACCACTTTACGTGGGAGAGCCACTATATCCAACTCAATCACCAAAGAGGGATGATATCTAATGTCAAGTTTACATAAAGGTTCAGTCCCATAAACACGAGTGCCATCGAACGACGAAAGGACGAGATCAAGGAAGCTACTATTAGCGTTACTAATATAGTTATACTGGGACAGATTACAAAGCGACATCATCTCCATAAGATCAGCTTTCACTCCGCTAGGGAAGGAAGGCTTCATAGCATCATTGATTGAGGTAGTGGACCAAGAGATATTTGGAGTGTTAAAGTCCCCCAAGATTAAAAATATGTCGTTCGGCTTGCCCTTTAGAATAACCTCTTGACAATTCACATAAAAAGTATTCAAGGTAGAAAGACTTATATCACGAGGTAGATAGCACAGGCAGACATTCAATGTAGGAGTAGTAACATCCCCGGATACAACACTCAACCAGATATCCTCTACACATTCTGTAGACCAGTGTGATTGGCGTAAAACTTGCATGTGTTTCTTAGCAGCTACAAGAACACCGCCTCCCTCACACTTGAAAAGTGGTGTCAGAGCGATTTCGCCTAAACACATTATATCGGCTATCAAAAAGTTCGGCATCATAAACTCCACTGTTTAAGTTAGTCTCCGTCAAGCAAATTAAGTCATAATTATGATTCATTACACTCAAATACAAATCGGTTATATATAAAAAGTTATTTACTTTTATACAATTTAAACGATGTCCGAAGTTGTAAAATTCCCCGCTTAACGGAATAGACTAGATTTTGTCTCTTTCTACCGCATTCAAACTATCTATTAGCAATAAATCGGTTTACTCATTCACACAGCTCATTCGCTTACCTCGGTTCGTCGAATGCGCTTACTTGTTTGTGTGGTGAATCCTGTTTGATCCTGGCTTGTTTACTGGATTGGCCACACGGGATTAGAAATCCCGGGAAGGTCCACATTAATATCAACATTTCCATGCAAGTACATCAATAATTGTACCTGATTCCGACCTCTGGTTATTGTCTAGGACTATTTTTCATATATAATAGTGAATGTTTAAAAGATCTTTTGATAACTATTATTTTTTTAAAACTTTAAAACCCTACATTAGGATCCTGTGTCGTAGAAAATCATACTCGTATGCACATACATACAGACGGGAACAAATTTTTGTAGGTCGTACAAAAATCGTCTCGTCGACCCGTTGTGTATTATTGACCTCACGTCAATATTACATTTTTCAAGAAACCCGTAACTTTAATTTTGCCTACTAAATGTGAAAGAATAACGGTAAAGTCTCAATGCGAAATGCATTCCAGTAGGCTGATTATATAACTCTTTGCTATTGAATGACACTGACAGATAGGGCAGACAGACAGACAGACACTGCTGCTTTATGGAGATAATTAGTTTCGCTATGAAAGGCCGCTTCGTGATTTACTCGCCGGTGTAATATTATTAAAACTGCCCAGCGGAGAATGGTCTGTTAGCATCGTAAGACTTTTGCAAGTGGCAAGTGAAAGTGCACCTTTTGCATTATGTCTTAAGGTCGACTGTCCTCTGAGGAGCGGATTTGAGGTTTTTTGATTTTAATTGAAAATTGCCTATTAATTGTCCGAAGAAGACGGTTAAAGAGTATCTACAATGTAAGCAGTTACATTCAAATGTGATAGCAACTGAGTTAGATGATCAGTTTACAGTTATTTGTTGATCATTTTTATGATTTACTTTGAATACAAAAAAGGCCGAATGACGCTATTTTTAATTAATTATTAAAAATATTCCTGCAGTACAGCAATATTTTTTTTTATAAATAACAAATATGTAATTAAGAAATTATGCTCAAATGTTATATGTACGTTGTATTTTAAATGTTTGAATAAAAAATATTCCCTCGTCAGTTATTGTAAAGAATAACCTTCTAATATTTTAAGTCAAGTATCCTAGTCAACATAAAATTACAGCATTTATTATTTTTTGAGGTTGTTATTATATTTTCGAAGGATATTCTATGTATACTGACTCACTTTATTATTAGCTAATATATATATATATATATACACACTTCCTTTCCCATGGGGGTAGGCCAAGATTTCTTTTCCATTTAGATGTGAATTTGGAATTCGAATACGAATTCAAATCGTGCGCGAAATTATTTTCTACTGCTTACAATTTTATAGATTTATGAATCACTCGAATTCAGTGTTGTCATTAGATTATAACAAATTCATAATTAGATTCCGTTTCACGCAGAAAAATAAAAAATCACAACAACAAAAATTTTAATATATGTACTCAAACAATATTTACCTATTTATTATTATGTACCTATTTACAAGTTTTACATTAACCAGTTGAACCACTCGTTGCACAACGCACGAAATGAAAGTTCAGAAATAGTGAATTCGGTAATTCGTATACGAATCTCACGATTCCGAATGCGAATTGGTTTTCTATTGTTTCAAAAATTCTTCTGCTATTTGAAAATATCACCTATTTGATCCAAGTATGTTTGTATATGTCGTACCCTACCGACTGGCTGATTCATATTTGCCTTTTAAATTTCTTTCGCCCGGCGTTTTTCGTCCATCCTTTCTACGTGTCCAAACTTACTCGATTTTGGTCACTTCATCTTCTTTCACTGCGCACGTTTCCTTCATCACACTATTTTGTAATTTATCCTTCGTCACTACATTCCTCTCATCGTTGTTACTTTCGCTGTCTTAATCTTGTCTTCGTCCTTCTTTTGCCATACCTTTTTTCGAGGGGAAATGCTCCTTATGCAGTATGTCACCGCCCTGGCGAGGCGCGGCCGTGTGTGGGACTCTCCGGTCTGAAAGGACCCCCCTTTGTTCTCAGGGCCCATATCGGGGCCACAGCGCCCACGGGCCGGCTCGACCTATAGGTGGTGGTCGAGCCACAAAAATTGGATTGTCCGAGAACACTTGGACAATCCCCCTCTTTTGCCACACCTAGCATTTACTCCCATACATAAGCGTAGGGCATACCAGCATGCCTCTACGCATGAGACTTTGAAACCAGTGTACTATGCAATCGGCTACAGAGGTCGTTAAATAGTGTCACGCGCTCGAGTGAAATGGTTGGCGTTATTACCAGTTAGTGATTGCAATCCGGCGTCATTTTCAGTCCGGCCGCACACGACCGGATTCCCATCAATCCGGATTGATTAAATCAAGATGATTTTCGCTTTTTAGTACAAAATAAGTGAGTTAATAAAGTGTCACTGCACTTATATGTAGGTAGTTTATAAAAAATAAATCACAAATATATAAAATCGACTTTATTTCCTAACCAATGTTAAGACAAATATACAACAAGAAAACAATTAAAATTTAGTAGTCTAGGTAATTAGTAATAATTTTACGACGTAACGAGTAGCTCAATCTTTCTAGATTTTACTTTCACAGATAGATCAATGTATAAGTAACAATATTAATTATCAAGTAACTATAATATCTAATAGATACAATTAACCTTACGTAATTAACTGAAATGAGATCAAAATCATTATTAAAGTATTTGAGAATGCTAACAAACAAGTCCTATAGGCATTTATGATTATGACAGATACCATCATGATTACTAACTGCTAGCACCGGATCCGGTCTTCGGATCCGGTAACCATTAAATGATCCGGATCCGCCGGATTATCGGATCCGTTTTTCCGGATTGCAATCCCTATTAGCAGTGTCAAAATTCTCGTCGAT
Source organism: Scirpophaga incertulas (assembly GCA_036419045.1). NCBI lineage: Eukaryota > Metazoa > Arthropoda > Insecta > Lepidoptera > Crambidae > Scirpophaga > Scirpophaga incertulas. Next base: position 50,134 of record CM071637.1, read on the forward strand.
TCGTGTTCAAAATCCAAATATTCCTAGGTACGAACGAAGAACTCTATACTTGTTCGGTAATTGAGAGAGCCTTATCGAATGTCGATACTCGGCAATCTATAATTTATCGTCTCTTTTCAACCTTCATATACCGTTTACGATCCGCGTACATACGTGAGATTCCCAAAGTTTGTAGTTTAGTTTAGAGGTAAATTATACACAAAACGTTCCTTTTAAAAAGCCATATATTTTGATGTTCAAGCAGTATTTAGAAGTTAGTATTGAAATTTTAAAATTATATAGTCGTGTTATATGTGTAGTGTCTTAGCCACTTGGAATACATAGCTACTGTTTTAAGTACATATTTTGTATACTTGTGTATTAAATATATAGATTTGATAATAAATTAGTACTGTAGTTAGTTATAACGCTTCGTATGTCTTCCCGCGACCAACATGTAATCGTAATTATAAATAACGCATTATTATTATGCAAGTCAAATTTTTAAAGAGTGCATCCAAAGCTGTGAGAAAATATTTTCCCGTAATTCAATACTTATGTCATTCTGCTGATCTCAATTATCTCCATATCAAGTTACTGACGGAGAGATTTACACATTTATAAAATTTCTAAGGATAGTGAAATGTAAAATAATAAAATGGCGAAGTTGTTCTTGTAACGATGTTTAATTCGTAAGTGCGCAATACATTATAAAGGAAGTGGGAAAAAGAGGAACAATTTTATTGGCGGATCATTTCGCGAATATCATCTGTACATGATCATGTGATAAGGGGCTGTCCAATAATCACGTGATCTTTTTTTAGCATATTTTAAGCCCCTCCTTCCCCTTGGTAATACTGGTATTACGTAGTGAGGTTTAAGACTACCGGGCCTGATTTTGGCGACAATTAAAACAGTATCATAGATTTTTTGAGAAATCAATATTTTTCTACAGAATGTATAAAAATAATGTAATAGTTTTATACAGTTTAAACAAAAAGGAAGTACAATGTCAAAAATATCACTCGATTGTTCCTTATCAGGAACAAATGAGGACGAAATGATATTATCAGAGCTAATGTATGTCTCCACCAAAGGGGTTGAGTCTACCCTATGTTAGGGCGATTGGGTCTTTATCAACCGCGCTGGCCCAGTTAACATTAACGTTATTTGACCTCATCGATAGGTGTTTGTCGCAATTCCTTAACAGAATTCTTCAACAGAACTTCTAACACACAATAAGTGTGCGTAGACCTGATTCACACTTGTGTATGTCTGTGGTTAACGCTAGACATGGTCAGGCACCTGGTCGTACCTCCCCCCCTCCACTGGTTCAAAGTTGAAGCTTCTAGCGTTTGAGTTTCGTTGTCTCCGTTCAGCTCAAATCACTTTGTGATTCCAACTTGGAAATCCATTTCGTATGCTCTCCATCAAGGCTGGAAGACCCACTTAAGCTATCGGTTTTCCAAACTAATCTCAAAGTGAAGTTGCAATGACCAGCAGTGGACAACAACATAAGTGAATTAAAAAAAAATATTTGATGTACGCATTTGGACTAATAGATGTACATAAACTTATTTGTTATTAATATTATAGTTTATTAATGATTATAAATAATCAAGGACGGATTCATTTGTAGTTTTACACTATTAACTAACTTTGCTTCGTTTATTCTATATTTGAAGAAGAAAAGATACCAGTAGATAGAAGTACATTAACCGTTAGAGTGCTAAGCAGCGATTTTGCGCTGCGGTGATTTGTATCGAAAAGTGCAACGCACTTTTTTCTGACTAACCCAAAAAGATTTATTAAAATTGATTAATATTTGTCTAAATGAGAGTATTTTATTTGACATCATAATTTTTTCCTTTAAAGTAATCAAAATATGCATAGCTTTTTCCAATAATTTTTTACAAAAATTGCTTAGCACTCAAACGGGTAATGTATTATGTATTAATATCATACTATTATTAATAATACATTGCTAATTATTATACTATAAATTCACATGTACTTTGACGCTATTTATTAAAATTATACTTTATTAATAAAAGGTTATTAATTATTGTATTATAAATAATCAAATACACTTTCGTTTGTAGTTTTACGCTATTAATTAATTTTCTTTGCTTCTTCTATATTAGTCTTGTCTATGAACAGAAAGCAATAGATGTACATAAATTTATTAGTTATTAATATTATATTATAATTAATAATACATTGCTAATTCTTATACTACATATGCATTTCTGCTTTGACACTATTAATTAATTCCATTTCGACTTCTTTAATAATAGAATGATTTAAATAAGATATTAATTAAGGTTTGTTGATAATTATTAACTAAAATTTTGTGTTTTTTCGCGTGTGTTTATTATTGACTGTTTGATTGTAAATATTTTTATTAAGTTAATAATAGATGCAGCACTAGAGACAGATTTATTTTTGTTATTTACGTAAATAGAAAATTTATTCGTTTTTTTATTATTATTTTTAAAGTGTAATATAATGTTTAGAGACTGTAGTTATTATGATATTAGTGTGAGATGATTTATACATATCACTAGTTGTAATTCACTTAAGTGTTAACTGGGTGTTAAAGAGTGACAGCTTCTACGTGGCATTATATGAAATGGTAACACTTTGTAAACATCCCAACTAATATTATAAATGCGAAAGTGTGTTTGTTTGTTTGTTTGTTACCTCTTCACGCTTAAACTACTGGACCGATTTCAAAAATTCTTTCACCTTTGGAAAGCTACATTCTCCCCGAGTAACATAGGCTACTTTTTATCCCGGAAAAATCGACAGATCCCACGGGATGCGCAATAAAGGCTTCGCTCAAAAACTACTGCACAGATTTTTATGCGGTTTTCATCAATAGATAGAGTGATTCTTGAGGAGTTTTGCGGCATTTTTTTCTCGGAAAAACGGATAGTCCCACGGGAAGCGCGATAAAATCTTCGCACCATAAACCGACTTCCGCGTATATGTAGCCGTGGGCAAAAGCTATGACCCTTAACCCTCTATACACCCAATCCCGAAATCCACGCGGGCGAAGCCGCGGGCAGAAAGCTAGTACATATATAACCACCACAGAAAGGATTGATTTTATTTCCAAACCTGTATAGAGATATTTTTCTATGTCGATATGGATTTAACTATATGACTGAATTTCTCCTATAAGGTGTATCGTGGTAGATTTTTAGATTCTCAATTCGGTTTACCTTTCTTTTTTGTATTAGAAACTTTCTGATTTAAAAACAGTGTGTACATGATAACTGTCTGTCAGTCAGTTAAGAAAAAAATCAAACAATGAACTAATTACTAAAATGCAATAAATCAGAATAGTTTACTTGTGCTATTTTTCCATATTAGTTCCATACAAATTGAACTTAGTATTTTGAACAGCGAACGAGGAATATTAATTAGCAAATGTCTTCTGCAGAAATATTTCAAAGCAAACGTTTTAATGAGACTAGGGATGTTTTCATAAATAAAATATCACACAATTGATAATTTCATTTAATGCCACGATTCAATTTATTTCTTTTACTTATTTAACTTTATAGGTGATAGAAATATGTAGGTTAAATATTCACTGCTCTTTTATATACAGCCAAATATAATGGATTTTTTTCGTGTACTAGGATTGGAGAATTTATAAGGTGTGTAGTGTATAGCGCTTCAGGTTATATGAATATGTGAAATTTCACCAATTTGTTTTTAACTTTCACTTGCTTAAAATAAGGTTCAAAACCGATTAAAAAATTGATCAGAATAAGTTGATTGATATTATCTATAAAATCGTTTGAGAATATTATACATACATTGTTAACATTTTAGACGTTTGGATGTGTCTCGTTGGAAATAAGAATTTGTATAACGGTTTACTGCTTACAAAATTGGATACCAGCTTATCTTATATTTACATGATAATTATATAAGCCCTTAATGTATAATTTATATTTTAGAATTATACACAGATTTTTGTGCGATATGGCCACGATAATTATGTACTGCGTTTTTTGTGATAATTCAATAATTAATATAGATTTTATTCTAGTTTGCTTTGCGTTTGTTTTTTATTACCATTATTTTTTTTATGGTGCACTAAAAGTGGACGCGTTATATAATCTGTGCGAGTGATATGCCCCCATGTTGTCTTCATTCGATACGAGTATCCTAATAATAAAACATTGTTCATTACCCTATCGAGCCTAAACCTACCCGAGTCAACTTAGTGTTATAAAAGCTCTTTAGAGTGCTAATGAATTTAGACACCATAATTTTTTCCTTTAGAGTAATCAAAATATGCATAGCATTTTCCAATAGATTTTTACAAAAATTGCTTAGCACTCAAACGGTTAAAAACTAGAGACTGTAAAATTAAACTGAAGAGTTTGTTTGTTTGTTTGAACGCGCTAATCTCCGGAACTCCTGGTTCGAATTGAAAAAATCTTTTTTTATTGAATAGACCATTTATTGAGGAAGGCTTTAGGCTACATAACATCACGCTGCAACTAATAGGAGCGAAGAAATAATGGAAAATGTGGAAAAAACGGGCATCTTTGAGGGTTTCCGTTGCATACGCATACTGCGAAAACGGTTCAAGATACCAAAAAAATATGTATGAAAGAATTATTCCACTTGATATGATCTAAAAAAATGTCCGCGACAGTATATGTCTATCTTTTAAGATTAACTCACTAGAATCGTTTTTATTGTAATCAAATTTGGATATGTCGCGTTGTCAAGATCGAGTTGCGGAGAAAACCAATATATTCTTCTGTCACAAGAAAATAAAACTAAAAAATATAATTTACACTGAAGTATTTTAAATTAATTATGTTCATTTAAAAACTTAAAACTAAATTGTCCAAGATAATAACAGAAATTGCCGCGGACAAATTCGTGGGTAACAGCTGAGGTGGTTGTTTGCAAAAATAAATATGATGCTCAAAATAACTATTCCACGCGGACGAAGTCGCGGGCACAACTAGTTATATTATATTAGCCTCGGAGAAAAAAACATCAACATTCATTTTACTATTAACATTCTTTTCTGACACCATAATATTATCATCATCATCCGAAGAAGAAGAAGAAGATCTTTTTCTTCCATTCCTCTCTATCTCTCTTTCCATGCTTACTCCTTTCATTCTTATATCATTCTTCACACAATCGAATATATATAATATTATATGGCTATGAAAACAAACAAGTATAATGAAAAAGTTTTGCAGTTGACGTAAGGAATAAATTGTTCAGCTAAGAGCTTGATAACTGGTGTACTGACACAGAAGCTCTATCGTGACGAAGTCTCCACCGAGGGTCCTTTCTGGTTTAAGATATTTCTGACGTAAGGACTATATTGTTCAGCTAAGTGCTTGATAACTGGTGTACTGACACAGAAGCTCTATCGTGACGAAGTCTCCACCGAGGGTCCTTTCTGGTTTAAGATATTTCTGACGTAAGGACTATATTGTTCAGCTAAGTGCTTGATAACTGGTGTACTGACACAGAAGCTCTATCGTGACGAAGTCTCCACCGAGGGTCCTTTCTGGTTTAAGATATTTCTGATAAAGCCTGATCAAATTAACTAAGTAACTGTTTGAAGACTCTTATACTGGCACAGGAGCTCTATCGTCGTGATGTCGCCTCACGCGTCTATCCTAACTATATTAGGGCAATAGGCCTTAGTTAACCAGGCTCAATGATGGTCGCTTTCACATAACTTTGAACTTTAAAAATACAATATAACGTCATTAAAATACCATCCAAGCCGAAGGGCTCTTCTGATCAAGACTTTTAGTTTCTAGCCCCCTTATTCCAAAACGTGGACTAAATATAGTACCAGGTTTAGTGCTATGTTTAAACCATGAACACAAATAAATTGTATTACAAAACGAAGACTATCGTTAGTCCACGGATCATCTATGGCACTAAAGTTAAACCTCTGTGACCCCTAGTTTATCTTTGGTACTAACCTCAAAATTCAGCAAGTATTGTGATTTCGCAGCAATCTTTTTAGTGTTAAATTAAATAAATCGCTAAAGATGGACATGAACGCAATTGATATCATAGATTTAGTTAGTTAGTTAGAAGTTTAGTCGGTAGGTCCCGGTCGAGCGGCCTCGATCTGTTTGGAATTAATCACTGTGGTTGCGGTGGTTTTTTTTTTATAAGATAGGACAGCAAACGTGTAAACGGATCACCTGATGGTAAGCGATGATATTCTTGGTGGAACTTATTATACATGTTGAATAAAACTCTTGTACTGTTCCACTAAAATTAGTGGAACAGTACAAGAGTTTTATTCAACATGTAAGCGATGATGGTTGGCCTTAGACACCCGCAACACCAGAGGAGTCACAGATGCGTTACCGGCCTTTTAAATGGGAATATGCTATTTTTTTGGAAGGTTTCGATATCGCATCGGTTCGGAAATACTGCAGGCGACAATTTATTCCACAGTTTAGTAGTGCGTGGCAGAAAATTCCTGGAAAAACGCACTGTGGTGGTCTGCCAAGTGTCTAGGTGATGAGGATGAATGTTGTGTCGCGTAGAACGGTGACGGAAACTAGCAGCAGGAATTCGAACAATTCCTCGGTACCCATGAGGCTTCTTAGCCTCTCTTCTCTAAAGCGGAAAAATATAACAGCTTATATCCCCACTGCGGAGCGTACCGTATAAGGTATAAGGTCAAACGGGCTGGTTTCCGCAACTCGACGTCTAAGCGCCTATTTTGCGTGTGTGGGAATGATGTTGCTATTCTCGCCAGCTTAGCTCGTCCAGAAATTTCAATAGGTTTTTTAACTTACCGAAAACCTCCGGCAGTGAGCTCGGCTGTCCGAGATGTCTTACCCGGTAGTCCACCACACCTGGACACTCCATGATCACATGTGCGGCCGTTTTCTTCTGCCTCCAAGCATGCTCTGCACATGGGGCTGTCAGTGTAATCTAGGTTGAAGAGGTGTTTGTTAAAAGGTCCGTGGCCAGTTATTGCCGCGGTTATCTGATTGAGTTGTTTCCTGTTTAGTTTAAGGATGTTCTTTGACAGTTTTGTGTTTATTTCTGGTAATGCAGCCTTTGTTTGCTTGCAGTCTTCAGTGTTTCTCCAGGTCTCGCTATGGAGCTGCTTAGTTTTGTTTCTTATTTGGTTTTTAGACCATTGTTTGGGGAGAGGCACTATTGGTTCTGGTCCGTAGACCTTCATTCCTGATCCTCTTCGAGCTAACTCGTCCGCTTTGTCGTTGCCGCACGAGTTGCTGTGACCTTTTATCCATTGTAGGGTGATGAGGTTGTCTCTCCCTGCCATCATCGAGACGTGGTGACATTCGTGGATTAATGTAGAGTAGCATTGGTTGTTTGACAGTGATTGTAATACAGATTTACTGTCCGTTAAGATTCTTATGTGGTGTCCTTTTATGTTCCTTCTCAGTATTTCTTTGGCGGCGGTAATGATTCCCACGCATTCAGCCTGATATACGGTGTTATGCATTCCCATAGGTATGGAGATGTTCATGTTAAAGTCATATTAGAAAACACCACATCCTGATCCCGAATCTGTTTTGGATCCGTCTGTGAAGATTCTTAGATCTTTTATGTTGAGGCCTTCCTTTCCGTCATCACGGAGCTGGATTTTGTACTTCTTCTTGTCAAAGCAGTATCGGATGTACATTCCGTCGTTTGGGGCTTCCATCAAAGGGAGTTCAATCATGGCTTCCTTCAGGGAGCGCGTGTGTGGGGTAGGGGTCTTGCTGAGAAGATCTAGTTCCTTTAGCCTAATCATTGTGAGTGTGGCTTCCTGTTGTATAAAGGAGCGTACCGTAACAAAATAATGTTAGGGCAGTTGAGCTTTAGTGCACCACGCTAGCCCAGTATGGATTATTTGACTACATACACTTGGAATTTCTTCGCAGGTGTATTCAGGTTACTCACGATGTCTTTCTTCGCGGTGGAGATTATAGCGCTACCGACGACGCTCCGTTGAATGATCAATATTCATTGTGATTTTGCTGTTAAGTTTTGATTATTTTTTGTGTCTTTCTATTGGTATAAGTAAACAGTTAATTGATTTCCCACGATACTGACTAATAAGCTTAGGGGGTCCTTTGATAATTGTGCTGAATCAGACAGCGTACGCGTTATTTAAATATACTATATTTATTCATCGTTAATTTACGTACTTTTGTGTAATAAACATTATTTTTATTCTATCTTGAATGCAATACGTCATTGGTTCACAAGTCTAATGAGGACAATATTTTTCTCCCTGTATTTCCAAAGAGTTGTCAATTAGAAGCTAGCCTCAGAAAAATAGCTTAAACCCAACTTCTTTTACAATTTAATATTAATTTTAATATAGTTGAAGACCTCCTTGGCCGAGTGGTTGGTACACCGGTTTCAAGATGTCTTCATCTCCGAGCTCCCGGGCTTGAATCCCGGTGCATGTTTGTGTGATAAATACAAGCAAGGTACGAATGTACCTTAGCACATATTAGGCCAGTCATTAAAGCCTGAAACCGAAAGAAATTAGTAACTCGCTAAAATTTTGAGGGGTCATTAAGGAAGGTGAAATACCTTACCGTGTGATTTAGCAGCGCTCTGCGCTCTTTAATTTGTGTGTGCGGTGTTGGCAACATTTTCTCTACATTGCAACTCTTAACCGACTCTTTGACCATTGTTACTAACTGAATTAATTGTTTATATAGTACCTATTAAACAATGTTCCGTTTGTTACAAAACACTGCAAATTTGATAGTTACTATAAAATGCTGTACACGAGGTAGGTAATTACAAATTTACAGCGAGTTTTATTTTTACTCTTGTTATTAACAAATTTCATTGTTTTTTAATAATAAACAATGTTCCGTACATTGCAAAACGCTGCAAAATTAAAACCCGTTACAAAACAACGAGAACAACCTAATTCCAAATTTGCAGCGTGTTACTAATTTTTTTACCCTTGTTATTAACAAATTTCATTGTTTTTTAATTATAAACAATGTTCCGTACATTGCAAAACGCTGCAAAATTAATACACGTTACAAAACAATGAGAACAACCTAATTCTAAGTTTGCAGCGTGTTACTATTTTTTTTGACAACGTTATTAACAAAAATCACCTTTCATCCCTTTCAACCCTTTCCGTACACCCCAGGGCTCTGCAAAATCACACGGTAAGGTATTTCACCTTCCTTAATGACCCCTCAAAATTTTAGCGAGTTACTAATTTCTTTCGGGTTTCAGACTTTAATGACTGGCCTATATATATAATTCACGCCTCTTTCCCATAGGGGTAGGCAGAGATCACAGTTCCCACTTGCTACGATCCAATCATAATTCCTTATCTTCCTCGACTGTCCAACACTTTTATGTAAGATCGTTGGTTATGGGTACCTTGACTTGACCTTAATTTAATAAATCACCTATTTGGTCCAAGTATGATCGTCTAGATCAGAGGTTCCCAAACTTTTTTGTATCGTAGACCCTTTGTCGCTTTTTTCGGTTTTGGGTAGACCCCCTAATTACCTGATATTGAATGCTTACATCCCACAAAATTATATAAACATTACATTTTTTACTTCCAAGGTACTTTTATAATGCCTTGTAAATTAGAAGAAAGTATAATGATAGTAAATAGGTTACTATCAGTGTTTGTTGAGATCCATTATCGTGGATCCCCATTTTTATTTCATGTACCCCCAAATTGTTTTTTAGCTGACGTGAACCCCTCGCAGGTTGTCATAGACCCAAAGAGTAAAGTAACTCATAGACCCCATGGGGGTTGATATAGACCACTTTGGAATCACTGGTCTAGATCATCTCCAACCAACTGGGACATTGATATTTACCTTATAAATTTCTTTCGCTAGTCCTTTTGCATCATGTTTACCTTAGTCATAGCTGTTAATATATTTTTCTGTTTAAAAAAAATATTTGTGTATTATTTTATTTTATTATTATTGTTTATTCATTACCTGAGATGCCATAGTACAAGCTTTAGCGTTTACTTTGGGCTAGGCTTATTGGTGTGAGTGTGACAGTAAGATATATTTGTCCATACTAATATTATAAATCGGAAAGTGAGTTTTTTTTTTATATTTTAGGCGCGGCAGATGACCTCCTCCCGCCTGATGTTAAGCGGTGAAAGAGGCCCAAATGAGATGACAGATAGGATAGTGACTTTACTCCACTCTCCTACCTGCCCTATCCCTGCCGGCCCAAAAGATGCCTTTTCACGCCTCTTTTGAAGGAACCAATGTTGTAGGATGTAGGAAACACATACGCAGGCAGAGAATTCCAAGTGCGGGAAGTACGGCGGAAGAAGGAATCTTGGAATTTCTTAGTGCGGTGTGGAATGGGGGACGTAGTGTACGGATGGCTCCGAAGACCCTTACGTGTGTTTCTATAAAGGAAAGGAGAGGGAGGGATAAGGCTAAAGAGTTCTTCAGAGCATTCCCCATGAAACATCCGATAGAAGGCGCTAAGAGAGGCGATATCACGACGAAGTTGTAGAGGCTCGAGGGTGTTGGTTGCCTCTACATCGCCGATTATGCGGATTGCGCGCCGCTGCAATCTGTCCAGAGCTTCGAAAAGGTATTGAGCGGAGCCGTCCCATAAGTGCGAGCAATATTCCACACAGGACCTGACCTGAGTTTTATAAAGCAGGCAGAGTTAATCCGGGGTAAAATACCGTCGCACCCTGTTCAGGACACCGAGTTTCCTTGAGGCAGTGGTTATGACGGACTCTATGTAGTCTCTGGTATTCAGATCGCAGCGGATGCTCATACCAAGCAAGGTGATGGTGCTCTGGGCGGGAAGAGTAGCGCCCTGAAGACAGGGAAGGGGGAGGAAACGTGACTTTTTGACGTGAAACGTCTTTAAAATCGTGCCGAAACATACGGGTACCAGGTTTAAAAAGTGGACCGTAACGAAAAGGTCTATATCATCGTACCTTAATAATTAAAAAACTATTAGTCTTAGAAACAAAAATGTGGTGTGAATATTTCACTTATATAGTCAGCTCGCTGTTGTGACTTTGAGTTTTTTATTAAAATACTTAAAACACCGCCAATCTTGTTTTTTTTTTATTTCAATCTTTTACTTCAAAAGCGATTCCCTAACATGACGTTTCACGTTAAAACCAACGGCCGTGTGCCCCGGCACAGCCTCACCCGATTTTAGCCGAGAACGCGCACACCTGAGTTTTCTTAGCATTGAACTCAACGAGATTGCTGGAGCCCCATTCGGAGATGAGATCCAACGTCCCGTTGAGCTCAGTAATAAGATTCTGCCTATCCCTACTAGTATTGTCTCGCGTGGCCCCTGAGCTTCCATGATATCCTCCGTGCACTGTACTATCATCTGCATAGCAATTTGTTTGTTTGTTTGTTTGTTCCGCTTTCATGCCGTAACTGCTGAACCGATTGCTTTGAAATTTTGCAGCCGTAAAGATAAAAGTCCGGATTAAATAATAGGGTACTTTTCATCCCGGAATAATCAACTGATCCCACGGGATGCGCAATAAAGGCTTCGCTCAAAAACTACTGCACAGATTTTCATGCGGTTTTCATCAATCGATAGTGATTCTTGAGCAAGGTTTTGCGGTATTTTTTATTTCGGGTTAACGGATAGTCCCACGGGAAGCGCGATAAAACCGACTTCCGCCCATATGTAGCCGTGGGCAAAAGCTATGACCCTTAACCCTCTATAGACCCAATCCCGAAATCCACGCGGGCGAAGCCGCGGGCAGAAAGCTAGTCTATTTATAATACATCATTCCTTTTTGTCATAAGTAAGAATAACATTATTTCCTGAGTCATCAATATGTTGACACGATTCCGATATTTAATAATGTTGAGACGGCCATTGCTGGACGACGGCTTCCTCCAAGGGTCTCTACATCGATTGTTCCTGAACTAGCTAGATTATAAATACTGGCTAGAGATAGCGAGTTGACAGAAACAATATATAATACAGATAATATAGACATCGGCATTTAACTAGTACAGATAATATTTAATTAGTAATTATCGTAATTTATAACAAAGTTATTTTTTTAAAACTATGGGATTTTTAGTTACTTCCACAAGGTTTATGAACCCGCTATTTGTTGTTGTTTTTGTTGAATTTGTTGTTATGAACCCGATGTTTACCGCTATTTTACCTTTTTTAAAGGGACGTAATATTTGACCTAAATCATAGCTACGGATTATTACCAACACGTAAGATATGCTATTATAGGTCTCCCTTACACCAGGGCTAATCCTAAGTCCCGAACTGCCATTTTACACAAGTTGGTCATCAGTGTTATCTTCCAGTAATTAAAGGTAAAATACTTCAGTTCTTGAGGAGTTCAGGTGAAGCTCTTTTCTTTCGGTCTTAACGTTATTAAAAGAGAATGTTTATCTGTTTCAGACTTTACAGAGGGTCACCTCCGTTGTCTTAATTGCGAGTTTTTAATTACATGTCTCTCCCCATACTTAAAGTAATAGTAAATCGACATATGTAACAACAGTTTTGCTCTTTTTAGATTAATCGTTCGTGTCCCAGTGGCGCCGGTTGAGGCGGAGCTTGGCAGTACCAAACTTCATTTGCTTTTTTTTTCTTCTATATGATATTAAGATTTGTTAGTTGAACATTATTGTAAATGCATATGTGTATCTGAGATTAATTAATTTTCGTGTCATTACGTAGCAAAGACTAGGGGTTTTTCTGCTTGATGCTTTTGTGAAGAACTTAATTTTGTCTATTTTTGCCGTACATTAGGTAAGCAGTTCGCGTTGCTGTGCCTAAATGGTAACATTGGCAATTTTGTTTATAAGCTCATATAAATAAGGCGACTTTACTAAATTATGATGTTAGGTTTGTATTTAGTATGGAGCGGTTTTGAATGATCTGCGTCAACATGGCAACTTTAAAAGTAATAAGAGTAGGTACAATGTTGCTTCTATTATATTTCTTAGCTAACAGAGAAAAAAATTGTGCATTTGTTTTTTTTTTGTTTATGTCAGACTATTGCTGTTATCTCCTTAAACATATATTTGCTTGCTTTATTGCATGTGATTGCATTAAAAACGTATGAATTTGATAAAATTATGGGTGTATATGAATATTTTTAAGAATCTTGCATTTTCCATAATAACGTTTACTTTAATATTTATTACTATTTGAAAAATATGGCCTATAAAATGGGCACGAAAACAAATAAGAGATTTTTCGTTTTTCTATTTAAATGAAAAAAAAATTGGTTGTCTGTAGAACTCTGTCTACTGCCGATATTTGAACGTGACAACGTCTATTACATGGTAATTTTTTCTGGTTACGGTGTTTTCGAGAATGACTCCACGCCGTACCAATTTAATAGACGTTGTCACGTCAAAATGGTGATTTTCAATAGTAATCGATAATTCACTGTATAATTTAAACGTAATTCAAAAAAAGTTTCTATGGCTCCTAAATGAAAAAGTTGACAGTAGACGTGGGTACGAAAGTACAATAATTTAATAGTTTTATATTAAAACAATATTTGCAATTAAGCTTAAAAGGAAATAAAGAAAACACTGGCATGTAGTTTCATTATTTTATTACATATTCCATTAGAATACTTTCTATATTTATTATTGTACATGCTCAATTCGCCTTTCAGCACGCATGTTCGTCTACCTGAGTATGGCAGTAACTAGCTATACACCCAGGTTCATGTGATACTCGGTGTTACATGTCGCGTAGAGAAATATGGAAAAAATATGTAATTTTTGTATGCTAATTATGTACTTCTTTAAACTATATTTAATAAAATTGGTTTACAGTATTTTAACTTTGATTCAATTGAACAATATTTTGCGAATGAAGCATAAACGAAACGCATTTGACCAATAGGAGCGCGTGAGTTGTTAGATGACGTCATTATCTGGCGTTCTGAAATTGAACGAATCAATTCGGTTGCGTTTCGCATTCAGTTTATTAGGGAATTGCGACACAGGTAGACGTGTTGTATCTCACTAAATAAGATTAGCGTTAAATAAGACAACTGTATTTATCAGTTTGGACATTTTGTTTGAAATTGACATTTAAAATACTTTCAGTTGTCAGCAGATTAATCCAAAGACACGTGCGGATAAAGTGAGTGAAGTGAATAAAACATATCGCACCGAGTTCCACAATGAACGCAGTCTACAATAGTACAAATTAAATGCAGCACAAGGAATTCATTTCTACACGTAAATGCAGTTTTGTTTATGGTGTCCCGCATCGATAAGCTCTCTAAGTCTAGGAAGTAGTTAGTCTATGGTACGCGGGCCCGCGCGAGCGCGTGGCCGTGGACGTGGGCAGCGTTCGAGGTATGCCTACACGACAAAAGTCTGCGGCTGCCGGTTATATTACAAAACCATCCGTATCACTAAAAACTCTTAACAGTTTACATTATAAATAATCGAAGCGTAAAGATATGTACAATATTTTTACAGATTACATCCTCGTTAAGTACCTATTTACAAATTAGAATTCTTTATACATTATAAAAAAGATAACTATTCCGCTCTAGTTTATATCACCGCAAAATCAATAACTACATTCACAATAGATATTTATATATATATATATTAATAATAATTTTTAAATAAAATTACACCTTACATTATCACTAAATAAAGAATTAAGACGTATTACATTACAATGTATTGCTTCGTTTAGTCACATTTTGAAAAAATATCACCATCGCGCGGTTCGCGGCGGCCCGGCGACGTGCTGCGACACTTCCGCCATATACCTCTCGTAAAAAATATCTTCCGCGCCATATCACCGCCCACTCAGTCATCTAGCATTAAATTAGTACCTCTAACACAGATTAGACACCACAATTTAAATGAGACATAAATGGACATACACTATTTACGAGTACGCTCTACTTATAAGTACGCGTCCCCCCGCCGACTCGCCGAACAAAACGATATCTAACTGGCGCCGCACACGAGCCACAAACGCCGCCACGAGAAGCTAGACGCAGCTACAAAAGTAGCTGAAGCGCGCGACACCCACTTGTGGTCGGTGGTCGCCACTTGTGGTTGGTATCTGCCATCTGGAGTCCATTATGTTAAAAATAACATAATGGACTCGGACGAAGAAGGTTTAATTGCGATACTTTTGATAAAAAAGGGGGTGTGGCTGTGTTATGGACACGGCCGTTTGTTGTACGTGAATACGTCTCGTAACGGGTAATAGTACGCAGCAAAATGGCCTTCAAATTGGCGGGGCTCCCTCTCCACCGCGCGCCATGTGTTACAGTCTTTACTGGGCGTAATAAATTCTTTAATCCTTTAGCTATCCAGAGGTGTAATTGGAATTTGGATGGGGATGATAGATATGTAGCTACAACACTAAACTGTATCCCCCGATTTTGTTATCATTCGATTTTTTGATTTGCGTCCCTATGGAAGCAATTTTAAAGACGTATTCACGTCAAAAGACGTCGTCGTAGAAGACGAATCCGTAGTTATTGGATAGTTTACTGAAAGGGAGAGAGGGGCGCGGAATCGTGCGATGGCGTGTGGCGGCTTTTTAGTGGCCGGTGCGGGCCACAAGAAGTAAGCTGCGACGATTTGAAGCGTGTGGGCGCTACCGGCGCCAACCGTGTGCGGCGAGTCTGAATATATGAAAATTACAGGAAATATGCCAGTGGCAGCGATTTGTGGTTGCGGCCGGTGGCCCGTGGCGGGAGCCCTGAGCTGTGGCCGACTGCCGGCGTCGCGTGGGCGGCCATTGAACAAACGCAAAATCAGTCTCGGGAAAATGCACCGCGGCCAGTCCGCGAGGAGACGCCAAACAGTTATTGTAGTGCTACGTTCTTTATTGCACAACACATGCGAAATGTACGTATTATTATTTGTATTTACTATTATATTATCCTTGTCTATTTTACGAGGCCGTTCTACTTTAAAGGATAGTGTAAGCTACGTAGAACTCTGTCGCTCCGAACTAATGGATACGGCTAACTGATACTGTGCAAGTTGTCTGATCTCCGCGAATTTAATGTGACACAGACCTTTCACGCGATTCCCGTTCATTAATTCGAAGAGCCAGACGCTTATAGGAAATATAAAAAAATATAAAAATTATTGCTTAAATAGTTATAAGTATTGCGAAGTAAAAAAGACCTTAGGTCTAACATTAAAAGGAACATCTACAAGAATAAAATATCAATATTTACAAATACCTAATTGTATGGGTACAAAGAAATATTTGGCTAAATGTGATAGGAATACATCGACTTGTGAAATAATATTAGCCTAGGATACGTGTGTAGGTATATAATATGCGTTAATATATGATTAATAAAAAAATAAAAAATATAACAGTAAAAAATATAAAAGAAATTGTGATCGCATTTGAGTATTTTAGTTTCATTATTATCAATATTATGCTCAATTCGAATTCGAGATTTCATTATTCATTTAAGTCAATTTCATTTATATGATGATTCGGTACCCTGTTGTCAGTTGTTACGAGATTCTTATCAGTCCGATGAAGGGTTAACTTATATATAATGGGGTTAAAACCATAAGTCTAAGTACGAAAGCAAACCAGCTCAATAACCCTTGCTATGCCTACCAAATAAACTTTTTTATTTAATCCAAATTCTATTCTTTTTTTGTTAACGATTAATTTTTAGTTCTTAATTCACTACACCGATCACAAGGGCGGCTCACAACAGAGACAATTGAAAATATGTCAGTCCTATAAAAATAGTAAGAGCTAAAACCTACTGAAGCCAGATTTCTGGCAAAAGACATTATAATAAGATGTCCGGTCTTTTCAACCCCACAGGTATATTTACAATGTTAATTACTTCACATTACTTTGTGAATTAATATTACATTCAAAAGTATGTTAGCATGTAATTAAATTATGTTACAATGAACTACGATAACATTGTGAATTATTTTTATATTAAGTATTTAATCTGACAATGCAATTTATTTACGTTATAATGTAACTTTGTAATTCATTTAATCTTGATTTGGACGTTATAATTAGGCCATATTACTTCAATAAGTATTGTATGATTATAATAATATTGAGCAACATATTGAGTATAAAAAATAGAATTTAAAAGTAAACAATCGAACAATTAAATATAATGTTACAAAGTTGACATTTAGACCGGACATCTTTCAACGAGGCTAACACTAACAATTAACTGCATTCCAGTTTGTAATAACTTTCTGGTTATTGAGAGAAAATCAGTAATTTTCCGGTAGTAGTGTTTAGTCTTCGTAGCTTTGTAAAAGATTGTAAAGATGAAAGTTATAAATAGTAAAATTTTACAGATTTTTTTACAGAAGTTATCTTGCATAGTGTAAACCTCGTCTTAAACTAATCACACGGTGAAAGCGTCTGTAAAGCACGATTACCACAGGCAAAAAACATTTCTCCTTTGGTTTCTATATCAGCTTATTTTCATCGTTCACAAAATGAAATATTATTGAATGTTTGTCTATTTTTTATAGATAGATCACCCCTAGCTAATGTTTCCGTAAAATGTTACATTTACAAACTTTATATTAAGAGAAATCACCTTTATAAAATATTATGACATTTTGTAATGGATCGTATATTGTTGTGTATATTACATTACATTACATACACATACATTTTTACAAATAAATTTTCGGGGCGATAAACAGAGTTAATTTGCAATGTGATCGTGGCCTGTTATGGAAAGACAGTTTACTATCCGAATACGCTACAATCTTCTTAAGCGAACGAAATCTATGCTTTACGACATTGCCGCCACGCGTGCGTCCAGAGCTGCGTACAGCGCGCAGCGCTAGTGCAGGCGGTAGCGGGGGCGGGGGCGGGGGCGGGGGCGGGCGCGGGCGCGGAGGCGGCGCAGTCACGAGCGGTGCCGCGCGCGGCCGCTGCGCCGCCGCTTGCGCCGCGCGTCGCGCACGAACACGATGTTGGCCGGGTCCTCCGCCAGCGCCGGGTACCTGCGCACGTCCGCACTCCTCTTATTCTCTCTCACTCGTGGCTACGTCACCGCAGGGCGACTTCCTACCAAGGTTATGTGCGTGCGTACCTTCGCCTTACCTATTTCTGCTGCGACACAGCAGCAGGGTGAGGTAGGCAGTGAAACAGTTGGGAATTGTGACTTTAAAACGTATATCGAAAAATTGCCAATATGCTCATTGATTTTTGTAAGCACTTGTCATCAGGTGGATAGTCGACTTCCAATAGCAATGCAATAAAAAGTTTCCAATTATTGTCGCCGCATACGCCTAATTTGGTAAAAATTATTAGAATTTAATATATATGCGCCTCATAATAGGTAAGTAATCGCAGATGCGTCGATTGAATGACTGGAGGCGACGCGGCGTTAGATTTTACATTACATCTATGGCGATTAATATGAAACATTAAGCTTGGTTTTATAATGACGTTGGTGCATTTGTCGGAACTTCATATTTGGTATTATTGTTAAGTATATATTTGTGTGAGTGAATCGTAGAATGTTTGGTTTTCCTCGGTCCAGGCGGCGCGGCCCTCCCGGCCGCTACGTGCTACGTGCGCCTCGTGCAGTTACCTGGCCAGCGAGTGCAGGTCGCGCGCGGCCCAGCCGTCGACCACGCCGTGCGAGATGAGCTCCTCCTTCTCCTCCTCGGTCCAGGCGGCGCGGCCCTCCCGGCCGCTACGTGCTACGTGCGCCTCGTGCAGTTACCTGGCCAGCGAGTGCAGGTCGCGCGCGGCCCAGCCGTCGACCACGCCGTGCGAGATGAGCTCCTCCTTCTCCTCCTCGGTCCAGGCGGCGCGGCCTCCCGGCCGCTACGTGCTACGTGCGCCTCGTGCAGTTACCTGGCCAGCGAGTGCAGGTCGCGCGCGGCCCAGCCGTCGACCACGCCGTGCGAGATGAGCTCCTCCTTCTCCTCCTCGGTCCAGGCGGCGCGGCCTCCCGGCCGCTACGTGCTACGTGCGCCTCGTGCAGTTACCTGGCCAGCGAGTGCAGGTCGCGCGCGGCCCAGCCGTCGACCACGCCGTGCGAGATGAGCTCCTCCTCTCCTCCTCGGTCCAGGCGGCGCGGCCCTCCCGGCCGCTACGTGCTACGTGCGCCTCGTGCAGTTACCTGGCCAGCGAGTGCAGGTCGCGCGCGGCCCAGCCGTCGACCACGCCGTGCGAGATGAGCTCCTCCTTCTCCTCCTCGGTCCAGGCGGCGCGGCCCTCCCGGCCGCCACGTGCGCCTCGTGCAGTTACCTGGCCAGCGAGTGCAGGTCGCGCGCGGCCCAGCCGTCGACCACGCCGTGCGAGATGAGCTCCTCCTTCTCCTCCTCGGTCCAGGCGGCGCGGCCCTCCCGGCCGCTACGTGCTACGTGCGCCTCGTGCAGTTACCTGGCCAGCGAGTGCAGGTCGCGCGCGGCCCAGCCGTCGACCACGCCGTGCGAGATGAGCTCCTCCTTCTCCTCCTCGGTCCAGGCGGCGCGGCCCTCCCAGCCGGCGGCCACCTGCGCCTTCTCGCGGTCCCAGGCGCGCGCGGCGGCGCGCTTGTGCGCGTGCTTGAGCAGGCGCGCGCGCTCGGCCGCCGGCTCGGCGCCGTAGCGCAGCACCACCACCGCCGGCGCCGAGCCCTTGCCCACCGCGTGCACCCGCACCTGCCGCACCAGCCGACGGACTCCTCGTTACTCTTTCCCTATCTAACTTGCATATGTTTCCATCGTCTACCTTTTTCAATTAAGGAGTTATGGAAACTATTTATTTTTAGCTAAGAAAAGAAACTTGTAATTTGTTTATATATATTATTTATTTAAGTCAATGTCAAAATTTTTTCGTCTGATAACAAATTTCCAATCCTCGCTTACTTGAATATTATGAGGTAAATAATATGAAAACTCAAATCGAAAGTGACAATATTAATTAGTTTTCTATTATTCAAGAGAATATGAATTAGAAATTGATTAATGAGAGATGATCTTCAATTTGATAGTGTGACCAATCTCTCTAAATATCATCAAAAAAGGAAATATATTAAACATAACTTTAGATTTACGGCAAGTGATTCAAACTCGCAAATCAAAGAGTCAACCTGTCTATTAAGCCATTTATTGATAATCGATATATTAGTGTCAGCACATCCTAAACAATTTCGGGTGTAGCGGCCACAGTGGATAGGTTTGACAAAAAGTCGATTCATTCAACTGGCTAGCAAGTTCTGTTAAAGCGCCAATGTTACGATAGCACTTCTTAAATCAATTGTAGCTTTCACAATAAAATTACCTCTAATCCTTGATCGTTTGTTTCCTCTTGCGACACATTGAATTTGCCCGACAATCGCCTCAGCTCTTCCATATCGTCTCTGATCTTCAACGAATTATCTTTCACGAAGTAGAATACATCTTGGTCGTGTATATTGAAGTGGACGTCGAGGAAGTACGTGTTGTTGAATACAGTGGTGATGACATCCTCCACCACGCTGTTGGCTCCGTCGGCGACGCTTATGAAGGCTTTGCCGTCAACTCTAGAGATGAGGACTCCCTCGCCGAACACACCTCGTTTGTAAGATACACGTGGCAACAAATTCCTTGTGATCGGTTCCATCTTGAGCAGTGGCGTTGGTACGAAGTCAATGTCGGACAGTTTATCATTTACCTGGAAAATACAATTATATTTTTAAAATTTTGAGTATTGACATAGCAACTGAAGAAAAAGATTCATGTGACAATGATTGTTACCTTTTCAATAATGCATTGCAATCCAGACATTACTCCGAAATCAGGTGCAAGTTGAGGTGCCGTCACAGACGTCATAGGCTGGAAGATCATGTCTGTTATATATTTCGATCCCATCATCTTGACTAAATCATATCCGTAGAGCTGCAGCCAGCTGCCCAGGTTAGTCATGTAGGGAACGTTCTGATTTTTATTGATCGGATCATTGTTATTGAACCTGTAGATGAAAATGTCCGTAGGATGACTGAGTTTCGTTGCGAGGTGTTCCCAACTTGGTGTCATCCATTGACCAACAACTGGATCGTACAGCCTGTTGTCCAAGTAAATAAGGTTGGTGTTATAATCGAAAATGCCTCCGTGGAAATCTACTGGAATGTAGAATCCGGGGTTGCTGTCCTTGACGATCTTTCCGAATGGGCTGCGCTTTACTTCTTTGATAATTTCACCGTTTACATCAAACACTGCCAGAGGAGAGCCGTTGTGGTCTGTGGCTACATAAAAGCGTTGGTCTTCTGTTTCGATGCAAGTTAGGAAGTCTCTTTGATCGTATAGGAAGCGGATAGTCTTTTCTGCTTTCGGATAGTGCATGTGTGTGATGAGGTTCGGAGTCTGAGGATTAGTGTAGAAGAATTGGGTAATATTATTCTTGTCGTCTTTCCATGCGACTAACCTGTTCCGGTTGTCATAGTAGTACCACGTCTGGAACTTATCTCTTTCAAAGGCATGAACGAACTGTCCACGAGAGTTATACCTGTATTTTTGTTCGCCACGTCTAATTACGAATCCTCGGCCATCGTAACTGCTGAATTCGATGTCTCCATACTGAACAACCCTATCTCCGATATCATAGCCCAAGTAACGTTTCTCACCGTGCTCTATAACACCAATGACGTTGCCGTTTTCATCATAAACGTATTTCCAGTCATCCTCGGAGCCAACTACTTCCATCAAATGCCCATCGTAATTGTAACTGATTCTTTCATTGGAAGTTGTGTCACCAATCATCATCTTCTTGGTTTTGATTCGATTTCGGACATCGTATTCTAGTTCTAAACGAAACACGTCAAATGATTTTATATTTATTAGAATGGATTTGATTCGGCCGTGATCATCATAATCTGTAATAGTGAAGTACTGTTTGCTCGTGTCCTGCATTACTGAACGATTGAAGGTGTTCCTGTATATCCTCAAATCACTAACGCCCTCAAGCATTCCAAGGTTTTGATTGTATTTTAGCCTCAGTTGTGGCATTTCTTTACTATTAATATTAACATCGATTGTGGAAAGCCGAGCGTTGCCATCGTATTGATATTTGAAATGAGCATTGTTGAGGCCGCTCTTCGAATTAAACTTCATTTTTTCGTCCTTTAATATGCCAGCATGGTACTTGTAGTCTTGTTTCAATTCATAGTCTGGATCTGTTATTTCAACGTTCTTCACGAGGTGAGTGTTTTCGTGATAGACGTATTTTATTGCAGATGCTCCAGCTATTATTGTTTCCAGTTTGCCAGTGCTGTCATAAACGTATAGTATTTTACCAGATTGATGGGGGAATATTTTGGCAAGGATGTGGCCATCATCATTGTAAAGTATTTCGTATGGATGCCTATTCATCGGTGAGAAGTATTGATATTTGAAGAAACCTAAAGACGTCATTAGAGCAAACGTGTGGATGTGACCACGAGGTGTTGTTAGGTTTTGAAGAGCGCCGGAATCATCGTAATCAAGAAGATAGTCGCTGCCTCTCGGCGTTGTTACTTTCAAAGGCAGACTTGTAAACATATCCCTGAATGAGTAAGCTAATGAGGAGCCATCTCCGTAGCGAATTTCATGTAACCTTCCTGCTCTGTCAAAAACGTATGTTTCATTCAAATCACCCCAGCTCCATCTAGTAAGACGATTGAATCTATCATATTCAAGTTCCACTTCAGCAAATATTCCGCTTCTGGGTCCCCATTTGACTGGCCTAGCTGTTCTGTCGTAAGTTACATTTAGTAATTCTACTTTATCATCCATAAAGACTGCAACTGTGGATGAATCTCTGTCATACTCAAGTGTCAAGAGATTTTCACCATTAACTCTCAGCTTGCGACCAATTTGAGCCACAGCTTTACTGCTTTTGCCCTTATTCGAGAGTAGTCTTCGTAAAAAGTATCGCCATTCGAATCTATTTGCGAGATCACCACCCACTTCAGTTCTTTGCTTAGCTGGTACTGGATAACTTTCTCCAAGAATTGGATCAATTTCGGATAGAATAGTATATGGAACAGTGTCAGTAGATATGACGTGACCCCAGGGCATGCTTGTTGAGATACTGCCATCGGTAGAAATAATGGTTTTCTTTTCGGCTTCTCCCACTTTGGTTCTAACTGAAGATCCTTTGATTAATATTGACACTGGTTTGCGATTGTTTTCACTAACAAGCACTGTGGCTCCTTTGAGGCTGAGGTCGAAAGTAAGGTTAATTATTCTACCAGTAGGAGTTACAGCAGATGTTAACCTCCCGAATTCATCGTACTTATAAATGTAACTTCTTCCAGTACTATCATATTTAGCTTTGAGAAGGCCAGTCGTACCGTGGTAGTCAAAGGTGACGTTAAAGTTATCAGGAGTTCTTAGTTCTTGCAATAGCTTCATTCTCGACATTTTAAGCCTACATTTTTGTCCTTTAGTGTTCTCTATGGAATTGACTAGGCTGGAGTAATCGCGTAAGAGAAACACTTTATTTCCAGCGGCATCAGTGACCGTGCTAAGTTTACCATTGCTAGTGTTTACGGTATATGTGAATACATAGTTGTTTTCTCCCGTTAGAATATTTTTCGTCATGACATGCTGACCAAATCTATTGAATATATATATCTCCTGTGTATCTGGTGAATATATTTCGTATTCTCTTGCTCCGCTTGCATCCGGTATGCTTGCCATGACGGAGCGGATTCTGTAGTTTGCTTGATCTGCAATGTGAACTATACCATCCGGACTTACAACGACAGCTGATATTGTGTTGAATTTGGAGTTTGATGCCAGGAAATGGTCAGCTTCAAAGCAGTCGCAACCTCTTTCCAAGCAATTACATTTGGATTCGGCGCCAGCGTATAAGGAAATCTTTCCATCGGTCGTAATGAGACGCACTCTGTTGATTCTCTGAGAATCACTCTCCGCCACATATAAGTCACCAGCTGCGCCGAAGGCAATACTCTGCGGCATCACTAGGGTCGCGTACGTAGCTAGTTCCATATCATAGCCGGTCAATGGTGATGGACAATGCAGCGGCCTACCAGCAATAACTTTCACCCTGCCATCAGGAGCCATTTGTAGAATCATGTGGTCATCGATAATATGTAAACTGTTATCCAATGGATTAATCGCTAGCTCCGTAGGCCATCTGAGGTGAACTTCTTCGACGCTTAGTGTTCCTTCGCATGGTATAGGCTTCCAGTGCGCTCGGTGCATGTGATTTCCGATGACTGTCGTTATAATTCCGTCTCGGTCAACCATTCTGATGTTGGTGCCGTCAGCAAAGTAAAGAACATTGTCAATAGATACAGCAACACCTTTCGGGTAAGCTAGCTTGGCATCTCTAGCTAAGGCTCCATCTCCACAGTGAGCTTCGTCACCAGGTAAGCATCGTTCACCGGAACCGACAACAGTCTCCCAGTTTCGTTCAGGGTCGCTATAGTCATCAGTGTTGCGGACTTTGATGATCTGGTGAGATTCCGGGTCCGAGATGTAGAGCGTTCCGTCGAGAGGAGACAGTGCCATGTGATACCGGTATGAGACGCGGGTGGCGCTGTAACAATAGAATTGATTTGTTAATTGTGCCACACTGATTACAACATTACTTTTTCTTGGTTTTTAGATATTTAGTTTTTAACTATAGTGCTTTGCATTTAAGATAAGGTATAGATTGGAGTAATTGAACAGAGAAAACAAATTTTAAAGATAGAAACGAAATTCTCCTGAGTGAAAAAAAAACTGACTTGAGTTTGAGCACGGTGCGCACGGCGCCGTCGGGCGCGAGGCGCCGCACGAGGTTGAAGTCGCCCACGAAGAGCGCGCCGTCCGGCGCCGCGGCCAGCGCCACGGGCGCCAGCAGCCGCGCGCCGCACCCGCCCGCGCCCGCGCCCGCACCCGCGCCGCACGACAGCGCGCGCTGCCGCCCGTCGCCCAGCGTCGTGATGGTCAGCCGCGGCTTGTGCTTCAGGTAGATGTTGGCGCCGTCGCCTTTCTGCAGAATGCCTGGACGGAACGTTTACTAACTAAGTATGATAACCCGGACGAAGCTTTTGGCAACCTGAGCGAAATATTTTTCAGTTATGGACGAAATATTAAGTAGTCAAGTAAACTGGACGAGACGAAATACTTATTAAGCTGCAGAAAATGTTAGGTTAGGAAACCGGAACGAAATATTTACTCGTATCAATTAACATAACGAAATACTAGATTACTTAGACAAAACGAAAGACTTATTAATCAAACTGAATAATTTGTTAGGTAACTTGGATGAAACACTTATACATATTTCGAGAGAGTTCTTATGTCGCCCGGAATAGCGGCGGTTTTTGAAAACGAAATATAAAGCATCACTAGTTGCTAACTGCATAAAGGTTTTGCAAGAATAAGGCTTTCCTATTTATTTCCTCGCATATGTTGGATATTTTGGGCATTTGAGGAGAATTGCAGAAAGGCGCTGAACGCTGGTAGCCAGAATCGATCAGTGTGAAGATCTTTGGGGGAAGTATATATCCAGTTGGCGTCTCTTATGATCATAATATTTTGGATAGATGTTTGATTTAACAAGTGCATTGAAATGATTGAACCTTAACTACTAGCCAATCTAAACAGAAAACCATATTCAGAACTATTTAATCAGAAGTAAATCAACCAAAAAGTTCCAGACCATTCAACCCACTGGAAGACACTCATCTAATTAAATTCAATCTATTAAAAGCTTACCCTCATGGAAATTGTATCTATGGTGTATGTCCAAATTCCATCCTCCAACATCAGATATGCTCATATCATGGCCGCTCAGTTTCGTAGTCTGCACATTCCAAATAATGTCTTTGCAATCAGTATATTGGTAGCCAACTTTAACAAGCGCTGTGGTGACTCCATACACTCTCTGTCGGTACACATTGAGCCTGTTCCACGGATACGTGAACTTGATAACGGGGTCGGCTTCGAACGTCTTCTCGAAGAGTATTCCTTCTATCGTGATCCTGAGATGGATGAGAGCGAGAGTAGGAGGGACTTTTTCAGGTGTAAGTTGAAGTTGGATGGTCGAAAGGTAGCCGGCTGCACGCGAGCTATGATATACCAGATTGAGACCGGTGCCAGGGATCTGGAGGCTTTCTTGGACAACCTGTAATAATGGCAACATATTTATTAGTAAATACATGTACATGAACGCGATGGTGATTTTATAGAGCATTGATTGAATATCAATTATAATCAAATTAGATTGCCAAGAGAAAGAATGCAAAGGAGAAGAATATGGTGCTTCCGTTTCAACATGAGTAAAAATTATATTTATTTCTCACGAAACGATCTTTCCATAATTTATATAAATGTGTTCTGTGTTTGTAACTTTGTATTTTGTTAAACTACAAACAAACTTAACATAGCTTTTTTTCTTAAAAAATCCAAAATCAGCTGATTCTGCCGAAAACCACGATTTTCTAATACAAACTTCAGAGCCCCCTAGCGGGAAAATGAGTCGTTAACTTTTTTGCGACCATTAAATTTTTTGCTCAGCTCGACCAGGAGAACAACATATTCAAAATTTAGACTTGAGTCTCGAAAACCACTTGGCCATATAAACAGTATCATCTATTTTGTAAGCTTGCTTTATCCTCAACTAAGTTTCCAGAAATCTATAAAGATTTCTGAATTGCATGTTTGTACGTAGTTTTTAAGGTCTTCTTTAGGTTAACAAAGTAATGGTGGAGTTGCAGTTCATGGCCAAGTGTCCAGCGCTTCATGCCCTGGCTTTAATTTCTACCAAGCTTAAGCAGACCAAAGATGCCTTATGACTTAAACGGCCATTTTAGCACTAAGATCTTGCTTACGAGGATGACGTTATGCCAGCAACAAGATATGTAGGGCCTGCAAGGAAGAAGAGGAGAGCATGGAACATTTATAATACTACTGCGAGGCTCTCACCTTTAAGGAGATTTAAGTTAACTCAAGATCGGTATACTACGAGGCCATGCCACTTAATCACATTTTTAAGCGCATGGGCTCGATTGACTAAACGGAAAGCGGTGAAAATACTAAGGGTCTTTTTGGGGCCCTCACTCATAAGATAAATTAAAATAGATCTTTCAAATAAATTATTCATCAACATACCTGAGACTCTGCCAGTATGGCGCTCTTGTCAGGACAGGCACCTTGGAAGCCATGTTTCCACGTAGCCAGTACCACAGGTTTCATGGCGTCATAGTCGTGGGCCAGGCACGCCTGAGGCGGGCCCATGCCGCCCTTCTCTTCGGACATCGTCATCACCACCTCGTCAATAATCACCACCTGCGGTATTTTGCGGATTAATTTGTGTTTGTTTTGATAATTAAACCTATTGTAATCCAAATTCAATGACAACCGCTTGACAGTCGATAATGCATTCCAACCATTCAATATTCAATCGCTGTTTTGTTATATAATTATAGCGATTTTGTAATGTCACTCTCCAAATGACGACACAGATGGCGCAGCGGTCTAATGTATCTTTGTGACGGTACTGACTCATGATGTGGCGAACAAGGAGCTACGGTTAATTATTTTAGAAGGCATGAAAATTTTATTTCAATATAAATAAGCAAAACATATGATTCAATAGTAATTAAAAATGTATTTCAAGGTTAACATGGAATGTGACAGTAAAAAGTACAAATACAAATAATACCCTTAATCCTGCCTCGTATGTGTACCCATGAAATATTGAGTTTTCATCTCTGGAATAAATTACTTTGTCTTGGGTTTCCTCCTCGCTTTACTCAAGACTATAATTAACTGCCTTGTTAATTTCAGAAGTTAAATTTTTATTGTTATCTTTAGTGCCTTCGTTGCACTAACGGCCCAATATGGCGCCCGTAATCTTTTTCACAATCTCTTATTGATACATATTCAATCAGGATTGACTAGTGCTCATGTAGCACATATTAATTCCTTATTATCAGAAACCTGCTCTTAAACTTACTCAACTGCTTGAACTATTTACTAAAATTAGTTCCTTAAGGAGAAGATTAGTTCATCTATTTCCTTTGTGCCTACCTCCATGATTTTCCAATTACGTGCGCCACCATATAACGAAACATTAAAATTCGATTCAACATACGATGCTAAAACCATTTAATTTAAGTGAGATTTAAACTTTATAATGCCTCCTTCAATGGCCGGTTCGCATGTTTGCAGTCTCGCGAAAAAATTGATTGCCCACGACAGAGTGAGGCTTGTGGTATTTCGTCATTAATTACTGCATTATATGCGCCTGGTCAAAGGCTTTGTTGTTGTGAAGTGTAAATAAATAACATGGTCCTGAAATTATTCTAATTTGACAATATTAACATAACATAACTCTTTACTCTAAAGAAAAAACAAATAGCAAATGTGCAAAAAGGCAGCCTTATTGCTAAACAGCAAACTCTTCCAGGCAACCTTGGACCAGGGAAGTACTAAAAGGAGATTTAAATGGAGGACGGGTGCAGTAATTGGACAGGACAATAGGCTATAACTAGTTTAAGTCAGAGAATCTTTGACAGGAAGGGACACGAAGTTGATACTTAGAGGATTCGAAATCGGCACTTTAGAGGCAAAATTATTACACAGTTCCTCATATGAACTAATCAAAACCTTATGTAGATATTCATGTCCTATTTACGATCAATTGAAATAATGTTTCATTATATTTAATACTTTAATGTTTATTCACAATGCTATTAGACGTTCTAATTTCTAAAAAAAGTATATGTACTTAATGAATCCTGTACAGCACACATTTTAAGAGTCATGGTCATCATCATGTGTGCTGTATACATCCCCTAAATAAGGGTGATTCTTAATCAAATTCACAGACTTAGCGCAGATTGATCAAATTTGCATATTATATATTTATATACCTATACATGACTGAGCCGGACCTCCCGATCATTGCTGGGCCGGACCTCACCATCAACGTTCATAAAGTTTAGGCATTAATCAGGATATCAGAACGTAAATATTAATAATAAAGTGCAACTTTACCTCATTCCAAGGCACAAAAACGACTTGCGACGACCTCTTGAAGGGCGCGCGCCCAAAGAACAGTGTCACAGCGCCGCCCCCATTCACCAGCAGATCGAACCAGCCGTCCTCCCTCGTCAGCGTGAAGCCCTCCAAAGGCGTGGACGTCGAAACCCTCACGCCTACCAAGCCAGACCCCAGCGATGTCACCACGCGTCCCCGAATCACCGCAGAACGGCTGAACGCAAAAACAAAAAGTTTAACAAATATCTGCCTTAATGGAAATCACCTTTAACAACTTTATAAAAATCATTAAGAAAGTTTGGAGTGCGAAAAGAAAAGTCGCGCTAAGAGGGCACCAAGTAGACTTAAATTTGTTGCTTGGACAACTTTCAATAGGATTTGTCTCTAATTTCAACGGAGAAAATTTATAATTTGTTTCAATTGATCAGGAGGGTTTCAATGATTGCTATGCAATAATTCTGATTGGGTAGGCACTACATAATATTACTTCTATTTTGACTACGTTTGAAAATCTTGATATTGACCAGCCACCAATAAATGAGCTTGAATTCAATGATATATGACATTAAGGTATGGAACCTAAATATTGAAATAGGTATGATATATGAGATTATATTAAAGGTTAAAATATTAATATTATAGGTATTACGGATAAAAAGCGGAACACAAATTCACAGGACACAACAAAAGGTTACGATAAACATGCAGACATCCAATAAAGAACACATATATATATTGCCAATAGAGTATATACTAAATACAATATAATAACGTATGATAATTCTGAGCTAACACACAGTTCTCTGCATCACAAGTCTTACCTCGTATTGAAGTGATTCCAAAACATACTGAGCAGCGTTAGAGAGGCGAGAGAAATGACAAAAAATGAGTAACATTGAATTACATTGTTAAGATAATTTGGCTAAGATTTATTATTATTAATAGAAATAAGTGTATTATAAGAAAACACGCGTTTCAGAGTATTAGTCGATATATAAATAAAATAACATGCAAGTGCCGATCGAAAGAACGACTGTCAAGTAATGCTCTTTACTATAATTTGGCGTTAAAACATAAAATTGACGCATATACGTGTAAGAAAAAGAAAGGAAGCAACGTGAAACACTCTTATGTAAATAAAACATTAGGATTGACTGGGGCACAACACTGCGTATCTTATAATAGAACAGATATATTTTCATTATATTTCCACAATATATTCTAAGACATAAGGAAAGAATTTGCTGTTGCTATAATTATACAGCAAATTCTTTGTCTTTCAGAATGTATAAAAAGGTATCAACAAATGATCAACATTTTCATTCAGTATTTTTTTTTAATATTATGACCCATTTTCATACATTCGTTGATATATACTTCTATAATCTCCAGACAATGTATTAAATGTAACAAATACTATCAAACATAGAAGCTCACCTTTCATTGAATGTCTCCTGTTTCGCGTAGTTCTGTAGGCTACCTTCATCTATGAGGAACTTCATTCTTTCAAAGAATGAGGCTGTAATTGCTGGAGGCTGCTTCCTGAGGAGAATGTCCGTCGGCTTTGGCGAAGACACACAGAGTTGGCTACTCTTGCAGGCGATGTTATGGCAACACTCTGGGTCTTCACAATCGATAAGGCCATCTAAATCAAAAAGTAGGTATTAATGTTAATTATCCTGAATGAAATAATTTACTATAATTCATATTTTTAAATGTCCATGTCATACCCTTGTCATTATCTTTTCCGTCATCACAGATTTGTTCCTTTAGCGTAGTGCAGTCCGGCCCATCCCAGCCATCGAAACATTTGCACTCCCAGTGTCCATCATTAGCAACTCTGCATTGACCGTGGCCAGCGCAGCCTCGAGGACATCCTTCCAAGGTACAATGCCGTCCGTTCCAACCAGACACACAGAGGCACGTGCCGTTCTTGCATTGTCCGTGGTCGCTGCAGCGCGCGTCGCATAGTTTCGACGTGCAGAATTCGCCAGTCCATCCAGGGTCGCATACACAAGATTCGCCGACACATCTGCCATGGGGACCACAATCCAAATCGCACACCTCTGAAAATTTGCAAGAATGTTTTATTATGTAACGTTTTGTAATTTGTTACCTCGTTATGTCATGTGCTATGTCTAGCAGATATATTAATGAATTATTTGTTTAGTAACAATGTGTATATGCAAAATGAATCTATACTTATAATTTTTATGGTGCAATAAAAGAGAAGACCAACCTTTTGAACAATCTTCGCCAGACCACCGAGTATGACAAGTGCAAGTCTGCGTGTCAACATCGAAAGTCCCGTGTCCAGAGCAATCCGGCAGGCATTGAAGAGCATCTTTATCCATGGTGGCGCAATCCAATCCTTTCCAACCTTTCTTGCAAATACAAGTGCCTTCGATACAAAAGCCGTGGCCCGAGCAAGTTGGATGGATGCAGTCAACCTCCTCGCAGAATTTGCCTTTATAGCCACGGACGCAGGAACACTTTCCGTTCACACAATGTCCGTGGCCGTTGCAATCAGGCACCTCGCATTCATCATGCCGCAGTGAACATTCCTTGCCTTTCCATCCTGGGTTGCATTGGCATTCGCCATTTATGTACTCGCCACGTTGACTACAAAGCACTGGACAAACGCCTGTAATATAAAAAAAACATGTCATGTCAATGTCATGCATTGTTTAAAATTTGTTTGTTGTTGTTGTTCTATTTTGAATTTGTCACTTACTTTCGCTACAGTCGTCTCCACCAAAACCAGGCTGGCACTGGCAGTGCCCCATCAGGCATTCTCCTTTTCCTGAGCATCCGTTCGGACAATTGTGCGTCATATCCTCTGCCATTATTGCAATGAAAGAAACCTCTTGAGGGTCACCGTCATCATTGTACAAAGAAAGAAACCAGTGCCCCTGCTCCATGTAGTGTGTCATCTCCTTCTTTACAGAGGACTGTAAATTGATAATAATATATTACTGTAGAATCATTATTATTTTAAACTAGGCTAACAATAGGTAATTTTCTTTAGTTCTTGTTGTTGTGATTACAATTGCACGTCTGTCATGAATGACATAGATCGCCGGTTATAAAAACTTAAACTTACGTGTGATGCTCTTGTTGTCCTTGCTTTGAAACCACTGAGAACTTCCAAGAAATGGTATTGGGTGTGCGTCGGTAAAGCATTCCTTCTCGCGTATACGCCGATCGATGCTCCTCTCGGGATCATGTAGTCAAATTTGACATATGAAGCTTCCGACTGGTAGAACTGCATGTTCCAATAACTATATGGAGGGATTTCTTTATTTAATTTTTCACCTAGATTAATTTGAATGAACGTTGTCCCGTCCGGAGGAAACGTTTGCGCGGGGAACGTTCGCGCACCTAGAATATATAAATATGGATTAGGTATATTTATACAAATATCTGAATATATAATTGTAATGAATAAAAACATAAATCATGCATAATTTGATGAATATTACGTGAAGTTATAGCAGCGGTTTCAAATTTACATGCTAAAATATTACTAATACTAGTCAAAGATGCTACTAGCCCTACATTTTTCAATTCAAATTTGCGAATAATTATTGAACTAAGGTCAGTCTACTAAAGTCATGCGTATAACAAACATAAGCATCTATTTACTCAATGAGATTAAATTATTAAGGGTTAAAAGTTGTTAGTCATTATAGATTATTCCCGAGGCAATGGATATGGTGATCGTTAGTAAGTCATTGTCGTTTCATATTCAATTCGGATAGCCTCACCTTCCAGTATCAGTATAGGCGGAGGCTTAATCTTTGGACAAACATATTCCGGAGTAGATGTGGTAGATATAGTTTCTACAGGTCCAGTAGTAAATTCCGTTGTGGTATCATATTGAGTTGTTGAAATATCTTTAATAGTTGACATTTCCGTCATGTCTGTACTAGTATCGGTAGAATCAATATATTCCGTTGAACTTGAAATATTTTCTTCACTTTTTTGATTTTGTTCTTTATACGTTGTAGATTCAGTAATTGATTTTTCTGAGTAATCCTCATAGAAGTCATCTGTAGTATTATCATCGTTTTCACAAGCTGGACAAGAACACTCACAGCTTCCTCCCCAGTCAATATCATTATTCATCTTTTCTTTAGTAACACTTTCTACAGGAATAGGATTGTTAAAGTTCGTCGGGGCTGTAGGTTCTGCGTCCATAGGAGTTATTTTAACACTTGGGACCTCACTCATATCACCAACCGTTGGCACTGTTACAGTTAATGAATATAGTGGTTTGTACGACGTATTGTCGGCACCATCAGCCGATATTGTTAAATTAATCAACACATGTTTTGGGTTAGGTGAAGCATCAGGTAACTTTGTCTCTGAAGTAGTATTTACTGTGACGTCTTCATCAGTAGCAGTGGTTGCAATTGGCTTGTAAGTATTGCTAGTTACATTTTTTGCCATTAAATTGTAATTAGTCACACTCTGTGTAGTTTGTGTATCCGAAGAAATGTGCTCAAAATGTGTTGTCATTAATATTTTAGTTGCAGGGGTAACGCTTTCTTCTCCGTCAATTGGAATATTATTGGCGGTTGTTAATAGATTAGTACTCACATTATTTGAATATTTTAAAGTTGCGACTTCTGTAAGTTTATCGCTGTCATAATGCAATTTACTGAGCTCATTATCGGAAATGTCAGCTGGTTCTTTAATTGAAATATGTAAATCATTGTTAACTTCATTCAATCTAGTGAGAAGTTTCAGATATTGCAGTTTTTGTATGCCGTACGAATAAGCCGAAGATAATGCATCGTTTTGCATTAACTCAGGATCATACGAAATTTCTTTGTCGTGACTTGATTTTTGCATATTGCCTTGACTGATTTCCAATGGTTGCTCAACATTTTTGTAAAGTTCTGTTGTTGAACTATAATAGCCTTTAGGTTTTGTTTTAGTAAGGGTATTAATTTTCGTAGTCTGTTCTATTGCTGAAGTTGGTGTTATGGTTGTCGTTTTGCCGGTATGCCATTTGTTATGTGTTGACGTTTCAAGCTTAGCATTAGTCACCATAATTTTACCACTATTAGTAACACTACTAGATACTAAAGCACTGTTAGCTCCCTCAGCTTGAACTGTTTGCGTGATAGTGTTCGGGCGCTCGGAGGTCGACGTCACACCATGCACAAAACTTAATGTGCTAACAGAAGGCGTAGTGATTGTTTCATGCATAAGTACAGTAGTAGAAGAGTCCATAGAAGAAACGGAAGATGATAAAGAAGCATGCCCATCTACACTTCTACGTGGGCGAGAATGGCTGTCGCTGTTACCTGAGCTGGACGAAGACGAGCTTTGGTGCGGTCTCGCCAACGATTTGTTACTTGATTCAATTGTCGTCGCCTTAGACGCTGAGAACATTTCTGTTGATTCACCAACTAAAACTGTACATGCTTTTGACGTTTGATATGACCAGTTCACAAAGTATGATGCTGTGGACAAAGGTAACCCATTAGTAGCGAACGCATATTATTTATTTTACAAATAAATAAATGAATGATAAATTACCTGACATATAAGAAACAATAGCTAATAAAACAACGAATAGTAATATAAAGACTATGGCGGTGCATTTCCAGGAGCATCTAGACGATAGACCCTTTCGGAAATGAAACCGAGAGGCGGTGGGGGGAAAGTGTGTTGCACGCAGGTTGTTCCGCACTGGCAACACTGGCACGGGCGCGCCGAACGCCGGGTGCGACCGGTCGCCGCGGTCCATTCGTTCTAAGGTGCTCTTGTCTTGCTTGCCCGGACTGCTGCAGGACGAATTCGACTTGTAATCCATAGACGGATTTTTCTGAATATCCCCTGTAATGTAAAAGGTAAAAAACTGGAATTGCATGGTATAAAAATGCGCGACGTTCAAAAGGTATAAAAGTAAGTTTATATGAATAATAAAAATTAGTATCACCAGTTTATAAACTCTTGTATTTTAATCTTTATGTATAAATTTTTGGAATCATTGAAGCCGATGATTTAACGAAAGCGTTTAAACACTAGAAGAAACATCTTTCTTCGTAATTATGAATAATCTTAAGTGGAATGAAGTAGTTTGAACAGTTTTTTTTTAACAGAAATGGATAAGAAAGAAAAAAGTGTAAACCTGAAGGCACATAGAAGTTGCCGGAGGGCGTGCGCACCAGACACGATGGCTCGAAGTCGGCGAGGTCCGCGGGGTTGCCGGTGATGCGGCCGTTCAGCCGCGACATGGTCGGGTTGCGCGGCGGCACATCTGGTGGCAAACGGGACCCTTCAAGCAGACAACCTGACGACAACGGTACTCATCAGTCTTTTCTTTACACAGGTATATTGCTTGCGGATAGACTACAGTGTGGCTCTAGTCACTTATAGTTTAGTATACGTTGTTAACTGGAGAACAGTAATATTTCAGTAATTTTATTACCTGTCATATCCATCAACCCCAACACAACAATGCAATTATCAAAATAAAAATTGAATAATAACAATTGTGTACGTGGAGTGTACTTAGTTGTTAAATGTCCACGCAAATTTTGACCAATCTTACATTAGACCAGTATTCCTTGAAAATATAATAGTCCTCAGAAAGTTTTGAACTTTAGTTGACAGCTTTGTTATTTAGTGATAGGCAATAGCTGGATTTCTCAATGAGCAGATAGAGGTTAGACACAGTTGGTTCACCACGTTGAATACCCCCTGATTGCTTTATAATTAAGGACTATGTCATAAAGACTTGGGGTGGAAGCGATACAATAATAGGAATTGAAAAAGTAGAGAATTTATAGGTGGTCCGAAAAAGGCGATCGTGGTCCTCGGCATGAATCGCAGATTAGTTCAGACTGAAGTCTGCTTGAGTGAACAAGCCCAGGGTAGCAAAGAACCATGTTTTTTTTTATTTTAACAATTTAAAATATAAAAATGTTTTTTTATACTGTAAATGGCAGATACGAGTTTCACTTTAAATAATGAATTTGACTGTTAAATACAAAGTTTTTGTACGCACTAAAAGCCTTAACATAATTAATCAGCTCTTGCACGGTCGGAAGAGCATTAGAAGCATGAAAAATTTAATTAATTCGCTCCACGAAAATTCACAAGTCGAAATTCAATTAAGGGGCAAATATTGCTCACCATAATTGCTTGTAAACAAATAGGAGCGTGAATCGGCCCATGCAAATGGATCAAAGATCGCGTGTTCCGGTAGTTAGTTATAAAGGAAATATATTGGAACGGGAGCCATTGCTTAAACCGCGGGGAGCGCCGCTGGAGGCCTCTCCCAACGCTAATATAACCTAATGGAAAATCGAAGTATTATCTGTACTGCGCCGCGGCCACCCGCCAACTTTTGATCCTCGACAAATTTTAAGGATTCCTTGGAGCGTTAATTAATTTATTGTAGCGGCCGATGTAGCCGCAAGAAAACTCAATTAATTTTAAAAGGGTTTTTGTGTTGTTTTTTTTTCAACGATCACCCCAAGTTTCACTGTCGAAAAGAAAATGGAGAAGTTCTCAATAATATCGCCACGGCCCCTTTGTAACGGACGCCTTTTGAAATGATTCTCTTGGCCGTAATTAGAGACAAATGAAGTTATATATTTTTGCAGTGCCGAGTTTCATTGAACGAGCACGATGCTGATTTGAAATGAGCGAATTGTTGATACGTTGTCTAAGCTGACGATTTATTTAAAGGTACTAGAAGGTTGAGATAAATGCTCACACACGGAGTTAGGGGGCCGTATCTAACGCTTAGTTCGTGCTGCCAATGAAAAACTAAATCACCAGATCCCTCACCTAATTTAAGAGGACAAGTCTAGTCATTAATACACACGTCAGCCGTCGTGCTACTACAAAATGTGGGCCATTTATATCCCGTCTCGGGGCTTGGGAATTATGGTAATCGGACGGATCGTGTCTTTTGTCTGTAATGGTGGGTAATTACTAAGGCACCTCCGGGGGACACTTCGTCTCTTGGAGGGGGCCCCAGGGCCCGAGAATTCGACACTCGTTACGCGAATCGTCTCAACTTTAAAAAGGGAACGCGATTTTGAACGCCGCCCTGGGATTTGTCGCTGCGTTACCAAACGAAGTTTTCTCTTTACTTTTCCAAAATTGCCGTTCGTGGGCCGAGTTGTACGGTCCTTATTCGGTTTTACTCAAATACTACTTTTCATTTTAGAAGTAGTCTATCTTCTATCCTTTTGTACTATAATCATTGTGGACGTTTCGCCAGTGAAATGAGCCAATGATAGTCATCAGATCGGGGCGGGACTCCTATCAATATTCCGCATCATAAAATTTTATAGTTTTCAAGCCATATGGCATTCGTTTTTCTATTTTCCTTTTAGACCACATACTTTCCCTTTGAGAAAAACAAAGCCAGCTTACTTATTGGAAGATAAAAGGGTGGGTGTCTTACGGCTCATTTGCAGTGGAGCTCTGCGCGATCAAACGTGATTTCTTATTGGCAGTGCTAAACAACCAGACGGCGCTTAATAGAGATACTGTGGTTTTCCCGAAAGTAATGTAATAAACGCAATTTATTCGTGTTCTGTTACAGTACTCGTAACTACGGTTAACATATGTATGTCATTATTTCCTAATTTATCAAGTAATTTATATTGCAATCTTCGATTAAATTTAAGCAATTTACATTACTCATATCGAATCGGATTATTACTGTGAGATCGCGCATCGCATTTTTAAGGAATCATTAAAATGTTATATTTTATTTGGTGTCATCTAGTTTGTGGCTTAGTCTTTGATCTCTTTTGATAGAATCAATCATGCTGTTTTTTCTTCGTGAGTCGTCTACGATTACAGTGTACAAAATAAATGATGTTAACACATTAGTGATTCTACTAATCTTACTCATTAGTAATTCTAATAATCAACGTCTGAAGTGTTTCATAATTGGTGTACTAATTCTAATACAGCAGTTATGAAACACTTCAGACGTTGATGTATTTGAGATGTGAGCCCATGATACTCGTATGTCACACACTGACAGACGCGAGACACATTTAGCCAATCTCACAAGACCAGAGACTTCCGTAACACGTGCCCACAATCTTAAAGTCGTTACCCAAAAGATTCCCGCAGCAATTTAGAATTTACCCTTTAATCTCGATTCGAACTCGAGAGTTGAAGCAGAAATCCTTATTTATGGTATTCATATCGGCTGCGAATACATCGAGTTTGGAATCAAAACACTTAAGTCGTTCGCTAGTTCCGATTCCCCAATTTCGATTTTAAATTTAGCACCGAAGTTGCGCCGCGCTGGTGCAATATTTATATATGAGAGTTCCGCTGCGATTTATAGTTTGGAACAATCGGAAACTTGGTCCGGCGCCGTCGTGACTTCGTTTTAATTAGTGCCCATTCATCGAAGAACAATTGAGTCCTCGAACAAATCCATTATCGGGAACTTTTCGATAGTCCGAAAGAGGTGTATTCAAAGTTTGCGATTGCAAAGGGATGGATCAGTCCTACGTCGTTCGATGCTATAGATCTGTGCTCTATGAAAGGATTCAATCCAGATGTTAGATCAAAATGAGAATTGCAGAAAGAAATTTCTTGCTTACTTTCATTGTGTGATGCCATATGACAATTCATTGGAGGGAAATACTACATACAAACTATTTTTGTATAGCAGAAGAGGAGTTTCACAGCATAATACGATTACAGTAAATTTTGATATTAAATGAATAAAATGAATATATAATAACGAAAATTTTATGAAAGGTCTTAAAATTAAGTTTCTTTTGTGTAAAAACAGTTTTATTTATTGAGTTGATAGTGGACAAAACATTAGTCAAATATACAAAATACTACGCAGAAAAAAAGGATGAGTGTACATTTCTACAATAAAATCCTAAGTAACATTCAGAATGCGTTAACAAATTTACGCACGTAATTAAATATTTGTATATGACCAGTGTTTATACTTTGCCACAGACTGTTTAGGTTTGTCAATTTGAATATCATTGCAATTGGTACGCTTGATGGACTGGTTTAATCGGAGACAGACATTTCGATAGAGTTTTGGAAAATAAAAACCAAGTAGGTACATCTATCGTAAATGTATTGTTGAAAATTGAATAGACGAAATAGAAAATAGATCTTTGAAGCTTCTAAGGTCTGTTCCTCATAATTAAGTTCTCTACAACAAAGGTAGAAGGAAGGTTTTAGATAACTATTGTAAATATTTACGATAACTCGTCTTGAAAATAAATTTTAGTGATTCCGTTACCTACATCGTGGGAATAATCGCAAGATTCGAAAGTGTTACCAAAACTCTGTAAAAGGAAAGCAATGCTGTCTACCGGTTAAAGTAGGAGCTTGGGGTAATGTAGTTACGTTTACGTTTTAATCGATGACTCACGGCTCGCTGGCTCCCAGCTATATTTCACCGTCTTTAACTCTAAGCGCAAACCAACGTAGGATAGGATAAGTTTATAATTAATTATCTCCCTCTTCCAGTAAGTCAACGCGATTTGTATACGATTCGATCTTTTTCAACGTGTAAATGTTAACGGGGCCTTTTGATTTTCTGTACAGATGCCATTACATTAAAATTTTGTTAATTGCTTTCACGTAATGTTGAGTGTACATTTGCGTTTCACTAAAATGTATTTGTAACTTTTTTACCTACTCAGAGGAAACCTACCAGCTGTAATTACATAGTATACGCATGTAGGACGTCAGGCACGAGCAATGTATCATGTCAAGACGCGGGCCCGCCTGCCACACTGATAAGATTACCAGACAAAGGAAGTCCACCCATATCACTACCACCACGACCGCTAAATGCGAGCCTTCATTTACTACCCCCGGCGTGCGCACATCCAATCTCAATTTTAAGCCTGCAGCTCTAAAGTCGACATTGTCCTGCGCAGTCTTTATTAGTGTCCCGACGTCAACGTCTGCTTCGTTAAAGGACACTCAGCTTTATTTATGTTGACATACTGGCAATGTTACCTTATTTGTTGGTAGCGATCGCTATTGTCCAAGCGGGGATACAGACCGTCCGCCATCGTGAATAGAGTTGAAATTGCATTTCGACGGCGACGTTTCAATATGTCGCGGCGGGGGAATGTGGGCTCTTCGCGACGCGGCTTAGGGTCGTCTTTTTTGTGGCGTCGGATATATGGAGCGGTTAGCCGGCGGTTTCCGGAGCACGATAAGGAGACGATGTTGCTAAGTCGGTGCGTCACGCGACCTGTCCGCTAATTTATGTTGCGCTGATTTCAGATATAAGGCAGTATGTAGACACTGCCCTCGGTCGCCCACCGGCACTTGAAGAGCCCTTTTTACTGCCTTATGGTAATTTGGGACTGAAACATCCGTGCTGAAGAAAGATACATTCGATCTGCATAGCGAGTACCCCGGCTACTTTATGTGCATACATTAGTTTGGAAATTACACATTAAAATCGTCGCGTGGACTGTGCAATATCTTGAGGAAGTTTTCGGGAAACTTCATCGTGTTTAACTGTGTGCTTTAATAAAGTCGGAGGCGCTCGAGTATTGGCAATGGAGGTTCGATAATAAACGGAAAATGCAGCGTTTCAGGTCGTTACAGGACGGCGTAGGGTTCATTAGAACACAGCGGAGAAAAAATAAAGTGTTGACCGCGAGCCGCGCGCTCGCGTAACTGAATACCTCACCGTTTCGACATCTGCTAATGGTCGAAGCAACGTCGAGTTTCACCATTAATCTCACTATCTCATTGTACATATTTCTTTGTCTAAATCCATTAAATTAATTACGGCCATTCGGGGAGCCGACTCCGTAT
Source organism: Scirpophaga incertulas (assembly GCA_036419045.1). NCBI lineage: Eukaryota > Metazoa > Arthropoda > Insecta > Lepidoptera > Crambidae > Scirpophaga > Scirpophaga incertulas. The sequence continues at coordinate 90,897 of CM071637.1, forward strand.
TTATTAGGCTCGTTATCATTCATTGAATCTTCCGATAGAGGAGCAGTACTCGGTAAATTGGAAGAAACGCCGAGACGGCCGCGGTGATAGATGCCCGACTTACACGTAAATGGGGGGCCAAATTAGCTGTCTGCCGAAGAATGCAGTTACGCCGGTGACTGATTCGCGATGGATACCGGGGGTGTCACGGAGATTCATACGTGTCATCGGGTTCGGCGATAAGGGCTTTAAATTGGGAAATTCCGGGCAATATTAGCCGAGGTGCGAAGAGGATTGTATTGTCTCGGAGTCGAACCTTCACTGCCGTGCGGGAGGCCTCGCACTGAGTCTTGATCTCGACCGACAACAGCATTTGATTTAACTGGTCGCCTGTCAGACGTGCGATAGCCTTCATTAACCTCCGCCCGCCCAGACATTATTACGCCGAATAGAAACAAACAAAACGCATTCGAGCAGATAAATGGGCGGAGATAGTTATTTAATTGTCTTATCTGCGCGCGTACCGGGTGGCATAATAATGCAGATTCGTTTGGCGTTTACGTCTTAACTTTTGTCAAAGTTTGCTCCGGTATCGGCTCCCCCTTCACTAATGAACGATTCACAAACGAGATTGGAGTCGTAAATTAATGTTTTGTGTAATTGGACCGACAACGGTGTAATTTGGCGGCGTGATCAAAGCAGTCGGTGCGGTCATTGTACACGAGCTGCGTACTGTCAAACACTTCGTATTTACAGACGTCTAACACATAGAGTTGGTGCAACTAATAAATGAGCGAATGCCGACGGTATAACGGTTCACGTGTTTTTGTAATATTTATTTATCGTATCACGAAACATATAATAACAAACGTTGTTAATCTACGTGACCTAAGGAATCTTTTAAAATTTGATATAGTTTTGTATTTAAATTGTTAAAATAGGAAATTATATTCACATTATGTTACAAACTGACAACATAGCAAATTGACAACATATTCAGATTTGTAAGCGAATATCATAGGAACCATATAAAATGAGCGATTGTAATGATCAAATTTGAACTGTAATTTATAGAGTTCCATGCTAGTTAAGGAATTCAATTTTACTGATGCATGCTGCACATGGCATTGAAGAATAACTCAGTCATTAACACTATTTTTAATTACGCCTATTTCTTTTCATAGCCAGGTCACGCTCGTACTTATAAACGATTTTTAAAAGTAGACTAAATGGAGCACGGTTTTCAGGTTCATAATGGCTTATTTTCACAATGTGTCCTGATGGTTCTAGGTTAGGTTAGGCTTTGTATTGTTAATGTAACGATTATTCGAATATTAGTAGAGACTCTTTTTAACACACGGGAATTACCTGCAATGTTAACGGTAAGATAATTAAAATTAAATTTTAAAACAGTAATTTATCCATAAATACTGATCTTCTTCAGATAATTGTACACTAGGTTGTGTCGGCGACTTCGTCTGCGAAGGATTAGTATTTTGATATATATAATAATATTTGTATTATTTGAATTATAATAAAGTTTCATTAAAATCCATTTAGTGGTTTTTACGTGAAAGAGTAACAAACATACATTTATACAAACTGTCGCTTTTATAATATTAGTAGGCAGTATATGTAAAATGCAACCTTATTGCCACAGTCCGAGCACTTCGATTGCAGTAAACTAGCTTAGTCGTCCTTTACGACATCTACGGTACGAAAAAGACCAGTTATACGTTTATTTATTAATATTCACTAACAGCACACATGTTATACGTTTAAGACAACTGCAATATAATAATTATAATAAATTAGTGGCCCGTCCCGGCTTCGCACGGTTAGACATTACTCTTCGCAGCGTATGCGATGAAAGACATTTTAAGGCTAATTTTTTTACACCTTCGGTTGGTTTTAATAAGAATTTCTAAAGATTTCTTTAGTAATCTAGTACTAAATATAGCCTATGTTATTCAGTGATAATGTAGTTATCTAATAAAAAATTATTAAAATCGGTCCAGTACTTTTTGAGTTTATTCGTTACATACAAAAATATAATAATAAATATTTTTTTTACTTACACCTATTATTCTAGCCCAAAGTAAGCGCTGTAAGGCTTGTGTTAAGGAACTAGGGTAACAGATGTTTATCTCTTACCCTGTGTCTGTTACTCTGTGTGCACATATGCTCATAATCAAATGCCCGCATTCATCACGCAAACATCTACCCCCACCTGGATTCGAACCCGGGACCTCAGATATGGCGATACCATGAAACCGGCTACGGAGCACTCGACTACAGCGGTCGTCAGTTAATGTTAATTATGGAGTTAGTTCTGATAAGTGGTCCAATTACAGTAAGTATACAACATTCAATCAGAAGCAAGTAGCATGTAAATCACTGTAAGATAATATAGTTTAACTTATATTAGTAGCAACTTAGTATTACATTTAAATTATTCAATCTAATCCAGTGAGGATGACAGAACAAGCTTTGTCTCCTTTGAGTGGTTGGAAAAATGATTGACAATTTCGTTTTTAATAACGAAAACCTATTAGCAAACACCTCCTAATCGGCTTTGGTAAATACATTATACATTAAATAATGTATTTATTATTCTAGTTAAACTAGTTACAGTGCAATCGAAAAAAATAAAAATTGCGTCGACTCTCTTTTTAATTCGATCCTAATGACCCCGGAATGGCGCCGAGACGCTATCAGGCAAGACGTACAGCTTTTCAATCGTTCAGCTTCCACAAATACACTCACGATAAAGCTGAATACAGCCATTTGCGGCTAAAGCAAAGGTCCCGCCAAAAAAAAAAGTAATTTGAAATTGACGATATTATACATATAAAAAAAATGAATATTTTCTTTAGTTTACGTGACCGTGAATGAAAATTAAGCAAACTTTTCAAACTACGCGTATAATCCTCGAAAAAACGCCGCTATCGTGCAAATAACAAAACCGTTTTACCCCGATGGGCTTAGCCTGAGCAAATTAACCCTCTCTGAGATTATGCCGGCTAGTTGCGCGTAAGAATCGTCCATCAGACGTAATTTGGATATACGAGTGGATCCCGAGTCATCAATCTCCATCAGCGCGAAAAAGCGGTAATGCGATCGACGAGGTTCTGACGCTCAATATCATGTGCAACGTGTTCATTGCTTCACTCCTGACGTGGATAGCTGGTGCCTTCTATATTAACTTAACGGTGTAACGAACGATTCGATTTTTATATTTAATACGTTCAAAATATAATTGTAGTTAGGATTTGATGAGAAATGTAGAGCTGAAATCTCTTTGAAACAATTACATATTGCAGATCTCAAGTTCATCTAATATTTTAAAGGCGAAAGTTTGTATTGTTTGGATGTATGTTTATTACTCTTCCACGTGAAAAATACTGAATGGATTTTAATAGAACTTCACAATAACCATTTTGTAGTAATGTAAAAGGCCTAGGGCTTTATTTGGATTCAGCGCTTAGCTGACAGCCTCAAGTTACCAGCATTTGTCAACGGGTCACTGGAATTTTACGGTCACTATATTGCTTAAAGAACTTTCTGCCTGCTGACATTAAGAAAGTGCTTGTACAGACCTTAATTTTTCCTGTCATTGATTATGGTGATGTGTGCTACCTTGACCTTAATGCAGATCTATTCAACAAACTTGACCGACTTCTTAACAACTGCATTCAACAATTTGCGAAAATATGACCATATCTCCGAGCATAGACTACGGTTGAACTGTATGCCTTTCGGCAGCGTAGAAATGTTAGAACATTGAATACTCTCTATTCCATTCTCAATGGTCCCAACACACCCAGCTATTTGAGTCCCTATTTTCAATACTTATGTGCTTCTCAAGATTGGTCTCTCCGATCATCATCCAATTTGCTTCTGAAATGTCCGTCTCACCATTCCGAAACAATTCACGCTTCCTTTGTGGTTCAATCCATTCTACTATGGAATGCTTTGCCTCTTGAAATTAAAAAGTCTACCAGCAGATTGAGTTTCAAAAATAAATTGCGGAAATATATATATCAGAAGAGTTTATTATGATGTGGCATATTTCTTAGTTTATTATTATTACATATATATATATATATATATATATATATATATATATTTTTTTTTTTTTCATTTGTCATGGGTACATCTACCACTTCGCTTTCTGCACCACCTAAAGGTTGACTGTTAGAAAATGCCATAGGCATTAAGCCCGCCTTTGTACACATTGTACATAAAGTGTTAATAAATAAATAAAAATAAATAATATAACTTATACATCAGATTAACATACAGGCTACAATTCATAAAGATATACGCCATGCTAATATAAGCTACTTGAAATATTCATCTTGCACAGACGAAGTTGCGGGCACCAATCACCGGGCGAAGGATCAATGAACACTTACTTTTTTGAACATGTAATAATTTACCTGATGTTTTGTGATAATTAATCACAATTGCTTACAGTAAATGAGATTCCTGTAAGATTTCTTGAAAAAAAAAACGTACGCTGCGAAGTTGTGTTGTAAAGTTTAATCTCTCACCTATATGAACAACTTCAAACCGGAACTATTGTTACATATCTTATATATAAAAATGAATCGCAAAATGTGTTGGTAAGCGCATAACTCAACAACGCCTGGACCAATTTGGCCAATTCTTTTTTAAAATGTTCGTTGAAGTTCAAGGATGGTTTTTACGGCGAGAAAAAATCGAATAATTATCGGATAAACCCTATAACAACTCTTTTTCCCATACAAACGTTTTCTAACTAAACGTACAATCAAATTGAGCTTTATTGTTATTGCATTAAGTTCATATTGCAAGCACTCACTGTTGTCTAAGCATCCTGTGTTCCTAACATCAAAGAGTCAATTTGCGCTTTATTAACACTATATAGAGTTGAATATCACAAAGCACTACAATGTAAATCAAACTGATTTTTGTTAATTGATTCACACGATTAACTATAAAGCGATTGTTTACTTTTAAATGCTTATATATGTTTTATTTAATTATTATTTATTCACAACGCCCTACCACCAGGGCGACGGTTCTGTACAGGAGAATTTTTTGCCCTGACTATAAAAAAACTGCCACTTTACAAATCTTTTTGACAGGACAAAGTCTGTCGTTCCGCTAGTTCCAAATACAAATGGATTCTTTAAGACTGTTAGATAAATTAACTAAGTTAAATATTATATATTGTATGTTTCGTAACGCGATAAATAAATAGTACACAAACAGGTGGACCGCTATAGTGTAAAATAATGTGGTCTTTAAATAGAGAGGGCATTGTAAAGGACCGCATTATCGCGATCCCATTGTGCGGAGCGGTCGTTCCAGTAACGCACTGTGATAAAATAGCGAGCAGTTTCATTTCGGTGTTATGCGGACCTACTTCCGTGCGATGTTTGCGAATATCAGATTACTATTGGGTTGTGATAAGGCCCTTCGATTGTTGATGATATTTAGTTTATGTTTTTCTTTGCTTTTACGGCATGAGAAGGGTTGGTCCAATTTGAAGCCAAGAGCTTAGGTTAGGTTCCTAGACCGAGCTGACCTGATGATAGGTGTCGATATATTTATTGAGTAGCTGGACGCCACCACCCCAACATGAACTAGCATGTATAACCTTAATTTTTATTTGAATCAATCCCTATTTGAAGGTCTGTTTGTGTATATTACTTTTGGTTTCAACCTCGATTTTATGGTTCAGTACAAATTAATATTGTTTAAATTTGTTATAACCTGTTTTGTACTTATTATTAAATAAATTGAAGCATTTAAATCCATTCACTATAGGTGGATTCAGAGACACAAACGCACAAATCAAATCAAAATTAATATAATCACTTATTGAAATCACAACAAATTGAAGTATGACATTACAAAAGCCTTGTACGTGCATAAGAACAAGGGAAAATAATATGCTCAACACCTGTTTGGAAGTTGGAAGAGCCTTACAATACAAAAGATTTATACAATATTATTACAATATTATAATCATATAAAATTGTACAATGACTAGTCTATATATATATATATATAATATATATATATATAAGTATGGATGAATGTTTGTCACTGCATCACTGTGTAAGGACTGGGTAAGATTGAAGTACCTAAGCAGATGATCCTGGTATTTTGCTGCATATGTTTTAGGTAAATATATAAATCGCAATGAATTTTGGATCCTATTCATTATGTTCTATTTTACACGTGTTTATAGTTCCGTCTTAACATTGAAACTTATACGTTATAAGAGTCGCGTATACATATCCAGTACACAAAAAAGTAATACAGTCATATTAGCCATAAAGAAATTTCACGCAGAAAAACGTTGACAAAGCGTCGTGTGAACTAGTCGTATCAACTTTCATTGTTCATGGCTGGAGACGTGAAAGTAGGTACAATAAATAGAATTCCATGTTTCACACGAGCATTTGAAAAAAGGTTTTATTACGTGTGAAATAGAGGTGGTTTCAATCTCAATAAGACTGACGCGTTGTGTCTACATGCAGAATGCGGGTAGCTGTGCACTTCTGCGGATGCGCCGCCGCGTTGAGAGCATTCGACGCTGGCTGAGTGCGCCATCGACGCCACGGGGGACGTGTGAAAAGAAACACATTTCCTCTGGCTAATTGGCCGTGAATATACCCTTGATGTAGTGGCTGGCGCGGCGATCGGTTCGCGCGATATCCGTGGAGATAGCTAACAGGCAAACCGAAATTGAAGCCACGCTTTATATGTAAATTTGAATGAATCAATCAAATTATCTGCTACCCACAAGGCACTTATTCCATTAAACAATACATCATATCATCGGGAATGACAAATAGCTGCAATTTTTTTTATATTAGCTTTATTATGGCGATGACTCGTGTTTTGACATAAGTGCTACGTCCGCCATTTTGAAAATAGCTGCTTAAATGCGTAGTTGAAAATGTTTATTTTATTGATAATGATATCTACGTGCATAGTGATACTTTTGATATAGAATATAAAACGTTTTGATTGGTTGAAACAACATTCCATTTTACATTCGGTTTGTGAAATCGACCTTATATCTTCATAGCACGCGTATTCGCAGCAACGCACGAAATCCCGTGTTAAAAATAACCAATATTTATGGTAGTACGTTCGCGCCGCTCTATAATTAACACATTAAGAGGCAGCAACGGAATAATGAAGCGTTTTGTTAGCGGCGCTCGTGTTTTGACATTAGTGCTGCGTCCGCCATTTTGGAAATGGCCGTTTAATGGCGTAGCTAAAAACTGTTTAAGTTACTGATAATGGTATCTACTTACATAATTATAGATTTCATATAGAGCATAAAATGTTAACTATTTTCGCATCTTAAGGGTGTCATTAATCAAATGGTTGTACCCATAGTGAAATCATATGTGTAGCTACCTTAGGATTACCTAAGGTAGCTACACATATGGTGTTACCATAATATATGTTAGTTGCCATTCATAAAAACTTGTTAATGATTTTTTTTAATTACTTAACTTTATCGTTTATCTCGCTTTCGGCTGCTTTAGGCACACGACCTAAAATAACTAAAAAGAGTGAACACCTTCATAAATAATCTGTAAAAATAATTATTTCATAATAAATATAATGTATACTTCTGGGCTATTTAAGTAATATGTATTTGTATATCAATTAACTTGTAAACTTGACTTATTTCATAAATATCTACAATTAATAAATCTGTTATTGTTATTATTAAATTATATAAATGTTATTTTTGCATATTTCCAATTTAATAGTACCCTAATACACATTCAAACTTTATCATGGATAATTTATTACACAAACATTTGATACTTTTCCGACGCGACGAGATGTGGCCTGCGATACGGTATCTAGCAGCAGTCCGCGGGGAATTGCAGTTCAAACTTGCGGTAAAAGCGTATCGCTTATGAAATAAATCTGCATCATGGGGTGTATTCGGTTACATACTACACCCTACAGTTTAACTGTTTGCATACCACAACAAAATGGCGGCGCCCGGGGAGTGACGTGACGTTGACAGGTGCGCTGTCAAATGCGTTTTTTGTTTTTAATCGCATTGTTACGCTGCGTTGATTGATGGCCGGCCGGTTGTTCGCTGTGGCGGGATAGTTGAGATGAATGGCTTGTATTACTTGACGCTTTTATTTGTCTGGTTTGAGTGCTATTAGTTTATAAATATACAAAAAAAAATTAATGAAAATTTTCGACTCGCTTGGGAATTTTCCGAGTTTCTTTTTATAGATAGTAGATATTTAAATTCAAGCCATATTCTATAGATTAAAACAGTGTTTATAAATTAACATAGACTATGCAGAATACATATGTATGTTTTGTATTAATCAAAAATTCTATTGGTTTACGGTACAGATTACAAAATACTCCTTTATGTTTTGAAACATTAGATTGAATTATGAAATAATGGTTTCGTGACTAATAAATGTCACGCGGTCAAAAGCGTAAAATGTATTACGTAGTTAATTAAATATTGTTTAATTAACTGCCAGAAAATTGCTCATTATTGTCTACTATAGTTTCTTGTTATATTTAAAAAAAACAACAATTGACAAATTTTCAAATAAATTAATAGCAGAGTAATGCTACAACTGTATTCTTGAATTTCAATGATACATTTACTTAATTAAATATTCTAAGCTCCTAAAATTATAATTCTTATAATCGATAAAAAAATATGCTTTTACGTTTCTGAAATATAAAAAATGTGCAAATAAAACATAATTACATATTTATCATTTAAATTATGCAATTTTAGCAATCAAATTCAAATTTAAATCTTGGCTTGAATTTTTCTTTTTAATATAATGCTTAAAGTGTGTAGCGTTTGTGGGAGGGTCGTGGCAACGTTGCAAAAACATGAAGATTTATCTTCTAAAGTAATAACCGCGGGCAGATTATTACTTCAACAATATTGCTTAGTTCAGCGTATACTCATAAAACATTAAAATAAAATACGTTGTCAACTAAGTAATCCATTGAAAAATCCACATTCAGACGTCGGTTTATATTATTCGAATAAAAAATATTGTGTAACTGTGAATACTCGGGCAACAGACGCCCTATTGTGAGCGAGCTCGTCTCCGTCAATGTACAAAAGTAATCCAATTTCACTTCGCCGCTCCTCGAAAGATCCCGGAGTTTTTCTACGCAAACATCCCGGAGAGTCCGGAGCTGGAATACATGCTCGGGTCAAGCACACTCCGTCCTTTTAGGACTGTGCATTACCGGGCTGCCACTGTTCCCGGAAATCCCAGCCCCCGCGATTAAGCGCATGTCATTTTGATTTATTCGCGCAATTATTACACATCACACGCCGGGGGCACGAGAGATTAGAGAGAGGTGGTGCCATTGACATCCTGGACACATTTGCTGACTATTAAATTTTTATTGCCTCAAGTAGACGATACGCGCCGCGAACGTTGCTTACGAAAAAAGTGTAGTGTTTGCGGCACAAATACTTACACGAATCACTAAAGATATTGATGTTATTTTTATATATAAAAATTATATTTTATTTTATAGAAAACGCGAATTATTCTAACATTTTTAAAATAAGTTTGTTATGCTCGCTAAATAAGTTATGCTCGCGCTATCCTGCGGTTGATTTACTGCACTAAAATAACGTTACTGCAATATCGACAATATCGAGCAATATCGACGCTAGGCGCTTCGAACGAGCTACAAACGAGCCTTCTAGGACCGTCCGTCTTCGTTGATACGTGGCGTAGTATATGCCACGTATAAAGTGACTAATTTGCGAAAAACAGTAATGTCTAATGTGTCTAAATGTGTGAGAGAAATTGTAGGTCCTTCGGGCCCCCCTGAGAATGGGGACCTGGGCACGGGCCCCATGTGCCCTTATGGTAAAAACGGTATTGCTAACAAGCATTAATAATTATTTTTCACTTGGTACCGCCTGCAATGAATTCATTGAAAAAAACATTGGATAATCAATTTGGAAATATGAATTCAGTTTACCGATACTTGGCGAGCTTCGAAATAGCTTAAAACTACGTGATTGAATGTGTGTCATTTCAACCAACATAGATGTAGCAGGCTCGCAAAAGGAATACCGAAATCGGAGTGCAAAAGGTCGGCACACGGTGCGCAAAAAGGGAGCAAAAAAGGCGTGTGGCCGCTGCACGGTCAAGCGGGCACTCGAGTTGGAACCCATTTGCGAATGTAAACCGAGCGTTACTCAAACAGGCGGCAGGCCATCCATCTTGCACCGGCGGCGGTGACGGACGGGCCCTTCGATATGCGAGATGACACAATGCGATGACCCCGAATCCATTCCTCCCGAACCTTCAGTAATAGTTTTTTTACCCCACTATCCGTTACTCTCCATATTTTATCGGGCCTCCAGCTTTTTATGAGGGTTATATCGGGAATGTGTCATGTTACCATTCGTTCCGCGGCTGCTGTGCGCCTGTGTGTACATATTTGATGCAAACGCGTAAAGGATTGATGATGCTTGTCCCATTTTTTGGTATTGACTCGACAATCCATTTATATTGTGAGTTGATATGTTTAAGACGTTCGACAGCTACTAATAGACGTAATATTTATTTGTTTACTGCGGGATCGGGGGGAGGGGTTGGCGGGGGCGGGGATTAATGACGTCATCCATCAAGACACCGGACAGGGCAGTTGAAGCCGCGGGCCTCTGAAAAGGCGAAATTTTATTCAATGTCGATCACACATTATTTAGTGCACCGTGACCAACAGTCCGACACGCCACGGCACATGATGTATCGTTCCGAGCGCAGAATATTCACACACTAAATACATATTATAGATGTCAAACTAGCTGATAGCATCGGCCTGTTGATTTCGGAAATTGATAAGGATTTGTCATCGCTTTGTACACGCTCAAAATGGAGGAGATTGAAATGTCACGAGCGAGGTGGAGACGCCGTGCGACGCGGCGTGCCGACGCCAAGTTATTTCACTTGGCCTCATTGACATTCGAGCATAAATTCGATTTAAGTTAGATCTATAAATTTGTAGTTATGGAACTCATTAGTGGCGCCCTCATAATTTATTAGTTCGCGGTATGTGGCGTGATCATCTTGTATGCTGTCGATGTTATGTCAAATCCAGATTGGCAACTACTCGTATGCAAATTCAGATTAGCAATCAACGCAATCTACCTACTTGCTATTTGAACTGTGGAATATATAATGTCTAAGACGCCTGAAGGTTTGGCCCTTGCATGCGACGTTTTATATTCGAGCTCTAAGTTTATTTATCTTAATGTACACACAGAATTTCAGACTGAAAGACTCATATTCTAAAATCAAATAGCCCACATAGAGAAGTCCCTTTCTTACTGTACTCAAGCGGAGATACGAGTCTGATTACTGATTTTCGTAGGTCAAAGGAAAAGCTAGACACGTTAAAGTCCGTTTAAAAATGGATCTGAAGCTTTTCTGTGCTAATAAATCTACAGTTTCACCTGGTTCGATTGATATATGATAGTTCTATGTTTAATATGACACAGAAACTCCAAAAATATAAAATTATTCCGATATTTCAAATACACTTCAAATTTTTCTTTACAATTATTATATATGTAAAAGCATACCTATATACGTGAAATTTTAATATTTTCAAATTACGACAAACCGCAATAGTACAGTTTTAAATTAAATTCAACTACTACGTAAAGGTTGAAAAATAAACAAAACATAATGCGCGAGGAGAAAAGACAATAAATAAACCGCAGAGCCGGCCATTGAATAGCCTGTGTGCGAAATCCGCGGACTTTAAAAGGCTTAATAAGGTCCTTTAAAATTTTCAATTACACAGAGTCCGGTTTAGGAGGCAGCCGAAACAACGTTAGATATTATCTAGTGGCTGAATAAAAGCTTGAGTTACGTTGGGATTAAACTGAACGTTATATAAAAGTAGGATCCCCGGGATCATCAGCCGAGGAAGTTAATTTTTAAAAGGTCCTGATCGTGAATCCAACTTTGCAGTTATGTTTGCAGATTATGTGGAAATGAAATAACACAAAGCGCAATAATGCTGAGTGAGTTTCACTCGATGTAAATCGATCGCTTTTCAATTTCTTGCTGAGCCGCAATTCAGGAGACGACATTTTTAAAATAATTAAATTCGAAATCGTAAGATTTGAATACGAATATCCAAATCCACTATTATCCATATTGGATAATAATTCCGTGAATTGTGCATTTGATTCGACTAGGTTGCAAGTGATTTCTACTGTAACAGAATGTTTCTTTTTTTTATATTAAAGTTTAACGGCCTTGGATTACAATTCCATGCAGCCAACACATCATGAATATTTATCTGAAGTGACATTGACAGTGATTAATTGTTCAGTGACAGTCAGACAGCTTTTTCAATGTACGTTTCATTTTACATAAGATTTATTACCGGTATTTTAAATTAACAGTTTATTATTTATATTATTTAAAGTCTATTATTTTAATTGTAGTCTATGGTTTAGTCAAGCCTCCATAACTTTTCCTGTATTTTCTTTATAAAATAGTTCAATATTATAGTTTGTGTCCAGTTCCAGTGTGTATCTGACTCCCAGTTTTTAAACTGACAGCATATCTAGCATATCTACCAATGTTGTCAGCAGACTAATTTGACTTTACTACGCCTATATAATTCGGATTACACATTTTGATTTTAATTTTATTCTTAGAAAATATAGTGTTAACAAATATACAGTTCTATGAGTCCAGTTTTTGTTTCATTGCAAAACACAAAATACCTTGATAATAATATTTTATTTATTTTCATCAATCTTAATCGATTAACATCAAGAGGTATTTTCCAGACCACACTTACTTTGGCAAGGCTACTACACTAATTGGCCACAGTTGGAAGTTTTATTACTTTGGTACTTGAACTGATGGTGGAACTACGGTAATTTGGTCACCGGGCCATATTCTCCTAGGAAGATTAGGAGACCTTGGCGGAGCGATTAAGGAGCGATATTCTTTAAACTCACGAGTAAAAAACATGTCAGCGAGAAGCTGTGATTTCTTTCAATCGCTCCTACTAATGAAATCTTACGTATCGGTTTGATAGGATGACAAGATGATGATAAACCAATGAGGAAAGGAAATGGAGTACGGGCAGGGAATCCGGCTCGAAGGACCACTGTTACGGACTGTAGGGCAATTATGTGCTGGTTCAGGTAAAAACTGGGAATAAAAATTTTAGGAACTTCTAAAATGGGCTGCTGTTTAGTAGTAATTTTATTTGACACACAAAAACATGACAGGCTTATATAAAAAATATAAATCTTCTAAAAAAGGGTCCGATATACGAAGCTGTTAGTAACAAATGTGATATTTACAAATAACTTATTTCAATTGATTCCTTTATCATATTAGTACATAAACTCGGCTGCAGTACGATTTGCATCTATGTTTGCTAACTGTCGATACTTAAGGTTGAAAATTCCCACCCCCATGGGAAATTACTCGCCAAATAAACACAAGTCGATCTGGGCGGGCGGATAACAAGGTATATGATCTCCGGAGAAAAATTTTAAGTGGTCATAAAATATTGTTAGATGGCTTCTTCGATCATGTTTTATGACTACCTAATATTGATATAATCTATAAGACTATTGTTTTGTTGCTTTACTTAGCTTGTAGCTGTAAGTGTCGGCCTAGGCCTTGTACTATGAAAAAAGGTATTATAGTTTTTTGTAAAAATAAGAGTTGCCTGCTTACAGAGTGTTGCAGTGACGTCGTTGAGTGTAAGATTGGCAGAGAAATTACTGGGTACTGCGACTTATATTTTATGTCACATTTCAGTAACGTACACTTTTAATTTTGTTGTTTTTTTTTTTTTGAGGGGAAATGTCCCTTATTTACCCAGACACCGCGCTAGATATGCTGCGTATCTCATTGTACATACCACATGTAGTGGCCACTTACCATCAGACGGACAAACTGCTTGGCTGTCAACGTGTTACAATTAAAAAAATATCAAAATCTTTTCTTGATATACACGAAACGTTAGAGTAAATAAGATCTTCAACTTTACTGTTTGTTTTACCAATCAAATACGAGCACAAACATGGCGGCGTTTTAAAAACCGTCAGTATGTATCAATTGCAAAAAAGCCAACATTTAAAAGCCTCACGAACACTGGGCACTCCTGTAAATGGCATTTAGTATTTATCCCGAGCGTCCCAGGGGAAATCCCTGATGCAGCGACTGCTCTGTACTCGTTCAAACAGCACTGATTGCTCGGGGAGTGTGTTTGCGCCGTTATTTCATTAGTATGCGCTTAATCGGCCCTTAATACCCCTTTAACTTTGCAATGACGACTAGAATTACAGGGGTTAGTTTCATTAAACTAGCCCCCGCCATTCAAGTACAAGTCGTATGAATCAAATCTTTCAAATACAAACAATGAAATGTGTTTGTTTTTATAGCGAAAGCTTCAGTTGATCGGCGATTCGGATTGTGGTATATGTTGAAATAAGTTAATAAGTTTTTAAAAAAGAGCGTTTTGTTTTTTTTATATATTGTTAGTTGATTTAAATAAGACAGCTACAACGTACTACGTCAGTCTACATAACTATAGTTCAATCCGATGTAGCATTTGATGATAGCAAGCTTAAATAAAATAGAAAGTATTTACACGAACTATGTGTTGCTTTTGTTTTGAAATGTGTCAATATTATGTTAAGTTATCACGAAACAATATTTTCATTTAATCTTTCTATAGTTTGCGGCGTAAATAAGGCTGTATGTCAATTAACACCATTAAAACGGTGTGTAGTCTATGGAATTCTATAACAGATATCACAGATTTTTATCTATGAAAAGTGGCTGGACATACGGTGCAAATAACCAACGTCCATACATTGACCGTGCCTTCTCCTGAGGGGCCCTTATGGCCAAGTCTAAGGTTGAGTTTAGTCGGTAGGTCCCGCTGGTGAGAACGCTCTGGCCGCGTGGAATCCGACATAATCACCGCGCGTGACACTTGCCAATGCGGTAGCATCCTGTGCACGTGCTCCTTCTAAGGATTCTCAGTCTATTCTCCTAAGAGGTAAAAACGGTGCATATAACTTAAGTGTCTTTCATTAACAATTCGTCTGAAGTTATGTCGGTACATCTGCTCGGTAAGAAAATTGAAAAAAGTAGAAATTACAATGAATATACAAGAGTGCCAACATAACTGCCTAAAAGGAGTATAAAAACAGGCTTGGAATCATTTTTGAATTCGTTAATGTGTCACACGACAGACGTACAAATACTTCATAATTTTTACTACCACTCAATCATATTTTTTAAAACCTGTCAATAGACAAGTCTTAGTTTCAATTACCAATTTAATTGAATTTAATTTAGTAATCAAATGGAAATTCTTAAATTGTATGCAATTACCTAGTCTAATATCACGAAGTGAATTATGTCTATGAAAAAGGTATATTGATTTTAGTTAATAATGATTATTATGATTATTAAATTTAACAAAAATAAAAACATCCTTTTAAAAATAAAAATACATTAATATTTTTTTATCATTTCACACTTTAAATAGGGTAATTCTAGAAATGTTTAAAACCCTGTGAAGCTTAGTTATATCAAATAAACATGATTCCGCCTGCATGTCTAACGTTCCGAAGATGAAAAGCGTCTGTTTCAAAAGCGATGATCCATCGGTTAAGTGAGCACCCATTCAGGATTGCTGGAAAGCTTATCCTATTGGCACAAGCCAAGCTACAAGAATATTCCATCAGACTACGGCGGGATGCAGACGGAACTGTGGTGTACATATATATTGTATTGTCTATGGTTCTACGTCAAGGTAGTTTAATATTCACGGTGAATTTCTACTGCTTCATGAAAAAAAATCTCTTAAGATAAAATATAATCATTACCATCTAAACAGCAATTATTATGAGATGGGATTATTTAAATTGATAATAAATCTACAGACTAAAGAACACGCCTAATATATTTTGTGTTTACAATCCCCATTGTATGGTTTTTTTTATTTTTAGTCGTTTTCGAAATAGAAGTCAACTTACAGTTTGTATGTAAGAGATTTGTTTTTAATATTTTTATTTGTTTTTAACGTTCGTTCGAACTGCTTATGTCTCTCTATACTTGTGGGTAGTGAATTAAAAAAGTAACGATATATCTTCGATTGCTGCGTCCTAATTCAACTTAAATAGCTAAATAAAAAGAATTGGTTATATTCCTTTTACATTGGATGGAAGTTAGTTGTCAAAATCGAACAATGAATTAAACATTGGGTAATAAAATTCCACGCATCGTTTACCAATAAAGGATATTCAAATTTATTTAAATCAATTGCTACAATGAATACCTAAACATTTAAAAACAAGGGTGTAACAAAAGTATCTATTCGGGCGGCATTCGAACCCGCGTCTTGACCAAATCGGCCACCGAGTACTATCAGTCCAAATCGAATTTAACTGCATCCAGCCTTTACTTTGTTAAGCGAAAATAGACTTTATTATATTAATTGTGAAATAAAATTCACAATTTAAGTGGCAGTATAACAAATGATCGCATCCGACCTCGACTCGGCCCAGCACACGCTGGCGGAGTGCCCCGCGTGGGCCTCCGAGCGCCGAGTCTTGGTCGCAGAGATCGGGCGAGATCTGTCTCCGCCGGCATTGATTGCGGCAATGCTGGCCGACGAGGGAGGTTGGAGGGCTGTGGCCTCCTTCTGTGAAGCAGTAATGCTCCAGAAGGAGGCCGCCGAGCGGGGTCGGGAGATGGCCGATCCCGCTCGAAGGAGGCGGCGCCGGGCTCGGTAGCACAGCTGCGGCGCCGCCGCGGGTCGCCGGCGGGCGCGAGGAAGTCGCGACCGCTACGGCGACCCGGGATGGACCACGCCCCTTCCGTGGCCGGGGGGCGTCGTCGGTGGAGGGGACCGGGGGAGGTGGTAGCTTCCCCCGAGGAGGGCTCCTCTCTAGAGAGGGGAGCGGAGGCTGGGGGTTCCTGGAAGTATGCAATTTAATGCATTTTCCTCAGGGGAACAAAAAAAAAAAAAAAAAAAAAAAAAAAAAAAAAAAAAAAAGTATAACAAATGACAGGAACAACTGTGATCAATCTTTAATTTAGTTATGTCGACAATGCACATGGCATTAATCACATTTTGTTTTTCAATAAAATTTACTTTTTATGTATATAGTAAACGTTCTTTACGTGATGTGAGTCGAGTACGTATTCACACCTCGGCGTTTTATGTTTTCATAAATTTCCGCGGAGATCTATATTTTATATTCGCGCTGGCGAGTGAATTGGGATTTTTTTGCAAGTTCGCGGCGCGGCGCACCCCTCACTTGGCTTATTTATTCCGCTCTGGCCCATCGAGATTCGCCACTTGTGCCGTTCGATACATTTTTCTTCGGAATAATGTTATCACGTGCGTTGCCTGCACCTCGTGTGTAAATAAAGCTTTTCATGGCACCTTCGCACAGGAAATTATTGTGCATCCCTTTTAACCGCCCCGCTCCTTTGGGATTATATTTTTATTATATAATTACGGTTCATGAATAAGTTTTGAGGCTGTGTAAGTAAATGAGCGTGTTTTGCGAACCGTTTCTTTTGTGTTGTGCGTAGGGGAATTTTGTATGAGTACATTATAAGGGTCTTTTCAGCCCACCGGAAAAGTGTATTAAAGTGGTAATTTCAGCTGTATCATGCACACATTTGAGAATTATTCATAAATACATACGTAAAAACATATAATGCAGACAGCCAAAGCAAAGTTTTTGCAAAATACATACATACATATTCCCGATTGTTTCTCATGGAGGCAGGCAAAGATCAGTAGGCTTAGATCTACGATCCAGACTTACTTCCCTAGCTTCCTCGTGTTTGAATAATACTTTAATGCTTACTTCTTCATACTAATTTAAATGTCACCTTTTTTCTCAGGGGTGGCCTTCCTCAGGCATGTAGGGAGCCCCCGGGAACATCAAGCTACTTCCGGGAACCCCCCGCCTCCGCTCCCCTGCCTAGAGGGGAGCCCTCCTCGGGGGAGGCTACACTACCTCCCCTGGTCTCCACCGACGACGCCCCCCGGCCAAGGAAGGGGCGTGGTCCATCCCGGGTCGCCGTAGCAGTCGCGACTTCCTCGCGCCCGCCGGCGATTTCAATTTCAATGTCACCTATTTGGTCCAAGTATTTTCGTCTAGATCAGTGACTCCCAAAGTGTACTATATCGACCCCTGGGGGTTTATGTAGATCACTAGACAATAAAAAATTTGGGGGTCCATGAAATGAAAAAGGGGACCCGATAATGAATCTTAACATGAACTGATAGTATTTATCTATTTACATTATACTATCTTCTATACTATAATATTATAAAGAGGAAAGATTTGTTTGTTTGTTTGTTTGTAATGAATAGGCTCCGAAACTACTGGACCGATTACAAAAATTCTTGCACCTTTGGAAAGCTACATTATCCCTGAGTAACATAGGCTACTTTTTATCCGGAAAATCGCCAGATCCCACGGGATGCGCAATAAAGGCTTCGCTCAAAAACTACTGCACATTCTTGAGCAAGGTTTTGCGGTATTTTTTATCTCGGAAAAACGGATAGTCCCACGGGAAGCGCGATAAAACCTTCGCGCCATAAACCGACTTCCGCGCATATGTCGCCGTAGGCAAAAGCTATGACCCTTAACCCTCTATAGACCTAATCCCGAAATCCACGCAGGCGAAGCCGCGGGCAGAAAGCTATCTAATATAAAGAGATTATTTATAAAAGTACCTATGAAGGAAAAAATGTATTATATATGTCTATAAAATTTTGTAACTTGTAGGATGTAGTCATTACGATATCAGGTAAGTAGGGTTCTACCCAAAACCGAAAAATATGGTAAAGGGTTTAGGCACATAAAAGTTTGGGAACTTCTGGTCTAGATCATCCTCTACCAACTGGCTCATTCATATCTGCCTAAAAATAGTTATTTATTATACAAGAGTGGAAAGTTCCTTTTTAACCGCGTGCTCGATTTGGATGACCGAGCAAGCGAAGGATTCTAAAGTTGAATCACGAGCGCAGCGAGTGATTCTAAATTAGAATCCTGAGCGTCAGCGAGGGAAACAAACGAGCACAAGGTGAAAAATCTTTCCACTCGAGTGCAATACGTAACTTTTCATCCCACCTCCTAAATGCTAAATGAAAAAGAAAACAATTTATAATGACAAATTATATTAAGCAATAAAACGTGAAAAACTAGAATGGCGCGAAGCACGCAAATAAAACAAGAAACCAAGAAGGTTCCAAATTTAAATTTTTCACAATTTAAAAAGTTCTAATCATAAATTGGCACCATAGAGGTTACATTAAATAGGTTTAATGACGTTTTGAATTTACAATTATATTGAGTACTCATTATATGTGATGTTCTAAATTCAAATCTACTTTGCCGCTCAGCGAATAAAATAGAATTTTCCAGCCAGATTTCGAAGCGCAAAATTACACTTTCCGAGGTGGTGGGATGAAAAATTCTTTTATCTGTCGTCTTTTGTCCACCTTACGTGTCCAAACATATCTTTTCACACCGCACATTTTTCTTATAACACAATTTCTCAATTTATCCATTAATATTCCAGCCTTCCATTCTTTTCTCTATATTTGTAACAATGTTTGATAATTCAGATCCTGATCTCAAAATCAAACCTTACTTTCGAATCAGGGAATACTATGCTAATGTGACTAGAAATTTGGGGAAAAATGAGTTTGATTGGTGGCAGAACTTAATGACGAAACGGGAGTAGCACTTGTACCTGGCCTACTAAGATTGCTTAAAACAGGAATAAAACTGCCGTGCAAGCGGGATGGTGATATACCCTACAAGATACCGACCTCTGTTTCACTATTATTTTAATCTTTCTCTAAGCGGTCAAGATAAGGCCCCTGCATAGTTTCCATGGTGCCTAAATCACCCTAAATGCTCATAGAATAAAAAATGCGTCATTAAAAATACTTTCACTTTCCGATGAAATTAAGTCTTAAAGAACAGAAAGAAAGGGTTCAATTTTGCATAAATAATTGTTAACTTACAGATACATTTTATATTTTGCACATACAAACATACATCCACACACAATGTTATATACATATAGCTGTAACAGCATTGAAAGCTATTACGATTTGCTTTACGAGTATCATCAATTAATCTGTTTGGGTACCTTGCTAATGGCCTTAATAACTAAATTACTTTTTAAATTGAGTTTTAATAGAAGAAGTTCTATAAATTACTTTTAAATAGCAACAATGATATATTTTAGGGTTCCGTAGCCGAATAGCATAAATCAGAACCCTTATGGATTCGTCATGTCTGTCCGTCCGTATGTCACAGCCACTTTTTTCCGTAACTATAATAGCTATGCTGTGGAAACTTGGTAAGTAGATGTATTCGGTGAACCGAAAAAAGATTTTCATACAAAACTATTAGTAAAAATATTTTTTATTTTTTAAACTGAATAGTTTGCGTGAAAGACGCTTCCAAAGTGGAAATGTGTGTCCCCCCCATCCGTAACTTCTAAAATAAGGGAATGATAAATGTAAAAATAATATATATTGATGTACAATGCCATGCAAACTTTCACTGAAGATTGATTTGAACGAGATCTAATAATTAGTTTTTTATTTAGATATACATATAGTGGTACGGAACCCCAAGTGCGCGAGTCCGACTCGCACTTGGCCGGTTTTTAATATGACTTACATATATGAAGAAAGTATGTCAATTGCTTTTTGATTCGAACCGGATTTTGGCATTCCCCTTTTTTATGTATACAAGTATCCGTATTAATATTATAAAAGCCAAAGTTTGTATGGATATTTGTTACCCTTTCATGTAAAAACCACTGAATGAATTTTAATGAAACAATAGGCTACAATTTATTAATATGATGTGTGCATTGTGTAAAATATAAGTGCCAAGTAAGCAGGAAAAAATGTACTATCTTCGAGCTATTCTGGCGTGTATGTATGTATGTGGTAATTTTAATGTCGCCACTCGAATCACATAAGCTACTTGAATCACTAATCATGCGTAGACAAAGTCACGGGCAACAGCTAGTATAAGAAAGAAAGAAAGAAAAATGTTTATTTGTTACACAAAATACATAATATTTAGATACAATATATACCAGTATAGTATAAAGATATTTTTTGATTATCAAGACCAAAAACTCAGCTGACATGCCATAAAACAATGAATATTTTTCCTTTTTTATGGCTTCGACTACTTAGCACGCAAGTTAACACGAGTGGCACGCACCCCATTGGCAAATTGGTCACGTCTAAGCGCGGAGTTGTCGCTCACCAAATCCCGGGCCGATTGGCGCCGTCTTTGTCTTTTCCCGGGATTATGTGATAAGTATTATTGTTTGTTCGACGAAACCTGTGTGGATGTAGCCTCCTTTTTTATTTACAGACGATGTGGCGGCCTTCACCTCACCTGATCTTGCTTAATTGAAGCGCTTGTTAGCTTCACTTTGATTTGTTAACTAAAGAACATTCCAACAATACAATATAACACATAGGCTACAAAATGTACCACCTGCGAGCTATTCTGGCGTACCTACCGTTCGCCCGTGTTATATTTAACCGGCGTGAATGAGGTGAGAAATTGTTACACCAGCTATGAGGTGGGTATGATATACCCAAAGTTTTGATGTAAAATTTTGATACTATGATTGTGTAATTAGAATTAATGCTTAAGACATATTAATAAATAACTGTAACTATTCAACAAGATGAGTAAATAAAATATCAACATTAAGTTAAGCAGCATTATTTTTTATTGAAATAACACAATATCTAAATTATTTTCGAAAAATACAAATTCAGGCAATTAATTTCTTTTGCCATAAAAATTAAACAAAATTCCAACTTTGGTAAATCAATATAACAATAGTGTCTTCTAATTATTATAAATAAAAAAGGAACTGAAAAGTCTTGTGAGATCATGTAATAGAGCACCAAAATGCACCTACAAATCAACACAATTCCGTACCCCAGCCGCGGGTACGCATGTGTATTTGCCGTCGCCGCCGGTGCAACACTAAACTCGACACTGTACCTCACCCCTTGCATCTTTACCTCCAGCTACTAAAAACACAGGACTTGCATGGCAACAGTAACATTAAAATATCTGCGTTTAGAATCTTTTCGGGTATGACATACCCAACCTCACTCACGCCGGGTTAAAATGTATTGCACAACATAAAAAGCGTACAAATAGCGGACTTAAGACTAAGGGCGTTCCAAACAAATGTTGAGATACTAATTAAATATGTTTATATTAAATTAAGTAGCAACAACTATATTATTGCAAAGACTTTACACGAATAAAATATTACACGAATAAAGATAAATGCATACACATCGAGAAGTATTATTATAAAATAACTGAATATTTAGATGGAAAAGATATCGAATATTAAATCACTACATTACTAAAACAAAGTCACTATCCGCCGTCTCAAACTACGCAACGGATTTTGATGCGGTTTTAATAGATAGAGTGATTCTTAAGGAAGGTTTATATGTATAATACGTGCATAATATAGTAGAGAAACACTGATAAATTTAGAGGTTTTTAATGTGATGTCGTAAATGAGTACGTTTTTTTGCGCTTAAATTGTAAAAGCGCTGGCTGAACCCTACGAGATAGACCAAAATAATGTACTACAGTATTGTTTACCTTAAAAAGTTCAACAAAAAAGTCCGCGATGGTACCTACATGTCTATCTCTTAGAGATAACCTACCATAACCATTTTTTCATTGCACCCGTGTGAAGCTGGGGCGGTTCGCTAGTATCGTTAAATACTGTTTTTGTTACAAATTTTAAATTCATATATTAAAAATGTATTTTTCAACTATGTTAATACGAAATTGACTCTCCAGCTTTGGTGTGAAAAGTAGAGTTACGTTCGTAGCCATTAAAATGTAATATATAGCTGGGCGATTAGCGTAAAATAGAAAACGTATGGCAACAATTTATATGCACTGGGCTCTACTGTAGAGCGTCCTTTAAAATGACATATTTTTGTATCGAGATTGCTCTACTTGGCATAAATAGAGTGGGAGGCTAGTATGCGATTTTGATTAAGTAAACAAGAAACCAAGTTTTATTGAACTTCACACATATGTAACATGTAGCGCATGTTAAACTACATTAAAAACTATAATATTGAAGTCAAGTTAATTTATTTTTACAGCAATAGCCAATTAAGAGCCATGTTCTAACTGGAAAAATAGGTGGTATTATCTAAGAGTGAATTTTTAAATTTCAGTAAACAAATAGAAATGTCACAGCAATATTTGATAGAAAATTTAATAGTTTCAAAGTATTTATTCAAAAAAAAGTTTCATGTCTTTTCAAATGTGAAAATTTTGTAGTTTCATATCATTCGATACTTGCACAGTCTCTGATAACAAATAGTTATTTTATTCGATCTACAAACACACAGACATAGCGCACTGATGCACAAGAGCAAAAATCGATTTTCATTTTCAGCTACATGTAAATATATTAATACTTTTATGAATATAAGTTAGGTGCAATTTATCAGATTTTATTAGCCGCTGCATTGTCCTCGCGGGTCAAGCGCGCAGATTCGTCCCGCATGCGTAACGGTCCCCCGTGGATCGCGCTCGTCTGTTCCGCAAAAAATGACCCACCGGGCGCTCCCGCTGCTAAACCTATTTACGCGCGGAAATAAATTACAGCGAACGACCAACTAATACATTAAACAGATTCGAGTCGAATCGAGTAACGATTCGTTTCGACCGATTCGATTTTAATTCGAATATATATAATATTAATATGACATACATACTAGAGACAGATATCGCGTCGAAATTGTGGCGTTCGAATTCTGACAATTGGTGTAATTTCATTTAGTCGCATAGCTATAGCGAGAGTGTGTTGTATATAATTAATACTTGAAAGCTAGCTCACTTTTTAAAAGTTTGAAGTATAGGACTGCATGGATTTTGAGCTTATACATCAAAATACATAGGCTACAAAGATATTGAGTGATATATATCTTAATATATATAAATCTCATGTCACAATGTTTGTGCTCAATGAACTCCTAAACTACTTAACCGATTATAATAAAATTCGCACACCATGTGCAGTTCGATCCAACTTGAGAGATAGGATAGTTTAAATCTCAAATTGCTGAGTGTCATCATCATCATCATCATCATCATCAATTTTAAAAATTCTTTCACCAATAGAAAGCCACATTATTGCGGAGTGTCATCATCATCATCATCATCATCATCATCATCATCATCATCATCATCATCATCATCAGCGGACGGCGCGCGATGGCTTCGGGTTTAATTCAGTTCGCTTTCGTGCTCGCTTCGGGGATTATTAATATTATGCCCAACGAAGTGGGCGCGGGTCAGCTAGTATATATATATAATATATATATATTTATCACTCAATATCTTACACATATATATATATATATATATATGTGTGTGTGTGTATATAAAATCTTATGAATTAGTGTTTTTTCGTTCCTACGTCATAGTAACGATCAAACAAAGATTTGTCTATGCGAAATTCCCAGTAAGAAAATAAGTTACATTGAGAAGGATTTACCTCAAATAATAAAGAACGTCAAAAGTCAAATGTCAAACGTCAATAATATTCCTTTTTATTGTGAGCATAGTGAAAAAAATTAATCCCTTCTACTGTATGAGTGACTTCAGACAATTGTCACTTACGATATTTTATATTCAGCTTAATCTTAAAAAGATAATAATTAATAACAATATATAAATAGGAAACTTAACTCACTTTTCTCAAACAGTAAATGACGTATTTGTGACTGTTGAAGCGAGATATTCCAATTGCTACTATAGTACTTATGAGTTAAGATTCAAATTCACAATGAAAGAAAGTGTTTCCAAAGAAAAATCATTCAATCTGCACTGGAAAACTTTGCAACCTTTATTCGGCGCCACGATTTGTATTAGCGTCGAATGTCGTATTTTTATAGGATACCCGCCACGTGTGTTGTATCGCACTATTAAAGCGCAAGTGGCGTATTTGCGCTGTGGCCGCCCTCATTAGCCTGATTGGATCAGGTTGCTTATTTACACGTGTTCCACGCTACGAAGTATACATGTGTAAATAAATGGCTTTTATTTGTTTATCGCTTCAAATATTGACATGATATAAGCATTTGTTAGGCGAAGCCTTACTGCGTGTGCTAAATGTCTAAGTAAACTAAACAAGCTGGGTTGCTAGTATATATGTGAAAATTGCAAACATATTTCATAAATAAAATAGCAACAACTACTGTAGGTAACATTCATACACACTCACATATACACAGACATATAGACACATACATATACACACAATTAAAACAGGTTTCATACAAGATTTTACTTTATTAAAATAAGTTACCCACAGGCGAATTGCAGACATAGTGAAGGGACCGGAAACAAAACCAGACTAGTGAAGCTAGATTAGTGAACTAGACTTTATAGTTTAAGTAGAAATGCAGGCGATAACATAAATATAATGACTGCCAACGAGTGCAGGCAAAATAAACAAAATAAATTACATGGTTGAAACGTTTGTTGAAGGAAGCGATGCTAAGTGCTAATGGATGTCAGTTATGAACCCCTGGTTGTCAGGTGTTGTAAAATTATCTTTAGTTAATGTGTATTTTGTTTGCTTATTTCAAAAATGTTATTATTACATTAGATAGGTAAGGACAGTTTAATTTGGGATTTATTTTGTTGAAATATCGTTATGGTCGAAAATCCCAGTCAAGTGATGCGTGATTGCTAGGGGACTTGAATGGTAAGATATGTGTGATTTTAAACAATGATAAGTAATTGCTGTAATATATAAGGTTTACTTTAGCTTAACAAATTAAACAGCGAAGAGGGCAGTTGAAATTTTCGAGTAGGACTGATAGTACTATCCCCGAATTGGTTGAGGCCTCAACACAGCATATTTATTTCGAGACATGTCGAGAGTCGAAAGAATGTCTGCATTTTTACAAATTTATGTCTCTTAATCCTAATATGTACAAGCAAAGAATGTACTAAATAATATTTAACTCAGACAAAATAAGGAAACATCTATAATTGGAATCAGTATCGCGAATTTAGAAATAAGAGGATTCGAATGATAAACTATTCAGTGGATGTGGAGTCACAATAAGGGATATCCTTTTATAACATTAGCCGAGATGAATGTGCTGAGACGATATTGTGTTACGGCCGGTTCGATCGATCAGCGCGCGGACAGCTGATGTGTCTCCGTTTGTTTTTATTAGTCGTCTGCGGATGACGGCGGTCGGAGGCTATGTAATCGCGGTCGCGTCGCAATCCTGTTGCACGTCAATGATTGCTCGTTTTCTTGCTCTCCAAAAAATAAATTGCAAGCAAGCGGGCGATGGTAGAGGTGCAAACGTCAAATCAAGTGATAGCAACGCGATCGCGGCTGGTTGTTGAGTTACATAATAATTCTACGGAGGCATGTTGACGCTTGACGTTGCGCATCATCTCAACAAACACAAGACACGAGCCACATTTCACTCGGTTCCGAGCAAGGTAAATACGCGAATTCGCGAAAATTCTGAAATTTGTGATCACAGTAGTTAAATATGTGAACATAGGTGCGGATTATCAACTTTCTTGAAAACTTTATAGAAAGCTCTTTTGAATCGTCCAAATTTATTTTCCTATTCCCATTCAGGACGTATTTTTTAGCTTATAAGAAGAATGGGTGCAAGAAACTTATCAGTTTTATCAAAAGTAATAACAAAATTTACCATAAATTATGTCGTTATCATACAACGTACATAGTATGTGTTTACAATTTATACGGGAAAATAAATATTCACGTCTTTTTAATATGTACCTTGAACTTATGAAAAGGCAATTCAGTTACACTATGTGGAATCTTGTTATAAAATTTATACATTTGCCCATAAACGAACCTCAACTTTTTTGTAGCCTGTACGTTAGAGCTTGACCTCTTGCCATATACCAAATTATCGTAGAGTTTTGGGACCCCTGTGTGTGGCCTAGAACTGAAAATATTGAAAGTTGGTACATCTTTTGAGTATTTTCTTCTGAAAAGATTGCAGTTCACTAAAGCCCGTACATTACACGAAATAAGAATTTTAAAGTACGATTCACAATCAGTGTATTAACATATAAATTATTAAATACACGTTCCAAGTAGCTCCGAACAAGTATGACACAGAATGAATTCTGTCGATCGCTGAGCAGAACTATTGGATTGGTAAATTTCGAAGATACAGCATATGTTTGCGGCATTGTCGCGGGTTACTTAAAAACGCATCATACTAAATAAATACATTGTAATCGTGGCGTCATAATTGAGTTAAATTCACCTAATTTCTTTGTACAAACACAATTCCCAATGACTTTGTTATTTGTACGTTTCCAGGTGCATTTCATATATTAAAATAAATACTATATTTAATGTGAAAAAGCTTAAAATGTGTTCATTTATTTTGAACTATGTATATAAAAAGATTTTTTTTACATTTGATAATGTATTTATTTAAAGTTAAAAACGAAATTTTAAATTTAAAAAGAAATCGAAAAAATCCAAATTAATGGAATTAAAAAATTATACATTCATATTGAGCTGTAGTCATCTAATATATTTTGTAAGGCGTGTGAGCTGCGCTGGAAAATACGCTCTCGGGCAACGTTAGACAAGATCTAATTTAGGATCAAAACACTGAAACGAGCACACAACTTCGTGATAGTGGAATTTTCTCGTCCCATAATCAGCGGCTGTAAGTCCGATTTAAAAATTCCCGCGAAAAGATCCAATAAAGATACAATTTCACGAGCGCGTTGGCGCGAACTCGCGAGTGTTACAATTTAATAGAACTTCAAAAGGGCTGCTGATTCCACCACAATTCTATCAGCTTAGCACGAGATCCCGCGCATTATGCGTATAAAAAGCGGTTATCGCGAGCCACCCCACACGCCTAGGGGAGAGCGGGAAACGCTCGCACTACGGGGGCTCTCTTCGACACCATCCGCGAGACTTACTCATGTTTCAAGTACATCGTCTCGCCACTATAATATGACAAGAGGGTTTTGTCCTGTCAATGCGAGATAGAACCAGTGTATTAGACAAGAACGATAATATCTAATGCTAGTTTAACACAAGCTGACGAGTAACTCATCTATAGTTTCCTCGAAATCTTTGATAACAACGACTGCTCCGAGCGCCGTTTCGCAGAGAACCGCGCGGCTCAGCGTCAAGAAAGCTTAACTAGTTCGCATAGAGCGAGTAATTTGCTACGCAGAAATGAAAATAGAGGCGGAGAAAAACGTCCGACTTTATATTTATAGTTTCAATTAGCGGGCTCCGTGTGCTCCGCTCGCTTGCTCGCGCGAAAAAAAAATGTCGGCATGTTTATCGAGGAAAGCCGGAGCTGGCGGGGCGCGCCGGGACAAATCCCGCGATAAATTAATGCACGTATAAAATTCATCGCGCGAAAATTACGACAGCATAAAAGGCGATCGTTGGCGGAATTTAATTCGACATTTGCGTAGACGCCTCATTTGAGCGACAATAATCAACGCTCAAGCGCTTTGATGCGGGTACTTATAAAGTGCGGATGCGCGAAGGCGCGGCGTAATTAAAATTGGACGATTTCAGCGTTGCGTTGCGACGGCGACTGTCGGGCGACAATTACGTTGTCGCCGGCCATTGTCCGGCGGCGATTACGCCGACTAGAATGCCCTCGATTCGACCTCTAACGAACCGACTTCGGCCATTTCCGCCGCGCATCGGCCTTTCAAAGACGTGTAATTTGCGGCCGGCGAAATTGTACCGGCTGGAATTATTTGACGGGAGTTGAGAAGTGCAATCGTTTGAAAGGCGACCTTCGCCGGTCGAGTTGACCAAGTCGAACTTCGCAGGGTTAATTCAAGTGGTCGCTTGACCTCTATCGGGACGGTTAAGTTTGGTTAATTTCATTAAGCGAACTACATGAAGGCGGCCGTTTATTTTTATGAGCTCGCACAACAGCCGTGGACGCCGGAACCGGCCCGGAACGGTCGGTTAAGAAATTACAAACTTCTCTTTCGCCCTTCACAGTGAGAATAATAGTTTAATGGGAGGCCTCGAGGGATCGAGAGACTCTAAACAAAGAGTGCAATTAGCAGACACAGTTATTTTTGTACCGTCGTTTGATATTTTAGAACGAGCTAGAATTGGTTTTACTGAGTAAAAGATTTAAATTTAATCTCACGTTAATGCTGAAACATCTCAGATTACACTTTCTGTATATAAAGTTCACAATAAAAAAGTATATTCAATTCGGAAATGTGTTGTTTGTAATACACTCAGACTGTCTGGCTGAGTTGTTCTTAATCATTTCAGTTCTCAACCGCGAATTAAATTGGAATAACGATTCTTAAGAGGACAATAAACTTAAATTTAATAACAAAACAATTAAAGAACAATATAAGAAACGGACTATCCCAAAAAATGTTTACGTAATCTTGAAAAAATAAAGATTTTTTTTTGAGTGCCCCGTCAGGGGTAGGCTATTCCATAACTGCGCAGATTTCACAGTAAAATATTTTTCATAATAACCAGAAACGTCTAGGTTTACTAGTGTATTACAAACTTGGCCTGCAATTCACAATTATGTTCTACCCCGAGAATTCGAAAGCGATTCTTTAGAGGAAAATAAATATAAAAGTATTTTTTTTTGCTACCGCCTTGTTGAACTACACACATCATAAAAGTCTAAGTCTATATATCGACAAGTTGTAAACAACAGAGAAGGTCACACATTGTATTAAATTATACAATTCTTTAATAATTCAATAATTACCGGTAACAATATACATAATTGTGTTTTAATAAGTTTAGTTTCTTAGGTGCCTTGTTTTGTTCTACGCATGATGGAGTATAATAATATTTGTTACACTTACACCAATTAGCCTAGCCCAAACTAAGCTCTGTAAGGCTTGTGCTATGGGATCTAGGGTAACGGATAGACATACATATATTACACATATATAAATAATTTTTATTGAAATATATATCAACAACCATGACTAAGGTACAAATGCTAGCATTCATCACACAAACATCTGCTCCCACCGGGATTCGAACCCGGGACCTCAGAGATGGCGACACCTTAAAACCGGTGTACAATCCACTCGACTATGGAGGTCGTCAAAATCGTCGTCGTCGTTATTAAATATATTGTTAATTAAATAAAAACAAAACAAGATCGGATTTTATTTTCGAATCAAAAAGTTTACATATCTACCTACCCATATTAAAAAAAATAGAATAATTGGCTAATATAATTTGTAGAAAATAGTATGGTATTGAGCATGTTGCTTAAGCCTTTTTTGATGTGTGTATTAATGTGTCATATCCTTGCAACAAATCCGTTTACTATAATTGGGATGTAGGAGCTTTTAAATGCTTTTTTGGTTACATTATAAATGTCTACCTGACTATAGCTCTTATTGTATAAAGCAAACGAGTTATTATCGATTGCAGATTGCAAAATTAATGCGCTTACTGTGTACATTTCATTAGTTAGCTGAGCTATGAACCTTTTTGTGCTGCTGCAGCACACATGAACCTTAATTATTATATATGGAGGACAGGTCTGCTTCCCTGTTCGTACCCTAAATTTGTTTTTTTTCTTGTGATTATTACTCAATAATTGTTGTGTGTGTGTCTGTAGATCAAATAAAATATCTATCTATCTAGTATTTTTGAATAAAATGAAGTCACTAACATAAATTGTATCGTTCAATAGATTGCAATTATCCGCTGTTTCAAAACACTTGCAACGATGCAAACAACGCGACGAATCTAATGCGAAGTTCGAATTTAATTTAATCACGATAGGCCACGGGCCCGGAGTCCCGCTGCAATTAAGCGCTGGGTCCCTATTCCCCGGCCGAAGAGCGGCCGATAATTGCGATGCAGCATCTAAAGGGTTAATATTGTCTCATTGTTCTGCGCGAGTTTTCGGTGATTTATTCGAACGCCGGCATTGTCACTACCGCTATTGGAAACCGATCAACGTCGAAGCGACGTTGACTAAATTTTATTAAATTCTTCAATAGGTTAGCTTATAAAAGCGAAGGTTATACCCCTTACAGCTACAATACTACCTATAAGATTAGATCTCCCTAAAAAAAGGTTCTTAATTTAGGGTGGGGCATTTCAGCCTTAGTTAACCAACTTAGATGAGTTCACATAAGCTTTTGAGATTTTTCATACGTGTATGTTGGTTGAACGCTACGTGCTACGAATGCGCCACTGTTATTTGTCAAAATAATAACGCATGCATAGCTATTTAAGCCGGTCAAGTGAGAGTCGTACCCTCGTACGATACGATGTAAAAAATTGTATGGAAGCCTCAGCTAAATATGTGTTTTATTTAAATTAAAAAATTATATTTGAATATTTTAATCAAGGAATAAAATAGGGTATCATTCGATGTTAATTTCAACTTACTATATCGCACCCCCGGTGCGACACTGTCACTTTTGCAAAAAGTTAAAAAATGAGTTAAGTATGTAATTATTATGCTAGAGCACCCCTTTACTTCATAATTATATATCTAAAATTAAAGTTAAAAGTTGACGTTTTACTATAAGCAACTCATCCCGCCTATATACATAGTGTAGCTGAATTACTTCTTCATAAGTTCAAGGTACATGTTAAAAAGACGCTAATGAGTAAGGGCCAATGTTTGGTGTTGATTTGAGGATGCATTCTAAAGTGTAAATATTTGTTTTCCCTTATAAATTGTAAGCACATATGTACATTGTATGATAACGACATAATTTATTGTAAATGTTGTTATTACTTTTGATAAAGCTGATAAGTTTCTTGCGCCCATTCTTCTTATCAGCTAAAAAATACGTCCTGAATGTAGGAAGGAAAAAAAAATTGGACGATTGAAAAGAGCTTTCTATAAGTCATATTTGAATAAAGTTGATTTTGATTTGATTTAATATATCTCCTAACGTAATTGCTTTGGGAGGTGTCAAAGTTTTAAACACTTCTCCTGAAAAACTACAATTTTGCAAAAGTGACAGTGTCGCACCGGGGGTGCGATATGTTTACGTGCATAAGAAAAAAGAATGTAGACAGACGGACAGACAACGAGTGAAACTATAATCTGAAAATATCAACAATAATGTACACAAAAGCCTGGTTACATTTCCTTAGTCATAATTGCCGGTCGATATAAAATAGAATGACAGTTACCCGCGGTATTTCGATGAGTCATTAGCAGACAATTTTCTCGTTTCTCACGACACTCGACAATTACACGAGTATTTAGGGGAACGATTACCGGTATCAAACACATAATTATTAACGCATACCAATTAATGCATATTCGGCTCGGTCCCGACCTAAAATAGTGTGAAATTATTAAAACAGTGGCGTGTAACACACAATTTAATACAGCGAGATAGTGTTGGGCGTCTGTCTTGTTATCGATAGACTCTTTTGATTTCTGTATAGCACAGGAGGCATTGTACATGTCTCCTGAAAACTACTGAATAAATCGAGCAGAAATTTGGAATCCTAATATTTATGATACCGTAAACAATCGTTAAGACAGGATTTCAAAAATGTACACTTAAAAGGATAAAAAAGGATTCAATCCCAACAATATATGTGGGAATAGGAATCTGACATTTTTGAAATAAGATGCATGAATCTACACTTTCCTATATGTAAAACGGGGATGGTAACATTGAGCGAAGTTGTTGAATGTAACTATCACAAACAAATGTGCGGGCGGAAGCTAGTATATTACGAAACTTTTATATACGAATATATAACCAAAATGTTACAATAATTGCTTTTAACAAAACTAGTTTAAAAAATAACATATATAATATGTGCTATATAAACTCATTTAGAACGTTCTTTTTATATATGTAATAAAAAAAAAAGTTTTGATTACTAATTGACTATTGACGGAAGTAATGAAATGAAATGATTTGAAATGAAATCAAATGATTTATTCTGCAATTTGATTTACGAGAAATACTTTTGCACGTCAATTTTTTTACATTGTTTGGTACATTGTAAAGGGACTTAGAGCTAAACTTCTTTGATCAGAAGCGTATGTGCAGGCAAGCATAACAAAAAACATAGATTATAAAAAACAATTATTATTATTTAAAAAGTCATCAATTTTGTAATAGACTTTTTCATTAAGCAAGATTTGATGTATATTTTGAATTTGTACAACGGTAATTGTTTTTCATTAGTTAAAAATATTAACTACAAAACTATTTTGGTTTATGTAGGTACTCAACAAGGAGGTGTTATACACAATTTTCACAGGAACTTAAGTTATGTCTTATTTACTGGAGGTAGAGCTAAAACACAAAATACGGTAAACGGGTTCTTTGCTCCAAAATTCTCTCAATAAGCTAAGTATGTTGCAAGACGAAATGAAGCTATATGTGCATAGCTAGAAATATAACTTTTTCGAACTTTGTATTTAAGTTCTACTTCTGTCCGAATCTAAAGAAGTTACTATCAGCGTTTATCTAGTAACTAGTTAAGTCTATATTGATTGTCCTTATAGATTCAGGTAAATAATTATTTATAATTTTACAGTTTATTGCGAATGTATCATGACTTTTTATATTTCCAATTATAATTAATACAAATAATGTATATATACCTATGTACTGTACAGTTCTGCCGAGTTTTCTGGGGCTATAATATATACACTTCTCATCAAAAAAATCGAAACACTTCCGTTTTCATTGTTTCTGTCCGAATTTAACACAAAAAAGAATTCATACGATGAAAAAAAAAACATAAATGTATAGCTGGCAGTTTGGCCATTACAGTAATAACCGAAAATTCTAAATTCAAAATTAGAATTTCATTTGTTTATCTTATAAACGAAATGAATCACTGTTTTGAGACAAATGTGTGTTTAGGGTTGGAGTACATTTAGCGTTTAAAAACTAAAAATTGGCGCCTATCCTTAAACTTTTTGTTTTTTATTTCAATACTGTGACTTTGGGACGTCTGAAAAAAGGTTATTTTTCTAAAACGTATGGATACTTCGCCCACAGAAGCCGCCCAAGTTGTGGCATTGCTGGGTTCTGGCCTTAGTCAGCGTGTTGTGGCTGCAAGACTGCATCTAAGCCTGTCATCTGTTCATAGAGTCTATAAACGTTATCGGGAGACTGGTTTGTTCACGCGCCGTTCAGGATCTGGCAGGAATCGGGTCACTTCTGAGCGAGATGATCGATTTATTGTAACTTCTTTAAGAAATCGACGCCTTAACGCTTTTCAACTGCAGCAGCGGCTTCGTGTTGTACGAAGGGTGGCTGTAAGTGACTCTACAATTAGAAGAAGGTTGAAGGATCGTGGACTGGTACCGCATAAGCCAGCAAATGGGCCGAAATTAACTGCAGACCATCGAAGAGCGCGCCTTAACTTTGCACGTGAGCACCTAAATTGGTCATACCTACAGTGGAGCAAAGTTCTCTTTTCTGATGAGTGTAAAATTATGCTGTATGGTAACGACGGGAGGAACAAGGTCTACAGAAGAGACGGAGAACGCTATGCAGAATGCTGCATTGAAGAAAAGGTCAGCTATGGTGGCGGTTCGTGGACGGTTTGGGGAGGAATCAGCGCCGACGGTAAGACAGAGCTTGCTTTTGTGTCTGGGCCACGTCTGCCTGCACTAAACTGTCATCGGTACGTCGAAGAGTGTCTCGAGCCTCATGTGATGCCCTATGCACATTTTATTGGCAACGGCTTCATATTCATGCACGACAATGCTAGGGCTCACACCGCGGGCGTCGTACGAGATTATCTTAACGAAGTCGATATCTCTATTATGGAATGGCCAGCAAGAAGCCCGGACATGAATCCCATTGAACATCTGTGGGATGAATTAAAGAGACGAATTCGAGCAAGAGATCCTGCCCCAGAAACACTTAGCCAGCTGCAAGATGCAATCCAAGAGGAATGGGACAATATACCACAGCATGTGATCGTGACTCTCATCCGATCGATGAAGAACCGTATGGAAGCAGTAATTAGAGCTCGGGGAGGGAATACAAGTTATTAAATAAACGTTTTTTAGCTTTTTTTTCATTTACGTGTGTTGTTTTATCCATTTCCTTTATACTCCATACGGAATAAAAATGACTCATTTAACAAAATACGAAACCTATGAAAAATTCATTTAAATTTAGAACATTAACATTAAGATTTGATAAGCTCATATTACTCACTATTAAACGACATTTAACATTTATTCCTAAATGTACACATTTTTCTGATAATCCTGACAAAACGTAAACTTGCAAGGTGTTTCGATTTTTTTGATGAGAAGTGTATATAAGATTTCAAAACGTAATATATATTTTTATTACAACAATAGTAAGTCTACAAAAACAATATATTAGTACTCGTTCGTTTGATTCAATAAACACATTTCGATACTATTATTTCCAATCGACACTGAAAGCTCGACGCTCAACAGCTCAGCACTAAAGTTGGCACATAAATTATTCCTAAATTGAATTTTCTGGTCTCTGTAGGCGGAATGTAGCACTGGCAGTTACGCAAACTTAATACTGTCGACATTAGAGACGAAACAATATCACAGTGTGAGGTTAATAATGGCAGTGTTTAGAATGAATTGCGCTATTTGCGTGTCAGATATAGACACAGATATTACTTGCAACTATAACATACAAGAGTCAAAAAGACTTGTAAAGTGGCAGTTTTATGTTCCTACTTATTTTATAGTCAGGGCAAAAAATCTCCTGTACCGAACCGTCACCCTGGTGGTAGGGCGTTGTAAATAAAAAAATATTAAGTAAAACATAAAAGCTTTTAAAAGTAAACAATCGCTTTTAAATTAAAAGTAAATATCGTATAGCCAACCAAATTGCAAAAAAGGTCCAAATGAACTATTACATTTTGTGACTATTCAATTTTGGAACGTGACATTGAATCCTCCAACGATGTATTCTGTGCTCCAACGCACACACGTACACTGTTTTGATAGATATGATTGAATTTCAACTTTATATAGCGTTAATAAAGCGCAAATCGATTGACTACCATAACCTACATTGCTTAGACAATAGTGAGTGCTTGCAAAATGAACTTTATACAATAACAATAAAGCTAGATATTTATAGAAGATATTTAAAGTGTCTAACAAAAATTTATCCTATAAGTAAAATAGTTAAAACAATTATATATATGGAAATAGTTCTTGACTACAACTTGATCAAACTAATTCTAAGGTTAACTATGAAATAATTTATTATTATTAATAATTATTATTTAAATACTCAATAATTGTCATATAATTAATGAAATCCCTAGTTATTATTATAAATGCGAAAGTTTGTAAGTATGGATAGATATTTCTTACGTGAAATACGTAAAATCTACGAAATGGATTTTAATGAAACCTTAAAATAATAATATATATATATACGAATAATATAAAGTATACAATTTATAATGATACCGTGTGAATTGTCTAAAATATGATAAAAAGAATTTTAAAAACAAGAATCAAGAACAAGAAAGAAGAAGTTACAGGTTAATTTTATCCTTCTAATAAAACTATGCGAGACGATACTTTTAAATACTTTAAATGATATAAATATGCTGAAAAAGTATATAAATCAGGAACTACAAAAATATAAACGTCTTCTGGCTTTTAGTATTTATTTGACATTAATCGAACCTGAAAAAAACAGTTTTCAAATATGTCACAAACTTAGAGGTTTTAACACTAACATATCTTCATGATAAGACGATATTATAAAACATACTACGGTCTATTGACATAGGGTTAAATGCTTTATTTCTTTGTCAAATCCCAACTAATATTATAATGCGAAAGTAACTCTGTCTGTCTGTCTGTTACGCTTTCCCGCTTAAACCTCGCAACCCATTTTGATGAAATTTGGTACAGATAATCTTTAGACCCTGAGACAGTACATAGGCTACTTTTTATTTCGAAAAAAAAATCGGGTGGGGCTGTGCCGGGGCACACAGCCGTTGGTTTTAACGTGAAACGTCTATGTTAGGGAATCGCTTTTAAAGTAAAAGATTGAAATAAAAACAAGATTGACGGTGTTTCAAGTATTTTAATAAAAGACTCAATGTCACAACAGCGAGCTGACTATATAAGTGAAATATTCACACCACATTTTTGTTTCTAAGGCTAATACTTTTTTAATTATTAAGGTACGATGATATAGACCTTTTCGTTACGGTCCACTTTTTAAGCCTGGTACCCGTATGTTTCGGCGCGATTTTAAAGACGTTTCACGTCAAAAGGGTGAATGGGTTGAAATAGAGGTAGAAATTTTATATGGAATTACTTAATTTTAAAAGATAAAACAGCGAAACCTTTTATTTATGTACTTGATAAGAAATCATTAAACATTTGTTTTACCATTTTTGAAATTTCGACCAGCTAGGGGGTGAAATAAGGGTTGAAAGTTAGTATGCAAGTTCGTCAAATATCACGTTTTAAAAATATTTTTGTACACAACGTGAGGCTGGCCCCTGTAAGAGTCTCTTAGACATAAGGGACCAGGATTGACAAAAACTAATTTCACGCGGGCGAAGCCGCGGGCGGAAGCTAGTTTTATATAAATTGGAAATGTCTAACTATTCAACTATACAAACTTTCGCGTTAAGCATTAATGAAATACAGCCATTTAATAACGAAACGCATTAATACGAACTACAATAATGAACAAGAGCAGCTTTGTGCTTTGTACGAAGCGAAGCCACGGAAACTAATTTCAAATGCCCCTCTTTAGTTTTAAGTAGGAATTTAGAACCGATAAATGGAAATTAAACCACTTGAGATTCCCGCCAAATAGACGGCATTAACTAGTGGGGGGAGGGGGAGCGTTAATAAAAACGAAAAATCCCTGGAGCGTGTCCGTCTGTGCTAGTTTCGAGGATAAGTGATTGTTGAAATTACAGCTCTTGTGCTTACCGATATGGTCCAACTGTCACTATGCTTTTATATGATTATTATTATTGTTGGTGCCCGCGACTTCGTTTGGGCAGGATTAGTATTTAGTATTTCGAGTAGCTTATATTAGCGTGGCAACCAAAACAATATACATACATACATACACTCACGCCTTTTTCCCACGGGGGTAGGCAGAGATTACGTCTTTCCACTTGCTACGGTCTTTACATATCTCTTTCGCTTCATCTACTTTCATAACATTTCTCATACATGCTCGACGATTGCGGGTACTTCTGACCTGGCCTTTTTTTGAGGACACTTTCGATTTGTTCGAAATATGTTCGCCTAGGTCTTAAACAATATAAACTGTATAAATTAATACGTTAAGGAAATCATATTAATTGTGATATATATATATATATATATATATATAAATATTTAATAACTTCTAATGTAAACAAATAACATGTAATAACTATAATTATATTAATACTAGTATTTAACTTATAATAAACAAAATGTAAAAACTAACCATGGGTTAACATTGTTAGTCTTAAGGAATAGTTAATAATAGTTGTAATAGTATATAATAGTAGAATATAAATATAGATGGGGCTATGACTGTGGGGGTCGGGACCATCTGTTCCCACAAAACGGAGAAAAGACACCTTCTCCCAACCGAGAATTGATATGTTACTTGTAAATAGATAATAAATAAGGACATAAAAATACTAACACGAACAAAAAAGAGTGCGGACCAAAGAGTCCGCAGGAAATCAGACAAAAATTATTAAAAAAAAATTGTAGGGATGTCTATTAATGTTTTCTTTATAAAACTAGAAATGTAACACATTAATAAAACGTAATAATGTAGAATCCAATTACCAATATTGAATCGCCCGTGTTAGTCTAAAGTTTCCGACGCGCCGTCCCTCAGCATGCCCAGCACGTATCCCCCACGCCCACTGTAAATAATTGCAGCTTTTGGCACGGCCTTGGCTTCGCCTGTCGTGGAATTAAACTTTTCATACCACTATTATTGTATTTTAAGGCTTAGTGCTGGGTTATTGGGTGCATTTTTCAGATGCGCACCTAGCCTGAGAATGCGGAGATCTGTTGGTTATGATCTGCAGTGTATTTTATATGCACGTTCAACTTTTTATAATACTACCAGTGTTTATTTTTATTGTATATATAAGTACTCGTATATATATATTTTTAATATATGATTTGTGGAAGTGTCTTGTATACATATGGATTTTTTAAGGAAACTTAACCTTGTTTGAAATATTTTCATTGAAGTTATCCTTTTGAGCAGTACAGGAAGTGAGTTTAACAGCAATGAGTCGCAGAACATCTACTAAGCTAACACATTAGCGTGAAGCGCTAATTTGATTACTACACGTCCAGTAAATTATTATTACTTAAATTAAAAGGAACATTATTTGAAACAATGTTACGAACCATAACAGCCATTATTTTGTTTATAGTAGGTAAGTATTGTAGTATAGATATATTTTGTAATATTATTATGTATGTATATATTGTCTTATTTATGTGATGCTTATGTGTTTATTTATATCTATTTTTAGGTAATACTTAATATGTATAGAAAGTAGTACATACAATGTCTAACTCGTTAAGTTCACCTGTCCACCCGGGTCGGCAAGAAGAAATTTCTTAGGGAAATATGCAGTACCTTTTGCTCAATGTTAAAAATCTATTTTACCTTTAATGTATGCGTGTGCAAAAATAAATAAATAAAATAAATAAAAATAGATATACAAGTTATCACTTTTAATATGTATATGTATATTTTTTATGTATCTTGTTTCACTCCCTTGCTCTGTTCCCAATTTTATATGTTTTCGATAGTTCTATTTTAATGATTAACAAACATACAATTGTTTCCTTTAACTTTCGTAAAGATAACAAATAAGATTTTATTAGAGTTGTGTTTTTCTGTAACAATGGAATGTATTCAAGTATGGAACACAGTATCTAAGGCAAAGGGAAACAACACAATCAGGCGCGCAAGCCAAAGAAGCCGTGTAAGTGGCTCGCGACTGTTTTTCTGAATCCTTACTCATATTATAAATGCTAAAAATGACTCTGTCTGTCTGTCTGTTGCGCTTTCACTACTAAAGTCGATATAAATGAAATTTTGTACGCAAATAGTCTTGAGTTTAAAAAAGGATATAAGCAAATTTTTAATACGAAAAATGGTTGTAAGGGGTTGAAAGGGGGGGGATGAAAGCTTGAAGTTGTTTTTTTAGGCTATTGATTAGATATTTGAAATTGAAATAAATGTTACCCCAAAAGGGTTGAATTTGAGGAAGAAAGTTTTTGTTTCAATAAATTCTGAAACTACAGCACCGATTTTGCTGAAAGATGGTATAGGGATTGTTTAAGGCCAGAGTCTCTATAATTACTCTATAATTTATAACCTATGTTCAGCTGTAATTTAGTATGGGGATGATTTCAGACCCAGCGAATATATGACAATTTAAACCGAGGTTAAATATATATACATAAGAAAATTATTTTATATATTTTTTTCTTTTTGGAGAAATTTATGTAATTTGTTACATAATTTAGTAAGATATTCAATTCAAAATTCGACTGAAAGCAATCTCCAATGTATAAAAAAGCAATGATATTTTTTTTCAATAAACATCAAAGTTGTATAAAACAGTTTCTTTAAAACTTCGATCAATCATACAATTAATGTAATTAATAGTGCTCCTAACATACTTGCTATAAATGTAAAAAAAAGGATTGACCGAGGTTTAAGTAAACTTTAAATAAAAACTGAAACGAAATAAGTCCAAAAGTATAAAACTCTAGCAGTCGGGACTCGTAACTGGGATTGTTGAGCTTTATTTAGATTAATGAATCCCGGTTGCGAGAATATTACCCTACTGGATATGTTTGTTTCTTTTCAGTTTTAATTCAAAAAAATTTATGCAAAGTCTATTTTTTTATATAATCGAAACACATTATACACTTTGTATAGTTGGAACATACAAAGGCTTTATAATCCAAAATTTTAAGTCGGAAATCATTAGATAACGTAAAAGTTAAAAGTCTTGTTATCACGTACGATGGTGGACATATCACAGAACGAGAGAAATGCAAAACAAATAATTTGCAAAAGTAAATATTTAACAGTATAATGTTTTTTTTATCGATTAATTGACGATTAATTGATATTCAATTCAACTTAATGACACACAAAATATTCTTGCAAAAACGAATAAATTCAACAAAAATAAAAAACAAACTAGGGAATGTGAGGGAAAATTCGCGTGCTTTGCAGCATATTTAACGACTGTTATCAAGAAACCTCTACGATCTTGTGGGGTTATAAAGGGGTTCCGAGTTTGGCACTGGATTTGGTTAAACTATGCCAATATTATCCATAGGTCACTGGACCAGTGGTAGGATCAGTGCATATATTTTGAATGCCCGGTCAGATCTGTCTTCATACACAGCTAATGTAATTTTGTTTGTAGCAGACATAAAATAGGACATTAAGTTAACGGTAAAAGTAGTTAGCATAAAACATTATTTGCGTTATGATGTTACTTGACGCTTTTTGTATTTTTTTCGTTACCTAACTAACATAACACTGCAAGGTACGCCGCGTAACTGTCCAGATTTTTGGCGGTTTCTGGTGCATCAATACACATGATCGAATCCAATATTGCCCTACTGTAATGATAATTATTTGCCAAAATCAATATTATCTTACTGTAAGTAAGGTAATATTGATTTGGGCAAATGTGTGTGAAGAGGTTTTCGTATCCATCTAAGGAAATGACATTTCATTAGTTCGAATTTCGCGCTTTTATAAGTTGTTTGTAGAAGTTGGTAGAGTGCGCATCAAAGTGACATGAGATTTAATGACAGATGATGTTCAAATTATTGTATGCTGTCGTATTAAAAAATTGTAGAAAGATATAATTGAGGAGGCCATATTGGTGAACTTTAAATGATGCTTCTTTGTATTTTCTGGTGACATTTAAGATTAATTGTCATACTTAAACGATAATTGTTGTAATATTGTAAAAGAGTGTTAAGTGAAACAAAACCTTTGTATTTTCAGAGAAACAGTTTTCGGTATATTTTGAAAATAATCTATAATATATGTTATATATACATATAGGTATTTATTTACATATAAAAAAACTATATTTTCCTTAATCTTTATGCCTTATGCCTATGAATTAATGCCTTAATCATAGAGACAAAAAATATTACTAACATAGCAACTACTGAAAAAAAAACAAGTAAAAAAACCTGTAATCGATTGCAAGAATAAGACGTAACAGAAAAGCCAATCACGGAATCGTCCTCGCAAAGATGATAACCACGGATGAGATTCCGATAATTGTTAGGAAAGGTAAAACTGTGAAGTCCGGCGACGTTCACTCGGAGACTCTATTTACTACCTAGCGACTGGCGAAACAAAGCTGGGCTGATTCGATTTAGCGAGCGAACGGATCTTCTTTGACGTGTCGAATCAAAGGCAGCGATCCGGATGTAATACACTTAGCCGAGCTATTTCTGCCCGCCCACCGCTGCAGCGGGTGGCTCCAATAAGATTTTCATTAACCACTGAAAAGTTGTAATGAGGATTTACTAGTCCTTTAGCTGGGATGCGATGTCGCAGCTGTGTATTGCTCGGTATCAATTTGTACGCTTTGCGTTTTTTAGCTGACTATAATTATGACTAAACCATGAACATTCTAGGAGGTAGACTCTGTACTCTGTACTCTGTAAAAAAAAAGATGGTTGTCGAAATGGCAAGTGATATAGGACAGTGGGAGAGGAAGACATATTGAGAAAGAAAGATATTAATTGCCTTACGGTTTGTTAACTTAATAGACACTTGTAACACTAGTTACCACAATAATCATACTGACAAAACCCTCGCAATGAAGTTACAGTAATATCGAAACAGTTCTTTTTTTTTTTTTTTTATTGCTAAAGTTGACAAACAAGCAGGCTGCCCACCTGATGGTAAGTGGTAACAGTCGCCTATAGTACATGTGGTTCCCACGAGATTCGCAGCAAATCTGCAAACCTCATAAGAACCACAGTGTACGTTGCCAACTTGTGACATAAGATGTAAAGTCACAGTACCCAGTAATTTCACTGCCTATCTTACCCTTCACGCCGGAACACAGCACAGCGAACCCTGCTGTTTGGCGGCGGAAATAGGTAAGACGGAGGTACCCATGCAGACGACCCTGGTACAGAGTCTACCTCCTAGAAAATCTTCAGTATATCATCATACACAAAGTGCATTCACTTTCCTGTCCATAAAATTTCTAGCTGTGTGGACTACTAAGAGTTGCACGGCTTGGTGCAAAAACAGCTGTCACGATTACGTCACCGTCGGTGGCAGGTAAACAACCAAGAATTGCATGCAAAGACGGTTGACCTCAGGCAAGCAGCTACTCGAAAATTATAAGCCAAATCCTCAGCAATAAGGTGACTAATATATTTTAAATAGAAGTAGAAGATATATCTGAGAATAAAAAATGATTTATATTGATTTGAGATATCACTAATATCGAGGTCATTAAGTGGCAGGCATAATCAGGAAACCACAGCGTAGGTAAGCCTCCCAGAAGATGGACTTGATGAAGATTGTAGGGTGAAACTGGATCTTCCACGGGGGAGCGGAAGCTGGGGGTTCCCGGAAGTAGCTTGGTAGTTCCCGGGGGCTCCCTACATGCCTGAGGATTTTAGTGGGTAGCCTCCCCCTTCTGGGGAGGAGAGCCCCACATAACCGCCGGCTCGCCACAGCCGGGGTATGCAATTTAATGGATTTTCCTCAGGGGAACAAAAAAAAAAAGGGTGAAACTGGATGCTAGCACGTGTCGATTGGTTTAGAATCCGACAAAATCGTCATGGCATTTGGTTGCGGTGCTATTAATGACGATTCTCAGCCTCTCCTCTCCAGACTTAAAAAAAAACACAGATGTTAGTAGTGCAGGTCTGATAAGTATGGAGATCTTCGAGGGAGATCTAACTCCCGCAGTGAGTACCTATGTCTCGGCAGAAATGATAATAATGATTAAACGTCTATTGATTTTGTTGTTAGCACTGATATGAATAGGCTTGAAATTAGTGCATTGCTTTCGT
Source organism: Scirpophaga incertulas (assembly GCA_036419045.1). Classification (NCBI taxonomy): domain Eukaryota; kingdom Metazoa; phylum Arthropoda; class Insecta; order Lepidoptera; family Crambidae; genus Scirpophaga; species Scirpophaga incertulas. The sequence goes on from CM071637.1 coordinate 135,141, forward strand.
GATACAAGTATGAATCACAAAGATTTTGTATGATAGTTAAATTGAATGAAAGTGGTGAGCTTCCTAGAATGTGAATTCAAGGGCATCGCATTTTACTACCTTACTACTAAACACGCTTTATTTATAGGTTTTCATTAGGCATAGTTAAAGCGCCGTTTACGGCTGTCGCCTTGAGAATGGAAGCGAGGAAATAACAAGTAAGTAGGCGAGCAAATAGGGGCACGTCTGATAAGGCCGGCTTTCCACGCCACTTGATTGATGCCTTCATCGCGGCGATACCGCGCCGCCACTGACACTCATGCTGGCATGCTAAAAATATCGCACGAGACCACCAGTTCCGGTTTGGAACTTTTAATAGTGAGTGCTTGAGGTAAAAGGTCGATTCGCAAATCTGAGTTAAAGAAAATGGTAGAGCAACGAAATTAATATTTTTTTATTCGATATATTGGGACGGACACCGCCACTTAGTAGCAACAGGAAACCTGAACAGCTAACCTAATATTAAAGCCTCGTTAGATAATTTGTCATTTTTAGAGTTAGGAACTGGGTGCTAAAACTGAACTGCGCTAGATCTAGTAGCTTCAAGCGATGCAGAAGAACTCTACTTCGTGATTATATAACGTTAATACAATTCATATCAAACGTTGCGTAAATTTTACAAACAATTGTATACAGAATTTTTACAAACCTAACAAATTAACTTAAAATGTTTTTATTTTTGTCAATATAATTCCTTGACGTCTGCAAAGATTTAGTGTTTAAGATATTTGTGTGTTATTTGTCTAACATGATCTAATATACAAATAGCCGACATGTAGATATATTATTGATCTAAATAAATAATAATCACGATTAATCTACAAGAACTAAGGATTATGAAAATTCTAATTCTTGTATATCCTTTACTTTATGTTAATGTTAATAAATTTATGCGATAACAGAATATTATTATTTATTTTACGGATTCTTTTTTGTAGTTTTTAAGATATAATCTTTGTTCAGGATCAGTGTTCAGTGAATACACTGTCATAATGTTTATAACGATAAGTTATATATAAAAAAGAAAATGGAATAACACAACATCCACAAAAAATAGACAGTTATAAATGAAGCGAAATATCTTATAAATAGTGTTACATTACAGTTGCTTTGACAGTTTTATGATTTTTTTTGACAAAATAGTTATGTGGTAACAAACATTATTTTTGGTTATATGTTAGTTCTATTGTAAAACCGAGTTTCATTGTATCAATGTTTTATTTTTCTATAGAACTGAATTCATATCATTCTTTCTCATAAAGTTTGTTCAAACAGCTGCAAACGAACCCAACTCATCGACCTAATGAAAACGGATACATTTTTCAGTTATATTACTCAATTTTTTCATGAAAAACTGCAGCTGCCGTCGAGCTTTGAAGAAATCAGATACCACACCGTACAGGAAAGGTGGAGGGTGGAGATCCCCCTACACACCATATTCACTGGCTCGCTAGGTCGTGAGTTCCCTCCAGCGTGGGTGTCTGACGTGCAATGGTTAATGCACAAGCTACCTATTTTAAAATATTTCACCATCAAAGTAATTTATGTACTCGATGCGGATTGCATGGTTTAATGGGTCGCTCTTTTACTGTCCAATCAACTATCGGAAGTTCCGCGATGGGTTGAGTTACGGGCTTATAATGAATGCAATTTTTTTACGCTAAAATGTTTTTATTAACTAGGATGGTATATGGTGATGTGACGTTTACCTATTACTGTGCATAAAAGTATGAACTAAAATAATTCTGTGAATAATTAAATTAAGTGATAAATGGTTGGTATACCGGTTTCAAGGTGTCGGGTTCGAGTCCCGGTGGGGTAGATGTTTACGTGACGAATGGCGAGCATTTGTACCGTAGTCAAGGTTGTTATTATATATTTGTACCAAATTTATTTATATATGTACAATATATGTACATTACCGTAGATTTATATTATAATTAGATATATAAACACATACATGTAAATTACTAAAACTGTTGGTATCACCAACAAATATTAAACTAATTTATTTTATGTGGCAACACATTTTTTCTCACCTACCGCGTCCATGGCGGCGACAACATGTATTAAAAGCAGTCGTCTGTGTTGTATCCAGTATACGTGCTTGCAATGAAAGTTAATTTCTATAATTCGTTGCTGTTTTTACTTCCCTCAACTGGGCACCGCAACAAGACTCATACAAAAACGGATTTAACGACTCAAGGCTCAATAATGTCCATTGTAAGTAGAGTGAGCAGACAGTTGGCTATGTTTGTACATCGACGTTACTTGCTACGGGTATTCGTAGCTATATGTCATAGAATATGTAAAAAACTACAAACTCGTAGCGCAAGTCTGTTTTATCTGTGTAATCTTACCCACATACATACACACATGATATGAATACACACATCTCTTTATTTGTAGTACTAGAAAGTATTAGATTTTGAGTTAGCAATGTTCAATGGCGTTTTTGTAGGCTTGGGTTATAATGGTCATTATTAACAAGTTAACATTTTAAGAAACATTCAACCTTTCAACACCCTACCTTAAAACTTTTATCCCATTTGTCATGTCGTGCTTTGCGTTTTAATTTTAATCTTACTCTTGATATATCTACCCGAAGTACGATTTCTTTTCATATTCTTTTCCAACTTATGCTGTCCGGTTATAGAACTCTTTCCCTGAGAGTATTAGGAGAGCGTAAACGTTGGAGTCCTGTAATAATCAAATCCGTGTTCACTTCCTGTCAGATTCCTTAACTTAAACTAGTTATAGCCTAAATCTCCTTTTAGTAATTCCCTGGTCCAAGGTTGCCAGAGATTGTTGCTTAGCAATAAGGCCACCTCTTGTACATTTGTCATTCGTTGTTTTCCTTTTTTTTGTCTATTTCTTGTTTTTTGGTGTACAATAAAGATTTATGTTATGTTACTATACATATAATGACGCCTCTTTCCGTGGGGGTAGGTAAAGATTACACTTTCTGTTTGCTACGATCCACATATACTTCCCTAGCTTCCTCTTGACCGGACCTTGCTTCAGTATATCATCTTTTTGGTCCAAGTATGTTAGTCTAGGTCGCCCTCTATCAATTAGCCTATTTATATTTACTTTACAAATTACTTCCATCCTTTTTACGTGTTCCTCTTTCGTCCATCCTTTCCACGTATCCATACCATCTAAGCATTACTTTCGCAAATTTTGTCGCTACATATTTCACAAACTATTTTGCAATTAATCATTCATCCTCAAACATTCACTATGTCCGTATTTAACCACAAATTAGAATTCTCATGACATTTTCGTTATATACGAGAATATTTCGTGTACGTTTCCTAAGGCCTGTTCGGAATTCAAACGCTTGACACATATCACTAATTTGGACATAAAATTTACTACTTCATCTTGTTGCTAAGCTCTTCCTATAACGAGACAAGTGCTCAGTTTGTGGTCAATTATTTCCGTCCCATGACGGCAAAATGTGGGTGCTTATTACACCGCTGTCTAAGTCATTGAGCACAACCAGCATCATTTATTTGTCGTTTGTTATTCTGCAACAATATACACATATAGATCTTTACCTAAATTGCTAATTTTTATTTTGTCTTAGTCATAAATTCAAATTATCTTTTTCATATTACACAACTTGTGGGAGTTATTTTGTTTTCTATCACATTTTCAAGTAAATCGCGAAACTTCAATAAACCCAGAGATTTTGTTTATTTCAATTTAAAAAACTAATCTATAAAGTGATGCCGATTCTAAGTTCTAAGATGTTAGATTTAGCAAAAATTTTTTGAACACAAATTTTCTTGGAAGTAAATATTGTAATTTGTATTGATATATGTAAGAAGTATGTATTTGTGAAGTGTGAATTTTACAAACAAATTTTTTGCACTTCTTACATAATCAAGGAAAACATAAGCCAGCTAAATGCAAAATTTTTAATAATTAATACGTGCGATGTTCTAACATTAAGAAGGGTAGAGTTTTTGTTAAGTAAGTACGTTTTTGATCGACTTCGGTTTGATTTTGTTGATGTTGTCAATGTTCATGTAATCAACTTAAGTATCGTTTAAAAATAAATAAAAATGGTGCCAAAACATGATAATGCAATTCCGAAAGTAGTGCTAATATTATTAAAATAAATTACAGCCTCGGGACTTCGCAAAAAAGTTTGAATCTGATATTGTATTATACTTTCTCTTTTAATTTAGAATAATTAGATGCAACCGTAGAGCTACTTAATAAGCTAGAGCGCCTTCAAAATTTTGCCATTCGCTTTATATTCAGTCTGCGTAAATTTGACCACGTGTCTGATTATCGTAAGCAGTTAAGGTGGCAACCTATTCGCTTGCGTAGAAATCTACACATCCTTTCCCTTGTGTAAAAAATTCCCCACTATCCCCAGTTTCCAACTTACCTTCGAACCCGTTTCAAATTTTGTGCCGAATGCTTTAAAAATGTCTTTGAAATTCCTAAGTCCAATTCTGTATTTTTTCAAAAATCCTTTTCCGTTAGAGATAACTCAGCCTTGCACACTATAAATAACTATAATTTTCCGATCTATATTGTACAATAAAGTATTATATATATATAATTTCAATGAACTTAGAATTATTAACAATACCGCGCAATTATATTTATTATTAGGTTGTGAAAGATGAGATACTTCAATAAAACAATTTGCAATAAGTGTAATTTTACTTTGTAGGTTGTAATTTTTAATACGTACTATCGTTTATTTCTCTGCGACTCTTGTAACTAGACATAACGTACGTAATAACTTTCGTAGATTTGTGTAGCGTGTAGTCTGGCTACGAGCTGTAGGTGCAGTGTTGGGAAAATCGTAGTACGTGTCTACGACTTTACGTAGCTACACGCGTTTGAGTCATATCGGAATGCATAAATTAATAATAATAAACAGGTTGTAATGGGAAGGCGACTTATCATTTTCCACTACCATGCCGACAGAGCGATTTGTAACGTTAGTCGCTAATCATATGAAGGCAACAATTAATAGCCTAATTGCCTCGCTTACCGCAAACCGTCGCCTGTTAGGTCAGTGGCCGCTGCGAGTTCGATGACCTAGATTAACAACTATTAAGATTATATAACGTAACAGACAAATACCAGAATGAGTGAAGAATTTTTAATAGCTTTCGTTCGAAGGTTATGTACAGTTTTATCGCTTTCTTTGGGTTAGCTGTATTGTTTTTGCCAATGTTTGTTCCGCGATTATTCAGCTATTTATTTATTGTTTTCATAATTTTGCTCTTTTGTTTGATTTTATATTTAAGTGGTCCTGATTCTTAAGAAAATTTATGAAAACAACAAATAATATACAATAATAACACAGTAAAAAAAACTACAAAACTACTATTTATAATTGATAGCTGATTGTCTTTTGTTTTGAAGTATTTAAAATAAAATTTTCCATATTTTCGTTAAAGTTTGTACGTAATAATTAATTTTAAGTACGGTAATGTTATAAAATTCATTTAAATATTTACAACAAATATTGGTTTATATGATTTTTATATATGATTTTTATATAAAGAGGAAAGGCAAGTGGAACCATAATTTAATATTTAAAAGAAAAGGTTATTAAGAAATATTTGTTAACTAAAGGCTTAATTTAGTTTATATCTTTTAACATTAGTACAGGGTAGGTATGGAAAGACCCTGAATTTTAATTTGTAACAATAAAGAAGTTGACATCAGCAATCATTGGCCTTCTTTTAATAAAGTACGAACAGAAAATTTTAGATTATTTGTAGACCTAGATTTTGTATAGAAGTAGAAATCTGAAACTAATGTGTAACACATTATTTGTTTACAGATTATTTATTAGTTTCAGAGTTATAAGAAACGCTTTTCATATAAAGTCATGATAACTGTGCTGTGTCTATTGTCGGTAGATAGTTCTGTCACTATTGCGATGCTCGTATAGGCTATAATAACATGATAAGATAAAAGAGACTTATCCACGCTATTTCTTAGTACAATTGCAAAATTATTGAACGCGAAGTTATTTAATTGCACGTTACATGATCCATACTAATGCGTGCCGGAATAATGAAATGAATTTTTGATGTTTGCCGCCGCGACAGGACTGCGCAGGCCGGCGACGCGGGACGGAAGGGATCGCCAACGAATCGGAAAATGGTTGCAAAGGCGATCAACATCGTGGAATAATATTAGCCCCGGTTGCGGTCAAGAAAGAAATATCGTAAACATTAAAAGTAACAGTTACTATTTGGTTTGACGATAGTTTTTTGTACTCTAACATTTGTAGCCTGGAAAATAGGGTTGAGAGTTTACTTGGATAGTCGTGTTATTGAAAAGAAAATTTGTAACATAGTAGTGCGTAGTAGGAGTTCACAGAGAATATATCTATACAAATAAATAAAATTGGAGTGTCTGTTTGTAATATTAAAATAACCGCTTTCTACTACATACATATGAATGTATATATGGTACACATACCAAAATACATATTTTTAAAAATTTTTGTCTGTCCGTTTGTTCCGGCTAATCTCTGGAACGGCTGGACCGATTTGGACGGGACTTTCACTGGCAGATAGCTTATGTAATAGGGAATAACTCAGGTTACTTATTTTAGAAAAAAAATGTCAAAGCAAAAAAATAACGATTTTTTTATTACATTCCACGCGGACAAAGTCGCGGGCACAGCTAGTTCCATATAAAAAAACACAAGACAAACATCTTGTATGGTTGAACATTTAAAGTTATTTTCACTTTATCAAAAGCCATTGCGAAAGAGGCATACGTTAATCACGCATCTAGCTTTAAACTTGAATAAAAGATGGAAAAGATGGATTGAAGGAAAGATGGCACGAGCTGTTAATAGCTATCTATTAGCTAGCTGAAGAATTATCTTTGATTATATATATATATATATATATTTTAAGTTTTTACCGATGTCGCTATTGACTGATCAGAAACCTAAGTAATTCTTAATTAGTAATTCTAATAAAGTAATTCTTGTGTTGGGAATCATATCAATGAATGAAACAAGTTGAAATTAAAGCCTTAGATTGTGCACTTTAAAGTAGATTTAGAAACTGTTTGGAAATTAAGAAGAAAATATCTAATTGATTGAAATCTTCAACCACTAAAACATTCCTGCATAGGTGAGCTCATCGTAAAATGTTTTGAGGGTCTATCATACAAATTATGTAATAAAACCCGTTAAATTTTATATCCAGCAGGCCTTTGAAAGCAGAGGGGAGACACAAAAGACCATCTCGACTGCAACGTTGTGGGATCTCGCAGATGAACTCCAATAGTCTATTTCTGATGTGTAATCATCACGAAATATTATAAAATACCTTTCGATTGATATTAAAAACAATCAAGTTTTCATATAAATTAAAATCAAATCAAATCATTTATTTGTAAACATAGGTAGTATATGGGTGGTACAAAATGTTGTAGTATCACTACACTACAACATGCTCGGCCGTATAAGGCGTAGGTACAAATCTATAGAAGTAGGCGCGCGAAATTCAACATATCATAAGAAGTATGTCATTCATTACATAAAATCAATATTGATTGATGTTATATTTAACAAATCAAGTTACAAAAAAAAATTAGGATTATATAATTCTAATTTATTTCGTAAATTGATTTGTTTTAAACTCACTGGTGACTTTGGATGTCAAATGAAGAGAGAGTATATGATGGAATTAAACGAGGATATAAAACCACAGTATTGTTAAAAAAAATATTGATTGATTGATGTTGCTATGTATACATTGGGGCCTTTTTGTTGCTTTAGGTAAAAATGATCGAAAATCTTAATCAAATTGATTGCTTAGTTACGAAAAACTATATAAATTATAACTCGTAACATTGTTGGTAGATTTATTTAATAAAAATGCCGCTGAGACATAGGCAAAACGCTAAAAGTATTAAGATAATATTCTCAAGATAATTTCGTAAAAAAAAGATTTATTATGCATTACTTAAATGATAACAAAACTTTGGTTTAATTTTAATAAATTTATAGTTACGTCGCCAAATAATTTAGTAAATAACACAATGAAACTATAGCTTTTATAGATAAAATGTGAACTTGTTTAAACCTGTAAAGAAAGTTAGTTTCAGACTATTTATCTGAGGCCAGCTTTTGATGGACGATTCTGTAAAAAACAGGAAGGTTTTCTTGCTGGTTCTTTTCAGTACTAAGTCTCCCGTCGTAGCCTTGTGAACCAAAGTGCAATGTGTTTGTGAAAATCCTATTTGAAGAATAAAAATTCGATTTAATAGATTGATTAAATTAATTCAATATCAAGAGACGATATGATTATAAAATAATCCATCTGATTTATATAGTGTGAAAAATCCTTCTAATATTAAAAATGGGAAAGTTTGTATGAATGGACGTTGGTTACTTTTTCATGTAAAATCTACTGAATGCATTTTAATGAAATCTTAATGTAATGTAAGCGCAGCCACAATAATATAAACTACTCAAAATTCTAATCCTGCGCAGACAAAGTCGCGGGTATCAACTAGTTTATCTATATTTATCTAGGTTTCTATTAAGATAGATAACTTTTTAGAGATCGATGTAATAGATAGATGTAGGCTAATAATATGAGAGGATATCTATTAAAATTTAGTATAATCAAAATACATAATTGATGAATAGAACACTATTCTATCTTCCATAACCTTCAGACTATTAGTTAATTTGCTACTTAGCTAATGGGTAGGCAAAGAATTTATCATATTGAATAAAACACTTATACTGTTCCACTAATTTTAATTATTGTCGACCTGACCGGTTTCGCTTTATAGCATTTTCAAAGGTTAGAGCAAACACAGCTGTTCGTGTTTACGCTTCTATCTTCAGATATCAGATAGAAGCGTAAACACGAACAGCTGTGTTTGCTCTAACCTTTGAAAATGCTATAAAGCGAAACCGGTCAGGTCGACAATAATTAAAATTAGTGGAACAGTATAAGTGTTTTATTCAATATGTATAATAAGTTCCACCAAGAGCCAACAATCAACTCAATACAGAATAAAAGAATTTATCGCTAAATATTTGCAGCCCAACATGGAACTTGAATCACATATAAAAATACGTTTTCATCAAACTCATGGAAAGAGATGGAAATGTAATTCAGTTTTCTCGTAAAATTAAAATCAGTACGTAGTCTTTGAGTTTCCGCTGTGTGTGTGTCCGTGCATTTATGGGACGCGCGCCGCGAGTGAAGTGCAGTCTTTACTGCAGTCTACGCTATAGAAATTGTTTATGAGCGTCACCTTAACGAGGTCTCAGCTTTGTTCCAACGTTACGATAATGCCGGGACTTAAGATTGCCTGCGCGGAAGGTTTAATAGCTTAATTAAGATGTTAGTGAAATGGCGTGGTCAGATGAAGTGGATATTTGAAAATACGGCAATTTTAAAATTATTTCAATACAGATATTTAATAAATTTACAACAGAAACATTAAGTTATGCACAACCATAACTGAATTGCACTACACATCAGATCCTGCCGCGACCATAAACAAGAGATCTAAACAAACGTCACGTAACTACAGATAATAAAAGCAACGCGTTCGCCAAAAGCGACAATCGCGCGGATTTATACCGCGGGGAAGAGACATAAAAATGTAGAATAGAAAGAAACTGCGAGCAGATGGCGCCATGTGATATATTAACTAAATTTAAAAAAAGAACGTTCTCGAAAGCGCGCGGCGTAATGGCGCGTGGGAAATTTACTATTGGGTCTTGGTAGCGCGGAACGGAACGGAAAACACCTCTATGCGGCACCTACTGTTATGCTAGTATATTGTTTCCAGTGAGCCGCGAAATATTTTCGACTGTTATTGCGTCTGCAGCAAATGAGTTTGGCTATCGCGTAGCAGAATAAGATACGACTTAAAAGTCCTCGTACGCAAGCCATGAATTAATGAAAAATGGTCTCTTGATATATCATTGAAATGAAATTTTATTGAGTATTTTATTATGTCATATAGTTGAAGTCAAACAGTCCATACATGCATTAAAATGTGTAATATGGATATCTTAACTAAAGAAATAAGAAAGGAAACCACCAAAGACATGCCTTATAAATTACGAAAGACAATGTCTGTATGGGCTTAATCTCATTAACTTCTCTGGAGAATTTACCTAAAAAAATATGAATCTGTTTAGCGTAATGGTCATTGACATACTTATGTGAAATAATTTTTATTCACCATGATTGAATAAATAACATTGGAACTAATATTGATTGAAATAACATCGTAATATATTATGCTTCTCTTGAGAGTCATTTCCATTCTATATTTGTTCTTTTACTTAATTTGATGATTCTGTACCAACTGGTATTACTACTACAGATAGGTAAGAAGATCAAAGAACAAAAACTTATCACTGCAACAACCGCAATTAGAGACATTGTCGCCGTAAGACACACAAAAACAAACCAAACTGAGCTAAGATAGTCAAAATTAAAACAGAACCAAACTCCGTTTGAATCCAAAATTAATTCGCAACACTCGACGAGGGAGGGAGCTGGCAACAAAATTATTTGCCTTTAAACAACACGGAGCTTCAATCCGGCACCCTTTTTAATAAACTGACAATCGAAGTTGAAAATGAGTGTTGCTGTAAAGAGACGAGGACACAAAACAATTGCATAATTGCTCCAATTTGGCGCGCGCACGGCGGCCATATTGCTAATGACGTCACACCTTCTGGCCGCGACGTTTTTACACTCGACGATGATAAACGAGTCGCGGTAAGTAAGACTTTCTTTTTTATATACTAGCGTAGGATTATATTCTGTGGCAAACTTACGTCGCGCTTTATGATACAGGTATAATTTTTGAAAATAGAGTGGCATATTAAATTAAGAATTAGCAGTTTTCAATTATTAATATATGTTACGGGCAATGGGATTAACAGGCCCAAGAGCCTCGCGCTATTTGATTAATTTTAGTATTTTTATTACTTAGACCGGTCTATATTATAATGCCCGAAAACCCGTAGTCCATTTAAAAAATTAACGTAAGCAATAGATTTAATTTATCACTTGGACCAGGCGGTTCACTCATCAATAAGGGTAATGTTACTTACTTACTTACTTACCTATGTTGTTACGTTAAATTGTTTAATTTCTTTTGTAGTAATATGATAAATCGTTTTTTATGTTTCTTTCTATGAGAATTATCGAAGTTTTATATCGTTAATAAACAAAAACATTGCATTTCATTTGTTTTATTATTTTGCCCAAAACGTATTTGCCCTTATTCATACTGACCGGGAAAAGTGATTAGGGATGAAATTCTAATTAAATGGCCCATGAGGCATGGGCCTTATTGATATAAGCCGATCATTATTCATAGGGACCAGATTTCTTAAGTTGCCCGTAACATATATATTAATGCGATTAATTTATTAATGGTTCTCTTTTCTCCGTTCATGATACGCAATATATAATAGATTGTTAGCAAACGTTTTTATGAGACATATACATAATCTTTCATAATCATAGAAAACAAAATTAGCAATTAAAGTAACCTAGAAGATAGCTTAAATCGCTTTAATAGAATCCTGAAGCGCCCTAATTCAGGATTAGTGTCGCACCCGCCTGCAATCAATAAGCGATAAAACCAACGTGTCCCGTGATTAATTTTCATTTGACGTTCAAACGCGATTTCATAATCGTTAACAGGGGTGTCAAATTTAGAAAAATCAATACCATAAAATTAGCTTGCTGGTAATAAAAATATTTGATATTATTAAATATTTTTGCAAATGTTAATATGTTTTATAAGTATGTTGCGAACTTCACACAGCAGTGGGTTGCTTGATGCTCACGTTTTATCATCACTTGCAACTTTGATTCGGCTTCATCATATTCATCAAATGCAACAAAATGATGACATTTTTGTATAGCGTGAGTCTTTGTTCAATGTATACTTTATTTTATGGATAGAAACAAAGGAAAACAGAAATTGATTCCATGGATTTGAAATTATTGTCCTTAATTTATTTTTTCTTGCAATCGATAAATTGTATTGATAAATAGCAATAATTTTTTAGAGAAGTGATAGGTCACATCTATCTTGCTAAAAATTGTAGAAAAATAATCTTAATTAAAATGCTCATTGACCAAACAAAAAATTAAAAAGGTTAGTTTCTCGTAATAGTAAATAAATGAAACTTATACTAGTAAAAAAATTGAGAAAATTCTACGTTTTTGTTTTATTTATAGAGAAAATGTAAAATTACACAGAAATTTATATAACAATTATGTCGATTTTAATTACATACATACATACATATATGTCATGCCTTGATCCCAATGGGGTAGGCAGAGACTACCTCTCTCCACTTGCTACGATCCTGGCACACTTCTCTTGCTTCCTCCACTTTCATGAGCGTCTTCATGCATGCTCGTCGGATGCGAGTACTCTTGACCCGGCCTTTCTTTAGGACATCTTCGATTTGATCAAGATATGTCCGTCTAGGTCGACCTGCACCGATTCGTCCTATCATTCTTACCTTGTGTATCTCTTTCGTTAATCTTCCTTCATTCATTCTTTAATATTATGTAATAAATTATATAATAAAAAATATTTTACATTACATTACCTATCTAACAATAACACAATCATGTTTCTAGCTAACATAATACATACATGCATACATACGCGGATCATACAAGGAGACTTTCATCAGGGAGATAAATGTATTGTATTTTAGCCTGTCATTAGTAAAACCATTAATTTATGATTTTACAAAACGGTCTTATTAATGGTACTTTCTAAATTTATAAATGTGTTACATATAAGGTAAAATAAAATTATAGTAATTTAAATATATATTCCGGGATGTACGTGTATTATTGTGATGTATAGAGACTTTGATCGCTGTTGCTATCGCTGGCGCATGCTGTAAACGACTTCACACAATACTCAGAATGAGACTCAGAATAAATAAGACAAACAAGCCACTTTTCGGTATTTGAAGCTAATAACTAATTGTTTATTAAACAGCGATTTGATTCATAATAAACATGTAATATAATAGGTCTCTTGTTTTTTGTGTATTGTGTGCAGCATGGCGATTAAGATCGCGACTCCCCGTCGCTGTCGCAATCGCACGTTGTAAGCGGCTCTCTCACTAGGGCTACCAACTGTATTATCATGTACGGAATAATCGATCAATGGGAAGATGTCAGAAAGTGTAAGGGATACGGAAATGTATTTATAAGCGCTTCTTTTAAGCGCAATGTAAGGGAACACTACCTATTTATTTTGTCGTGGACTACTTTCTGCCCATAATCATATTATATACATTATGGTTTTTTATGAGTGTATCCAATATTTTTTTTTTATTTTTTATTTATTAACACTTTATGTACAATGTGTACAAAGGCGTACTTAATGCCTATGGCATTTTCTAACAGTCAACCTTTAGGTGGTGCAGAAAGAAAAGTGGTAGATGTACCCATGACTCAAATGAAAAACATATATGTATATATATATAATAATAATAAAAGTAATTATTTTAAATCCTAATACATAGATATAATTAATAATAATATACTAATACATATGACGATATCATAAATAGATAAAATTTAATGATAATAAACCAAGAAATTGCCACATCATAATAAACTCTTCTGATAAATATATTTCCGCAAAAATTTCCGCAAATTTTTATTTATCATATCTATTTTCATAATCTATTTTATATCGCTCCTATTATTTACATTTTAAAAACAGTTGTATATGAATATTGCTTAATCAAGTGTTCTTGCAAATTGTCAAAACCATCTAGGGTTGGATGGAAGAAATCTCTCTAACAGATAAGTCCGCTTTTAGACCAATCAACTGTTAGTATCTTTTATTGTAATTTTCTTTTATTATCTATACTAATATTATAAAGAGGAAAGATTTTTTTGTTTGTTTGTTTGTTTGTAGTGAATAGGCTCCGAAACTACTAGACCGATTTCAAAAATTCTTTCACCTTAGGAAAGCTACATTATCCCCGAGTAACATAGGCTACTTTTTATCCCGGAAAAATCGACAGATCCCACGGTATGCGCAATAAAGGCTTCGTTCAAAAACTACTGCACAGATCTATGATGCGGTTTTCATCAATAGATAGAGTGATCCTTGAGCAAGGTTTTGCGGTATTTTTTATCTCGGAAAGTCCCACGGGAAGCGCGATAAAACCTTCGCGCCATAAACCGACTTCCGCGCATATGTAGCCGTGGGCAAAAGCTATGAACCTTAACCCTCTACAGACCCAATCCCGAAATCCACGCAGGCGAAGCCGCGGGCAGAAAGCTAGTGTTCAATAAAGAGTTTGTGTAAAATCCATTCAGTAGTTTTTTACGCGAAAGAGTAACAAACAACCATCCAAATAAACTTTCGCGTTTTAATATTAGTAGAACGTAGGAAATTGACTCAAAATCAAAATTAACCTTATTTATGACTTTATAGAAAGTCCTTTTGAATCGTCCAAATTTTTTTTGTTCTATCAAAACTAAAGCAGGTAACCCTATCTCGATACCACAATTATCGCCCCCGCCGAGTTTCTCGCAAGAAGTAATTGCGATCGAGTCGCCTCCCGCTATCCGACGCTGCAAGCCAAGCCTTTAATTGGTGCTTAAATAGCGAATTCATTCCGCGACAACATTCCATCAGTTTGCTCTTTGTTATTAAAACGTGGATTATGAAAGCTTATCTGGCGGTCTTTTTTTGTAAAGTGACGAGCCAATTTTTTTACGATATTGTTTCATTAATTACTTTCTACTTGGATTTTTTTATTCAATTTGCAAAACACGCTGGACATCCATTTACCATAAGTTTTAAAATAAAATTTATAAGCGTATATAGAAGATGTAAATCTATACATATCCATACATAATAATGGAGTGTCGTCTGTCTGTCTCTTGACCTGACCTTCTTTTAGTATGTCACCTATTTGGTCTAGCACGTTTGTCTAGGTCATCCCCCATCAACTGGTCGATTCGTATTTGCATTATAAATGTATAATGCAAATACGAGCCGGAAAATGACGAAAGAAATGTCTTTCGTCAGTCGTCTGTTGTTCATTTCGACGTGAACAGTGTATGCAGTGATATTACATTATTATTTTGTCGACCTTCGTAGTCAAGGGGTTACTACACCGGTTTAAGGTGTCGCCATCTCTGAGATCCCGGGTTTGAGTCCCGGCACTGTGTGAAGTATGTTTTTTAATTCTGAATCGAAGCTTTTCATTCAATCTCACTAAGCGGACGATCCTATGTCATGGCGATTAGGCCTTAGTCACACACACACACCTTTGAATATCTTCACAGATGTGTGTAGATTGCCTTTCGATGTTCTCTTTCACCATAACAACATCAAATAAATGTACAAGTAATTTGAAAAAACATATTAATAAAATAATATAACTATTAATATATTAACTGTATAATAAAATAATAAAACATATTGATAAAAACAACTCTACCGACACTATATTGAATACTGGTTTTTAATTAAAGAGACTGTCAGTTGACTGCAATAGTCAACTATCATTAAAAAGTGACAGTGACAGATTACATGCATAGATAACATATCTATGAATAATGCATAGTGCAGGAAGACCAGGGTCTTCTGTTTGACTGCTCCCTCTTAACTTTTCCTGCCGCAAAAAAGCAGATTTCGCGTTGCAATTTTGTTTTGCATTTTGTTTTGCGTTGCAAAAAATTAATGAGTGCCGTGATTGATTTTATGTACAAAATACATAATAGCTGTATTAACGTGATACTGTGTTTATCTATTGCCAATTTATTTGAGATATTTCGATGCAAGACTATAGACGACTGTGGGGAGTCTCTTAATAATAAAATGGTGCAGAATAAAACTAAGACAATAACCAGTTTGCGTTCAGTGGCAATCAAAGGTGTAAAGAAGAATATCTTCACAGATGTGTGTAGATTGCCTTTCGATGTTCTCTTTCACCATAACAACATCAAATAAATGTACAAGTAATTTGAAAAAACATATTAATAAAATAATATAACTATTAATATATTAACTGTATAATAAAATAATAAAACATATTGATAAAAACAACTCTACCGACACTATATTGAATACTGGTTTTTAATTAAAGAGACTGTCAGTTGACTGCAATAGTCAACTATCATTAAAAAGTGACAGTGACAGATTACATGCATAGATAACATATCTATGAATAATGCATAGTGCAGGAAGACCAGGGTCTTCTGTTTGACTGCTCCCTCTTAACTATTCCTGCCGCAAAAAAGCAGATTTCGCGTTGCAATTTTGTTTTGCATTTTGTTTTGCGTTGCAAAAAATTAATGAGTGCCGTGATTGATTTTATGTACAAAATACATAATAGCTGTATTAACGTGATACTGTGTTTATCTATTGCCAATTTATTTGAGATATTTCGATGCAAGACTATAGACGACTGTGGGGAGTCTCTTAATAATAAAATGGTGCAGAATAAAACTAAGACAATAACCAGTTTGCGTTCAGTGGCAATCAAAGGTGTTCCCTTGGGCGCTGGTTCGAGCTTACACGGTATGCACTATGCGGGGTTGTGCGGGAGTTTACAGGGTTTTCCGGGACGCGACGAGCCACCTCCAGTCAATTTAGATCCGCAGATATTCCTCCCCATTAAATACGAATGCGCTTGGGGCAATTGAAAAGATTAAGCGACGCTTATCGAACAATAATCCTCGATTGATGTGCCGCTTAAAATGAACAAAATTGGTTTTTGAATTCGATTAAGTACTTTTTCTGGAGTATTATGTGTATATTTGAATCTATCATATAATATAATCTAAAGTTTCTTTTCGCAAATATTTTGGAAAAACTACGTTTCGTTTGAAAAGTTTCATGTTTGAAGTATTATTAAAGCTATATAATTATATTGAGTTATATTTTTGTAGAATATAATTATATTTACACATTTATATATATATATATATATATTATATATATATATATATATATATATATATTATATATATATATATAATATATATATATATATATGTATATATATAAATGTGTGTGTATATATACATTGAAAAACAAAACTAGTTGTTAATAAACTAAATTAATATTTTAACGCCCACAAATAAATAATTTTTCATAATTATCAGCACTTTGGACTCTATGTTACTGTCTAATTTGTTAAAAATAAATAGTATTAAGAGGCATTATTAATTCAGAAAGAGAAGCGTCGCGACATAGATTATAGAATACATAGCTGACGTTAAAAATAGGCGGGAAATAGTCTTCAGTCTGAAACACGCTCTTGAAGGGCTTGGTCATTTAAGTTTAGACAAATCATACATTATGGTTTTATACCTATAATGTAATTTCAATTATAGTTGGCAATTATCAGCTGTTTGGGATACTATCATAAAAAAATAATATCCCATAGCTCGTCCACAGACTGCCAAAACAAAAGTTAGTGAGCTACGTTTGCGTAGAACGGACAGCATAAATATACGAAAATGGCGGTAGTAATAATAAATTAGATATTGAGTAATAAGATATTAGATCTTCACATTATGATTTAGAAAGGGATGGTGCTATGATATGAGTTGAAGTTTGATTTCAGATTACGGGTTTTTTGACAATCAATGACATCTTTAGTTAGAACGTGGGGCGAATAAAATAAGTGCTCGTACAAATAACACACAAAGTTAACAAGAATTTGACAGTTGTAACCTTTACGGCTCGTATTAAATTATTACTCATTAAATCTCTATTTGAGTACAGTTAGAAAGGGATGACGCTATTAAGCCTCCATAGTACCATCTCTATCGAAAGTTTTTTGATCTTTGAGTTCGATTTTAGAATACTGTCCTTGAAATCGCGACCTCTCTACACGCACGCCGCGCGGCGCGTACTGCCCAACTCCCAGCGCATTCGCGCCATTTTTCGCGCCAAGATATTATTATGACCGCCCGAGGAGCCGTTACGGCGCGCTCGCTTATAATTTGCGGGCACGGTATCCGCTAACCTCCGCGGAATAGGCATCTTTAACCAAGGCGTACTATATTGACCATTTGATTCGATCATTCCATCTGGGTGATTGCTTTTGATTTCTAAATCAACTTCTATGTATGCTTGACTGCTCCGGTGCTGTGGAGTTATTTATTTAGTATAGTTTAGGATACAGGTTCTCATTGGCGGTCGAATCGCGAAAGTGCACCATCTGGCTATGTGCCCCGTATGGGCCTAGAACTCGGAGTGGGTAGGCCAGTCCTCTATGACCGGAGAGCTCTACACACGGCCGCGTCTTGCCAGCGCTGTGTCATGGTGCATTAGGTCGCATTTCCCCCCACAAAAAAAAGGGTACAGGTTCTCATATACAATTTCCTGTTTAGGGAGGGATCGACACATTGTCACCACTGCGCATCCGACCTAGACTCGGCCCAGCACACGCTGGCGGAGTGCCCCGCGTGGGCCTCCGAGCGTTGAGTCTTGGTCGCAGAGATCGGGCGAGATCTGTCTCCGCAGCATTGATTGCGGCAATGCTGGCGGACGAGGGAGGTTGGAGGGCTGTAGCCTCCTTCTGTGAAGCAGTGATGCTCCAGAAGGAGGCCGCCGAGCGGGTCGGGAGATGGCCGATCCCGCTCGAAGAAGGCGGCGCCGGGCTCGGTAGCACAGCTGCGGCGCCGCCGCGGGTCGCTGGCGGCGCGAGGAAGTCGCGACTGCTACGGCGACCCGGGATGGACACGCCCCTTCCGTGGCCGGGGGGCGTCGTCGGTGGAGGAGACCGGGAGGTAGTGTAGCCTCCCCTGAGGAGGGCTCCTCTCTAGGCAGGGGAGCAGAGGCTGGGGTTCCCGGAGGTGGCTTGCTGTTCCCGGGGCTCCCTACATGCCTGAGGAAGGCCATCCCTGAGGTTTTTAGTGGGTAGGCCTCCCCCTTCTGGGGAGGAGAGCCCCACATAACCGCCGGCTCGCCACAGCCGGGGTATGCAATTTAATGCATTTTCCTCAGGGAAACAAAAAAAAAAGAAAAAGGTCGTAACCCAGTCTCAGATTACAAATTCAAATTTCAATATTGATGACAAAGACATAACTATCTTACTAACAGGATAAAAAAGCAGCAGAGACAATAAAGATGTTACCAAATGCGGTTGATTTCTCTGCCGCTTAAACTTTCCCGCGAAGTCATTCAAATAGTGCACGCCTGACCAATCCGACAATCCGCCCCAGTATTGTGTGATTCATAATGTATTACAGTCGTTCTCAATTCTACAGAATCACTGCTACTGTACAAAAGGCAGTCGGCGTGGTCTTCTATCGTCTCTGCAATTACACGGTCAAATGGAAGGCGAATGTTGAGTTACATAATAAATTCAGGACGAAAATAGCATCATTGGCAGATTGTTTTAAATTGCTGTATTTTAACAAAGCATACTGCCGATCATTAGTACATGTGTTTCCAGTGAGAATCGCAATAACACTTTTAAAAGGCCGGCAACGCATCTGTGACTCCTCTGGTGTTGCGTGTGTCCATGGGCAACGGTTACCGCTTACCATCAGGTGACCGTTTGCTCATTTGCTGCCCTATCCTATAAAAAAAAACACAAGAACCATAGAGTACGGCGCCAACTTCAGACATGAATCACAAGTACCCCATAACTTCATTGCCTTTTTTCCTTACTGAATTAAGGTACGTAAGCAGAAGACCTTGGTAGCCTTCTTCCGGTAAATTTAATACGGAATGCTACAAACACTACAGTTATAAATGCAGAAGCAAACAGTAATGGATGATGACTTCAGAATATTATTTAATACTTTGTTTGGTATGCTATAGCGTAGATACAGGTATTTAATTAACAAGATATATTGCAGATATAAAGGGGCACAGCATAGCCCAATTAAAATACTCATGCAGCTAAGTTTATCATTGTTTTAGTTAATCATGTCATTATATCAACTCGGCATGATCAAACAAATTTTTGTCTAAAACTGAAAAGTTTAATTGTATTAGTCAATTTATTGAGCGAAAATAGTAAGATAAGATGGAGTCTTTATATAGCCATAGCCAGTTAGTTAGAAGCTCGTAAAATAAATATAATTTGCGAGTTTGCGATTACAAATTTTTATGGATGGATGTTACAGTAAGAACTTTGCTGGTACATATAATATGATTGTAAAATATTTCGTAGACAGATAAAAGGACGACCATTTCACTGTTCCAAGGTAAAACTAATTTATGATACAGGACGATAGACAATGTCGACGAAGCACATCAAAGCTTGAGTCGGCGAAATTAAACGAAATACAATGTACTTAGTCGTACGCTGCGACATTGTTTGGTTGGTACGTCAGGATTGTCCGTTTTATTGGCATCTTTTGTCTCGCTCTACCCCGTAATTTAGACTCTCCGTCCTTGTCCAGCTCTAAAACTGGCTGCATAAAGATTTTATGGCATTTCAAAATGGGGATGGTCCGCGAGTTTTTCAGTAAAAACCCGTCGAGTTCTCAAGTCGCCCCGCTTCCTTTATTACGTGCTTCGGGCTAATTGTTTCAATTAACTAAGTAGCGTGGAAGTTCAGTTTTTGTGCAACATTTTCACAGCGCGAGTACTAAACATGTCGAATTTGTTTTTTACGGTCCAAAGTAATACACATTTCTTTAAAGAAGTCCGTTCCTTTACGAATATAGTTTGCATTATAGCTTTAGCGTGAAATATGTCAAGAAGTGTGGTCTTCGTTGTCGTTGTTGGCTGTGGCTGGCGTTGAGTTTGCTAAAGTTTTCGATAGTCATTCGACGTGTATAGTGAGCCATAGAAACTAATGACAGTCTAGGAATAGTACAATTACACTGTCAAATGTTTACTATGCAATAAAATATTGTTGCATAGTAAACATTAGTGAATTAAATTTTGTTTGAATTCCATGTGAAATAAAGATTTTGTACTCAAACTTCTAGTGATTTATTTGTAAAAATCAAATTATTTCTTTAAATAAGTATTATTACATTACACTAGGGGCGCTGTGAAAAATTTCCATACAAATATTTCCGGTGTTGATATCATTTGCAAACGAATGTAAACTCTTGGCAGCCAGACAGATCGGTCATAAGGGCGTTGTCAGTTTTCCAGATTAAAATTATTCCATTATAATTATGCAAAAATAATATTGTAAAACGCATATTTAATTCGTAACGCACTGACTTTTTGTACGAAGCGTAATCAATTTAAATTTTGAAATATTACTATATATAGAATTTCGGTAACCGTCAACGCATTTATGATAGCTCAGGTGTTACAGGCGTCTTATCACTTATAACCAGATGATCTGTAAGTTCACTTGCTCCCCTATTACATAAAAAAACAGCCAAGTGCGAGTCGGACTCGCGCACGTAGGGTCCGTATCACTATTTTTTATTCTTTATTATATTGCAGTTGATTGAGTGAAAGGTAAAATGCGGTTTACGATTTATAACGTATTAAAAAAAACTAATTATTAGATCTCGTTCATACTATCAACTCTGTCCTCATACTGGAGTGTCATAATACGCTCCAAGCCATTGCAGACACAAACCGGGTAATCCTGCAGTGGATAAAAGGACACAGCAACTCATTCGGAAACGACGTGGCAGACGAGTTGGCAAAAAGAGGCTCCAACACGAAAGTGTATGGACCAGAACCCCTAATGCCCATTCCACAGGCAGAAGTAAAAGCCTGGCTGCGCAAGAGAACAGAGGAACTACACTTAAAAGAATGGACAACTAAGGAGGGGTGCAAGCGAACGAAGGAAGCAGTCCCGGTACCTTCCAAGAAGCTTGCTCGTTCCCTTATCAAACTAAAGAGAGACAAGATCCGAAAGGTCATAGCCACCATAACCGGACATTGCCTTTTAAACAAACACCTGTACACAATAGGTATAACAGACAGCCCCCTGTGCAGAGGTGCATGGAGGCTGAGGAAACGCCACAACTTGTTCTTATGGAATGTGCAAGTGTGGCCGACCAACGGGAGAAACTTCTCCATTCCCCGGCGTCCCTGCCAGAAGCATGCAGCAGCCCACAGAGGCTGCTAGCGTTCTGGGAGGAACTGGGATGGATGGAGTAGGAAGGAGGCAGGAGCCTTCTATCATACGCACAATGGCCCAATCGTGAGGCTAAGTGTGGTGGAGCCCAGCCAAACTAACTAACTAGATCTCGTTCAAACCAATTTTCGGTGGAATTTTGCATGGTAATATACATCATATATTATTTTTACATTTATCATTCCCTTATTTTCAAGTTACGGGGGAGGGGGACATTTTTCCACTTTGGAAGCGTCTCTCACGCAAACTATTCAGTATAGAAAAAAAATATATTAGAAACCCTCAATATCATTTTTGAAGACCTATCCATAGACAACACACGCGAACCCCAAAAATTTATTGTTTATTTTTCTATTTTTGTATGAAAATCTTAATGCGGTTCACCGAATACATCTACTTACAAAGTTTGCACAGTATAGCTCTTATAGTTACGGAAAAAAGTGGCTATGACATACGGACGGACGGACAGACATGACGAATCCATAAGGGTTCCGTTTTTTGCCATTCGGCTACGGAACCCTAAAAAGGTAAACTCTAGTTCATCGGTGAGTACGAATGGACGGTGATAATTGGATCTCATTGTCTTTTTAGTACAAGTAAAATGATCAATGATCTATTAGAAAATCAAGTATTGTTTATCTATGTTTATCTATTGTGTAGGTATCACGAATTTTAGTGAATATGACTCTAAAATGGCGCACTGTTTAATTTACTTATTATCTTATTTTTTGACGGGTTAATATCTATCTTGCTTCATTGTAACACGTGTAAGTTTTGCTCGGCACTGGTTTCTTGTGCACAAAAAAGAAGTATCTTGCAACTAAACGCTTACATAACGACCGTCTAGGTCATCTCACTTTCTCATAACTTAGCAGATTTGCTTATGTAACTTAAGCAAAACCAACCTAGTAAAATAATATTTTGTGAAATTATGTTTCAGTAAACTAATTATGTATTTCATATAAAAAGGTACTGAAATGAAACACCCCAAAAGCGTGTCTAACTAAATTTTCTCATCAGTTCATCACCAGACATTAGGGTAATGTCTCAAACGTTGGTTTGTTAAGATAAGGCAATGCACAGTTTCACCAGAGCCGAAGGTACCTCAGCTCTCGAGATGAACGGTAACCGATTCGAATTAGCATACGAATCGCCCAATAGGCAGTGCGGGGTAAATTCCCTCGTTGGTTAACGAGAAGGCTTCGCAATTGGCCGCTTCGCAAGTAACCTCAGATGATTTGTGCGTAATATTTACTGCCAAAATTGTACAAACTAAAGTTACTAAGAATATTTTATAAAGAGATTGCATTTAATTTAAAAATTAAAATACATATTAATAAACTTAATATACATTTTTTGGTTCGAATCGATTTTAATGAAACCTTACTAATATAGTTAAGATATTGTATAAATTGTCTAAAATATGACGATATGTCTCCTCGCAAACGAAGACACGGGCATCAACAAGTGTGTCATATTATGTGTTCTTTTCTATATTAAGCGAAAATAGACTTTATTCGTTGTTAATATAACTTCATCTACATTTCTAACAACTCAGAATTTAGTATTTTGTTAAGTTAGAAAAATACTCAATATATATTTTTTAATAATATGTTTTAATTAAGCATTTTAAGTGTATGTGATATGTGATTCGAGATAAAAAAAAAGATAAAAATTAAGTTTTGTAACTTTTTTTGACGTCAATAAGTGCCTAGAAAGGCCTATGTTTAAGCATAATTTGTGTTACGTTTCGATTAAGATAAAAACAAATATTTTTCAAAAATAATTAAATTTATATTTTAAAGAAGAGTCACCTTAATCTGTTTATTCGCTTAGATCTTAAATTCGAAATGTATTATCATGCTGCTTTTTCTGTTTATAAGCACAGCATAATTTTTATTAAATGTAAATCATAAAATTCATATTTATAGTCTACGAAAAAAACTCCTTATTCACTTGTTCAACTAAGTTGAACGATACAAACAGTGTTATGTCGGCGCGACGTGACGCAGCCGAACGCAACAATGAGTGTCGATGCCTTGCGACAATAATACAGCAATTTTTCATTCGCACTGTCGCCCAAGAAAAACATCCTTTACAGGGCCCAGTCTAAAACGAAATTCAGCGTACATTGTTCGCCTCACAATGAGCGGCCGAGTGTCAGCGTGTAGCAGTAAAAAATAATGCAAATTCACTTCGGGGCGGAATAATGCGCGATCGTTACAACATAGATAACGGAGTTTTTTCCGTTAAATCGGCCTCTTAACGACACTGTCGTTCGTTAAGGCGGAATGCGATTCAGGTAGTGATTTTTTTGCGGTTCATTTTAGCGAACGCTCAGGCGCTTTTGTGTGGGTACTTTGTTATTGTTTTAAGTTTAGACATGACGGTAGGCTCGGGCGTTACTTTTACGAGGCTGCGTAAAACTTCAGGCACTTAAGGTATTACTGTATTGCTTTTATAGGCGATTTTCTTGCGCGAGTTACACCGATGGCCAATTTTGAAAAAGAAGAAATTTGCTTACCGAATTGTAAATGTTTTAGGTTGAGATGTTTATTACTCTATGACACAAAGTGACTGCTCTTCGCGGAGTGTAAGTCTTCGGTGAGTGACTGCAATCACTCTATCTATTAAAAAAAACGCATCAAAATCCATTGCGTTGTTTTAAACATTTAAGCACAAATAGGAATATAGGGACAGAGAGAGCGACTTTGATTTTTACTATGTAGTGATAACTATACTCTTAATTACATTATTTATCCCTGTCATTGATTAGTACATTATGGTACTAGTGTGCAAAGTTGTTCATTGCATACGAGGCGGTATTGGTCGTGCGAGCCGTAAGGTGAGCGCGACAATTTAGCCGAGGATGCAATTAACAATGCTCACGAGTTTCATACGACGTTTTTCAACACAAGTTGAGGAAAAAAGCTAATAAAATGCATTTTTTTTTATCAATGAAGAAAAGTTATAAAAGCGCAATAATGTTCTTGAACGGCAACAACCAACTTTCATTTTTACCGCGCAATCGCGCATGCGCGCGCCGCTCAGCGTAATGGCGGCATCGGCATACAGGCACGAGTCAAATTATCATTCAGCCAAAATTTTATAAATTCAAGAAAACAGCATATGATAATATAGTGTATTTAAATAAAATTATAGTGAATCTTTGATTACTATTGCACCTCAATGCAAGTTTGTTGAATGTAAATTTAGCTATAAACTATTTGTTAAACATTAGAATACATTTGTTCGAGAAAAAGAAAGTGCTACCAGACTAAATTAAGAATGCATTGTACGTATATAAAAACGTCTTGTAACAGGGAACAACCGAATTTTATCGGGTTATAAATATTGCACACTAGTGCGTAATGAAATTGCGCACTAGTGTGCAATATCCTAGTTTTTGAGATTAAAAACACGCATGAAACAGCCCCGTTATGAGAACGTGTGTTGAAAAATAATTATACAAACACAAAAATATTGTCATTATAGCCAAATTGACATGGAAACCAGCAATCGAAGTATCGGGTGTTGGAACTTTGCTGGATTTCTTTCTAGAGTTGTCGTGATGGTTTTATTTCTATTTTGCGTATTTGTTTGATTCCTTCTATGGTGTCTATTATACAAAGGAAAGCCCCGTACAACAGTTCAAAAATGTTTACAGGATCAGTCCTGTAAACAGTTTCTATATATGATTTATTTTGTTTATTAATAACGTGAAATGTGTTTTATTTCCTAAAACATAAAACTCGCCGAATTTTTTAAAAGTTACCTAGTACTAGATTACCTTTATTTTAATTGATATTTTTGTTAAAGAATGATTTACGCCTTTATTGCAGAGTACATAAATTCAAAAAATGTAGTGCTATTCAATTTTAACACACTATGAGAAGTTCTAAGGTTTGTCAATTGCCTTCCGTCTTCCATTAAACCCCCGTGAATATAAAAGCGCACGACCACACGATATAAAATAAATTCGAATAAACCTTTTATTACACGTATTATTATCACAGCATTGTAATATTCATGAGTTATTGCGGCACCTGGTAGGGGAATAGGTGCCCAGTGCGGAAGAGTGATGGATTTACTCAATACCGCGGCCGGCAAATGGAAAAAATTGAAGGCTATTATGCCTACCGGCCTTTTTGTATTCCTGTCTAGTTTTTTTTTGTGCAAATATCACCTTATTTATTTTTTTATTTGACACACAAAACAGAATATAATCGATTATAGATACATTTTTCTTATACAACACAGCAGACTAGATGATATTCTTAGGTGTGTGTGTACAACACGAATAACACATAACTAGAGCAGTACACATATGCCAATATAAAACTTAAATTTTATAATGAAAGTATATAAACATATAATATATTAGACACGTATTAACCGTTTGAGCGCTAAGCAATTTTTGAAAAATCTATTGGAAAATGCTATGCATATTTTGATTACTCTAAAGGAAGAAAATATGGTGTCAAATAGAACACTCTCATTTAGACAAATATTAATCAATTTTTATAAATCATTTTGGGTTGTACAGAAAAAAGTGCGTCGCACTTATCAATACAAATCGCCGCAGCGCAAAATCGCTGCTTAGCACTCTAACGGTTAAATAATATGTTCATTTTAAATTTTGTGAGACTTTGTCCAAATATATCTATTTGTCTCGTGACGAGTCTTTGAGACATCATTGTATTGACGGATTGTAAAAGAAAGTGTCATTTTTGAACACTTGCAGTGAGAAAACGTTCGTAAAACTAGGTTTGATATTAACGTTTACAGATGATAAAATAGGGGGAGAGTCAATTAAGGAATTAATAATTTTAAAC
Source organism: Scirpophaga incertulas (assembly GCA_036419045.1). NCBI lineage: Eukaryota > Metazoa > Arthropoda > Insecta > Lepidoptera > Crambidae > Scirpophaga > Scirpophaga incertulas. The sequence goes on from CM071637.1 coordinate 162,108, forward strand.
AATGTGATAACATCTATATATAAGTGACGATTATCTTCTTATTTCTTCTATATTTGCACCACCGCTTTTTATTGTATGTGTGAGATATCGGATAAAATTTATGTTGAAATTGATAGTTTATTAAATCACATCAAAATAGTATATAGTGCCATCTAGTGACAACATAGTGTACTAAACTTATCATTAGATAATGAAATGATGTCTGTATTTATAATCTGTTCCAACTGTGAACGAACAAGTGAGAAGTGAGTAAGTCATATTCTTGGTTAACCACCATTATTAAGCAAGTTGTCTCGTTTTATTTCTAATAATTCAACCAACATTTTAACTTTCAACATTTAGTCATTATTGAGTTACGAAAAAACAAATGACTTTTCATGTACTCAATATTTGGAAGTCTACAATAGCTTCTAATTAAAAACTTTACGTTAAGGATCTAAAGAATTCATTAATTCAAAAGTTATTTTTATTATCATCGTCTTTTTTAACTCCGCTTCATATTAGGATTTTCATCCTGTGTCGTGGGTGCCAGAAGGGAATAAAATTTTGTAGGTAGGATACAAAATATCCGTTCCGTGCATGAATCGAAACCGCGTCCCGTTTAGTAGCCGATTACGCGACCGTTGCGCCAAAAGTGTTGTCTTTTATATTATATCATATAATATTTATTATATTTATATAATTTCTATATTTACCTATATGTTACCTATAATTAATACAGTGGTACTTACGTTCGTGGTCAGGCCGGTCGTAAGTGGATCTCAGCATGCCTGCGGACAAGAATAAAACACATTTCAAATTATGTTCATCAATACATAGTATAAAACAAAGTCGCTTTCGCTGTATGTCCGTATGTATGCTTAGATCTTTAGAACTACGCAACGGATTTTGACGCGGTTTTTTTTAATAGATAGAGTGATTCTTAAGGAAGGTTTGTATGTATAATAAATGCATAATATAGTAGAGAAACACTGATAAATTTAAAGGTTTCTAATGTGATGTCGTAAATAAGCACGTTTTTTTGCGCTTATATTGCAAACGCTGGCTGAACCCTACGAGATAGACCAAAATAATGTACTACAGTATTGTACAACTTACAAAAATCCACAAAAAAGTCGGCGATAGTATATGTCTATCTCTTAGGGATAACCCACCATAACCATTTTTTCACTGCACCCGTGCGAAGCCGGGGCGGGTCGCTAGTAAAATATATAATAATACTTCAATAGATTAGAGTTACTTTTTTTTTTAATTTGTGATTAATTTTGTTACATACAATATTGTTAGTAACATACATAAATCTAAAACGTGCTACTATTAACGATTACAGATTTAATTAAACAAACAATAAAACTAGCTCTTTTTCATCAAACTATGAGAACACGAAACGGCGACGCTGTCTCATGGTAGATATTCCAAAAAGACAACGGGATTTGATTCATCACTTTTATATTACGATTTTTGTAATATTGCGTTGGAGTAAGTGTGTTCAGATGGTTACAAACTGGTCCCGTGTTTTTGAAATTGACTGTGTGCGTGCAAACTCGAGTTGGATATGGCGTCAATGACAGATTGAAGTTTTAAGTACTTTAACTTAATAAAGATACAAATATTCACTCTCATTATCTAGACTAGAGTATTCTAATCGCTTACCATCAGATCTGTCTGCTCTATGCTATTACATAAGAAAAAAAAAACACTATGCCCGCCATCAATCTGGCTCACATATCAATCAGCGAACGCCGAATTTCATAAAACAAATAGGTTAAGCATACTCAAAATTTCGCTACGCATTGTCGGGCGTCAACTCAGGCCAAATGAACTGATAAATATTAAAACTTGATTAACGGACTCAAAGCTTTACGCGGCGCGATGTTTCCACACGCGTATAATGAGCGGGAAAAACTACGCGAGTCATCAGTCGCGTAATTGGACAAACGAATTTAAATTAATAGGTGCACGGAGTGAATTAAATTTTCATTTGACAATTACCAGTACGTTATATGGCCCGTTCGTTTGTTACTGTTAACGAAGTTTAATATCGTTGTATGGCAAGATTTCTTTCTACTTATACATACTATATACACACACACATACATACAAATATATATAGACACATATATACATACATACAACATACGCCATTATATAATATGCCTCATTTCCGTGGTTGAAAATCAGATTAAAAACACACAATAAATAAAGACTATTATAAAGTAACTATTTAAATGACCACAGACATGGACTTAGGGTCTATTTATAAAACATTGAGGCAAATCAAATAAAAAAGCTATATTGTCCAGCTGAACTGTATGTATGTAACTTATTGAATACACATAAATTAAATGAATTCAGGATTTTATAATCTGTGATTTCAATATAAATACATACGAAAGTTTATTAAACAAAGTAAGATAAATTTCACTATTACTCTGAAACGTGCAATAAATTGTACATTTACCGCGGATCGATTGTCTACTCTATCTATTAGAACGTAAGGATCGGAATCCATTCATGAAAGTTAAAGTTTCGGTCGAACAAGCTCACACGCTGCCGCCGGTACATTCACAAAATAGTACAATCGGCGATAAAAGCGATGGTCAATTAGTTTGTTCGGCGTGGTGTGACGAGCCGCGCCGTTGCCATGGCGACGCGCGGACAACGCACGCGTTAATTGCCTACCCTGTGAGATGTACATTTCGGACCACATTCAGCACCTCAGAGGATAGTACACGGTCTATAGAGAAAATACGTACGTTTCTAATGTGTTTTGTTAAAAATCTTTATATCTTTTGTTTATATAAACTTAATTATTTTGAAAATATACGTCTATTTATGTAAACTTAAAAATAGAGTAGAAAACAAAATTAGAGTAAGTTTACCATTTAAATGATGTCTTAGGACAGTGGAAGCTCTGAAGTATATGTTAGAGAGAAAATATATTTAAGATTAGTATAATATAACCAAGACATTCAATTTTAAAGTATAATATATTATCCACGTATATACACAAATGTAATATAATGCATACATATAAATAAAGGAAATTACGTGATTGAATGATATAAAAGCAAAGGTTTGTGTTGAATATAAACAATAATGTTGTTCAAATCAACATAATTTTCATTTATTAATTAAGGTTTTGGATGTATGTGATAAATTAAATAACTTTGAATTTTTTTTAATTGTCGCTATTTCAAGGTTAATTTTCGTGTTATAATAATAATATTTTCAACTATTTTAAGTCAGAAATATAAAAAGAAGAATATTTCTTTTTATAATGAAATCATTAAAATTTAGTACTTGAGCAGATGGGTATTGTTATTTACTTATGCATTTATAATATATGTTTAGTAAAATATTGTTATATATAGTAACTAGACGTTGTTTGTTTGTCGCAGGGTGCAAGCACCCCGCGGTGGGGTGGTACATCCCGGCTGGCATTGACAAAAATTGTGGACTGTCAAAAACTGGTGAAAAATGTATTGTTTTTCGTAACAAGTAGTAAAATATACACATGATTGTGTACGTTTGATAATACACTTAGAAAATCACGGCGTTCGTGGTAGTCAGTGTGAGTGACGCACCACGTGGTGTTGCGGTCTGTCCCCACGTTGAAAAATAAAAAAATCATGGTCGGTCAAAAATTGGTACCAAAATATCTTGTTTTTTGTCACAAAACTAAATAAACTTGGCGCGGTTGTACAATCACTAATAAGAGGTTGCCTAAGGGAAGTGGAAAAGTGGGAAGTTATATATTTAAAAGTTTGTCACAAATGACAAGTTGTCACATTAAAAAGTGTAACGGTTTCGTGCGTAAGTGTACCATAAGAATACTCAGAGATACGCAAAATTATACATTTAACAGTTCATCGGAAATATTACAGTATTATATTCGTAAAATTAAATTATAACATATTGGAAATATTACTCGTACATTCAAAAACCTATTTCCAATTATAGGTATGTTCGCGTAAACGCAAACGCGCGAGGGTACTCAGAGAAAATTTGCTTTGCAAATAATAACATAAAAATATTCCATTTCATTGGCGCATGTAGATTGAGTGTTTATTATTTGGCGTTATCGCTAGGGACGGGAATTCCATTCCCGGTTGGTTCAAGTACCTTTCAATGCTGAGACTGAGTTAATACATACATATTTTCAATACATATTTTTTATATTTTTTATGAGTGTATATGTAAAGAATTGCTATTATTATAACACAACATATTTAAGAAATAGTTGATTCAGAATTCTTTCGGGTGCACCACTAGTTAGGTTATAACTGTCCTTAAGAATTTATACTTGTCCATTGACTTATTAATAGCGTGTCGAATCTGTGTCGTCCAGATTCGGGTAATTGGTGTAATTTCACTTAGTCGCGAACTCTAAATCGAAATGTTATTCTTCAAAGGATAGGATTTTTAACAAGCTTCTATATTAGCTTCACTAGTAACTAAAAAAATCTTGGAATTTAATTTGACCCACTTCCCGGTCTTCGATTGAGCTAAAATTTTGCATGCGTGTAAGTCGGATGACAATGCATGGTTATGTGTGTGACGTCATTCTAGATCCAACATGGCCGCATTACCAAGATGGCGGATCAATTATTTTTAATGCACCCCTACAATATGGGTATCAAATGAAAGGGCTTGCAAAGAAACACCTCGATAAATAATATGACGTCACTCTTAATCCAATATTGCGGACTTTCCCAAGATGGATTAATGAAATAATTAGTAATCTCAACAACAAAATTGGAGTCACAGCAATATTTTTCGATATGACCAGAGCGTTTGACTTTGTATGTCACAAACTATTATTAAAAAAATGTGAAAGATATGGTTTACGTGGAACAGTTCAGGAATGGCTTTCAAGTTACTTAAGTAATCGTACTCAATATGTGGTAATACCGACGTATAACTCTAATATGGAGCAGGTATTTATAAAATCGGAGTTGTTAAGACTCAACGATGTTGGTGTTCCACAGGGCAGTATTTTGGGCCCTTTACTGTTTTTACTTTATATCAATGATCTTCCTTTAGTTAGTAAATATAAGAGTTTTCTCTTCGCTGATGATTTTTCAATTGTTATCCCAAATAACGGAGACTCGGATTACAGTGAAGAAATAAATAAAACTATTGCTGCCATAATAAACTGGCTCAGTGCAAACAATTTAAAAGTAAATATTAGTAAAACAAAATATATTCAATTTTTAAATAAAAACGGAACAAAAAAGCAACTAAATGCGAAATATAATAATTTACAGTTGACAGAATCGGACGAAGTTAAATTTTTGGGTTTACTATTAGATAAGTACTGCTCGTGGAAATCCCATATTGACCATGTTTGTGGAAAAATAAATCGGTTTAGGTACGCTCTATGGAGGCTGACAAAACTTACCAATATACAAACTACCTTAAAAGCATATCATGGCTATGTAGCTTCTAATTTAAGATATGGGATCCTGCTGTGGGGCAATTCTGTAAATATTCAAAGAGCATTTATCGCGCAAAAACAGTGTATCCGTGCTTTAAAGATGTACCTCCATTAACTACCTGCAAACCATTGTTTAAAGAGTTGAATCTTTTGACACTTCCTTCAATGTACATTTTCGAAGCGTGTACTTTTGCGAAACAAAATCTTCATTTATTTGCAAAAAAAAGATATATTGAAGTTTACAACCAGATATCCGAATAAATTACTTTTACCACATATAAAGACTGATATATGTCGAAGAAATTGTTATTCTATGGTGGCTAGATTATATAATAATCTACCATCGGAAATCTCGGATATGCCTACTAATTTATTTAAAAAACATTTGTATAAATGGTTGGTCGAAAAATGTTATTATTCGGTTTCTGAATATTTTGAGAATGACAGTCAAATTTAGTTTATATCCATTTACCCTATGTACCACATATTAACAATTGTTGTATGTATATGCACCTTATTGTAATTGACATAATTTTATTTTGGTGGTTTTAATTATTTAACAATTCTTTTACCTTAAGTACGCACTTACCACTGACATTTATAATTGTTTATTGAATATGTATGCACATTCTTATAATTGACATACTATTATTTTTATAATTATTTAGACTTAGATTTAGAAATTTTTAATTACTTGACATTGTTTTTTAATTATTGTAAATTATTTTGTGTAACTTTTGCAAGCCAGAAATGGTAGATGTGGCCTGTTCTTTATTATAATTTATGATCTTTATTGTACCTACATTTGTGCAAATAAAATGATTTGATTTGATTTGATGGCGACTAATTATTTATAATGCACCCCTCTAATATGGGTATCAAATGAAAGGGTTTGCTAAGCTTGGTTTTTTAGTCGGAAAATAAATTAAAAGTAAAAAAAAAAAATTAAATACAAGCTTTTATTAAATGGGCTAAAAATAACAAAATAAACTTTTATTATACAAAATTTATACAAAAGCTTGTCGTTAAAAGTATTCTATAAGTAAGTAAATCTCGCGACAAACTTTTATATATAAAAGTTTATTTTGTTCTTTTTAGCGCATTTAATAAAATGTTGCAATGAATTTTTTTTTTACTTTTTGACAATCACGTTTACATGTCAAAGATGCTACGCCATTGGTTTACAAGTTTACAATGGGTAAACGTACTCGTATTGATTATAGTCAAAACATTTGGCAACGTAGCTAGAGTTATTAAAATTAAACGGAAGCATTGTTATCTAACATCGAGAGTATGAAGACGTTCCTCGTGTCTTTGTTTGATTACTTTGTGTACGATCTTTTTCATTCCCTCAAAATCTAACAAAATATTTTTAATATGTTTGCAAATCAGGTCAGACAGTTCTAAGCGTCGCACAATAGGGATATATGGAATAATGATGGAAAAAACTTATCTTTGTTGAGATTGGATCATTTGTATCCGGATCAGTATAAAGATTCGAATCAGTAAAGTGCTTCATTTGCATCATGTTTCGGTGACTCTGTGTCAATCGTGTAAGCGTCGCGTATCAAATGAAACCGAGATGCAATTGAGCGACGTGATCCGAAACGCTCCGACTCTGAACTATTTACTTATCTCAACCTTGTGAGTGCCGCGTGCCAATTGAAACCGAGATGCAATTGAGCGAATGATTCATTTGAAGCGCTGTTAGAGATTTGAATCAGTGAATCACTTGGAAGAAACGACTCACTGAGTCGTTTCTGTAAAGATTGACACATCTCTAATATGGTACTATAGAGTTGGCAAAAAGAGGCTCCAACACGAAAGTGTATGGACCAGAACCCCTAATGCCCATTCCACAGGCAGAAGTAAAAGCCTGGCTGCGCAAGAGAACAGAGGAACTACACCTAAAAGAATGGACAACTAAGGAGGGGTGCAAGCGAACGAAGGAAGCAGTCCCGGTACCTTGCCCGTTCCCTTATCAAACTAAAGAGAGACAAGATCCGAAAGGTCATAGCCACCATAACCGGACATTGCCTTTTAAACAAACACCTGTACACAATAGGCATAACAGACAGCCCTGTGCAGAGGGTGCATGGAGGCTGAGGAAACGCCACAACATGTTCTTATGGAATGTGCAAGTGTGGCCGACCAACGGGAGAAACTTCTCCATTCCCCGGCGTCCCTGCCAGAAGCATGCAGCAGCCCACAGAGGCTGCTAGCGTTCTGGGAGGAACTGGGATGGATGGAGTAGGAAGGAGGCAGGAGCCTTCTATCATACGCACAATGGCCCAATCGTGAGGCTAAGTGCGGTGGAGCCCAGCCAAACTAACTAACTAACTATGGTACTATATTGTTTCTTAGATATATCTATGTAATCCTTATTTCGCAGTGATTCAAGTTTATAGATAAAATCGGGAACGGTATCTGGCACAGTGTGTTACATTATTTCCATCGGATTCTGAATTCAAAGTAGCAAATGTGCCGTATGGGTATAAATCAACTGACAGAGCCAAATGTAAAATGGGTCGAGACAATTCAACGGACCGCTCGTGACCATTGCGGCGACAACAAAGGCTGTGGGCTAGGAGCTAGGAATCATTTCATGTACGTTTACATGAGCTTCGATCAACACCATCAGCATATATGCACTATGAAAACCGCCGTTATTCTGAACGCCATAAGAGCTATGTCAAAGTCTACTTGAAGAGTCTTATGTATTGTAGCAATAGTCAGCAACAGAACACTGCAGATAGGGTCTAACTTACATCACTTTTCGCAATTGTTTGAATATCGCTGGAATAATGAATAGATCATTATTATCATAACATATTCTATATACGCCTTCATCAAAAGCTCAATTTGCGAATAAATGTTACAAAATTTTTTAATTATAATAAAATAAATCGTAATTATGATAGCAATAGAACAATCTCCTAAATATGTTAAAACTTACGTACTTAATCAATATTCATGGCAAAATTTTCGAACATTATAAATTTCTGTCCAGGGTCAACATATAATGTATTAAAGTTGATTAGGCCTTATTCAACCAAGCTACAGTCAGATTACGTTCGGCTGTAGTCAACAAAACATTGTACAACGCCCCTGGCGGAAACGTAATGAAATAAAATTGTCATAACTTTTGTTGTACGTCAAATAGGGATCCTTATGATAAAAGTCGGTAGTACTTGCACATCTCGCGCTGTTTCAAGCGCATATAGCCCATGGGGAATTTGGTGTGAGGCAAGTTCTAACTCCGGGATTCATAACCACCTCTGTATTCTCCTCTGTATCCAATCTGACCTCTGTATCATAGAAGACTGAGGGACTTACTATTATACATAGCAGAAGACAACATCGTTTCTGACTTCATTTAGTAGAGCAAAGGTTTGTAGATGTGATGAATGAAAATTTAGGATATCATAATAATGATAATTTTATTCTAACTCAAACAAAAAACACACATAATAGGAAACTTACACTTACTGAACAATATAAAAAAAAATTTAACAAAATAAAGAATTAACAAATTAAATTATTCAAAAAACAACACAATTACAAATTTTCCTATAAATTTTAAGGTTGGTCGTGTTAGAATGGGAGGCTAGTTCAGCATGAGCCAGATCATAAGATAGATCTGGCACTGGTTTTCAACTGCCACCACAGATAGTAACGACGTAAGATGTCATGCAAGTTATAATAACTAACTAACCAAGTCTTAGCTGTAAAATAGATCAAATAAATAAATATAAGAATTTTATAAAGAAATAAAATAAATAAATATACTAATAACAAGAAACTTTAAATAAGAACATCTTAAAATTCATACATATACTATATAAAAGATAAATTTATATTAATATTACCTAGCTGCCGCTGCGCGGTTAGAAGGTGGTTTTTTAATCTTTCCTTAAAGACGTAAGGAGAGCTCACCATATCACCATATGGCTCACACAAGACTGTGATGAAAATAAGTTGATATTTCCTTTAAAAGAATTAGTCAACCATGAGGATACGCGAGAAGAGACTGTAGTATAAAACGGTCATGAATTGTAAGAGACATTATTTTTGTCATTGCATAAGTATTTTTCATGGTTATTACGGTTCGCAATACCGTTGCTGACAATACCGTTGTATAATTATTTGGAAGTTGCAATAATGCTTTTTTAAGTATCGAGAAATAACAATAAATTAACGAGCAGTTAAATGGTCTCCTGAAGTATGGTAGAGAAAAAAATAGTCGCTTGAGCGCGGAATGCTCGATCATGTCGTGAACCTCCGTCGTGAACTGTCGCACGCGCCGGATAAGCCCTTATAACAGGCGATCCGATTAATCACCGGCACGATTTCGATCGTATCGCTTGTATAAGTAATTGCTAGGCGCTTTGCACATTTATGTAATTAAAAATTTGAGGAGCGTGGATGTACAGTGCCGTGCCTGTAGTTTTAATACTTGCTTTAAAATCAGTAGGACTTGGTTTTTGAATTTCCGATTTTATTTGCTCAATGTGTCTACGGGAAAGAAAAATATTATGAGGTATACTAAATATGTCTACGAATAAACTCAATGTTCTCTTTGTAGTCGCCAGTCATCTTCATCATAGGTTATCTACGTTTCTATCGAGGACCTTGAACCTAACCTAACCATGCGAGGTGTTTATGCCATAGTTAGCTTTAGGGGTTGCGTGCAAATTGATTTGACTTTCCTAACCTTTGAGCCTTGTATAAGCTTAAAATATACTGCTTAATTGTTGATGAAAACAAAAAAAAAAGTATGTATTCAGATTTTGAAATATGACATTTTCATTAGACATTTAGTTTTAATTTTAAGTGATAAAAAATCCATGGGTATTGCGGGTAGTATTATTTAAGTAAATACATAAAAATACCATCTAACTTCTATTACGCTGGCTCAGTCAGTGTGGATTGAGTAGGTGATTGGAGACTATCAATGTATAGCACATCTTTGGCAAAGTATAGTGCAAACAAATGAGGATGAAAGTTTGTGTTAGTAAGAAAGTAAAGTCAGTATTGTATCTAGTAATCATTGATGTTCTTACTGACTATTTCAGAAAAACTACCCTCCAAGTGATTTTTTTTATATATTCCTATTTAAGCAGGCAAAGTATACAAATGATTAGGCCGTCCATTCGGTCAAGGTCGCCATAGTTGAACCGCGCAGGTAACGTTGATTAGTCGTATCGGCACGTGTAAAGGCAGTGGGCGCACGTGCCGCAACGGAAGCGGGCGTGACGTCACGAACGCTTTGTACGGCCGATGATACTCTGTGATCGTAATTTTGAATAGGAGTCCGACTTCTGAGGTCAGACAAGACGCGGCGTATGAAATCAGAGGAACTATGCTGTAAGTAGGTACTCTACCTGAACTCGTGTCGTGTGGTAGTCCCCACGATTATATAGGACAACAAATCAAGGACACACTTGAGTATAAAGTGATTTTTATATTTGTTGTTGTTTACATATATAAATAATATAAATATGGTCAGAGTTGCATCGTTTGTCCATTGAAACTAGGGAAGTTCGTAAATCCATACTAATATTATAATTGACGTGATTTTTTACGTGGAGATAGTTGAGGGGATGAAGAGTAACATAGGCTACTTTTTATCCCGGAAAAATCGATAGATCCCACGGGATGTGCAATAAAGGCTTCGATCAAAAACTACTGCACAGATTTTCATGCGGCTTTCATCAATAGATAGAGTGATTCTTGAGCAAGGTTTTGCGGTATTTATTATCTCGGAAAAACAGATAGTCCCATGGGAAGCGCGATAAAACCTACGCGCCATAAACCGACTTCCGCGCATATGTAGCCGTGGGCAAAAGTTATGACCCTTAACCCTCTATAGACCCAATCCCGAAATCCACGCGGGCGAAGCCGCGGGCAGAAAGCTAGTTTGTTAATAGTTTGTAGACCGGAAACTATTATTGATTAATATAACGTAGAATCGGCGTCCGAATAAAGTTACTGAAAAGTTTTAGATTTATTTCGGTGTTATATTACATTTGTTACATTAAACAATATTGTTGTAAATCTGAGAGAAAGGAGACTTTCCTGGTATGTTCACGTGTTGAGAAGAGAGAATGAATGTTATTACGATTGTTATGGACATGAAAGTGGATGCAGTGCCTGATTAACTCTTAGGCTAATTAGGCTGCAGCCTAGGGCGCGAGGATCGGATGGGGGGGCTGACTTGACTCAAATCGGTTCTTTTTAGGCCGACCGTAACACACCTGGCGGGGGGGCGTTCTTACAATGAGCCTAACGCGGTGAGAACTCTTGATCAGTCGCTGAGTGGATGGGCTTGTGGAGCAAAGAAAAGATGGATGGACTGTGTGAATGTTGATGTGTTGAAGAAGGAAGCGAGTGTCGAAATGGCGAGTGATAGAGGAGATTGAAATAGGAAGACATGTTGCTTCGACCTCAGTTAAAATTGGGAACAGGGCAAGAGAAAGAAGACATCAAACAACACAAATAAAAATAATAACAGAAATACATACTCTACTAAACTTATATAAGTATTAAAATATTAGGGGAATAAGGGGGGTTTTTTCGTGTGTAAGTCGGGGCTGATATGCATCACTGCGACCTATTAAGATCTATTGTGACCAGCCTCCTATGTAGGTTCTATGTACGCCCTACAGTAGCTCCCTTAACTGGGCACTGACCAAGAAAGATAGGATGTTCCAAGTTCGGATTGTTTTTATTTCATCTGGGTCAAGGATGTGTTTCCCCAGGTGTCTGTTTCTTTTGTGAATCAGCGGTTCACAGTAGCACAAGAGGTGAATTGGTGTTTCACGCTCTTGTTCGCAGACTCTGCATGTGTCAGTGTCCTTTAGTTTCATGTTGTAAAGGTGTCTATTCAACTTGCAGTGACCGGTCAAAGGGGTTGGGCCTCCGGTATTTTACACCGGTTTTCTAATATTCATGATATTACATGACACTGACCATTCTGACTTTGTATCAGTTTAGACTCCAATACCAGTAAAACTCTATCATCATCTTCATTTCAGCTAATAGACGTCTACTACTAGAAAAAGGCCTCCCTCAAGAATGTCTACACTGGTCTGTTCTACGCTGCCAGCATTTAGCGCGTTGCTGCAATGTCATCAAATCTTGTGGGAGGCCTATCAACGGTCCAGCATATGCCTGTCACTCCATTCCGTCCCAATTTTCGTCAGTCTTTCAAGCAAAGTGCCCTGCTCACTATCATTTAAGCAATTCTTCTGGTTATATTTTCTACGAATTCCATCATATCTGATATGATCACTCACAGAAATTCCAAACTCGCTCCACTGCTCTTTCGGTGACTTTGAGCTACTTATAAGGCCTATTGCCATGCGGTTTGGATTCCGTTATCACTGGTATAAAACATGGATTAAAGTTGGTACTGATGCCCTGAAGTACTATATGATGGTAGATGTGCTATAGGTAGCGATGCCAGGCGTCCGGATAAAGCTGGACATAGGTAGGCTTTTTGATTGCGTGTCCGGCCAAAATAGACTGTGTCTGGCTTGTCCGGCTTTTGTTAGGCTTTTTACATTTTGCAAACGAGAGTGGCCGAGCGCAGGTGATGAGAGTCGCCTGACGGTTGCTCACGCAGGCCAAAGTATTTTGTAAACGAGAGTGGCCGAGCGTAGTTACATATGTTGATAAATGTTGAAATATCTAGAATTTAATTTCAACTGATGACTATTTGACTGATTAATAATAAAGTACTTGCCTAAGACTGATTTGGCATTCGATTTTACTTATTATTTCTCTAGTATTTAACAAGATTTATGATAATATTCAAAAATCTTGATTTTACATACAATTTTATGTCGTACCGATTAATTCTGAGACAAAGCCCTCAATAATGTAGGATGTTCGGCCTTCGTACCCAAATGTCCGGGCAAACTGGCTGGTCTGACCGGCTATTAGGTTTGGCAACCTGGCAACCCTAGCTAAGGTGTATATGTGAAAAGCACCGGTGGTGCAGTGGTCTCGGCACTAGTCTACATATCGGATAATTCGGGGATCCGGGGTCGATTCTGCCATGCACCAACGTGTACATCATTTTTCGAATTTCAAATTTACATTTATTTCATGCCGGGAGGATGCATAAGGGCTGTGATAATGAGATGTGCTATGTAGATAGATTATTTTTCGTGTTGGAGTCTATACAAAAAACATTGTCTCTTCGTAATATAAATAGAAGAAACAGCACTTTACAGCTGTTTAATGACGTAATTATTAATAATAACATAAATAATACGGTCCTATTATAACGGAAACAGGTCAGAATTGGCGATATGCCGGTGGCTGATAAGCTCGCCTCGACGCTGGACAGCCGCGATAACGTACACTGACGGCTGCTTTAATGTGCCTCGGCGTCCACGGCGAATGAGTATGCTACGTTAAATAAGCTATTTACATAATTGTACAAGTTAGTATACAATGTATGTATGTACATATAATTACGCCTGGTCACCCCGAAGAGGTAATAAACACCCAAATTTCGCCAAGTTTTATTAAATCTTAGTTTAATAATTATAGTTGTTACTAATGGACTGATAGTGAGGAGTTCCTATTAACATAAACAGGCTCTTCGCGATCTAGATCTGGATGGATCAAGAGCTGGATACAGAAAGCAGTGATTCTCAACGCGGTATGTTCTGTCTGTTTTGCATCGAACGCATCGAAACTTGTCGACTTTTCATCGATTTGCAATTAATTGTAATGTAGCTGCAGGGGTCCACCGAACTCTTGGAAACTTTGATTTAGGGAAATATATCAAATAGGAAAGTAGATGAATTAAAGGAACAGATGCCTCATTATGAAAATTAGACGTGATTGTTAATTTATTTGTTATTGTTAACAGTTCAAGCAGAAAATGGGAACTTTTCTTTAGTGCGGTGATTTTATAATTAAAAACACGCTGGCAATCTAATCGATTTGATAATTCTGCTTGCTTTATTCCTGTCTTTACGTTTAGCATTTTATAACTTTATTTTTCGAGTGACTATGGAATAATTATTATATTTTAATCGGCCAATTGCTATATCCGATTCATATGGTTTATATTTTATCATTCAAGTTATTTAAGGGCCGATTTTTGAATGGACAGATAAAACTTATCGGAGAAATAAACTATAAGCGACAAAAATAAGGACACGTTTCTACTGACACTTACTCTTACAAATAAAGTGTCCATAATTGTGCCGTCTTATAGTTTATTTCTCCGATAAGTTTTATCTGGCCATGGAAAAATCGGCCTTAAGTCGATTAATTGATGCGTTATAAAAACTATTATCCAACTGTCAAATGTGGTAAATTTCCCACACTATTGATATTTCCATTTGTCAATTAGATTTTTACTCAAGGAAGATTATATGTATCAAATTTATCTGCTATGGTTTTAACTTTGCTCAAAGTACTATATTTTTGTAATATTTGAATAAATTTCATGTATTAAAACTCGTATTTTCTTTCGTATTAAGACTAAATCAAATAGTACCGCCAAGTCATAATTTTGGTATATCTTAATTTTGTCACCAATGTGAGTGTGACCAATTATTTTTACATAAATAAATAGGTAAAATTTTACATCTAAAAATACTGTGACTCTTACAAGTGACATAAAAGCTGACCCAACGCGAACATTTATGTAAATTTTACCGTGTTTTTATACCTCTTAATATTTTCCATTTAATTTTTGACGTAATCACATCATCTTCATACAACTGTGTGAATTAATAAATCGATTACATCAACATGCAACGCAATACATCGCCTTTCCAAAAACGGCAAGACGCTGCCTCATAAAATGAGAAGGCGCCCTCTCCCGCGTGCATTACGACGTTTCAGAATTAAGCTCGTATCTCAATTATCGTGACACCTTATATGGGGTTATCGATAACCAGTCTACTGGCGACTTGTACCGATCTACGCTTTCTTGCGACTCGGTACAAGAATTGTGGGATATTACTGCACAGTTTAACGAACTACGATAGGGTTGTGTCTTACAGTTGAATATGGTAGTCTGATTATATGAATGTTTTATTTAAGTAATTTTATGGTCATAATTGGGCCAGGTTAATTGGTTTAGGTGTAAGAAATACGCATTTATTTACTTATGTACAATCACATATTATGTTGAGCTTGCTCATTTTATCATTCGTAATCCATACGGCCATATTGGTCAATGTCTCATCATCATCCTTTTGCCCATTTCCCATTATCTGGGGTCGGCGCAGTAGATCTTTTTCTTCCATTCCTTTCTATCAGCCGTCATTTCCACGCTTACTCCTTTCATTCTTATATCATTCTTCACACAATCGATCCATCTTTTATTCGGCCTTCCTCTGCCCGTGTATCCCTCCACTTTCATATTCAACATTCGTTTTGTGACATGACTTTCATCCCTCCGCATCACATGTCAGGCTTCCTCTTATATACTCATTCCTTATCTTATCCATCCTTGTCACACCACAGATCCATCGTAACATTCTCATTTCATTTGTATGCAATCTATTTTCATCCTTCTTCTTGACTTGATATTGGTCAATGTCTAACCGTGATAAAGACTCATAATCGCAAACATTTTTGACATCGGCATAGTTAGAAAGTAGCACCTGTGAAAATAAACGCGCTTTATCCAAAAACAGAGAATGTTCCTTCGCGGAAGGGGTTGTTTCGTTAATATCAGCCGCAAAATTTTAATCCGAAAACAATAGAACATGCAGGAACACGAAATGTTAAAACTTCACGCGTAAACAACCTCAGAGTTTGGGTTTTGGTAAAATATACAGAGTCCAAGTTTCAGGCGCTTTCAAGGACGAGACTTTACAAACAGAATCATGTGTAGAGTTATTAATGTCAAAATCTCGATTCATACTACCAGCTGACGTTAATGTCGCTTAAGCGTCATCGCTGCTAATACCAGGGCACGGTTCGAATGAGTTTACAGAGTTTATAGTACTTTGGGCGTTCATAACTGTTCCGAATGGAATATTACGGTATAATTGACAAACGCCAGTCGTAAATCGTACGCTAAATGTATTACTGTGTATCAATACATCATTTTTTGCTCTTTCTACCTCGCGTGGAATGATGGAAAGGTCTACTTCTGTATTCTTGCTATGTTTGCTCTATGCTGTATGTTTTATGTTGTATTTTATATATTGTGTTTACTGCTTTTGTTTAATGTCGTGTCTTTGTTATTCTCGTTTGCTTTGTGTGTGTGTGTGCTGTGGCAGTGAAATTATTATTATTATATTATTATCTATTATGTTCCTTATCTTTCAAAATTACTAAATGACAGTTAAAATTGACACTGACAATTAACAGTCGTATGACAGAACGCTCAAGTGATTACGTTCCGAAGCATACAAGATGGCGACGTTAATGATGTCAGATTGAATACTGTCATTGGATGCTATAATTCAAATCGACTTTTGAATGCTGATCAATATGTCGCAGCCAACTGGTTAAAATAGCTGTTCAATCAAACAGCTAGCCCTTTGACTGAACGACGTCATTCAATCACACAGCTATACGTCGTTTAGCCGACTTGTTGATTGTAACGTTCAACATTACAGCTAGACGACGCTTAGCCAACTGGTTAAATGACAAATTAACTAAGGTGACCATTAGTTTAGTACTTAATTTGTGAGAATAGGAAGACTTTTTGTAATTTCTTGGGAGGTTATTCTTGAATTAAGTTTAAGAAGTGACCAAATGTTTGATGTAATAAGTAAAAATTAAAACCAAATTATTAATCATATTATTGTTTATTGCACCAAGCAAAAAATTACAAACTCAAAAATTTACGAAGCAAGAATCATTTCATAATCCCGTAATTTCTCCTCGAATATTTGCTTAAATTTTGATTCACTCGTATCACTCGTAAGTGACCTCATAATTTCTGTCTTTAATAACACGTGTAACGAATATTTACTACTTACTTTCCGAAAAATATCTTTAAACAATCACGAACCACTACTAGTTGACGCCATATTGAAAACAAAACTCACCTAGCGCTGCGGTGGTGAGCGCTGAACTAATTAAATTAGACGGCGGCTTTTGAATCACCTGTATTGTTGAACGTTTTGAGCGACTCTAATATTCAATTAATAAGCTAGACGTATGGTTTAATGGCGTTGTTCAGTCAAAGGGCTAGCTGTTTGATAGAACGGCTATTTTAACCAGTTGGCTGCGACAGATATAACGGAATGTAGTCCTAGAGTACCGAATCAATAAATTTCAAATATTAACTAAAATTGCCAATTGATTAAAATTACGAATATCAAATATATCAAACTTTTATTAATATATGAAAATAATAGTAAATTTAATTTTTTTAATAGAAAATATCATAGTCTAACCTAGAACTTAGGTTCTAGGTTAGACTATAGGTATAGACTTAGGTCTATACCCGGTTACTAACGGCAAATAAGTCAATACCATTATCCTAATGGAATACTGCATTTATTATTAACACAAACATATTAATTCATAGTATATACACTTTTACAATTAAAATTTTATTAAATCGTTTATCTATACTAATATTATAAAGAGGAAAGATTTGTTTGTTTGTTTGTTTGTTTGTAATGAATAGGCTCCGAAACTACTGAACCGATTTCAAAAATTCTTTCACCTTTGGAAAGCTACATTATCCCGAGTAACATAGGCTACTTTTTATCCCGGAAAAATCGACAGGTCCCACGGGATGCGCAATAAAGGCTTCGCTCAAAAACTACTGCACAGATTTTCATGCGGTTTTCATCAATAGATAGAGTGATTGTTGAGCAAGGTTCTGCGGTATTTTTTATCTCGGAAAAACGGATAGTCTCACGGGAAGCGCGATAAAACCTTCGCGCCATAAACCGACTTCCGCGCATATGTAGCCGTGGGCCTATAGACCCAATCCCGAAATCCACGCAGGCGAAGCCGCGGGCAGAAAGCTAGTTTATTATATAAATATTCGTTAAATTTAAAAATTGTGGACACCATAAAAAATATATATATCCAGCAGGCCTTATAACTTAAATCAATTACATTAACATATAAATAGTTTATAACTTATCACAGTGGTTTAGTTCCCTGACTTTTATGCTAGGTCAAGCTTATATTACAAGTCTGTAGTTCGGTAACAGAAGTAGCATTTGTTATAGTCATGTACGGTGAGATAGTCATGACACGGAACATGTCATGACTATCTTACTGAGTATCTATATCTATATCTGAGACTTAAGACTAAAACAATAATAATAGAGAAAAAAAATGATAGAAAATAATGTAAATAGGCATTCTTGTCACTTACAATATTTCTGTGTATGTGTTGTGTGTGTGTGTGTGTGTGTGTGTTGTGTGTGTGTGTGCCTATAATCTTATAAAGTTACAAACTCATTCCAAATATAATTAAAAGACTGAAATATTTACATACAAGTGACATAAATATTTCAGTCTCCCTATTAACATGTTGGACATCCGGGAAATCGGATTTTCTCTTAGAGAAGAGATATTTTCCTTTGTTAAAAAGAATCCATTCATTGTATCTCAAACAATGTTCATGTTAAATTAAATCGAATTATCCCATAGAAAAGACACATTTTCCTTAGTAAAATCTAATGGCGTCACAATGTACTCGTAAGCCTATATAAAATTACAAAGAAATCGCTTCAGCCATTTTGATGTGAAAATGTAGCCGAAAGATTAAGTTATACTCAATTTACAATATCGTACTAGTAGTGTAGGGATATACAGAAGCCTAAACGCGACCCAGTTATTATTCTGTTTTATATGTATATTTCCAGATCAACAAGTAGATAGCTGTCACTCGCTCATGATTTACGACTACGCGGCCTCTGACAAGATCGCATCGATTTTTTCTTATAGCCCTATGAAGTTTTCTCTCGCGAAAATAATACGTTCAGTTCCTCCTAGCCGAAAGGATATTGCTTTTAGATGGCAATCTTTAGAGCTGCGCCATCGGAACTTTGGGCTTAGTTGCGATAGCGAAGGGCGAAGGCCTTCAGTGATACATTGTTCTCGGAAAATCCACATTTTTTGGTGTTCATTAAACGATCTATGAACGTGGATTGCTTTATCCATTGCCAAGTTGGTATTTCGTAGTTGTTATTTGAAATGAAGTTATCACGATATTGAATAATAGAAGTTTTATGTCTCTGAACACAATACTGAATCTGAATCTTTACTGAAACCATTTCGCCGCATTTTCAGGCCCCTATTTGAGAACTTTTGGACCAGAACGCAGAAATTTTCGTCATCTAGTAAGCTATAATCACATACTTAAAATCCAAAATTTCAAGTCTCAAGGTCATTTAGTTCCGAAGTTTAGCGAAAGCAAAGTTTCGCATTTATGACACTTACTCACTCGCTCATGATCATCAAAATAGAACTTGTACTTCCCATAACCTCAGAGAGCTGAAATTTGGTACATAGTTAGGATTTTATGGCCAAATAAAGGGAAAACTATAAAAACTAGTGTTTCTACTAAAAGAAGTGAAATCCCACCAAAAACATTCTGTAAAAAACTAGCCAAGTCTCGATGGAGCTGCTAGTTTATCTCTAAAATGTAATGAAATATAACAAAGTCGTGCCAAGTATAATGTTGTGTGACTTGGCCGTTGAAGGGTAACACCACGTTTCCAAGTGGCAATTTTCCATCGTCAATAGGTAGCGGTCCTGGCGACAGATTGGACAACGGCTATTCAAATAGAAAAAATGACATTTTTTCTATTTGAATAGTCGTGACTAATCGAAAAATCATTTCGAGCGTTTTAGTACGCCTGATGTCGCTGACATTGTAAGAGGCTGGCCAGCTACAAGATCCGCAACAAATGTATCGCGGGGCACCGCAGAATGCAACCTAAAAAGGTCCGGCTTCCTTACAGGGCGAGCCGTATATGGCCGGCTACCAAACAGGCAGGCAGGCAGCCGGCGGGCAGGCTGACACGACACGACACTGCGTTTCGAAATTGTATTGCTAACTGGAAAGTGCTGCATTGAAAGTCCTATTAAGAACTAACGATAAATATTATGTGTACTATGCACTGGCTAGTGACCCGTGACTTCGTCTACGCAGGGTTAGGGGGCGTCCATAAATTACGTGAGATATTCAAGCGGGGGAGGGGGTCGAGTCAAATCTCACTTAATCTTACGTTGGAAAGAGGGGGGATCTCAGCAAATATCACGCAATTTTTTTATAACACTAACTGTCAGCACTATTGATTACTACTAGTCTTAACGAGTCGTAAATAAAAGTTGTTTTTTTACTTTTTTTGTAATAACAATCTAGCGCGTTTACGAGAGAAACCCACATTTTGAAAAATCTCACGTGAGATTGAGGGATGGGGGAGGGGGTTCAATAAAATCTCACGATGGGTTAAAGGATAAAATTGCCGTTTTGTATGAAGATTCTTACTTATTTAATTTAATACTTCATACAATTTTTATATACACATGTTAATAGACAAACTATGTAATAACATAATTTTAAACGCCAGAAAATTAGTTATCATAAAGTTATAGTCAATAACAGGTTCATTTTTTTTTGTAAATAGCGTAATTATTATATTATGTGTCAAAAAGTGAAGGAAAAATAAATAATTTCATTTCATAGTTAGAAGCCTATTCAAGATGAGGGTTTATTCGATTAGTTTTTTAAGATCTTCCTTTAAAAAAGGGAAAGGGATGCCCTTTCCAACTGCACTCAAGTAGATATTAAAATCCGAGTCTCATTCTGTATTAAGAAGTTCAGTTGTAAAATTATTCAAATAAAGAAATTGAATTCCCATTTAAGAAATTAATTTCCCTTTACTTTAACTTTTTATTGAAATCCCTATAAAACTTAAATAACCTATTTAATTAAAATTAGCAAATCGTCGGCAGCAAACGATATTAACCCCCAAAAATTTACTCGTAAACTTTATCTGCTTATAATATTGGGATAGAATAACTTAAAAATTTAATATAAATTTAAAATGTTTCAATTTCAATACAACACTACATATTAAAACATCAAATATTTCTGTAAGCTCGGCCACGTGCAGAAAATGAGTTTTTCATTGCACATTTGAGTTCTAAATACAGGAAACTAGTAACGGTATTAGAAATTGTAAATTTCTTCCTTTATTCCTTTGCTAAGGATAATGTCAATGGATGACAATTACTTTTTAGCCGGCTTAATCACTATGGTGCATACTTTATAGCTTAATAGAATTAAAATAAAGCACACCGGACGGCTGCGAAACTTCATTTTAAGAAACTGATGCGTGACAACTTTCAATTAAAAAGCGATCGATAAATGACTAGTAGTTAAACAAAGAAGTTAATTTATTAAATTAAAACCACAAATATTGAACGAAAGAGCGCACAGATTTTTATCATTATAATGGAAGCATAATTTTTCTTTATCATCAGTCAAATCAGCAACCTTTTGTTTACCTTGAGCGATTAATTTAACAGATTCCAGTTTATGAATTGTAGAGATGAATTTTAATATTATAATTAATATGGTAATATCGGAGCGGCCCGCGTAAATCTTAAAAAGTTATGAATTTTTCCAATTTAAGTCGTCCGACGACTGACTGCGCAAAGTTATTGGACACTGACTCTGATTAAAAATTACACGAGATTGGACGATAACGTTTATATAAGACTAGCCGGTAGCCGCGTGTTCGTCTGCGCAGGATTAGTATTTGGCAGAGCACGCCAGAATAGATCGCAGATAGTAGATTTTTTCCTATTTGTTTGACATTTATCATCATATTTCAGACGATATACATAATATCTTTATAAATTGCAGCCTATGTATTATTCTGATATATAAGCTATATTACTGTAAAGTTGCATTAAAATCCATTAAGTAGGTTTTACGGTATAGAGTAACAAACACTCATGCATACTTACAAACTTGTCCATACTTACAAAGATGTCTGAGAGTTTTCCTGTTCTTATTAAAGTTAATGTACAATTTAATAAAATCCATTAGAGCTTTCTACGAAACTAGATCTATTTAGGAACAAGATAACTTTGTCAAACTATTTTTTCCTAACGCAATATTTCCCAAACCTATTACGTAGTGCTTTATAAATTTTTCCCACTTTATATTTCTGACATTAAAATCAAATACTATTTTATCGGTCTCGTCATTAATTCAGAGAAGATTTATAACATTATTATTCACAAATAAAAACTAATTCAATAAAAAATGTTTAAACAGTTGCGTTTGTTGAGACAGTATTTTCATTTCTTTGGTCAATCTGAAATTGTCTATTTCAGTTACTTTCACAGTATAATGTCCTACGGCCTTTTGCTTTGGGGCTGTGCTGCTGACATAGATACTATTTTTGTGCTTCAAAAGAGGGCTATAAGGGCAATCTATAAGATTAGCTGCAGGGAATCGCTAAGGGAGAAGTTTGAAGATATTAACATATTGACTGTTCACTCGCAATATACATATTTATGAAAATCTTTTGTATGTTCACAAGAATATAAATACATATAAAAGAAATCACAATATTCATAATTTAAATCTAAGAAATAAAAATGACCTTACTGTGCCCGGAAGTAGGCTCCATAAAATAAGCAAATCCTTTGGTTGCGCTGGCATTCGTTTTTACAATAAGCTACCAGGAGATATACGAGATTTGTCAATTAACAAATTTAAAAAATACATAAAATGTAAACTTATGAAAAAGGCGTACTATAACACTGCTTGTTACCTCGAAGATAAAAGCCCCTGGGCATAATTATCCTGGTCCCAGTTCTTGGTGATCCTAATTATATTTAGCTGTATTATTATTTTTTTGTTACTTGTATTGTAATATGTTATTTGTATCATAACTTTCCTTTTGTTTGTTTTAAGTAGCTGATAATATGTTTTTTTTTGTTTGTATATGACGATTGTAAGTGATCACGTGTGATTCTAAGCAATAAAAGTGTTTGACTTTGACTTTGAATTTATATTTTTATTTTTGTACAGTCATGTAATATCATATAAAGGACATAAATAAATAAATAAATAAATATTTGTTACACTTACACCAATTATCCTAGCGCAAACTAAGCTAAGGGTTGTGCTATGGGATCTAGGGTAACGGATAGACATACATATATAAATATTTTTTATACAAATATATATCAACAACCATGATTAGAGTACAAATGCTCGTATTCATCATACAAACATCTGCCCCCACCGGGATTCGAAACCGGGACCTCAGAGATGGCGACACCTTCAAACCGCTGTATTATCCACTCGACTATAGAGGTTATGTAATATTATGATATATACATTATTAAATTTGAATGTAAACTTACTTCCTTTTTCCTCCAAGAAACTTATTTTTGTATAATATTAGAAGGGAGAATAGTAGAGTAAGTTTAAACTTCAGGCTTTTAAAATCACATACTATCCATACTTGTGTATGGATAGTATGTGATTCATCCCTTATTCTAACCTCGTAAATAATAAATCGTCTACATAATAATATCGAGAGCCTAAGAAAGGTCTTAGGCTCTAAATTATCTGTGTAATTGAAATTTATCCATTTTTGATAGTTTAATGTAAGATATTTGTCTATCATATCGCGTTTTAGTGACATAGCATTTGCTAACATGAACACGCTGCAACTGTTGAATTTCCCGTTAGTTTAAATTAACAACGGTCAATAAATTATTGCTATAATATTAATTTGTAACAATATTAAATTATTGACGACCTAAACGAATGTACTTGGTCCAAATTGGTGATATATTAATAGAAGGTCGGGTCAAAAGTACTCGTAATCGGCGAGCATGTATACATAAATAGAAGTCGAAGAAACTGTAATTATGTTTGGATGGAAATCTGTAATTTCTGCCTACCCCCACGGGAGACTTGAGTATATGTTTGTATAATATTAATATTTAATATTTACTTACTCATTACTTTCATATTCTTTCATTCTTTCACATAATCATATTCTTCATAATCACATTCACTTAATCATATTCTTTCTTTCTTCTGATGAAAATCTAGTCAAAGTGGCAATAAGCCCCTCCATTACATAGTCCGGGTGTTTATTATATCTCTACCTCTTCGGGGACAGTATAAATAATATAATTACTCATTAAATAAATAAATATCTCTTACACTTACATCAATTAGCCTAGCCCAAACTAAGCTCTGTAAGGCTTGTGTTATGGGACCTTGGGTAACGGATAGACATACATATATTATACATATATAAATATTTTTATAGAAATATATATCAACAACCATGAACCCGAAACCTCAGAGATGGCGACACCTTGAAACCGGTGTACTATCGACTCGATTATGGAGGTCGTCAAACGTCAAAGGTGTCTTCTACGTAGTAAATTCTTTTTCATCCGTTCATTTCATCATCATCATAACAGCCCATATGCATCCCCACTGAGGGGCACGAGCTTACCCAAACTACGTTAGGGTAATAGACCACCATGCTGGCCCATTGTGGATTCGTTGATCGTCTTTGAATTTCTTCGCAGTGTATGCAGCATCTCTACAATAATTTTCGTCATCGTAGGAGCGTCATATAAATTCCCTCGAATAACTAAGGTCAAGCTAGCCCGTGGGTGTGGGTAGATCGCTATAGCGCACCCCGCCATGCGCCCCGATATGGGCTTGGACACCGGGGGGTTTTAGTGGATAGGCCGGTCCCTCTGACCGGAGAGCCCCACACACGGCCGCGCCTAGCCAGCGCGGTGACAAGGTGCATGAGGTGCATTTCCCCTCGAAAAAAATAGGAGCGCCATATAAATGTACATTTGATATTTTAAATACAAAAAACACATTAGTACATGGCGGGATCGACACTACTCGGTGCATTAAAAAAACCTACCAAAAAGTATTGGGAGCAAATGGTTTGCATTAGCTTGAATCATATCAGAAACCGTTCTGAATACGTGAGCCGTTTTGCAGTATCTGATCGAGGAAGCCCCTCGGACCTCCACTCGACCATGGAGGTTCCGTTAACGCCACTTAAGCCGTGCTGCGGATCACGCCTTGATTTATAATCCGGCGCGGTTCAGGGGAGCAAACACATGTTTTCATGGGAATTTCTTAAGGTTAGACGTTTCACTTTGTGGGCACTATCAACAAGCCTGAGGTAAAGCTGCGGTTCCGCTGACAGAGATTAATGACCGCTCACACCTCACAGGGCCGCACTAGGTAGGCGCAGGGGGAGGCATTTAGGGGCGTATGTTTTGGTATATCTATACAACTGTAAATTGAACATCACACCAAGATAGATGTATTTTAAGATACGACTGGAATATAAATCAACATTCGATCGTACCCCACTTAGATGCAAATAAAGTATCGTGTTATTTACAAATAATCGCAAAGAAATCTGTTTTAGCAATCACGTTAATTATGAGGAAAATGTTCCACGAATACGCGTCAATTTCGAAAATGGAAACCCACAAAGCAACCGTCGCCAAAGGAATTGGAACTCATATTTTCACTAACAATAACTTTCCCAAAGAATTCCCGCTGAAGGATTTTTATTATGGCGGAGACGGTAGTTAAATTTAATGTTTTCAGTAATTAACAAATCTTAAGACCCTTGAATATGAGCAGAAGAGGCCTTGGCGTCCCGATTAAGGCTCGATTAACGGCGGCACAAGTCATGACCTTGTAATGATTTTAGTTGCTAAGTATAAAGTTTTAAATAAACCTCAATTATTTGTTTTGCGTTTGTGAAATAAAAATATAGAAAATAATAGATGGTGGTTACTCTTTCACGTACAAACTACTGAATAGATTTTATTGAAACTACTATTGTAAAGTACTTATAGACTTAGTACTTATAAAGCTTATATATCAGAATAACATATAGGCTACAATTTAAGAAAATACTATTTAATTCCCGCGACTTCTGCATATTTCGAGTAGCTTATATTGGCGTGGCGTAGAGCTAACATTATGATATTGAAATTATCACACAAATACTAATCCAAGCCAGCCAATGCAGCGCAATACATAGATTTATCGTTTCATCTTAATAGGACCTTCAATGCAGCATTTTCCAGTTAGCAATGCATTTTCGATAACACATAGACTAATACGTTAAGCTAATATAAGCTACTACTAATCCTGCGCAGACGAAATCGCGGGCACCAACTAGTCATATATAAACTGATTCAACTTGAAGATATACGTTAAGCTAATATAAGCTACTACTAATCCTGCGCAGACGAAATCGCGGGCACCACCTAGTCATATATAAACTGATTCAACTGAATTTGTGCTTTCTCAAGAAGAACATACAAATGTTTCTTGGATGTATATTACTTGGTTCTATAGCACAAATTATGTACTTAACTTATTTCAGTTATTATGGGCAAATGTATAATTTTTTATAACAAGATTTCAGATAGCGTAGCTTAATTGCCTCTTTATAAGTTCAAGGTACATGTTAAAAAGACGCTAATGAGTAAGGGCTATTACAAAGTCAATGACTATTTAAATGATGCCAATGCTTGGTGTTGATTTGAATACATTACATTCTAAAGTCCCGTATAAATTGTAAACACACATGTGCATTGTATGACTTTTGATAAAGCTGATAAGTTTCTTGCGCCTATTCGTAGGAAAAAAAAATTGGACGATTCAAAAGAGCTTTCTATAAAGTTATATTTGTATAAAGTTAATTTTGATTTTGATTGTATTTATATATTTTTTTAGGGAAATGTGCGGTGTGAAGACAAACATCGAGAAGGGATTACTTGGATGGTCTGACCACCTAGAAAAGATTCCAATGTTCAGACTCCATAAAACTAGCTGTTCGTTCTTGGGGAAATGTATATCTATGTTTAACAAACTTCCGCAAGGTGTCATTGATTTGCCTTTATATAAATTTAAAATCCATATCAAAAAGACACTCATGAGTAAAGGTTATTATAAAGTAAGTGACTATCTAAATGATCACAGTATTTGGGAATAGGGACACTATTCATAGAGCCATGTTTGGTAACAACATTATCAATCAATCAATACATAGTATAAAACAAAGTCGCTTTCGCTGTATGTCCGTATGTATGCTTAGATCTTTAAAACTACGCAACGGATTTTGACGCGGTTTTTTTTAATAGATAGAGTGATTCTTAAGGAAGGTTTGTATGTATAATAAATGTATAATATAGTAGAGAAACACTGATAAATTTAAAGGTTTCTAATGTGATGTCGTAAATAAGCACGTTTTTTTGCGCTTATATTGCAAACGCTGGCTGAACCCTACGAGATAGACCAAAATAATGTACTACAGTATTGTACAACTTACAAAAATCCACAAAAAAGTCCGCGATGGTATATGTCTATTTCTTAGGGATAACCCACCATAACCATTTTTTCACTGCACCCGTGCGATGCCGGGGCGGGTCGCTAGTTTATAATATTGTATTATTTTTATATATGTATGTAAACATACATACGACTGTAATCGTATTAGGTGTGATTGTATCTTATACTATATTGTATTTTTATATTATATTATTATAATTATTATCATTGTAAAGAGGAGATAAAAAATAGACCTTCAGAGTTTCTTGCCTGTTCTTCTCGAGAAGGCTCTCCTTAATTTCCGAACAGGTGTCGAGTCAATTTTTTTATTTTTTTCCTTTTTCCTTATTCGTACGTACGGACAAGGTTTATGTTTTTTTTTTAAGCTTTGTTTTTTTTTGTTTTGTCTGTTGACGTTAATAAGTGCCTGTAAAGGTCTATGTTGAATAAAGATTATTTTGATTTTGATTTTGATTTTGACTATGGGTTGAAAGGTTGAAATCTCTTGTAGAGATATATTGAGCGCGCGTCTGTTAACTTGTGAATATATGGACCGTTTATTTTGAAAGTGGTGTAAGTCCATTTTCTTTTGTTTCGAGAAAATTGAAAATTACTGTATTTGTTGATTTTAAAATACAGGCAAATCATGTGAGGTCTGGCATTGTTTCTATTGTTTTAAGTTTTACAAAACATGGGATTTTTTTGATAAATTAAACAGGAACTAGTTATATATACAAAAATTACATTAAATTAAGCATGAATTAGTTGATAGCTCATTTTTCTCAAATATGAACTTACACCATTTTCAAAATAAACGGTCCATATCGTTCCAAGAAATGTCTATTAATTGACTTAAACCTCTCCTAAGTTTTTTGACAACGATCGGTATTATTGTGCTACCATCCAGCGTCTTCATACCAAATGGTGGTCAATTTTGCTTTTACCGGCATATGTTCACGACCTCCGCAGTCAAGTGGTTGCTATACCGGTTTCTAGGTGTCGCCATTTCAGAGGTCCCGGGTTCAAATCCCGGTGGGGGCAGATATTTGCGTGATGAATGCGAGCATTTGTACCTTAGTGATGGTTGTTATAATATATTTCTATGAAATTTATTTATATATGTATAATATATGTATGTCTATCCGTTATCTAGATCCCATAACACAAGCCTAGCTAGAGTGCCACAGCTAGAGTGTAAGAAATATTTATTTATTATGTCTCCCAATCGAGAACCTTTCCGCCTAACAGTTATGGTGTGCGCACTGCCATTTACGCCTCGCAATTCGTATCAATACATAGTATAAAACAAAGTCGCTTTCGCTGTATGTCCGTATGTATGCTTAGATCTTTAAAACTACGCAACGGATTTTGACGCGGTTTTTTTTAATAGATAGAGTGATTCTTAAGGAAGGTTTGTATGTATAATAAATGCATAATATAGTAGAGAAACACTGATAAATTTAAAGGTTTCTAATGTGATGTCGTAAATAAGCACGTTTTTTTGCGCTTATATTGCAAACGCTGGCTGAACCCTACGAGATAGACCAAAATAATGTACTACAGTATTGTACAACTTACAAAAATCCACGAAAAAGTCCGCGATGGTATATGTCTATCTCTTAGGGGTAACCCACCATAACCATTTTTTCACTGCACCCGTGCTAAGCCGGGGCGGGTCGCTAGTACTTATATAAATAAGATGACACCGCTGTCCGCTTATGCCTTGTGCGGCGTTTTATTCCTAAAATGGACGGAGGCGGTCTCCCTCGGATTTTTCATACTCGCTGAGCGGAGGTAAAGAAAATTAGATATTTCCCGAGTTAATGAGGCCTTATCGGTGCGAGCCAACTCGAGAGACTCACTCAATATTTTGTGATTAGCTTTTATTAAAGTTTTTAATAATGTTTTCCCGCTGTAAGCGAGAAACAAACATAGTTGATAGCGATGTTGGGGATAAGGAAAATATTGGTGAAGACGAACCCTGTGATCTTACGATTCCATAAATATTATATTTAAAGGTTATTTTTGTTAGGCTTTTTTATATTTTATGCTGGCGCAATAAATGTCACTTTACATTAAAACTGTCACTTGCTTGCGTAAAGGTTTTATATTCCGTTCCGCTCCAAAGTATAGGCTACAAAAAACTAAAGGTTCGTTATGGGCATAGTGTAGCTGAATTGTCTTTTCATAAGTTCAAGTAACATGTTAAAAAGACACCAATGAGTAAGGTCTATTACAAAGTCAATGATTATTTAAATGATGCCAATGCTTGGCGTTGATTTGAAAACATTAGATTCTAAAGTGTAAATATTTGTTTTCTATACTAATATTATAAAGAGGAAAGATTTGTTTGTTTTTTTGTTTGTTTGTTTGTAATGAATAGGCTCCGAAACTACTGGACAGATTTCAAAAATTCTTTCACCTTTGGAAAGCTACATTATCCCCGAGTAACATAGGCTAATTTTTATCCCGGAAAAATCAACAGATCCCACGGGACGCGCAATAAAGGCTTCGCTCAAACAGATTTTCATGCGGTATTCATCAATAGGTAGAGTGATTCTTGAGCAAGGTTTTGCGGTATTTTGTATCTTGGAAAAACAAATAGTCCCACGGGAAGCGCGATAAAATCTTCGCGCCATAAACCGACTTCCGCGCATATGTAGCCGTGGCCAAAGCTATGACCATTAACCCTCTATAGACCCAATCCCGAAATCCACGCAGGCGAAGCCGCGGGCAGAAAGCTAGTCCAATATAAATTGTAAACACATATGTACATTGTATGATAACGATATAATTTATTGTAAATGTTGTTATTACTTTTAATAAAGCTGATAAGTTCCTTGCGCCCATTCTTCTTATCAGCTAAACAATACGTCCTGAATGGGTAGTAGGAACATTTTTTTTCTATAAATTCATATTTGAATAAAGTTAATTTAGATTTTGATATGATGGGTTGTGTAGATTTCTACTTGTTTCCATGTAGTCCTGCAGTGATAATATAAATTTGATAATTTATCATCACCTTGTCTATATACCACTGTTATATAGGGACACAACATCTTCTGCCATCCCTTTCTATCTTACGACACCTCTAAACTGATATTCTTCACAAGCATATCCATCTTCCCGCATTGAATTCACTTTGGCTTAGGTCTTCCCCTACCTTTATTTCAATCCATAATCATAAACATAACACTTCCCGTAACATGGTTACCACCCCTCATTATAAACTATGCTAGTCTGTTCTTATTTTGTTACTGGTACTGACTTCATGAATGAATAAATTAATATAAGAATAAATAACTTTGCTAATTACATCAATACTAGCTTTCGCCCGCGTGAAATTAGTTTTAAATAACCATTAAAACCGCTTAAATAACCATTTTTTAGTAAAGGATAAAAAATGGTTATGTTGGCTTATCCCTAAGAGATATACCATCGCGTACTTTACTGTGGAACTTTTTAAGGTGGACAATACTGTAGTACATTATTTTGGTCTATCTCGTAAGGTTCAGTCAGCGTTTTTACAATATAAGCGCAAATTTACGACATCACATTAGAAACCTCTACATTTATAAGTGTTTCTCTACTATATTATGCATCTATACTAATATAATAAAGCTGAAGAGTTTGTTTGTTTGTTTGTTTGAACGCGCTAATCTCCGAAACTACTGGTGCGATTTGAATAATTCTTTTTTTGTTGGATAGTCCATTTATCGAGGAAGGCTATAGGCTAAATAACATTACGCTATGACCAATAGGAGCAAAGACAGAGCGGTAAATGTGT
The DNA here is from genome assembly GCA_036419045.1 of Scirpophaga incertulas. NCBI lineage: Eukaryota > Metazoa > Arthropoda > Insecta > Lepidoptera > Crambidae > Scirpophaga > Scirpophaga incertulas. The sequence continues at coordinate 193,677 of CM071637.1, forward strand.
AAAAAACGGGGAAAATTATTCATTTTTGAAGGCTTTCTTTGCGTGCGCTGCGAAAACGGTTCAAGATACACAAAAAATATGTATGAAAGAATTATTCCTCTATACATGATCTAAAAAAAAGTCCGCGACGGCATATGTCTATCTTTTAAGGTTTAGTCACAATGACCGTTTTTATGGTACCAAATTTGGTCGAAATAATTTGTTTAAGTTGTATCAACATAATAATACTAAAAATTCTGCGGAAACTCGACCATTCCGAAAATCCCGCAAGAACGGGAACTATGTGGGAAAAACCAAAAATCTGCCGGAAGTCACTATTCCACGCGGACGAAGTCGCGGGCAAAAGCTAGTATATTATACATATAAACCTTCCTTAAGAATCGCTCTATCTATTAAGGAAAACTTCATCAAAATCCGTTGCGTAGTTTTGAAGATCTAAGCATACATAGGGACAGACAGACGGCGGATAACGACTTTGTTTTATTCTATGTAGTGATTAACATTACATTATTGAGTTTCACTGGAGTCAATATGTTATCATTTAATATTTGTAAATTACTCAAAGTGGCTGTTGCTAACAGTTTGTTGTTTATATATGCTTCATTTTTAATCATATTAACAACAAATCCTCGGACATAATTTCATCACTACGATATTACTCAATAAATTTAATTAGACCCCCGTTTCACCTTACAAGATTATCATCTGGAAGGACCCAAAGGATGGATACAATTTAAATTTAATCTAGCGAAATACGCTCATTCACAATATTAAAATATGATTGCGCGACTGGGAGGGGTCGCGAAGCAATCAGCATCTGATCACGTGTTCCTTTTCAAAGCGGCTTATCCTCGCTAAGCCTCCAGTCTGCGGATTCATCGCCCACACGAATTCCTACCTTAAGTTTAAACTAAATTAAGTACAGTTCATATTAAAACGGCATAAACCCATCGGTTGGCTGGACCCGAGACGTATCTGGGCGCGGCTACTACGTCTTCAGGTACAGGCACCTTTGAAGCTTTAATTATTAAGGAATTTCCTCAGAATTAATTCGAAGATAAGCCGACTTCGCTCTTTTTGCGATCCGCATAAAAATTAGGGATCCGTATTCATTATCGGCACCTATTTTGCGTAATAAAGAGCCCTTAAAGAGGAGATTAAAATACAGGGCGAACGAATGAGCGATCAAAGATCCAGCGCAAATTTAAAAGTCCACGAAATTCGTTTCGCTCGCTATGCAGACAATGGCGGCATTATTCATTGTAACAAATGTTAATGTTCTTATTTTAAATAATTAGGCCAAGTTTAATTGGCTGTTACATTCGATGGTTGTATTAAGACATCTTTTGGCGAAATTGTTACTTTGCTGGCTTTGTGTTTGACGTCAAAAGTAAGCAGAAGCCTATATACTTATAGTACCTAAGCTTGAAGAGCAACATTACTATAGCTCCAGACTCAAGCATTTGAAAACCCTCAAACGCCTTTCTATGGTACTAGGGCTCACGAAGATGGTTTTGGCTATCACTACATGTTGGAACATAATCCTATCACCATAAAAAAGAAATGGTACTAGAAATACTTTCAAAAAGTTTTATCAGAGGTTGGTCAGATCCATCAACTATGAAAAGGACAACTTTGAAAAAACACAGGCAGGGCAGGTAACAATGATTCTATTTTTTCGATATAAAAATATATATTTTTAAAATAATTTTTATTAATTAACAAAATTATTGTGAGCCATAAATGCTTAAGGCAACGTCTTTGTAATCAGAATTTGTAAGATGGCACAGATGTGGTAATACCATATGGACCGTACACAAATACATAATTACTATTTGACTATGAAATTAGACTTTATCCGATCGTATTTAAAATGTCTTTGTAAATACTTACCAACTTCCTGTTTTTTTTTAATGTATTATGGACAGGCATTTGGCCTCGATCTCACCTGATGGTAAGTGACGATGAGGCCGGAGATGGTCCATGCCTGTCCAGATAGTGCCTATTCACTCTTGCCTTGAAAAGGCCCAGATTGTATTTATCAGGGAAAATATCCGACGGGACGGAATTTCACTCCTTTGCTGTGCGCATTATAAAAGAAGAAGCGAAACGCTTAGTGCGTATAGGTGGTATATCAACAACATAAGGGTGGAAACCCAACCGCCGTCTAGTTCCCTGAGGTGGAATGGGGATGCTGGAATCCAATTGTGCAATTCCATCGCACACTCTCCGAAATGCATCCGATAAAAGATGGCCATAGAGGCTACCTTGCGTCGGTGATCGAGGCTCTGCAGTTTAGCCTCTACTAGACGTGAGTCACCAATGAGCCTCCTAGCACGTTTTTCGATTGAGTCCAAGGCAGCCAGTTGGTATTTGGCAGAGCCGTCCCAAAGATGACAGCAGTATTCCATACACGATCGATTTAAAACCCACTACTATTTTTAAGTCTAAAGTGCAAGTTTTAGTTTCAATTGAAGCTTTGAATTAGGTAAATTATAGATCCCCTTCCGTGGCCGGGGGGCGTCGTCGGTGGAGGAGACCGGGGGAGGTAGTGAGCCTCCCCCGAGGAGGGCTCCCCTGTATCGACGGGGGAGCGGAGGCTGGGGGTTCCCGGAAGAAGCTTGATGTTCCCGGGGGCTCCCTACATGCCTGAGGAAGGCCATCCCTGAGGTTTTTAGTGGGTAGGCCTCCCCCTTCTGGGGAGGAGAGCCCCACATAACCGCCGGCTCGCCACAGCCGGGGTATGCAATTTAATGCATTTTCCTCAGGGGAACAAAAAAAAAAAAGGTAAATTATAGATAAATAGATAGCGATTTTAAATTGATTTCTATATTATAATGGCTATGTTGACGCTATCGACGAATCATGATATAACATACCACTACAGCCAATCTCTTGCCAAATTGATGTTACAAACAAACGCGTTCCACATAGTTCAGTGTGTGAGCGAGTGCGTGGTGAAAAATTCAGATGCCCGTATTCGGTTCTCCCTCGTTTGACATGGAAATGTGCCAGCTCCAGCCTACTCGTTGCGACTCACCGCTGAATTTATTCAAACGCCCCAACGCAGCAGTAGATCGTCTGTACGTTTTGTAGGAAAAAGTATATTTGAAAATAGTCATCGGAAAATAGGAAAAACTGTACCCACTAAATGTCTTCCCGTTTCTCAAAATGCTCAACTTCGTCAATATTTGTATAGAAGACTTTATGGCGCTTCTAGTGGAAAAAAATAATAAACTAATAAATTCTTGAAATTAATATTTTAACTTTAGCTAGTCAATATATATATGATAATTTAGTTTTTGTATATAGAAACTATAATAAATTCAATAAAAACAGTGATCTACATAATGTGAATACTAGAAACAAAAATAAACTTGCCGTTCCAATGTTCAGACTCCATAAAACTAGCTGTTCGTTCGTTCGTTCGTTCGGGGAAATGTATATCTATGTTTAACAAACTTCCGCAAAGTGTCATTGATTTGCCTTTATATTAATTTAAAATCCATATCAAAAAGACACTCATGAGTAAAGGTTATTATAAAGTAAGTGACTATCTAAATGATCACACTATTTGGGAATAGGGACACTATTCATAGAGCCATGTTTGGTAACAACATTATTTATAATATTGTATTATTTTTATATGTGTATGTAAACATACATACGACTGTCATCGTATTAGGTTTGATTGTATCTTATTCTATATTATATTGTATTTTTATATTATATTATTATAATTATTAACATTGAAAAGAGGAGATAAAAAATAGACCTTCAGAGTTTCTTGCCTGTTCTTCTCGAGAAGGCTCTCCCAATTTCCGAACAGGTGTCGAGTCAATATTTTTTTTTCCTTATTCGTACGTACGGACAAGGTTTTTGTTTTTTTTAGCTTTTTTTTTGTTTTGTTTGTTGACGTCAATAAAGTGCCTGTAAAGGTATATGTTGAATAAAGATTATTTTGATTTGATTTGATTTGAAAGAGTGAGTGACAGAGGAGAGTGGAAGAGGAAGCCACGTTGCGCCGCCCTCAAATAAAATCGGGAACAGGGCAGGAGAAAGAAGAACAAGTAGACTGCGGCAGTATTGGTGAAAGTGCCTTCGCATATGAAAGGCGTGGGAACTAAGCTCGTCCAAATTGATTTTTTTATATCTATGACTACTACGTCAAATATCGAAAACAGACTTAAGACGACAGCAACTCAAGATGTGTGACTGCGATTTTATATCTTAAAAGCACTGCAGCAATGTTTATATTAGTAATATGGTAAAAAGACATTGCTAACGTTTTAGCGCTACAGCACATTTTCTAACATTTAAATACAAATTTAGAATGATCTCATATAAAATAAAATTGTGTACGTTACATCACTCATTATGTGCACGACGCACACTTATTTTTCGGGGTTGGAGGCACGTCGGCACACTTCAAATGCTGGGGTTGGTGAAGGATTCGAACGGTGCGTTGCGGCCCGGTGGTGGTTGCAGGAAGAAATGAGAAGCCAGTTTTCTTTGTTCGGTCGGCCAGCAGGGTCTTCAGGAGCTTTCTGTTCGGTGGTGGGCAGTCGTCCGCTTCAGTAGGAGGTCCCCGTCGTAATCCGTATCGACCCGGGGGAGTCCCGCAATTTATTCCAGAGAAAATCCCTACCAAAAAATGGGATTTCGAGACCCCCCTGGCGAGGTCTTACCGTACAGAAAGCACCTGTCGAACCCCATTTTGCCCTTTATTTTACTATTATTCTTACAATAAATTCTTATTATTACTTTGTTCCCTTATTTTCATCCCTTTCATACATAGGTAATCTGCAGGGGCATATTTTTCTCTTTATTCTGCCGTTTCAAGTACAACTATATGTTATATAGTCCTCGAGATATACTCGATAATACGTCGGAGAGGGTGAATTTTCATCCCTATTTTTGGCTTAATTTACCCCCTACAAATTACCTATAAGCTTTAAGTCCTTCCCCTTTGGGGCAAACATTCGGAGTGTATATCCGATACTATATCTTAACTCGCTACCACTGAGAATGCTCTGTGATATACATATATATGCACTTTAATCGGCGTGCGATAGGACATTAATTCGACATTTCCATACATTTTGTGAATTCTCAGTGGCCGCTCGTTTACAATTTTATAAATTATTGTGCCCTATTTACTTGTAATATTGTTCATTTAATGCGTTTACATATAGTATGCCCTAATTCAATAACAATTTCCTTATATCTCTCATACTTTTTCCACAAAACTCATTTGTTTACATTCTTACGCAACTGTCCTTATCTAAGGAATTTCAGGAAGTATTATGCAATATATACCTATCTTACATACTATATGTAGTCTTATCACTAAGGGAACCTATTCTATGTTTATTTATTCATTTCCTAAGCTACGTTTATCTTTATTTCTTATCTACGCTTAGTACTATTCTTAACTATCTTATATATGTAATACATTCCTATCAATTAATTATATTCTACGTAATTATTTATTTATTTAACTATTCTATGCTTATTCTATCCCGAACACATTAATTTATAGAAATGATCACGTATTTGAATTAAATTGAAAACTATTTATGTATCACTAACGCTCCGTCCCGGCTTCGCCCGCCCATACATAACATGGCCTTCCTCAATAAATAGGCTATTTAACACGGAAAGAATTTTTCAAATCGGACCAGTAGCTCCTGGGACTAGCGCGTTCATTCAAGTAAACAAACAAACAAACTCTTCTAGTTATAAAGATTTCTATAGTAATCTAGTACTAAATATAGCCTAAGTTACTCAGTGATAATGTAGCTTTCTAATGAAAAAAGAATTATTAAAATCGGTGCAGTACTTTTTGAGCTTATTACATACATACAAAAATACAAACCTTTCCTCTTTATAATATTAGTGTGGATAATGCTTGTTTTCGAGTTCCGCAATCTTCCACAATTGACAGCGTACGTCAAAATCAAAACAATTTTTATTCAACGTTGGCCTTTACAGTCTCTTAATAAGGTCAAACAAATCTTCTTATATATAAAAATGAATCGCAAAATGTGTTGGTAAGCGCATAATTCAACAACGCCTGGACCAATTTGGCTAATTTTGGTCTTGAATTATTCGTAGAAGTCCAGAGAAGGTTTGTACGTAGAGAAAATTAAAAAAAAATCGGGTGGGGCTGTGCGGGGCACACGGCCGTTGGTTTTAACGTGAAACGTCTATGTTAGGGAATCGATTTTAAAGTAAAAGATTGAAATAAAAACAAGATTGACGGTGTTTTAAGTATTTAAATAAAAAACTCAATGTCACAACAGCGAGCTGACTATATAAGTGATATATTTACACCACATTTTTGTTTCTAAGACTAATAGTTTTTTAATTATTAAGGTACTATGATATAGACCTTTTCGTTACGGTCCACTTTTTAAACCTGGTACCCGTATGTTTCGGCGCGATTGTAAAGACGTTCCACGTCAAAAAATCTTGATAAAGTGTAAAATCAACATCTTTCTATACTCCCATATACAAACAATTTGTATTAATACTTAAAAGCCAATTTGAACCTTTGGCAAAACAATCGAAGACAAAAAAAGTGACGTTAGTTCTGTCAAACAAATTTAATGTCATCATATGTCATTTCAAGTAGGAACAAAAAATTGCCACTTTACAAATCTTTTTGACAGGACGAAGTCTGTCGGGTCCGCTAGTCTATACATATAATAAGACAGTAAAAATATTTTGTCTGTACATTTAGTATTTTTGACTGAAATGGATAGAGGGGCACTTAAATAGATTATTAGAAAGCAAAAAAAAATTTTTGGAATTTTTTGTCTGTCTGTATGTATGTTCACGTTTATCTCCGAAAGTACTGAACCGATTTGCTTGAAACTTTCACTATTTGCTTTGTTTTAACTCAGAATAATATCTAAACTTTGTTTCATCAAAATCGGTTCATTAAAAAAAAAGTTATCGTCATTTTAATGAACTCAAATAAATAAAACTGGAGTGTCATCTGTGAAAATTGAAGACGGTGAAATTTTAATCAAAAGTACTGTGAAAATAGTATTTGTGGAAAAGCTCATTGTTTTGTGCCATACTATACATACATACATACTAATATTATAAATGCGAAAGTAACTCTGTCTGTCTGTCTGTCTGTTCCGCTTTCACACCAAAACTACTGAACCGATTTAAATGAAATTTGGTACACAGATAGTCTGGAGCCTGAGAAAGGACATAGGCTACTTTTTCATGCAAAAAAGGTTGTAAAGGGTTGTAAAAGGTTGAAAGGAGGGATTATTGGTTGTATGTAAATATTGTTAAAACTACTGAACCGATTTAAATGAAATTTGGTACACAGATAGTCTGGAGCCTGAGAAAGGACATAGGCTACTTTTTCATGCAAAAAAGGTTGTAAAGGGTTGTAAAAGGTTGAAAGGAGGGATTATTGGTTGTATGGAAATATTGTTAAAACTACTGAACCGATTTAAATGAAATTTGGTACACAGATAGTCTAGAGGCTGAGAAAGGACAGAGGCTACCTTTTAAAGCAAAAGGGTTGTAAAAGGTTGAAAGGAGGGGGTGAAAGGTTGTATGGCAGTATTGTTAAAACATATCCTTCCTGTGGGAAATTCGAATATAACGCGGGCGAAGCCGCGGGCGGAAAGCTAGTATAAAATAAAAGAAGCTTAAGAGCATAACTCAGAATTGTGATTTTTTCAGGAGACAAAAAAACAGTTCAATATTGTAATAAAAGTATTTGTGGTAAAAAAAGAACACATATTTCGACTATGTAGTAGAATGAGTTAAAGTAAATGTAAGTAGAATAAGTCTTGTAAAAAATTCGCATGTTTGAGATTCGTAGTGTTAGATCTTGGGCTGTGATATGCATTCAATGGGGTCGGCGCTAGCACGCGTGTTCAACACCTCGGCGCCGCCTACGTATTAACTTGTCAATATAAGACGTGTATCTGTTTCTGACTTGCACATCTTCGGGGCGAAGTTAAATTAAGGGCGGCGAAAGATAAATGGAAAAAAGTCTGTCAATATCTCCCTTTCATTAATGGCTGAGGAGCGCTGCGTGTTTCAAACATTGGTTTATGCTTACTCACTGTATAACGTGAATGCTGGCGCTGCACTTATGCTATTGAAATATAGTCCTGAATGAGGGGCGAAATTGCTATTAAAGACTTTAATTTTTATATCAGACTGGCTGATATCGTGCCGCGTGACAGCTGCGAGAAGTGCGGAAGTGGCGGAATTATTTGTTGCTGCGGAAATACTTGAAAATATTTTTGTAGTTATATGTTACCGCAGAGAAACTATACGTCCATATTACCTATCTTCGTCCTATTAGCAATGTTCGCATTTTATGCACCGGCTACCGCTCTGGGCCGTATCGGCTTTGAACTAAAGCGCCCGCTCTAAGCTTTAGTTCAAAGCCGATAAGGTCTTTACTCCAGCACCTCGAAGCTTGGCTCCACGGGAAGGGGGAGGTCACCTACCGATTGACTCAGATACTCACCGGGCACGGCTGCTTCGGTGAGTATCTGTGTCGAATAGGACGGGAGGGATCGACACATTGTCACCACTGCGCATCCGACCTTGACTCGGCCCAGCACACGCTGGCGGAGTGCCCCGCGTGGGCCTCCGAGCGCCGAGTCTTGGTCGTAGAGATCGGGCGAGATCTGTCTCCGCCGGCATTGATTGCGGCAATGCTGGCGGACGAGGGAGGTTGGAGGGCTGTGGCCTCCTTCTGTGAAGCAGTGATGCTCCAGAAGGAGGCCGCCGAGCGGGGTCGGGAGATGGCCGATCCCGCTCGAAGAAGGCGGCGCCGGGCTCGGTAGCACAGCTGCGGCGCCGCCGCGGGTCGCCGGCGGGCGCGAGGAAGGCGCGACTGCTACGGCGACCCGGGATGGACCACGCCCCTTCCGTGGCCGGGGGGCGTCGTCGGTGGAGGAGACCAGGGGAGGGGTAGTAGCCTCCCCGAGGAGGGCTCCCCTCTAGGCAGGGGAGCGGAGGCTGGGGGTTCCCGGAGGTGGCTTGGTGTTCCCGGGGGCTCCCTACATGCCTGAGGAAGGCCATCCCTGAGGTTTTTAGTGGGTAGGCCTCCCCCTTCTGGGGAGGAGAGCCCCACATAACCGCCGGCTCGCCACAGCCGGGGTATGCAATTTAATGCATTTTCCTCAGGGAAACAAAAAAAAAAAAAGGCTGCACGTGTAAAATGTCTGGCAATAAGCCTTAAAAAGTGTCACTTTAACATTGTTATTGCAACACATTGTTATACACATATTATGTCTTAAATTATTTCATAATTAAATACACAAACTATTTCTTAACGTAACCATAACAACAAACAGAAGCCGCTATCCGAAGAGCCCCGAAAATTTATTCCAGTTTTAACCGACACAAACGTAATGATCATTCGACAACGGTTATTAATGATCTGACAACTCAGTTATCAATAGCACTCTATCGCTTTGAGGGGCCAAGTCAGTATCACTGAGTTTTCATTAAAAAGTAAATTGTGGAACCCAGCCGCGGAGGGCCAATCGGCCATTAGGTAGAAGTGAGCCGGGGGTGCGCTCCGTGCCAGGCACTAGGAAGCGCCGGTAACAGCGCTTTGTTATTTTAAACTGGAGTTAAGAGACGTGCCTACATAGGATTTCGTTTAGGCTGGCTGTGTTACACTTTTTGAAACCTTAGTACATTTGTACTTAGTACAGTTTAACTACAATAATGTTTATTAATAAGCAGACAGCCCACCCACAGGTGTCTGCTTGGTTGTTACATCAGTAACCAAAATATGATTCAAACTCAAATTCAAAATCATTTATTCAGTCTGGGCTGTTACAAGCACTTGTGAATGTCGAAAAGCTACGCCATCGGTTCGCAAATCTACGGCGGGAGACCTTGTACTGAGAAGAACCGGCAAGAAACTCAGGCTGTTTTTTTCCCTGTATTAAATAGATACAGAGTCGTCAATTTGGAAAATGACTTCAATATTGATAATTCATGAAGTCACTTTCCATTACATAATATAATTAATAAAAATATAATTTGAAAACATGCCTATATTAGGAATGCCGTGTCATACAGTTTTAAAGGAATATATTAAAGTTAAATTAAAGTTATTATAAATACGAGTAGTACCCAGTATAGCAAAGAGCAGACTCATCTCCGCTGGCAGCACCCGTTCACGAAGATATAAAGTCAAAGTAGCCAGTAATTTCACTGACTATCTTACTTTCTTCACACTGGAACACAGCAATGCAAACACTGCTATTCTTTGAGATCTTACAGTGGCGGTATTATCGCTTGGTATATTGTCTCCCTCAAGTTTAAGTTTCTCCCTGAACTGTATAATTATAGCTAACACTTCAGTTTTAGCAACGAATAACTACGTTTTAGTTAAACTAGCTACTCGCTCCGGCTTTGCACGGGTACAAAGCTGATACTAATTACAATACAGAAAAACTGTGAACGTTGTACGAGTATATAGTTGTTTGTAATGTAAGTGGAAAAAGTGTAATTATTTACACATTAGAAACTTCAAAAATAACAGTATTTCTCCACTAATTAATGGATGTGATTATACATATAAACCTTCCTCTTCAATCACTCTATCTAATAAAAAAAACCGCATCAAAATCCGTTGCGTAGTTTTAAAGATACATACGGATATAGGGACGGAGAAAGCGACTTTGTTTTATACTACTCGTATGTAGTGATATTGAAAAGTCCTACAATTAACTGTTAAACAAATACATTGAAAAAGCAGCCGATAATTTCACAGCGAACGAAACGTTTAAAAGCGACATGACTTACAGTGGCGTTTTGTTTAATAAGCGGTTCTTCGCTATGTCAGTTTAAAAGCTGCGTTGTGTGCGAGGCGCCACATGGCGAGTCATTGTTTCCTATGCATGCTTTCCTGTTTCAATTATGTACGTTGCAATATCAGAAATGGATTATGAATATTGGTAAATGATATACAGACAATTACAAAATTAGGCGGGTACTCATATTTTAATACATACTTGTTCTATATATAAAAGGTATGAAAACTTGTATATTCGTCCCTTGAATATGACCACCTAACAAACATTGATATCCACCGTCTTAAACTAAGTTGGGACTCTTTTGCACACAAGAATTAGAGCCCTTTTTGGAAAGTAAAAAAACGCGAAGTATACTAACATTTTTAAAATAAGTTTATTTTGCTCACTAAATAAGTTATATCGACTACGCTGATGTCTGTTACTTAGATGCAACCGAAGAGCTACTTAATAAGCTAGAGCGCCTTCAAAATTTAGCCATTCGCTTTATATTCAGTCTGCGTAAATTTGACCACGTGTCTGATTATCGTAAGCAGTTAGGGTGGCTACCTATTCGCTTGCGTAGAAATCTATACATGCTTTCCCTTGTGTACAAAATTCTCCACTATCCCCAGTTTCCAACTTACCTCCGAACCCGTTTTAAATTTTGTGCCGAAAGCTCCCGCCCCAAGCGATCCTGTGTTACTAAAATGTCCTTGACATTCCTAAGTCCAATTCCGTATTTTTTCAAAAATCCTTTTCCGTTCGTGCTGCCAAGCTGTGGAATAGTTTGCCCGCTTCCATTCTTGAGAGACCATCCCTTATATCTTTCAAATGTCTTCTGAAAGAGTACTATCTGTCTAATTAATTGTATTATATTATATAATTATTTTATATATGTGTATATATATGTATGTATGTATATATGTATATATATACATGTGTGTATATATTTATTTATGTGTAAGTATGTATATATATGCTTAATGATGTGTACATTTGAATAGGTTTTAAACAATTAATTACCCCTGCAATTTTAACGTTTTGCACCACTACTTGGGTTGACTGGAAGAGATCGCTGTTAGAGATAAGTCCGCCCTTGTACACTATAATAACTATAATTTTCATATTTTATTGTACAATAAAGTATTATATATATATATATATATATATATATATATATTCCCGAAAATAATTATATTCCCGAGGAAAAACAAAAATATTGTTTGCTTGATGGATGGATTGTAGATGGCGCTGGGTGTCGCTTAAAACAAGGTACAAAATTTTTTACGTGGAGACAGTTGAAGGGATGGAGAGTAACATAGGTTACTTTTTATCCTGGAAAAATCAAAAGGTCTCACAGGAAGCGCGATAAAACCTTCGCGCCATAAACCGACTTCCAGGCATTATGTAGCCGTGGGCTTAACCCTCTATAGACCCAATCCCGAAATCCACGCGGGCGAAGCCGCGGGCTGAAAGCTAGTTTTATAAAAAAACCAAAAATTTATAAATAAATAAATGTTGTTTTATTAATGTCAATAAAATATATAAAAAATGTAATATGTTGACTACCTTTACTAAGATGTTAGCATTCTAACTGTTCTGCTATGTCTCCCACATTTGATATTTTCCGGTTAAAAGACACTTGTCCGAACTTCTGGAAACTTCGAATAAACATAATATTATGCTAACTAAACGCGCCGCGACCGGGAAAATGAAAAAAGCAATATGGCGCCGCGGTGTTTTAAAACTTTAAATATATTCCAGAAGTCGTTGAGCCACGACCCACTTTTAATGCTACCCGCATTTCTGGTCAACGCTACCTTGGATAAGATTTTCAAATATTATTTTTTAAACAAGATTTTCTGTTTGGCTGACTGCATCTAATTGGGTAGATGACAATTTTTATGCTATACATAACAACAGTTCTCTTTTCGATGAGAAATATTGTAGAAGTAACGACGTATCTGCGATTATTACTTTTGAAGATACAGCGCCATGTTTGCACCGCTGTCGCGCAAAAACGCTCCATACAAAGTACACTGCAATCGTGACGTCATAATTTACTAAAGTCGCCTAATTTGTATGAGCGTATAAACAAAATTGCCAATAACTTTGTTATTTTTACTTTTATTGATATACTTTCTATATTAAATAATGTTACATTTAATGTGAGGAAGTTAGAAAGGTACTCGTTTTATTGGAATTTTGTAAAAAATAATTGCAAATTTTTTAGAAATCTAAAAGTAATATTAATAAAAATTAAAGTGAAACTTCTATATTGATTTACGTTCATGAGATAAAAATTTCTCAACTTTGATAATCTATACTAATATTAAAGCTAAAGAGTTTGTTTGTTTGTTTGTTTGTTTGAACGCGCTAATCTCTGAAACTCTTGGTTCGAATTGAAAAATTCTTTATTTATTAAATAGTTTATTTTTCGAGTAAGGCTTTAGGCTACATAATATCACGCTGCGACTAATAGGAGCGAAGAAATAATGGAAAATGTGGAAAAAACGGGGAAAATTATTTATCTTTGAGGGCTTCCGTTGCGTGCGTTGCGAAAACGGTTCTAGATACCAAAAAAATATATATGAAAGAATTATTCCACTTGAAATGGTCTAAAAAAATGTCCGCGACAGTATATGTCTATCTTTTAATGTTAACTCACTAGAATCGTTTTTATGGTAATCAAATTCGGATATATCGCGTTGTCAAGATCGGGTAACAGCTGAGGTGGTTGTTTGCAAAAATAAATAAGATACTCAAAATAACTATTCCACGCGGACGAAGTCGCTGGCACATCTAGTTAATATAATAAAAATAGGCATATTCAGTTGTAGTCATAAACTCTATTGCCCCCTTTTTTTTTTGTTCCCCTGAGGAAAATGCATTAAATTGCATACCCCGGCTGTGGCGAGCCGGCGGTTATGTGGGGCTCTCCTCCCCAGAAGGGGGAGGCCTACCCCTAAAAACCTCAGAGATGGCCCTCCTCAGGCATGAAGGGAGCCCCCGGGAACTTACCAAGCTACTTCCGGGAACCCCCAGCCTCCGCTCCCCGTCGATACAGGGGAGCCCTCCTCGGGGATGGCTACACTACCTCCTCCGGTAAACTCTATTGCCCCAGTCTATGGTAAGATAATATATAGGCCAGCATTTGTTTAATTATTAGAAATTATTTTGATTTTCATTAGTAACTATTGGACATTATGTAAAGGACAGTTAAAACAATAGAAACAAAGACCTCATATGATTTGCTTGTATTTTTAAATCAACAAATATAGTAATTAAACTGTAATTTTCTCAAAACAAACGAAAATGGACATGACAACTTTCAAAATAAACGGTCCATATGTATTTTTTTACACTTTAAGTATTACACTGTAATTTTGTGTATATTAGGTATAGCTAGTAGTGACAACTAATTAGGCTAATGGCCGTTTTCACCAACTTTGTCTTAGCTTAGGCGACTCCTAAGAGACATGCTGTCTCACTCTTTTCAGTTAATATAAAAAGTGACAGCATGTCACTTAGGAGTCACCTAAGCTAAGACAAGATTGGTGAAAACGGCCATAAGTGTGTTATTTATTTATTTTTCAAACTGCATATATTTCTGCGAAAATTTTAAAAAGTAAACAATTACACTTTTAATTTGTATGTTTTAGCTTAATTACGTAAAGTTCTTTGTTGCAAATTATATATTATCTGTGTTGTTATCAATTACGGATTGAAACTGTTAGATTGTGAATTAACATTGAGGTTTTATTGACATAAAATTTCACGTTTATTTTAATAAAGCAACAATGTAATTGCACTATCTGTCAGTTTAAATAAAACTTTAATAGCAACAAAGAAACGTAATCGGTTACAGATGTTAAATGATCTTCTCTAATAATATACGCTATGCCATTTTTTTTAAAATAAAACGTCATAGAGATGTTTAAAACAATAGTTTGCTCCTAACAAATATGAAAATAATGTATCTTCAAACCGTTCTCAGTTTAATTTTTGTTATTGGCTGCACTGGGCTAGTTATACCAACACAACGGCATTACAAGATTACAGGCGAGTGCTCACAAGATCGCCTCGGCTTAGCTGGAGCCAATAATTCCAATTATGGATGCACAGACCGTAACACTAATAAGTCAAATTGAACAATGCATGTACCATTAATTGTTCGCTTGAGTATACGAGTATCTCTCTATACCTATGTATATATACTACAATATACATATACTCATATCTGATTTACGTTCTATCATAGACGCTGTAAAAAATTCTACGTCGAAGGCAAAGACTAAGTTTAAAGAGTGTTTAGAGGTTTCAAGGTTTCGCCATTTCTGAGGTCCCGGGTTCGAATTACGGTGGGGGCAGATGTTTGCGTGTTGATTGCGAGCATTTGTACCTTAGTGATGATTATATATGTACGAGTATAATATATACGTCTATACGTTGCCCTAGAGCCCATAACACAAGTACATAACTTACTTTAGGTTAGGCTAATTGATGTAGGGGTGCAATGTCAGATAACCTTTTTTTTTTTTTTTTTTTTTTTTATTGCTAACGTTGACAAACAAGCAGGCTGCCCACCTGATGGTAAGTGGTAACAGTCGCCTATAGTACATGTGGTTCCCACGAGATTCGCAGCAAATCTGCAAACCTCATAAGAACCACAGTGTACGTTGCCAACTTGTGACATAAGATGTAAAGTCACAGTACCCAGTAATTTCACTGCCTATCTTACCCTTCACGCCGGAACACAGCAAAGCGAACCCTGCTGTTTGGCGGCGGAAATAGGTAAGACGGAGGTACCCATGCAGACGACCCTGGTACAGAGTCTACCTCCTAGACTGCCTATCTTACCCTTCACGCCGGAACACAGCAAAGCGAACCCTGCTGTTTGGCGGCGGAAATAGGTAAGACGGAGGTACCCATGCAGACGACCCTGGTACAGAGTCTACAGTCCTCGTAGTGCACCCTGGGCAACGTCTTTTGACGGCTAATAGTCTGACAGAGGGCCCCCGAGAGGGGGGGCGTAGGATGACCGGGTCCTACCTGGTGTGCCGCTTATAGCGACCAGTGGCAGACGGGTGAAGCCCCTCTTCTTCTTTAAGAGGGGGCGGCTGTCGCTCAAGGGACTCATCTTGTCGCCATACGTTGAAGGGGTCGTGATAGCTGTCCGCAAGATGCAGCTCTCTTTCGGGACGACGCACCTGGCGTAGTGGGGGGATTATTGAGGATTTTACTGGGTTTACGTTTCTCGGGGTATGCAATTTCATGCATTTTCCTCAGCGTAAGAAAAAAATGGTAATTGGTGTAAGTGCAACAAATATTTTATTTAGTTTGATACATAACAAAAATATTTGTCAGCACGAGACCATTGGTTCGCTCAAATCAGAGAGAGTTTGCTTGGAGTTGTGGAATTTTGTTTGTTAAAAATATGTAGTATTTATTTGTTACGACTGTGTTTTTTTAGTTTTGTCTGAGAGTAACGCCTTAACGACTAACGTTTTCGCTAAGAGATGCCAATGTAAGTGATAAGAACGCTGTGTCATAAAAAGTTATATACAGGGTGGAAATTTGTAATGCCACCTGGAGGGGAATTACTCTTAATACTGTAGATAGAAAGTTTTACTTAAAAGGAAACATTCCTTTATTTTTGAAAAGAAATAAAACTGCATTCAAAGATTTTTGAAAATTCACTTGCCCCACCCGGTAATCGAACCGACTAAAATCTGCAAAAGTTTCAACCTGTATTTTTATTGCACCGATTGGTAGGGTCAATTATAAGGATCAAATCTCTCTAACAAACTTCATAAATTAAATGAAAGGAAAACAATGAAAACTTAATTCAAAGAATTAATAATTTAAGATTTCATTGATTTCATTTGTTTCATAGTAATTTGTACGTTCTTGTAATGCAGACTCCTTTCTTATGCGATATAACTGCGTGTGTGACGTAGTTTAAATATGGAATGTTATGTTACATTTGAGAGTACTTCCCCTCCAGGTGGCATTACAAATTTCCACCCGGTATATATATATAACTTAGTATTTCGAGTAGCTTATATTAGCGTGGCGTATGTCATTATGAATTGTAGCGAGTATGTTATATATTATTATAAAGTTTCAATAAAATACTGTTGTCAACAATATCAACACATTCTAGAAAATAGCTTAATTATTTAAAGCAATGGAATACTAGCGTAACTTTTATGACTTGCGCTCTTCCCGACTGACTAAATACTGATCCCAACCAAATCATATCTAATTATTACACCTTTTAAAATCAAATGTGCAACTGTGTTCCGCCACGTGGCTCACTGTGCTGCCATCTATCCTCGACCAAGTCATCTAATCATTACATCTTTTAAAATCAAATGTGCGACACTTCCGCCACGTGGCTCACTGTGCTGCCATCTATCCTCGACCAAGTCATCTAATCATTACATCTTTTAAAATCAAATGTGCGACACTTCCGCCACGTGGCTCACTGTGCTGCCATCTATCCTCGACCAAGTCATCTAATCATTACACCTTTTAAAATCAAATGTGCGACACTTCCGCCACGTGGCTCACTGTGCTGCCATCTATCCTCGACCAAGTCATCTAATCATTACATCTTTTAAAATCAAATGTGCGACACTTCCGCCACGTGGCTCACTGTGCTGCCATCTATCCTCGACCAAGTCATCTAATCATTACACCTTTTAAAATCAAATGTGCGACACTTCCGCCACGTGACTCACTGTGCTGCCATCTGTCCTCGACCAAGTCATCTAATCATTACACCTTTTAAAATCAAATGTGCGACTGTGTTCCGCCACGTGGCTCACTGTGCTGCCATCTATCCTCGACCAAGTCATCTAATCATTACACCTTTTAAAATCAAATGTGCGACTGTGTTCCGCCACGTGGCTCACTGTGCTGCCATCTATCCTCGACCAAGTCATCTAATCATTACACCTTTTAAAATCAAATGTGCGACACTTCCGCCACGTGGCTCACTGTGCTGCCATCTATCCTCGACCAAGTCATCTAATCATTACACCTTTTAAAATCAAATGTGCGACACTTCCGCCACGTGGCTCACTGTGCTGCCATCTATCCTCGACCAAGTCATCTAATCATTACACCTTTTAAAATCAAATGTGCGACTGTGTTCCGCCACGTGGCTCACTGTGCTGCCATCTATCCTCGACCAAGTCATCTAATCATTACACCTTTTAAAATCAAATGTGCGACTGTGTTCCGCCACGTGGCTCACTGTGCTGCCATCTATCCTCGACCAAGTCATCTAATCATTACACCTTTTAAAATCAAATGTGCGACACTTCCGCCACGTGGCTCACTGTGCTGCCATCTATCCTCGACCAAGTCATCTAATCATTACACCCTTTAAAATCAAATGTGCGACACTTCCGCCACGTGGCTCACTGTGCTGCCATCTATCCTCGACCAAGTCATCTAATCATTACACCTTTTAAAATCAAATGTGCGACACTTCCGCCACGTGACTCACTGTGCTGCCATCTGTCCTCGACCAAGTCATCTAATCATTACACCTTTTAAAATCAAATGTGCGACTGTGTTCCGACACGTGGCTCACTGTGCTGCCATCTATCCTCGACCAAGTCATCTAATCATTACACCTTTTAAAATCAAATGTGCGACTGTGTTCCGCCACGTGGCTCACTGTGCTGCTATCTATCCTCGACCAAGTCATCTAATCATTACACCTTTTAAAAACCAAATGTGCGACACTTCCGCCACGTGGCTCACTGTGCTGCTATCTATCCTCGACCAAGTCATCTAATCATTACATCTTTTAAAATCAAATGTGCGACACTTCCGCCACGTGGCTCACTGTGCTGCCATCTATTGTATAATGTTACAAACAAAAAAGAGACAGTAGTCAAATCCGCAATCTATCATCATATTTACATTACAATGACTGCGTATAATAATTATAGTTCTAGCAATACATTTAGTAGTTTTTTCTTGAGAGAGTAACTTACATGTATCCAGACAAACTTTCGCGTTCATAATATTAGTACCATTCCAAACAGCGTCCGCTAAACATAAGTCAGTACACAAAGTGTCAAAAAATAAGTCAGTACACAAAGTGTCAAAACATAAGTCAGTACACAAAGTGTCAAAACGCGCCCACATCAATTACCGCGTCATTGTACCGACATGCACTTACTAATAACCGAACTCGGAAAGCAGTAAACACCGTTCTCTGGTGTTGTATACGGGGAAACATCGATTCGATGCATTATTGATTCGCAGGCCGCAGCTAGCGTAGGCTCCTTGGCTATTTCTGGACGCGGAACCGTTTATGGAATCCTTAATGACGATTTCTGTGACATTTCGCAGGAGGTAGTCGCAATTCGCCATGTTATGAATAGTGGTAGTCGATACAGGCTTTGATATATCTTATACAAACTTACGAAGATAGATTTTGTGATACGGACATTTTCTTTCTGACTCGCAACCAATTCATAAACAGTATTATAAAGCATTTGCCCCGGTTCTCAAACAGTATTTCAGAGTAGCCACACCTACCCACACACACATACACACACATGCACACACATGCATGCACACATACTTCTTCATATTGTTAGATAAATTTCATTATCTCTGATGTACTTATCCATATACTAGTTACTTGTATTAGTTACCTCTAATGTACTTATCCATTTTCTACTAACTACATACGTCATCTGCTAATTTTAATATGACAAACTTTGTTATTGGCTATTTATGTATTTAACTTGAAGATTGTATTACTAATGTGAAAGCTGTTAAGTTTGCTGAATAAATAAATAAATATATCGGTCTTGATTTGTAAGTGGATTGTGTCACAGTTATCGTTGTATTTATTACTAATTGGTGCCCGCGACTTTGTCTGTGCAGGATTCCTTGGCAATATGTATCATCACTACATAGTATAAAACAATGTCGCTATCCGCCGTCTGTCTGTTCCTATGTATGCTTACATCTTTAAAACTACGCAAAGGATTTTGATGCGGTTTTTAATAGATAGAGTGATCTTTAAGGAAGGTTTATATGTATAATACATGCATAATATAGTAGAGAAACACTGATAAATGTAGAGGTTTCTAATGTGATGTCGTAAATAAGCACGTTTTTTATACGCTTATATTGTAAAAACGCCAGTTGACCCCTACGAGATAGACCAAAATAATGTACTAAATAGTCCATCTTATATGTCTATCTCTTAGGGATAACCCACCATAACCATTTTTTATCCTTTACTAAAAATTGGTCATTTACGAAGTGATTTTAAACAATACAGCATTAATCTCTATACAATAGGCTTGTTGCCTAAATTTCAGTAGTTAGATACTAATATACCTTGATGCCTATTCTATACAAAATAATTATTATTTTTGAAAAAAAATGCTTATTTATAAGAATAATTTTGCATTTAATTAAATATTTGACATTAGTCATCAAAAACGCTCATGACTGTCATGGCGTCTTGAATGACGTCACGCCGTGCAAAACACAGCTGTTTTAGTATCGGAATATTCGGTATTGTGAAGTTATTTTAATAAAAAATGGATTCATCGTATTACAAGTACTGCATAGTGCCCCAGTGTACAAGCACAAGTATAAAAACACCAAAAAAATTATTTATATACGTGCCAAACAATCAGCAGATACGTAAAAAGTGGCTGACACTCGCGAGAAGGAATGATGCCCATTCTTTTTCGCACTTCCACAAGATACGAGTACTTGGGAATGACATTTTGACTTTGACGTTTCGCACGGCGTGACGTAACACTTTTTAATTGGTGTTTGCTGTCACGTGACTTATGGCTTATTTTGTGCAATTTTATTTTATAAAAATATAAATAATCAAAAGTTATTATTTTATAAAACTTTGTTTTTTCATAATTAAATGATCATCTTAATAGTTATGCAACCTAATGCATCAGATTTGTTCATAATGGATACAAGCCTATTAAATACCTTATATAAATTGTGCATTTATTACAGACTAGCTTTTGCCCGCGACTTCGTTCGCGTGGACTTCAGGTTCGTCCCGTCTAGTCTAGTAATAAGTAAGAAATACGGTAACTAAGCACTGCAGAGCCCTAATCATAGGCCTATAGGTAGCTACTGCAGTATGCTCCTATAAACTACATTTAACGATCTTTTTCCTTTTGTGGGTTATTCCTAAGAGATAAACATATACCATCACGGACTTTTTTGTAGACCTTTTTAAGTTGTACAATACTGTAGTAAATTGTTTTGATCTATCTTGTAGGATTCAGTCAGCGTTTGCAATGTAAGCGCAAAAAATGTGTTTTTTACGACCTCATAGAAACCTCAAAAATTGTAGCCTATGTGTTATTCTGATGTATAAGCTATATTGTGGTAAAGTTTCATTCAAATCCATTCAGTAGTTTTTACGTGAAAGAGTAACAAACATCCATACTTACAAACTTTCGCCTTTATAATAGTAAGAGGATTAATATATTTTTTAAAGCATGTAATTAAGTGAATATTTCCGAAGATATTACAAATTTGAAATGCAAGGACGTCGATGAGCATTGCACACGTGCGAAGCCGGGGCGGGTCGCTAGTTTGTAAAGCAAGTGGTAGTATTTACTAAAGCATGAGAACTCAAGAGAGAGAAATTGAGCGTGCGTCTACTGGTTCTGGGCTATCTTTCCTGTATTTCATATAAACACACCCAAATCAAGTTTTATTTATTTCAATATTTATATTTATTTACTTAAATACAATACACAATTATTTATCAATTTATATACATATATATATAACATATTTCACTACAACTAACATTTGTCGATGAACCTATAGATAAAATTAACGATAAGTCGATATGAATCGGTGTTAATGTATCCGTACAAGAAACTTAAAGAAAATATCAACTAGTCGATGTAACGCACGCAGATGTTTTTAATTTAAATATCTGATTATTCGTCGACGACAACCTCTGGACGTGTTTGGAACAACGGCCTCTAAATCAGCAGAAAAATAGGTGCGTCAACAGAAAAATAACTAGATTCCCAAACAAAATCAGTTGGCGTGTTTACGTGGCATCCGCCCGCAAGATACACATAGATTAAGAAAATTCGTTGAATTCCCAAAAACATCTGTGCTCGCTCCCAAATAATGTTTCAAGATTGTATTGACATTCGCGGATTTATACGCTCAATTCTATTTACTTTTCATTCTGCGTTTGAAACGGGAGAAATAAAATAATTCCCCCAGAATCTCTCAATACTGGCGTAGTATTGTTGAATCGCTCGAATAATTCTATACAAACGGACATTTCTAAATTTATGTACAACATGATTTTACTATGTAAAAATAAGATAACTACATTAAAGTTATAACTAATATAGCTACAACAACTACAGAAAGAATATTATTATAAGTTGTCAGATTCTTAAGATAAGTTACAAATAAACTCAACAACAAAAACAAAACTGAAATAAATATTTGAGTAACATTTATATTTGTTCAAATTATTCTCGTTTTATAGCCTTCCGTTTATGCGTTTACTTAAAGATTTTTAATCAGACGTCGAATGTGGTTCGATTGTGTTCCCATAGTTGTAACAAAAAAGATTTGAAGTTGTAGATTTGTATTTTGGTTAAAAATGCAAAAATATGAATGAAATAAACCTAAAACCCAACATTTTTAAACTATGATTATTACTCGGATGACGCCTACATATCTACATATAGTGAGCTCTGAAAATACTTAAACACGTTATTCACAATTACTACTTTTTAAATATGTATATTATATATATAATTTTATAAGTGTATGTATTTATTTGTGTATGTATCAGATAGTAAGTTTGTTATAGTTTTGATCTTTGTTGCGCCAAATACAGTTCCTTGTAGAGAATGACTTGTTGCATTAAGTCCGCCTTTTGTACTTTATTTATATGTATATTGTGTGATAAAGATTAAAATAAAAAATTAAAAATATCAACGATATGAAAAATCGGGATCACACTCTTCGCGAGAACCTTTTCGCGTACGACTTTCTCACGCAAGATACGAGCAGGTCAAAATCGCACCAGAGCGACCGGATTCGAAATGGTAGAAATAAAATAATTCTCCGGAATCTCTCAATACTGATGTTTGTCAATCCGGATAATGTAGACTCCGGGTAGCCGGGGACAATGGAGGAAAAAATACACCCGGAGAAATCGTAACGAGCGGCGAGCGATATCGAATATGACGGCGAGTACGGACGTGAAACACAATCGAGAACTCGCCTCGAGAATTTATCGATTGAATGGGATATAGTATTAAATAAATTGCCATGTAGGAAAGCATTCAGTTCGGGCCGTTCACGTGGCATCTGGTATTCGTGAGCTCTGCCAAATGTAAGAAGGACTTTTTGTTTGTAATGATATTTCTAAGTTATTATATGTTTTTTCATAAGTTATTACTTATAAGAAGTGGTACGCAGTTGGGTACTCCCCACAACACATAGAGAACTTAGTTATTAACTTAATGCTTACTAACTTATTTAATAAACTTCCCGGGTTTATTTATACACTTGTAAACGATTTCTCGAGCGTTTTAGAGCGTCGGTGGCGCTGTGGTCTCGGCACTGGTTTGTGCGCCGCATAGAATCAGGAGGCCCGCGATCTCATCCCCACCGTGTACCAATGTGGTTTTCGTTCCGAATTTCATATGTACATTTATCCGACGCTCCTACGGTGAAGGAAAACATCGTGAGGAAACCTGCGTACATCTGCGAAGCGATTCAAAGGTGTACGTAGTCAACCAACCCGCACTGGGCCAGCGTGGTTGACTAAGGCCTAATCGCCCTAACGTAGTTAGGGTAGGCTCGAGCCCCTCGGTGGGGACGTATATGAGCTGTGATAAAACAATTTTACAATCTTATATAGGCGCTCCGAATAAACAGATTTTGACGACGCATTTGGCGCATCGGTCAAGTGATCGGCTAGTACGCAATAGGTCGCGGGTTAGATTCTGATACATTAGATGATATATTATATTCCATATAGTGTAGCTGAATTGCCTTTTAATAAGTTCAAGGTAAATGTTAAGAGGACGCTAATGAGTAAGGGCTATTACAAAGTCAATGATTATTTAAATGATGCCAATGCTTGGTGTTGATTTGAACTAGTTGATTTGAACTTGATTTGAACTTACTATTCATAGAGCCATGTTTGGTAACAACATTATTTATAATATTGTATTATTTTTATATGTGTACGTAAACATACATACGACTGTAATCGTATTAGGTATGATTGTATCTTATATTATATTGTGTTTTTATATTATATTATATTATTATATTATTATAATTATTAACATTGAAAAGAGGAGATAAAAAATAGACCTTCAGAGTTTCTTGCCTGTTCTTCTCGAGAAGGCTCTCCCAATTTCCGAACAGGTGTCGAGTCAATATTTTTTTTTCCTTATTCGTACGTACGGACAAGGTTTTTGTTTTTTTTTTAAGCTTTTTTTTTTGTTTTGTCTATTGACATCAATAAGTGCCTGTAAAGGTCTATGTTGAATAAAGATTAT
This sequence comes from Scirpophaga incertulas, assembly GCA_036419045.1. Taxonomy (NCBI): domain Eukaryota; kingdom Metazoa; phylum Arthropoda; class Insecta; order Lepidoptera; family Crambidae; genus Scirpophaga; species Scirpophaga incertulas. The sequence continues at coordinate 218,071 of CM071637.1, forward strand.
TTTGATTTTGATTTTGATTTTGAAAACATTACATTCTAAAGTGTAAATATTTGTTTTCCCGTATAAATTGTAAACACATATGTACATTGTATGATAACGACATAATTTATTGTAAACTAGCGACCCGCCCCGGCTTCGCACGGGTGCAGTGAAAAAATGGTTATGGTGGGTTATCCCTAAGAGATAGACATATACCATCGCGGACTTTTTTGTGGATTTTTGTAAGTTGTACAATACTGTAGTACATTATTTTGGTCTATCTCGTAGGGTTCAGCCAGCGTTTGCAATATAAGCGCAAAAAAACGTGCTTATTTACGACATCACATTAGAAACCTTTAAATTTATCAGTGTTTCTCTACTATATTATGCATTTATTATACATACAAACCTTCCTTAAGAATCACTCTATCTATTAAAAAAACCGCGTCAAAATCCGTTGCGTAGTTTTAAAGATCTAAGCATACATACGGACATACAGCGAAAGCGACTTTGTTTTATACTATGTATATTGATTGATGTTGTTATTACTTTTGATAAAGCTGATAAGTTTCTTGCGCCCATTCTACTTATCAGCTAAAACACGTACTGAATCGGTGGTAGGAGAAAAAAATTGGACAATTCAAAAGAGCTTTCTATAAAGTCATATTTGAATAAAGTTTATTTTGATTTGTATATTTTGTGTGACTTACAAAAAGTTGTGTGTGTGTGGGTTTTTGTGTATGTGAAATTCCATGTTTGTGATTGCACAGGACAAAAATCCAAGTGAATCCGGCGACGTTTTTTTAAATTACATATAATAAAAACATTTACATATTTATATTATCAAAGAATTTTACGAAAATAATTATGATGGTAGACTCTATTTAATTATTGGTAACTAGCTTTCTGCCCGCGGCTTCGCCTGCGTGGATTTCGGGATTGGGTATATAGAGGGTTAAGGGTCATAGCTTATACATATGCGCGGAAGTCGGTTTATGGTGCGAAGGTTTTATCGCGCTTCCCGTGGGTATATCTGATTTTCCGAGATAAAAAATACCGCACTACCTTGCTCAAGAATCACTCTATCTATTTATGAAAACCGCATGAAAATCTGTGCAGTAGTTTTTGAGCGAAGCCTTTATTGCGCATCCCGTGAGATCTGTCGATTGTTCCGGGATAAAAAGTAGCCTATGTTACTCGGGGATAATGTAGCTTTCCAAAGGTGAAAGAATTTTTGAAATCGGTCCAGTAGTTTCGGAGCATATTCATTACAAACAAACAAATCTTTCCTCTTTATAATATTAGTATAGATAACTAGTGCTCGGAATAGGTAGTTTAATTTTATGTTCTTGCAGAAAGAAAGTCAATGTAAGCGTAACATGGATAAGCCTAAAATCAACGTGACTTCCGAGACCTTAAATACTTAATGCAATGCAATGGAACTTATGTCATTTTATATAATCATGAAAATTACACTTATTGTTTATTTGTAGGTTTATAGGAGTGAGTAGAAGGAAAAAATTATATTTAGATATTACAGATATTTATTGCAAGTTTACAATATAAATCTTTACGCTTTTATTGTAAAATTTTATGTTTACATCTTATTATTACAACAATAAGCTACAAATGTACTTACAAAATTGTCATAAACAAAGAACGCAACAGAAAAAATTACCCTTTCTTGTTGTAAACTCGTTGAAAACGCATAACTTCAGTCATGTTAACAAATTAACTTCACAGTGAAAAGAGGCAGGCCTCCAAACAAAACGTTACGACCATTGTGAAAGTTGCGCACTCAAATTAAAATTGAGGTAAAAAAGGTGAAAAAAATTAAAACGTTATATGAAACAAAACGTTAGCATGTTATGTCTAGAGGAAAAACAATTGCTAACCGCGACCTAGTTAGCATTGCGTACGCGAAGTTTAGAGTCGCATGAAACTCTTGGACCACAGTAATTAATGTACAGTTATGATAAAAATGTATTACTTTGTAATTTATTTAAAAAGGCAAAGATATGTATGAAACAAACATACAAACGAAATGTTCATGATTTAATTTGACTTGACGACCTCTTTTGAGGTCTCGGGTCCGAATCCCGATGGGGCAGATCTTTGTATGATGAATTTTTTTTTATAGGTTAAGGCAGCAAACGAACAAACGGATCACCTGATGGTAAGCGATAACCGCTGCCCACAACACTGTCTGCAACACCAGAGGAGTCACAGATGCGTTGCCGGCCTTTTAAATAGGAATATGCTCTTTTTTTGAAGGTTTCGATATGAATGCGAGCATTTGTATCTTCGTCATGATGGTTGTTAATATATATTTATATCTATCTGTATTTGTATGTATGTTGATTGTTGTTCAAATGTTTATTGATTAATCCACATAAGGTTTACATAATTTTGGGTTGGGACTACCTATTAAGCAGTATTATAATATGCTTGTGTCAGGTACCTCCGCTCCTTCGTAACTAATCTTCTTATATATAAAAATGAATCGCAAAATGTGTTGGTAAGCTCATAACTCAACAACGCCTGGACCAATTTGGCCAATTCTTTTTTGTTAATGTTCGTTGAAGTTCAAGGAGGTTTTTACAATGAGGAAAATTCGAATAATTATCGGAAACTAGCTTTTGCCCGCGACTTCGTCCGCGTGGAATAGTGACTTCCGGCAGATTTTTGGTTAACCAACAACATATTTATATTTATATTTGAATAAAGATTAATATTATGATGTTGATACAACTTAAACAAATTATTTCGACCAAATTTGGTACCATAAAAACGGTCATTGTGACTAAACCTTAAAAGATAGACATATGCCGTCGCGGACTTTTTTTTAGATCATGTATAGAGGAGTAATTCTTTCACACATATTTTTTGTGTATCTTGAACCGTTTTCGCAGCGCACGCAAAGAAAGCCTTCAAAAATGAATAATTTTCCCCGTTTTTTACACATTTACCGCTCTGTCTTTGCTCCTATTGGTCATAGCGTAATGTTATTTAGCCTATAGCCTTCCTCGATAAATGGACTATCCACAAAAAAAGAATTATTCAAATCGCACCAGTAGTTTCGGAGATTAGCGCGTTCAAACAAACAAACAAACAAACTCTTCAGCTTTATATATTAGTATAGATACCCTAAAAACAGCCCTTTTATTTTCCCATGCAAACGTTTTCTAACTAAAACGTACAGTCGAATTGAGCTTTATTGTTATTGTATAAAGTTCATATTGCAAGCACTCAATTTGTCTAAGCAATGAAGGTGTGTTCCTAACATCAAAGAGTCAATTTGCGCTTTATTAACGCTACATATAGTTGAAATTCAATCATATCTATCAAAACAGTGTGCGTGCGTGCGTTGGAGCACAGAATACATCGTTGGAGGATTTAATGTCACGTTCCAAAATTGAATAGCCACAAAATGTAATAGGTCATTTAGACTTTTTTTGCGATTTGGTTGGCTATGCGACATTATCTATAAAATAATTAGGAACAAAAAACTGCCACTGTACAAATCTTTTTGACAGGACGAAGTCTGTCGGGTCCGCTAGTATTTATATGAAATGTGCTAGAACAGATCACAATCCTTAAGGAATACTAAATAAACTTACAAGTTAGGAATAGGCTAATAGGTGTTGTATGCGTGTCGTGTGTGTGTTGTGTATATGTGTCTGTATGTTTGATGTGCGCGTGTGTTTAATGTCTATTTCATTCATATGCACATTTACTACCATTTGCTATCCCAACTAATATTATAAATGCGAAAGTGTGTTTGTTTGTTTGTTTGTTTATTTGTTTGTTTGTTTGTTTGTTTGTTACCTCTTCACGCTTAAACTACTGGACCGATTTCAAAAATTCTTTCACCTTTGGAAAGCTACATTCTCCCCGAGTAACATAGGCTACTTTTTATCCCGGAAAAATCGACAGATCCCACGGGATGCGCAATAAAGGCTTCGCTCAAAAACTACTGCACAGATTTTTATGCGGTTTTCATCAATAGATAGAGTGATTCTTGAGGAGTTTTGCGGCATTTTTTATCTCGGAAAAACGGATAGTCCCACGGGAAGCGCGATAAAATCTTCGCACCATAAACCGACTTCCGCGTATATGTAGCCGTGGGCAAAAGCTATGACCCTTAACCCTCTATACACCCAATCCCGAAATCCACGCGGGCGAAGCCGCGGGCAGAAAGCTAGTAGTATATACTAACTAGATGAGTTAAGTTATATATGTATATGTCTATCCGTTACCTTAGATCCCTTAACACATTGATCTGGAGAAATTTGGTTTCCAGTACCCAGATCGCCCTCAGTGAGGGTGGAATGGACATCGAGGTGGTTTAGTGGGTACGCCCTGCTTCAATCAGGGTAAGTCCCACACACGCCTCTCAATTAGCCATTTACAGGTACGATGACAGCATTCCACCTCGTTACAAAACAAGCAAAAAGATCCCTTAACACAAGCCTTACAGAGTTCAATTAAAAATTGATTTAAATCTGTGAAAAGGCAAATCGATAACACCATGTGAAACTTTGTTGCAAAAGGCTATGCATTTCCCCGTAAGAGCCTCTAGTTTATTTTAAGCCGTTACGTTGGAACAATAAAACATTTACTTGATAATAACCTTTTTTAAGCTTGAATGTATGCTCTGGATTATTATGTATTCCAAATTTGAATTTCTTTCCAAATTTAAGATTTTGGATTTGGATAATTTTAAATATTGTTTTAAGGAATGATCTTATCATCTTTCTGTACGCTCGCTCATATTTTGTTTATATTGCAAAAATGCAATTTATAAATTGAATTCCAGGAATAGTTATTGAACTGATTCAGAAGTCCATACAAACAAACTCGTGCAAAAGCTGGTTCTAGTAAATCAGACACATTAGTTGCCGCTCAGCAACATCCAGAATGCATTATGCCATTGTAGCTGACAGGCGCGTTGCAATTACGCGCGCGACTGTACCAGCTCTTTGTAATTTCGCGCGCGACAGTACAGTCCCTCATGTTCGCCGCGCAGATGTGCTTTAGAATTTTCTGCGCGGCGAGCGTTGCAACTGACAATTCGGTATTGTTCCAAAATTACTTGCGAATTCAACAAAATCGTCCGTCCGCAACTCGCGCGGCTCCCGACGAAGATACAATTATCTGTGCGCTTTATAGCTATGACGCTTTTCTGTTTAGCACATTGTGCTCGATTGTACTTTGCAGTTTGCTCGTGCGGTTTTTAATTGAGAATGCAAAGGAAATCAGTTTATACTGACTGTTTTTAGTGTTCCGTATCCAAATGGCAAAGAACGGAGCCCTTGTGGATTCGTCATGTTTGTCTGTCTGTCTGTGTAAGAGCTTGTTGAAATTTGAAAGTAGGTGTATTCTTTGAACCGCATTAAGATTTTCACACAAAAATAGTAAAAAATAACGATAAATTTTGGATTCGGATTTTGGATTCCCCATACTTAGAACTGAAATTCTGAACATTTTTTCATCAAACCTTTACGTGTGAAGTATCTATAGATAGGTTTTTAAAAATGATATTGAAGTTTCTAATATATTTTTTTCTAAACTGAATAGTTTGCGCGAGAGATTCTTCCAAAGTGAATAGAATGATGAAACTAAAAAATTGTATGACGTACATTACCGAAAATTAGTTTGAACGAGATCTAGCAAGTAGTTTTTTTTAATACGTCATAAAGTGTTCTTGTATTTTATTGATATAAGTCAGACTGTCGTCCGAATAGTAAATGGATGCAGTCGCCTACAGCACATGTAGCTTCCGTGAGATTCGCTGGAAATCTGTGACAACAGAATGGGCCACATTGCCAAGTTATGACAAAAGATGTAAAGTGACTGTGTCTAGTAATTTCACTTCGAACTACATTACAATTAATATTATATTTTATAAATACAATATTTTGGTTTAAAATCCTTTAAATCCACCATATATTTAACAGCGAAATTGTTATCGTATCATTTGAATGCATAGAAATATTGACGTTAAAGTATGAACGAAAATCAAGATGGCGGCGCGTAATCTATTAAACCAATAAATGTTAATTCGATCTATTTGCCTGACAATCAATCGTCGAATGTTAACGAGAAAAAAGTTGTTGAAACAAAACTGACGTAGCTTATGCGGGCTCGGCTTTAATCTGCTAGTACTTGCACGACGAATTGGAATGTATAATCATTAAATATAGAAGCAAAGGGAACTTGCTCATGCAGCTATGAATTTTAATTATGTTATATAAATTGTAGACTTCCCAAGTGCTATTTTTTGACATTTTGGGTATGTTTAATTTGAATAAGCTTAGATCTTTAAAACAATACAATGGATTTTAATACGGTTTTTAATAGATAGAGTGATTGTTAAGGAAGGTTTATTTGTATAATATATGCATAATATAGTAGAGAAACACTGATAAATTTAGAGGTTTCTAATGTGATGTCGTAAATAAGCAAGTGTTTTTTGCGCTTATATTGCAAAAGCGCTGGCTGAACCCTACGAGATAGACCAAAATAATGTACTACAGTATTGTTCACCTTAAAAAGTTCAACAAAAAAGCCCGCGATAGTATATGTCTATCTCTTAGGGATGACCCACCATAACCATTTTTTTATACTTTACTAAAAAATGGTTATTTACGAAGTGATTTTAAACAATACAGCATTAATCCTTACCCAATTAAGTACCTAAAATGCAGGGATGTAGATAAGAATTGAACCCGTGCGTAATATATATATATATATAGTAACTGAATGTAGATATCTTTAATTATAATTTAAGTATGACTAAATTCAAAAACATGTTAAAATGTTTATATTCGAATGTTGGCAGATGTGCTTGATTTTGCTCAGAATCGTATGTTATAAGTAGAGATCGGATAATCGGATGCATATTTACCTAAAGTTAGTTTAAGACAAAGTATGGAAACGGCTTTGTATTGTATTGTTAAATAAAATTTTTCACCATTTCAGTTTTTTTATTCAATTATTTAATTGATTATTGTTTTTGTCAAACTAGCTCAATACTTTCGTATAACACTCTTCATGTAATAAATCGTACATTCATAAATCGCACGGGGAACTGAAACTAAACTTCATGTAAATACGTATGCATAGTTGTATAAATGAACCCGGAGTCTCGGTCTTTTGAAAATAAATACCACGTGCTAATTTAGTAATTTTCAAACAATATCACTACGTTAAATTTGCAGTCCCGTATTTTCCCGGGATTTCTATTTAACAAAATGTATTTTAAAAATCCGCTTCCATAATTTGTGAGCCAAAAATTAACTTTAGGTAAATATGCATCCGATTATCCGATCTCTAGTTATAACTTCCTGCGGACGCTTAAATTAATTTATGTTCTGCTGCTTTGTTTAGTTTTTATTTATTATTGTTACTGCTTGTGTCCAAACTATAAAAAGTACATCAAGATATTCTTCCCATTAAAAGTACAAATAAATAGTTGGAATGAATTCACCTCAAATCACCCAATAAGACACTAGAAATAAATAAAGCCAAGGAGCATCCTATACCTTCTCACCTTGCAGTTAGAACGAGTGAATGACTAAATAGGGTGTCCATATTTAATCCGGCGGCGGTCGTATCGGTTTAATGTGCGGGAACGCATGCATAATTTAGCCGAGCCAGAAACTTGCCGCGCTGTGTTCCGCGGCGAATAATGCACTAGTGATGCGCTTACAGTAGCGGTTATCGACAAAAAAATACCAACGGTCCGAGCAGTGATCACAGTCATCAGCCTATAATTTAATAATAATAAACAAATATTTCGTACACTAACACCATTAAGCCTGGCCCAAAGTAAGCTCTGTAAGGCTTGTGTTATGGGTTTTAGGGTAACGGTAAGATAGGTATGTTATATATAGATTAATATTTTTGATAGAAATATATATTAAGAACAATGACTAAGGTAGAAATGCTCGCGTTCACACACAAACATCTGCCCCCACCGGGACTCGAACCCGGGATCTCAGAGATGGCACGTTGAAATCATTATACTAACCATTTGGCTAATCGTTATAAATATGTAACGGGAATTAAAACGACATATAAATTTTACTATAAGGTAATAAATGGTATATCATGTCGGAATTAACAATTGAAAAGACAAAATAATATCATTTACTAAAAATATTCTTAATAATTCATATTGAAACAATCCATTTGCTGCTGAAATGATATGGAATTTTGAGTTGAAAATCTATTAAGTACTCATAAAATATTATGATGTATTTCAAAAGGAAATTTAATTTGAAAAGTATATCTATCCATACGTTCATTCATGTTCATACATCAAAATTAAATCATCATTAAATAAGTATAAGTATTCGCTTATTATCAGTTATAAATATTTATCAAATCGATTTTGAATGCTGTGGTGATGAGAACAATTAGTCCATTACATTCAAATTGATTTAGGTGTATTAACGTCAAACAAATATTTATATTCTCCGTGCTATATATTGGGTAAAAATATAATTTGCTAACCCCGGGTTGAAGTTCGGTATTGCTCATAATATTTGATGTAAATGAATTTTATGGCGGCATATACTTATGATCTACAAGATGAGATACGGAGAAACAAATTATCTGAAAGCATATGTGATCATCTGGTGCGGTTTGTAGAAGTAGCAAAGAAGAAATTCCGATATCCAAAACAATTTGATATTGTCTCAGTTTAATGTGTTTTCAACGTTACTAAAGAATGTGATATATCGAGTACAATTAGATTGCTTACATCACTACTGTGGCATTGGCTGCCGACTAAAACATAGCGTCCGCCTTGCATCAAAATTAGCGCATAAATGATGGAAGTCCTTCTTATATCTTCGTTCACAATTGTTACTTTAATAAAAAAATTAGTAAAAGTAATTTTATATTCATATAGTTGCTGATAAGTGTTTAACTATGAAATTGATCCAATAAGCAAAATTCCTTTGCCCGGTGAGCGTGTCACTAATTAAAAAAACATCTAAACAGGTTCGATCTTGATGTCTTTATTAGGCGGTACTTTAGTCGGTTGCCTTTTGCTAATTCGTAGCTTAGTATTGTGGATTATTATACTATTTGCAAAGTTTTACAATTGGCAATCTATTTCTAAATAAGTTCAATATGCTGTAAAATAAAAGCTGTTAAGTTATTCTTAGAACTAATTAAATAAATGAAGATATAAGTAATATGACTTCCCAACAAGAAAGATTTAATCAAAGTACATGGCACGATTTATATGGCAGTTTGGCGAGCGGCGATCGACTCCAAAGGAGAATGGCCATTGTAGTATGGACTTTAGTATCGCCAAAAATTATTTTGTACCATAATGATTTTTATGACATATTGTAGATTTTTCTATATATTCAATTATTAAAAACTATTTGACTCTATGTCGATGGGTAAAATAGAAATTAAACACCAAAGACTTTCAAATTACGAATTTCTCCTATCATCATTTTTGATAATACCTATTTAATTGTAGAAGATTAAAACTATAAAATGATTAAGTCTATCTTATCCAATAAATATTACAACTATCCAATAATTCATATAAAATAATTAATTAATTTAAAAATAATTGTTTTAGCATCATTGATATTAGCTATCTGTATAAAGAAACTTAAAGCAGAATATTATCTTATGCTTTTGCTTAAATGTGAAATCTACAAATGTTAGGTATTTAGTATAGTAGATAGTGGTGAAAATAATAATTTTCACCACTGTGAAAATTATTACTCGATTATAATAAATCGCACATTTAATTTAAATTGATTAAATGACTTAATGTTAATATTACTAAATTAAATTGGTTATAAATTATAAAGTAGCAGTTATTGATCAATATACACTCGACCTATCTATTGTGATTCCTAAACAATTGCGCATTATCAGTTTTTCATTACGCTACCTCTATGCAACATGATGTACATACAAGCTAATATTTCTGAGATCAGCTTGATGAGTATGTAAAACCATGTATATCTATGTATAGACAGATCACAGATTGGAATCTTAGTTTTGTAATAGTAATGCATATTCTATATAGTTGCATAAAAAAAACATCTTTGTTTTACATAAAATAAATTCAAAAACGGCTGGATTAATTTATCTAATTGGCGGATTCGTCTTCGTTACAAATAGCAGAATAATGACTAAAATATTAGAGAAAGCAGAAAAAAGACTAAAGAAAATTAATTGTTTTGGTATTCCTTTTACCCTTTCACGAGAGGACAGTAGAATGTATCGAATATATTTTTGACCAATCGATCCGATCGTTAATATATGGCAATACCGAAGAGACTATTTATCAATGAAATTAGAATATCATCAATAAAAATACACGGCGACTGAAATGGAAGTGAAATAATTACTAATTATTATGTGGATTTATCTCCGGCGAAGTTTCGGCTTGGTATATTGCAGAGTTTTGTTAAAAATTGTTCCTTATTTTTTGGTATTAGTTTGGTTAAGGCACAAGGACGAGTAAAGGTGATACTACGGATGGGCATACTCCTTTAGGGGGCTATTTATTTTATTATTATTACGGTTAACTCAGAGCAGAGCAGAGCAGAGCAGAACTTTTTCTGAAACTTGTATATTCAAAACTTCAGAGCCCCCTAGTGGCGATTTTTGTCGTTAACTTTTTCTAAAATTTAACGACAGATCATATTCGTGATCAGATCGTCAAGGAGAACAATACTATCGAAAATTTGGAATCGATCGCCGTTCGCCAAACTGCCATATACTCGTAAACTGTGCCATGTACTTTGATTTAATGATTGAAAGTGTTGAATGTTTGTTTGAATCGCAGACCATTTATCGTCACAATATCTTTATGAATTATAGCCTATGTGTTATTGTGATGTATTAGCTCTATTATTGTAAAGTTTCATTAAAATCCATTCATTAGCTTTAACGTGATGGAGTTGCAAACTTTTGCGTGTATAATATTACTTGGGACAACATCCAGTTTATGTATTAAAGCGTTGCCCCAATGTTGCATGCTAAGTTATTGATTTTGTGGGTGGCGAAGCCCGAGGTTGAAGACGTATTTGCGAGGAAGACGTTTTCTCTCGACAGATTTAGTGAGGTTCCTTATTTTGGTAAAGACATTTTGCGCGATCGTATTCAATTAAGCAGCTAGAAATTTTCAATAGCTTCCGATATTTCTAATAAAATACCTCTACTCGATTAAAAGTAATAGCGTAGCTGACATTTCGAGCGATTCGATACCGTCCCTCGCATCGTGATATGAACTGTTAAAACACATTGGTTTTTCCCCACTACATTGAAATATTTTGCATATTGGTTTTAATTTGGAGCGTTGTTTTAACATTTTCATATCGATCAAAAAGTATTGCTTTTTTAATAATAGCTGGCTATTATATTAGCGTGGCGTATATCTTTATAACTTGTAGCTTATGTGTTGTTCTTAGCTCTTATATAGCTTAATATTATTGTTAAGTTTAATTAAAGTCCATTCAGTGGTTTTTACGTGAAGGAGCAACAAACATCTTTCCAGACTTATAAACTTTTTATATTATTAACTAGCTGTGCCCGCGACTTCGTCCGCGTGGAATGTAATAAAAAAAAAGTTTTTATTTAGTTCTTTTCGACATTTTTATTTTTTTTCTAAAATAAAAGTAGCCTAAGTTACTCCTTATTACACAAGCTATCTGCCAGTGAAAGTCCCGTCCAAATCGGTCCAGCCGTTCCAGAGATTAGCCGGAACAACAGACAGACAAAAATTTTAAAAATATTTATTTTGGTATGTGGACACTCCAATTATATAGGTATATTTTGACAGTTCATATCAATGTATGTGTAAAAGTAGTAAAATTCAATTACCGAACAACATTTTAAATCATGAATCAAAATAATGTTTATTCAACATAAGCTTTATTCATGTCAAACATAAATAAATTTTAAGGACACAAAGAGCTTAAGAACTGCGTAACCTTGTACGGGGTTACGTACAAGAAATAAAAATCAAATCAATTCTTTAACAAACATACATATCTAATATATGAATGTTTAATTTATAGCGTGGTGGTATAAAAGTTTTATTGTTACTTGGATAAGGTTAATCCAAATTAGTACACAATTCACTGATACACTATTTATTTATTTATTTAATTACAAGACTGAATTATACAGAAGATTACAGGAGTGAATTAAAAGTAAATACTTCGGTTTACAATTATTTGTTTTTTTTTTATTGCAAAAGTTGACAAACAAGCAGGCTGCCCACCTGATGGTAAGTGGTAACAGTCGCCTATAGTACATGTGGTTCCCACGAGATTCGCAGCAAATCTGCAAACCTCATAAGAACCACAGTGTACGTTGCCAACTTGTGATATAAGATGTAAAGTCACAGTACCCAGTAATTTCACTGCCTATCTTACCCTTCACGCCGGAACACAGCAAAGCGAAACCTGCTGTTTGGCGGCGGAAATAGGTAAGACGGAGGTACCCATGCAGACGACCCTGGTACAGAGTCTATCTCCTAGATTTATAACAATCTAAACTACAGCGTCACAAAGGCGAATCTATCCGAATCTTAATGTGCCGGGACCAAATCTCTCGATCTTCCATAACGTTACACTCACCCGGTTTCGCTCCGCGTTCGCATGACACACTGACGCGACATCGATGTGTTAGGTTTAGATCATATAATTGTTTACACTGTTTGTGTATATGTGGGTTCGTATAATATACATATATTTATTTACCAGCTTTCCGCCCGCGGCTTCGCCCGCGTTATATTCGAATTTCCCACAGGAAAGATATGTTTTAACAATACTGCCATACAAACTTTCACCCCCTCCTTTCAACCTTTTACAACCCTTTTCTGCTTTAAAAGGTAGCCTCTGTCCTTTCTCAGCCTCTAGACTATCTGTGTACCAAATTTCAATTAAATCGGTTCAGTGGTTTTAACAATATTTTCATACAACCTATTATCTCTCCTTTCAACCTTTTACAACCCTTTACAATCTTTTTTGTATAAAAAAGTAGCTTTTGTCCTTTCTCGGGCTCTAGACTATCTGTGTACCAAATTTAATTTAAATCGGTTCAGTAGTTTTTATTTCCATACAACCTATTATCCCTCCTTTCAACCTTTTACAACCCTTTACAACCTTTTTGCATGAAAAAGTAGCCTGTGTCCTTTCTCAGGCTCTAGACTATCTGTGTACCAAATTTCATTTAAATCGGTTCAGTAGTTTTGGCGTGAAAGCGGAACAGACAGACAGACAGACAGACAGACAGAGTTACTTTCGCATTTATAATATTAGTATGGATAAAGCATATAGTTATTGTAAGAATATTTAATTGTAATAATATTTATATATATTATGTAATGTAAAATATATACCCACAGTTGATATGAGAATGTTTGATACTGACAGAATTTAATTAAATTTTTGGTTAAACATTATTATATTTTATTGCTGAAATATATTAAGTAAAAAAAAATCGTGGATATTTAGCACTCGTAAATATACATAAGAAAAATCGTTATCAAATCAAACAGCAACCTTACTATCCTGTCGTACATCGAGATAAATCTACAGCGTGCAACCAAGCCTTACTAAACAAGGATTGTTTTCTGGGATTTAGACGTCCCCAGGCGTTAAGTGAATGAGGAATAGGAGCTTTCTGATTAGATGAAAATGTGTAGGCGGACTTGCACGTAACATATAAATCACCAATGCAACACCCGGCTGTTTGTCGAACTGTACGTCTCCCGAGCGCCGTAAATTATGGTCACCTGAGCCGCAACTATGAAACTGCAAACGAGGTTGTACGTCGCTTTTATTGGGCGTACAGCGCTGAGTTCAGTCGATTCATCGCTAACAAATGCTCGCAACCACGGCATTGGAGTGCAAACAAATCGTTTGTAACTTGAAAAGTAAATTTATAGAGACGCCCCACTTAAGTGTTCCGAGTCTACGTATTTAATTCCTGGTGCCGGCACAATGCACTCCACCTTTCAGAACCGTCTCGGGAAATCAGCCGATTGCAAAGACGTTTATGAGTAATGGCAATTTCGTTATGCTAAAAAATTGGGGGCTTGTTATTACGAGAGTTTTAGCCGACAATACTCTGTTGCTTAATTTAACAGGGGTTTCTTTTTTGGAATTTCTTCACTAACTTTTACACGTGTAAGTTCAATTTGAGTTAAACAAAACGAATATAATGTGTTTGTCTGTGTGGGGTATGTGGGATAATTTAATGAGGAGTTTATTTTGTTACAGCACACACATTCATACATATTACACAGAACTATATGACAAAGAAATTTCCAGTAGAAATGGATGTCGGTGCAGCAGCAAGAAGGGTTTAGACTCGGTATGTGACGCCGGCACAGCTAACTGTGCTATTCAAAGTTATACAAGTATCTATGCTTATAATAATAATAAAAATTATTTATAAAATTCGTAGGGAAGTGACCCCATCGTCCGCTGGTGGGGCATTTAATGCCCCTTGACTGCCATAAATGCCCCATCAGTGCAGTCAGTCTCCCTCAGGGCAGCTTGTGGCGAGCTGTCGGTGAGTTGCGTCACCGAGGGTACCGTTGTGCTTCAGGGGGGCGTATGCCACCCGCCTCTGTCTTGCCTTAACCAGCCGGTCAGAGTGGAGTCGCAAGAGCAGATGCTCGAAGGGTGGAAGTGTAATAATGTCATAACGCCAACGGCGTCTCTTCCATAGACCGGTTCTCATTACCACCAAAATCCAAATGCAAAGTCCACGAACTTTTCGACCACAAATGACAATAGTTTCTGTGCATCTAACTGGGTGTAGTCTTTAGCTGCATTTTTCATGACGCAGATAGAGATTAGACCCAGTTGGTACACTCCACGCATATTTTCATTAAATTTCGCTTAAATGGCCTCTACGCGTTGGATCTGTATCCCCGCGCACGCCTTATAAAGGACCGTGTCTTATAAAGACGCGTGATTTAAGCTACATAATAATAATAAACTTCCTTATTCGGCACAGACACAATGTACACGATTAATATTAGGATACATGGTAATATAAAACAATTGCATTAAGCGTGCCTGAGCCGAAAGGGTCGCCACCTCAGCGTGTGCAGGATGTCAGACACCCAGCGCTGGTTTTCAGTTGGCACCCATAGTGGCTCACGGACGTGGGTAAGGAAGAAAATATATATGTTTATATATATAATAAATAGATGAGTGTGCATGTAAATAAATATTTGTAATTAATGTGTATCCATATGGCTACTGGTGACACCGAAACTATGTACTAATCAAAGTAAGCTATTACGTTTAAACGAAAGATTAATTTTGTATATTATTATGTTTCGCATACATAATATGTGAGTAAGCATTATTATATTGATATTTAAAGTAAATATTGATATGTAATAAATAAATTGAGTATATTGTATAGAATCAAATAAACGATTTGTCTAGTTTAATATTGCTTCATGTGGAATTTTCCAAACAAACATGTACATAAGAATATAAAAATATAAATAAACTATTATTATTAAAAAGTAGTTGCTACAAATAATGCTTAACACTGTAAAAAAGTGTTGTAAAAATTCATGACTTTAATAGTGCGGTACGACATTGTTGATATACAAGATGACATAATTAAACACATAAGATAAATTTAAGTTTATTGTAAATTGCAATAAAAACGTATTTTTAAAGTAAACCGTACTTTCACGATTTATTGTGATAATTGGCGCCCAACGAGGGTCTTTAGTAAATTCAAGTCTTCCTTCTCGCTACCCCAGACGCATGTTAGGACATCATAATTTGTCGCCTTGTATTCTGATTCCGATATAATGATATGGTTATTTAATAGTTTGCAGATAAGAATGTGTTTCGTTATCGCAAAACTTCTTAGCAACCCGGCTCGATCAAATCACCTCGCATTCGAAAGCGAGATGTCTATTATGGATTAATAGCATTGCAAAGGAGTTAGTCAGGTCTGTACAATGCTAGATGCAATAAGAACTACCAGTATATAAGACGATTACGTTAAAGACACCGTTGTTTTATTTTTCACTTCACCGCTTAAATTACATTGTATGTCTGTCTGACATAAGGCATGGCGGGACGTCTTAATTGCAACGACAGAACAAGCGGAAGGCGTGCGTCGTTAAAACAAATACGCGTCAATTTGTCACGCGCCCTCAAAGGTATTGCGTTTAATTCTCACCGCATTAACGAAATGAACACACCGACTAACCCAATTTGCCTATACATGTAAAATAGACGAGCTCGTTGGCGTAGTGGTACGCGGGTTTTAGTTGCTAATGTTATGCAATGTTTCCTATAATTATAACTATGTTTGGTGATTAACATTTTCAAGCATTTATCACGTTTCATTACTTCGGAAGTTGTTCTAAGTTAAAATCGCACTGACTATGTCAGTTAACGATAACGAGAACTTTTGTTGTTACTCTTTTATACAAACGCACGCCTCATTCTTATTTGGGTAAAGTGGAGATCAGACTTCTTCCACTTGTTATGATCCAAACATACTTCGTTAGCTTCCTCGATTTTCATGAAAACTTTTAGGTACGTTCATCTGTCATGGGAACTATTGACTTGGCTTTCTTACAGGATATCTCATTTTTGGTCCAAATATGTTCGCACAAGCTGTGTAAGTTAACGAACATGAGAGCTTTCGTTGTGACTTTTTTATAAATATACATTAATTCATGCCTCATTCCTATGGAAGTAGAAAGTAATTGCACTTTTCCACTTGCTACGATCCAAAAATACTTCCCAAGCTTCTTCGACTTTCATTAATACTTATATGCAAGCTCGTGGATCATGGGTACTCTTGACGTGGTCTTCTTTATCTCTCTCTCTAATATCTTGGTCGTCTCCTAACAGTTTATCTATTCAGAATTGCCTTATAAATTTATTTTGTCAGTTGTACCATCTAAGCATTCCATTGTCGATTTTCGTCGCTACATCTTCTTTCACGCCGCACATTTTATGGTATTTATAAATAACTAAACTCGAGTACCATTTTCAAACGGAAATTGTCTGCTCGGAAATCATCTGCTAGGGTACGAAAAGAATTCTACCCTACCTGAATATTTAACATGGTGGATAAAATATACTAGTCAAAGTAGTTGATGTGCTTATTAATGATGAACTTAAAGTCCGATATAATAAAAAATACGAATCCGAAATTTCAAGCTATCTTCACAATATCAGCTCAGAAATCATATGTTACCGAGTTTACTTTAAAACTTAGCAGCGGAAAACTCATTCGCCGCGCAGACACCGAGCCGGGCGGACGTCTGCTGTTTATTTTATTAATAAATATGTTAATCCGTCAGGTAAGTGGCGCGGTCTGGCTGCATAATTCATGCGCGAGGTAGCGCAGTTGACATAACGTCCATGCAAATTCAATCCGGTGAGATGCGGCCAAATTATCATAATTGTAAGTGAGGTTTTGTTTCTACACCTGCCGGGGAAGTTTAATCTGAAGTTTGGCCGGCAGTGCCGACACTGCCGACACTTTTAGTTTTGCGCCGTCATCGCGTCGCCATTTGCAATTTAGATTGTGAGAAAAGGCGTACGGGTGCCGTTCGCGACTCCAGGATTCCCGGATTCCGGTGTCACGGGACTCTGGGATTTGTTTGAAAAACACCGGCCTCCGCGCTCTTTGTGAGGCCTGTAACCCAGTTAGCTTCGCGCCGCAATGTTCATAACGTGTTTAATTATTAATGTACTTGCGTTGCTCTGGGTTTTGTACTAAAAATCGCGCGCCTTTTTGTGCTAAAAATAGACTATTGCGCGTTAATTAGTATGTAACGCATGATATATTTTGTAAAAAAAAATGTGATGTTGAAGTCAAGTGATAACATTTTTTTTTATACAGAAGAGAGCGAGATTCTTACAGATTTTCGGTCGCGGTGTTTAATCTCAATGGTGACTAGACATATGTGTACTCACTCTTCCTTCACTAGTATGGTCTGATTAGACAGTTTCTTATTTGTTTCTTGGCCACCCATCATAAAATTGACCATAGACAACGTTGCTTAACTTTAGTAAATGTTAACAGAGCGTTAATGTCGTAATGAAGAGCAAATATCAAATACTAATTAATCAAATAAATTTCGGATTTATTGCGTCATTTTCCAAAGTTTATCAATCTAAGTCTCGTAGATAATTTTATGATCATATTAGGACTTCTGGAATTTCGAATACGAATAAACATCTACGTTGCGCCAAAAGATTTATGTTCCACGGAAGTTTAATTACGAGTAGTAAGATTTCAAAACACTTCTAACTTACTATTACATTATTATAAGTCACATTATTAATTTTCAATTACATGTGATTAGAGAAATTTTTCAATTTGGTGGAGCAGCGATTCATAGACTATAGAGTATAAAATACTACTTACGACGGCTGTATGGCAATGAATTCCTTGGTTAAATTAAACATTAAGAAAAATCGTCAGTACCACTTACATATACTGTATGAATGGCAGATTTTATTACATTCCGGAGTGCAAATTCAAGGCAGCAGACTTCCTGACGACACGCGCACAAAACCCCGCGCCCCATTGAGAGGCACGCGCGTTTGTAAAGGCGCTACAAATTTTTCACCCGGCGCCGTCTGCCTTCGTTGGCCTCATTTACTAAAACATCCCCATGTAGACGCGTAGACTTACGAATGTTTAGATACGATCGACGGCAAAAATATTGAATTTAGAACTTAGATAAAGTAGTTCCTTTTAAATTTGCAGATATACTACGAATCCTATAAGAATCGCGCGTAAAGTTATACGAAATATTTTATACAAAGTCGAATTGTATGATGATAAATAAAATTCATCTCGAAAACGTATGCTAGGATTAAATGGCAGATTTCTCCTTACTTAATCTTCATATTTTCATATTTACTTATACAATAAAATAACATATTTTTTTTATGTTATACCCGCATTTTAATATACATTACATATACTCAATAACACGTCGGACAAAAACAATTTAAAAATGAAATTAATGTAGTATTTATTTTATTTATTATGTAAAAAGGAAAGGGATCGACTGTTACAATATGAAGACGCTTGTAGTAGATTGTTATATCTACGCTCCGTCTGAATGACGAATGCGTCAAGTTTGTCCTTGTCTGGAGTCGAAAAATCACATGCATCTCTGGAGCGAGTGAATTCCAGCCGATTGTCGAGACTTGCATCACAACACTATTTTACTTATTAAGCAAATTGACGCAGTGAAGATTCAAATACTTCTCGATATATTGTATCGAGAATATCATATTGTCGAACAAAAAGAACTAGGTAAGTAATATAATATAATATATAATTTATAAATATAATTGTATAAAGAGATATATTACGCAGCCAGCAGATTGATGGTTAGTGGTTACAGTATGAATCATAGATTTAAATCATTTGACAAAAATACTCTTACGAAAAAATGTTACTATACTGTTAAGGATTATTTAAATGATACCAATGCTTGGGTTTAATGTTATAAGTCAATAGTTACGTTCCCAAATATTAAATAACATAATAAAACTATAGCGTTTGTAGATATAACGTAAACTTGTTTAAACTTGTAAATAAGGTTGGGTTCAGATTATTTATCTATGTCCAGCTTCTAATTGACAACTCTATAAATATACAGGAAGAAAAACAAATAGCTCTTGCTGGTTTTTTTCGTTGGTTCTTTTCTGTACAAGGTCTCCCGCCGTAGACTTGTGAACCAATGGCGTAATAGCTTCTTGGACGAGTAAGAGTAATTGTTCATTTTGAGTAGCCTATAGCTCATGTGGTGCTTGTGAACTGTGCAGCATATCTGCAACCCCATAATGACATGTACGTTGTCAACGTCTGATATATGTAGATGTAAAGTCACGGTTCACAGTAACTTAATTTTTTTATCCCTGTTCGCGCCTGATACGCACGGGGCGAGGGGGGCGGAAACGTAGATCTGCGAGTGACGGCCGTAGCTCCCATAGATTCATTATAGAACGAACCTGCTGTATAATCACATCGCAATTATTATTGTATTATAGTTGAAATGAACCTGCACCTAGTAAATGTAATTTGGTGCATTCATTTCTTGTCCTAAACAATCCCTATGTCTTTCAGACCAGTATATTTTGCTTTGCAGTAGAAATTATTAAGACGGAGGACTTCTTGAATTTGAAATTGAATAAGTATTTGCAGAGGCAATCGTAGTTAATTGTGGTAGTAAGTCAGTCGAATGGCTTGTTAGCAGTCATCAATAGGCAATTTAAACAACCTCTCGTCAATTTAGGGCATATTATATATTACGACAATGTTTTTAAGAGTGTTGCTGTAATTAGCAATTAGCAATTATTTACTCTATTGTAGCAGGTGTTATTTTGCGGAAGTCCATTGTATTACAAAGGATATTGATTACGTTTGCTGATTCCGCGCAGTTGATGATGACTTGTCCAACAAGCAGACAAGGTCGACACGTGTTTCGTCTCTCAGCGAGATCCTGAAGATGTCTCGCTGAGAGACGAAACACGTGTCGACCTTGTCTGCTTGTTGGACAAGTCATCATCAACTGCGCGGAATCAGCAAACGTAATCAATATCCTTTGTAATAGCAATTATTTCTACAATCATAATCATCATTTTAACTGATAACTGCTGAACATAGGCCTCTTTCACACTGCTCCATTCTGCAGAATAGTGCGTTCTTGCAATTTTTCACTAAATCCTCCGTCTGTGTTACCTGGGATGTGCCTACCGCTTAAATAACTTGTTGACTTTACGGTCGTCAGACCAGCGAGAATGTGCTCTGGCATCTAGTCCGAAAGTCTTCGGGCTATGGCGGAGAGTGATCAAGCAGAGTAATTCCTAATACAGTCTTCTTTATTACGTTTTAGATCATTAAGCCTTTTTATGAAGTCTACTGTAAATGCATAGGTTTTAGTTCCATATTTAGTATCTGGCAACACGCACGAATTAAATACTTTTGACTTGAATTGCTGCAGTAGATGCGGATATTACTCAGCCAAATCGGATGCGTTGATTGGCCTTTTTCTATAAGTTGGATTTACCTATTTGGACCTATTTATTCAAATAAAGATACTCGTCAACAAATTACAATGTACAGCTTCCAACCAAAATAGTAGATGCTGTAGATGGTATCAATAATGCCAAAGCATGTTACTTTGTTAGCAAACTTCAACATAATTTCAAGGCAGTTTTGCAGAAAAATTTAATAAATCACACCATCCGCAATAAAACCGTTTATAGCAATCTCATTGGCCAGTTACACGTCAAACGGATCGCAATATTTTGATGGATGTCAAGAAACTTACAAGTTATATTCGTCTCGGGGTCGTTAAAGGGTCGTAAAGGCCGAGTGACAATTGAGTGCCGTGTAAAGCTTAGGCTCGAAGCAATCCGCCATTTACGAGTGCCGGCTCTAGGTATTTATAGCTCAATAGCGCCGTAAACTCACGTGCTATCGGCAAATGTTTGACTCCCGATTAGGCGGCTGTAAAAATGTTATTGCGACAAAACAATCGGCTACCAGCCTGTGGAACCTGCTGCCTGTGGCGATCTGTTATTGGAGGCTTTTTTATTTTAGCTCATTAGACAGTGAGTCTACGATCTCATTTAAAGGTCTCTGCTCGTACAAATTGGGTGCAACCTAAGACAAAATCTTTTCTGGAATGGTCATTAGTCTAAAATCCTCCGATCACTTAGCAGTGATATTCAAGTCACTGTAAATAGTACTAAATGCATAATTAAAGGCAGAAAATGGGGCAGATGTGTAAAGATGGCAAGAGGATTTAAGACTTTTTGTTATACCATTTATAAAAATGAAGAATTTTTTACCGTGGGAGAGCCATGCTTCGGCACGAATTGGGCCGGCTCGACCGGAGTGATACCACGGCCTCACAGAAAACCGGCGTAAAATAGCGCTTGCGCTGTGTTTCGCCGCGTGAGTGAGGGTACCGGAGGCCCAACCCCCCTTATTCCCCTCTATTCCCCTTATTCCCCCTATTCCCTTTTAAAAGGCCGGCAACGCATCTGTGACTCCTCTGGTGTTGCGGGTGTCCATGGGCAACGGTTATCGCTTACCATCAGGTGATCCGTTTGCTCGTTTGCTGCCCTATGCTATAAAAAAAAAAAAAAAAAAGGATTGACACTTAAAGTGGAGGAATAAAATCAAAGTGCAAGCGAGACGGCGCTATATACTGCAAAAGCAATGTCTCTTTATCAATATTGTTTAAATCGTACTCTAAACGGTCATAGTAACGTGTCTGTTTTCACAAAATAACGTACACAAAGATGGCCCCTGCTCATATTAGGCTTCGTTTAAAATTCACAAACAAAAACAGGAGCGCACGTAAACCCGTGTTAGCTGGACAAACCAACACGCGACAAAATCGAATTAAAACGCGCACTTTCAAAACGCACAAGGGCTAATGAGCCGCACCTCAATATTACGTTATTACAAATTCAAGAGTTACACATTAAGTCTTTGCGCGCAAAGAATGATGCCGCCCGTGAAAGGATAATTAGTAAGCGCAAATTGCGCGCTCGCACGTTGTCGATTTCTCCGCAAATAATATTTGTTCCGACACGATTTCTCATAATTATATTGATTATGAACCAATAAGTCGGTTGGATAAGATGTTGAAATTTTAATCGGGGGTATGTAAGCTAGGGTCGTTAGTTTGTGTATTCTGTTTTACTTATTGCTACAGCCAAACAGCACTTTACCAGTTTGAGGGAAGGTAACGTGTAACAACTAGGTTACGTACTCTGTGATTCTTGTGGAGGTTGCAAATGTCCTCAAAACAGCTCAGATACGTCTCCACCGAGAGGCAAGAATCTACATTAGCTATGTTAGGGCAATCACTCGGCCGGCCCGTAGGCGTCGTGGCGGTAGAGCGCACTCTGCCACGCACCCACGTGCTCAGAGGACACCGGGTGATTTAAAGTGGGTAGGCTGGTCCGTATGACCGGAGAGCACCACACACGGCCGCGCCTAGCCAGCGCGGTGACATGCTGTATAAGGAGCATTTCCCCTCAGAAAACAAAAGACCCAATCCGGGTTGGTTGACTACATACACTGTTTAATTTCTTTGCAGGTGGATATTGCATCACATTGTTTTCTTTAAAGCGTCAGAGTCCATATGAAATTTGAAAAAAATTGGTACATGGCAGAATCGACCCCGCGTTCCGTGAATTATTATCATCTTCTGAATGATTATTATCTATAATAATTATTATCGTAGACCAGTGCCGAGATTATGACAAAAATAATCTATATCGACCATTGAAAGCTAGGTTGAAACCTAATATATGTACATTCTACTAATTATATTATTAATGTGCAGCAAATATACAACTGTCATGTTGGAATAACAAGGACTAACTAAACCACTTTTTAATAAAAAGCAGATAATTCGGAAGCATGAATCGCAACGATTATTTGTCGGTCCGTCAAAAAATCAGTCATCTGCGAACACAAATACTTACGGTGTTCGAATGGATCTCAATAATTAATAGAGGTTATAACGTTATTAACTATAACGTAGGTCCGAATAAAATAGATGGATATTTTTTTATTGAAAAGTTTGAGGGTTCGGGAAAGTCTGGTGTTTTTGTTTCGGCTTGAGCAGACATTAATGGCGGGTATTGGAATTGTTATGCGCTAGATATTTCGGTATTTTTAGGTGGGCAGTATAATAAAGCTTTACAGATTAACGAAAGTTTGGGTAAAAGCTAACAAATTGTAATATGAAAGTTTTTATATTGATATTAACAAGTTTTGTATATTAGGAATATTTATTACTAGCTTCCCGCTCGTGACTTAGTCTATGTCATAAATTAGATTTTTCCATAGTGTTTACGCCAAAAACCTGTTTCGCGCTCCCTAGTAGATATTAGTGTGTTGCAACGTGGTGGCCAGACTGACGCAACAATAACATACCGTTTTTTCTGACCGTCAGACCGACATTTTTATTTCTATTTCTCTAACACATAGAAAATAGATATTTTCTCATGCAAAAATATAATTAAAAAACTTCATAACGAATTTTATATTAACAGGTGAGTTTAGTCGTTATAAAACTTTATAAAATCACCGTGAACGAATATGTTGTATATATTTAAAGCTTTTTCTTGAATAGGTTATGAGTAGAGATCGGATAATCGGATGCATATTTACCTAAAGTTAATTTTTGGCTCACAAATTATGGAAGCGGCTTTTTAAAATACATTTTGTTAAATAAAAATCCCGGGAAAATGCGGGACTGCAAATTTAACGTAGTGATATTGTTTGAAAATTACTAAATTAGCACGTGGTATTTATTTTCAAAAGACCGAGACTCCGGGTTCATTTATACAACTATGCATACGTACTCGTATTTACATGAAGTTTAGTTTCACTTCCCAGTGCGATTTATGAATGTACGATTTATTACATGAAGAGTGTTAATGACCAACCCATACTGATAGATAGTGATTAAAACTGTAGTAACCGAGGTAATATTTACGCCCCATTTTAAATAGGATATTATAAGCTCATATTACCGACTAGTTTTGCATTACCAAAATGTTCTACAGTACCGGAAATAAAATAAAAAGACAGTTCCATACTTTGTCAAAAACTAAATTAGGTAAATAAATAAACATCCGGCTATCCAATTCCGCAATCCCGGGATTTTTATTTAACAAAACAATAAAAAGCCGTTTCCATACTTTGTCTTAAACTAACTTTAGGTAAAATGCATCCGTTTATCCGATCTCTAGTTATGAGTGTTATTATCGGTTATTTATAGACTACAGATAATAACAAATAATAAAAAGGTACAGGAAGTGAATAAAGAATTGATATTAGGTAAAATATAAATGGCGATACGTTTGATGCTACTGGTTGCGTGTTCGATGCTCGCACGGGACAGATATTTATTCATGTGAGATTCTATGATTTGTGACCGGGGCGATGTTTATTTTTAAAAAATGAAATTGTCGTGTCTTTGCACAAATTGAAATCATTATAAAATTTCTCATATTATGTTGGTTCCAATAGTATGTTAATTAATAATTTCGATCCCTATAAAATCATTTTTATAATTGACACAACAAAAATTCTCTATCACATTCGAGTTTGATTTCAAACTTTTCTTTATATACACTACTTGCTTCCGCCCGCGGCTTCGCCCGCGTGAAATTAGTTTTTGTCAATCCTGGTCCCTTATGTCTAAGGTACCAAGATTTATGGTCTTATCTTCAATTCAACCCCTATTTCACCCCCACACTGGTAAATATTTCAAAATGCTAGAACAAACGATTTTTTGTTTTTTATGACGTGATATTTGACGAACTTGCATATTAACTTTCAACCCTTATTTCACCCCCTAGCTTCATTTCATTTCAAAAATGCTAGAACAAATGTTTGATGACTTTTTATCAAGTGCTTAAATATAAAGTTTCATGGTTTTTAAAAATTAAGAAATCCCATACAAACTTTCAACCTCTATTTCAACCCCTTCATCCCTGTTTTCGTAGCCGTAGTCGTTAATAAAAAGTAGCCTATGTTCTGTCTCAGGGTCTATAGATTGTCTATACCAAATTTCATCAAAATCAGTTGCGAGGTATAAGAGGGAAAGCGTAACAGACAGACATACAGAGTTCTTTCGCATTTATAATATTAGCTGGGATAAAATATTATAGCACAGACATTAGGTACACAAAACTCTAGTCTCTAAAATTTTTAATTGAATACTTACGTGTACTTGTCTGTATAAAACTTTTAACTTTGCATTTCATTTTAACGAAGTGAAAGCTTCGAATACTCTTTAATCTCACAATTAGTTTATTAAAATTGGAACAACAATATCGAAAATCCGTCCCATATTTTCGTCAGAATTCTATAATTTGCTAGCTAAACCCGCGACTTCGGCCGTGTGGAAGTTAATAAAAATATTTGTATACTTAGTTTTATATATTTGGACATTGTAACATCACTTTATTTCTCAAAAATAAAAGTAGCCTTTTGTTGTTCTTGTTACATAAGCTATAACAGGAACACAAAGACAGACGACACTCCAATTTTATTTGAATATATAGATTGACTGAAATAATTTTATTAGTTAGAACAATTTAACAGATCTAATTAAATAAGTGCTCTGTACGACTTCAAAATGAACCAGCACTTTCAATTGGAAAACAATATAAGTTTAATCTCATTTTGTTAGATACTCGTACATCAGGTTCAAGGTGTCACCTCTCTTCCGACCTCGACTCGGCCCAGCACACGCTGGCGGAGTGTCCCGCGTGGGCCTCCGAGCGCCGAGTCTTGGTCGCAGAGATCGGGCGAGATCTGTCTCCGCCGGCATTGATTGCGGCAATGCTGGCGGACGAGGGAGGTTGGAGGGCTGTGGCCTCCTTCTGTGAAGCAGTGATGCTCCAGAAGGAGGCTGCCGAGCGGGGTCGGGAGATGGCCGATCCCGCTCGAAGAAGGCGGCGCCGGGCTCGGTAGCACAGCTGCGGCGCCGCCGCGGGTCACGGCGGGCGCGAGGGAGTCGCGACCGCTACGGCGACCCTGGATGGACTACGCCCCTTCCGTGGCCGGGGGGCGTCGTCGGTGGAGGAGACCGGGGGAGGTAGCGAGCCTACCCCGAGGAGGGCTCCCCTGTATCGGCGGGGGAGCGAAGGCTGGGGGTTCCTGGAAGTGGCTTGATGTTCCCGGGGGCTCCCTACATGCCTGAGGAAGGCCATCCCTGAGGTTTTTAGTGGGTAGGCCTCCCCCTTCTGGGGAGGAGAGCCCCACATAACCGCCGGCTCGCCACAGCCGGGGTATGCAATTTAATGCATTTTCCTCAGGGGAAAAAAAAAAAGGTGTCACCTCTCTTACTCAGAGCTCCCTGGTTCCAGTGGGGGATGATACTTGTGTGATGACTAAAAAATATCTGAATTAACTTTATTCAAATATGACTTTCTAGAAAGCTCTTTTGTATGGTGCAAAATGGTGCAAAATGGTCAGGACATTCAGGACGTATGTATTAGCTGATAAGAAAATGGGTGTAAGAAACTTATCAGCTTCATCAAAGGTAATAACAACATTCACAATAAATTATGTCGTTACCATAAAACGTACTTATGTGTTTACAATTTATACGGGAAAACAAATATTTACAATTTAGAATGTAATGTCTACAAATCAACTCCAAGCATTGGCGTCATTTTAATAATCATTGATTTTATAATAGCCCTTACTATTTAGAGTCTTTTTACCATGTACCTTGAATTTAAGAAAAGGCAATTCAGCTACACTATGTGGAATCTTGTAATAAAAATCTATACATTTGCCCATAAACAAACTTTTTTTTTTATTCCATACGGTGGCAGATGAGCAAATGGCCCACCTGATGGTAAGTGGTAACCATCGCTAATGGACATCTGCAGTGCCAGGCGCACAGCTGAGCCGCTGCCTACCTGGAGAGAAATACTCTTTTTAAGCCTCGTTTGAAGTTAGACATATCGTAGCGCTCAGGAAACATCGCAGCTGGGAGCTCATTCCAGAGTTTGCATGTACGCGGAAGGAATGAACGCTGAAACCGAACTGTACTAGACAAGATCGGTTCCAGGTGATATGGATGAACTCTACTGCGGTGGCGGGTGGTACGATGGTATAAAGGTGACGAAGGCACCATTGCAAATAATTCCTCAGAGCACTCTCCGTTAAAGAGCCTATAAAGAACACACAGAGAGCCAAAGTCTCTCCGCTGCTCCAAGGTCTCTGTTGAGGCCGTAATATTGGGATCACCGATGATACGGAAAGCACGCCTTTGCAGGGAGTCAAAAGGGTCGAGTTGATATTTGGGGGCTCCAGCCCATCTAGTTTTTTGTAGCCTGTACGTTGGAATGCGAGTATTTGTGGCTTAGTCGTGGTTGGTAATCCCACTCTGTCCTCACAGACGTATGCTGACACTCTAGTGCAGTCCCATCTCCATGGTACCGCTATAAATACTGGCTCTGCTGCAAATTCGCCCGAACTTTTCAGACGACGCAAATATGCTAACATAATTAGTGGATGCATTATGAGGTCGAAACTCTGGGACCCTAGGGTGAAAGTGCCCATAGTGTTTAAAAGAATGCAGCCGCAGGCTAATCGAATCGGCAAGTGATCGGCAGGCTGGATCATATCTGGCACAGCGGATCAGCAATAACGTTGTCGGCCTTCTAGGCACATTGCCGATTGACGGCGATTCGGCTAGATTTTTTATTTATTATTTAGTTATATTAAGTTTTATTTTAAGGTTATAATATAAAATATATGTATGTCTATCCGTTACCCTAGATCCTATAACACAAGCCTTGCAGTACTTACTTTAGGTTAGGCTAATTGGTGTGAGTGTAAGAAAAACCATTCTATATCCATACTAATATTATTAATGGGAAAGTGTGTCTGTCTGTTTGTCCGTCCGTCGCGGCAAAACGGAGCGACGAATTGACGTGATTGCAATAAAGGCTTCGCTCAAAAACTACTGCACAGATTTTCATGCGGTTTTCATCAATAGATAGAGTGATTCTTGAGCAAGGATTTGCGGTATTTTTTATCTCGGAAAAACGGATAGTCCCACGGGAAGCGCGATAAAATCTTCGCGCCATTAACCGACTGCCGCGCATATGTAGCCGTGGGTAAAAGCTATAACCTTTAAC
Organism: Scirpophaga incertulas; assembly: GCA_036419045.1. NCBI lineage: Eukaryota > Metazoa > Arthropoda > Insecta > Lepidoptera > Crambidae > Scirpophaga > Scirpophaga incertulas. The sequence goes on from CM071637.1 coordinate 246,774, forward strand.
TCTCTATAGACCCAATCCGGAAATCGACGCGGGCGAAGCCGCGGGCAGAAAGCTAGTTACTTTATAGTACACTAGCGACCCGCCCCGGCTTCGCACGGATGCAATCCTGATACTAAATACACTACAGAAAAATTGTCACCGTTGTTAATCGTTTGCAAGGTAAGCGGAAAAAATGTAATTCTTTACGACATCACATTAGAAACCTCAAAAATAACAGTACTTCTCGACTATTTAATGGATGTTATTATACATATAACCCTTCCTCTTCAATCACTCTATCAATTAAAAAAAACCTTATCAAAATCAGACAGAGAAAGCGACTATGTAGTGATAAAAATTCGAGCTCGTTCCCAAATCCAATCCCATGTTTAATTAACAGCAAAGTCATATCATGAGCGCTCAAAGAAAACTAGTGAAAACATTTGTTAAGATCAATTCCTTTCTGTTGGTTGTTACAAGATTATTTGGCAAGTTTATAATTGCCTCCGACTCATCTCGACTCTGGGTGGCGAAACAAAAGACTGACAAGTAGGTCACTTGCCATCAGTACTTTTGGAGAAAGATTTATAATGACATCGTTTATGTCAAATTGAACCTTGCGTAGACGATTTAAAGTTGCTGCAGATAAATAGCTGATACGTTCATTGTGTCGCGAGAGAAGATATAATTTCTTATTTCTGTTTAAGGGTACAATATTAAGGGTACCTTCAGCATTTCCTCAGTACTAAAAAGTATTCTCACTTTAAAGATGGCGCTAGCTTAATTTTAATTTTCAATATTAAAGTAATAAAAAAATGAACAATACAAATTGTAAAATATTTGTTATTTTTATCTTTCCTAAAATTCATACTAGCATTAGTTTTAGAGAGAATGTTATAAGATGTATAATAAGACAATATTTTAATTTTTTCAATAAGTTTATAATGAAAGTGACTATCGTTAATTTAACGTTAGTCGTTTTTTGTTAGTTTAAACGTTCATGTTGATGCGATTCTCGCGGTTTCTCTTATGTGAGTGAGATATTTAATTTAATATTAATATTGTTTTGATAAATTAATTTTGTAAATAATTAATAAATCTTTTATTTCCAGAGCAACATGTTTTTAATAAAACTCCAATAGATAAGCAAGATTATCAATCTCGAATAGATCGTTTTTGACCAATAGCGTAACGAATAATCTTATATATAAAAATGAATCGCAAATTGTGTTGGTAAGGGCATAACTCAACAATGCCTGGACCAATTTGGCCAATTCTTTTTTTTAAATGTTCCTTGAAGTTCAAGGATGGTTTTTACGGCAAATTCGAACAATCACCGGAACAACCCTAAAAACAGCCCTTTTTCCCATACAAACGTTTTCTAACTAAAATGTACAGTCAATTTCAGCTTTATTGTTATTGTATAAGTTCATATTGCAAGCACTCACTGTTGTCTAAGCAATGTAAGTGTGTTCCTAAGATCAAAGAGTCAATTTGCGCTTTATTAATGCTATATAAAGTTGAAATTCAATCATATCTATCAAAACAGTGTGCCTGTGTGCGTTGGAGCATAGAATACATCGTTGGAGGATTCGATAGGTGTTCCAAAATTAAATAGTACAAAATGTTATAGTTCATTTGGTTGGCTTTGCGACATTATCTATAAAATAATTAGGAACAAAAAACTGCCACTGTACAAATCTTTTTGACAGGACGAAGTCTGTCGGGTCCGCTAGTTATTATATAACTCTTGTTTTAAAAGGTTGTCCTAGAAAGTTCTTTACTTTATTTTTTTTGGTAGTGATGTCATCCCCTTAACTAAAACGTTACTGTGTTTCAAGGGATAATTTGTATTTGCTGTAAGGAGCACTTGCTATAGTAAAGAGCAATTCGCTCTCTCACTCTATAATAATGTCGCATTTATTCGTTGAATTCAAAGTTGCCTCAAAATATTGGCACTTGTCTGCCAGTGTTAAAACTCCGACTGAAACGACTGAAGCGCCAGGCTTATTTTTTTTCTATTCTGTATACATTAGACTACAACATATAAGAATATCAGATTACCTCAAAAATATTTTTGGAAAAAACATTTTAAAAAAATTTGGGGTTGATTTAGACTCGCTACCCAGCCAGGTCTGTAGTTTCATATTGGAGTATGATAGGAGAGGTACAGGACAAGTTGTCAGCTTGTCTCGTTGTGGAAGTCTCCGCCAGGGTTCCCACGACTTTGTCTGGTAGTGCCAAGGTGTATGTATGTGAGGGGCATTGTCTCAAATACCTATCCATAAAATCGTGCCAGCTTTTGGACTATATTGCTCTTTTTTATGAATAAAATATAACTTTTAAATAGTTTGTCAGTGTTCTAATATATGATGTGATAGTCAACATCCGAGCAAGAACCTACATGATTATTGCCGTTTATTCTGCAGCCGGTACCTGATTTATGAGGATTTTACCTGAAACAATTAAAAATAACATTAATTTTTTATATACATTACTCGTGACGAATTGCTCACTTTAAGAAGCAGTTTAAAGGCAGGGTCGAGGACGCCGTTGGAGCGAAAGGTCCTCTAATGGCAGATATGCAGGGGATGTCCTCCCTTAAAGTGGATTGACGATTAGCGTTTGGTAGGTAGCGTAGGTAGGATTAGATAGGAGTCTTTCAACTGAAATTTTAATGATGATAATGTAATCTTTAGTTCTTAACGTTCTTCGTTCATGGTATTGCGACTTAGGCACTGGCTTGCTAATCGCCTGAACCAAAGTTGGACCTGCTCTGTACTAACGTGTTTTCCTTATTCGAATTGTATATGTTTATTTATTTGACGGACTCACGATGGAGAATCACATTATGAAGCAAGCTGTGTACTTGTAAAGAAAGGCTTTGTGATCCTAAAATGTAATATGCTTGCCAATATAAAATCTACCAACCAAGGTCAAAGTTATATAAATAAATAAAGAAAAGAAATGTTAGATGCATAAGACCAGATATTCTGAAACGCAATTATTCCACAGATCACTTTCAAAATTTTGCTGGACCTAGTGGATCCCATGCAGCTAAATTACTACCAATTTCTAAACCTCAAAAAAAATGTGAAGGTAAGATCTATTTATCTAAAAGGTTAATTAGTCTTAAGTTATGTGCAAAATTTTAAAAGTAACAGTCGCTGAGCTTCTAAAATGTTATCTGCCTCAATATAGAAAAAGTCAAGTCAATCTTTTGGTTCTTCAGTATCGAAACCAAATTAAAGTGCATGCACCCGCGCTTACGATTGAGACCCGCGTTAAGTATCACGTGGATTTCACAGGGTTTACCTAGACCGCTTTGGGAATTACTGGATTAGACAAAAGAGTTTTATCAATAGCTAATAATAAAAAAAAAATAGAAGAACAAATAAACTACACACAGTATTACATCGGCAAACAGCAGAGACAAAAAGAAAGGAAAAACTAAAACATAAAGGTACTTCAATATTAAATTAAATTAATGATTTTAATTATAAACAATTCGTCAAACAATTAAAATCAAAAGTAATTTTGACAGTTTACCAAAAGTAGCTACATAATTCGACATTGTTTGGGTTAGTAATTAAATTATCCTTGCCAAATAATAACAGAAGTTTAAAATGTATTCCTGATTATGTGTAAAAAGAACAAGTTTCCTCAAAACATTAGAATAGCTGGAGCGTAATTACTCAGCACCATCAGACAGCTTTGTCGGGCAGCCTACATTTTAAATCCGTTCCGCGTATTAACGAGGGCTCCTGAAAATATTCATTCAACGCAAAAACGCCGGCATCTTATTTCATTACTTTAAATGGAAATTATTTTATGATAAAACACAGTGAAGACTTACCGAGCGCTCCTGGTATTAAGTGTAATTTGCGTTAAATTCAGGTTAACTTGCATATTGTTTTATTTGGGATTACAGTCGAGTTTCAAATTAAAGGTCCGACTTTGAAGAATTATTAACTACTACAAGAATTTTTTCTCTATACTATATTAAGAGTAAGGTTCATTCAGGGTTCACTCCTAAGTCCCATGCATTTAATTGATCCTTAAATAGAGTGGAAGACGTTAAAAATCTTTATTTAAATATGACTCCATAAAAGATCTTCCACGAAGAAACTTTTCGTGGAAGATCTTTTATGGAGTACGGATTTTGTACGGTTTTCATTAATTTAGTTCCTATTAACCGGAACTATTGACTCTATGATTAAACTCATCAGAGAGTTGTCACATTACCAACTCGGTTTCTATTTTCTGCAAATCAATATTCAGTTTTACTTTTATGCGGGCTACATGTCACTTAGTGGCATTTAAATTAGACCGTAAACCGTCTGGCACAGAGGCTGATACAAGCCGTAAATTTTTATGTTACGGTTTGCACTCGTACATTTGCCCCCGCATTTGCTACTTCTGTAGTCTTTATTTCCACGCCCCTGAGAGCTACTTTACCACGATCTGGAGCAGTTGTAACAGCACATACTTCGTTAACATTTTCACTTTGAACTCGACTGACTGTATTATCCTAAGCACCTAGTATATTTGCAATGCGATTGTCTAGACTAACTCTATTGGGAATGATGATCGAATAGATAAGGAATAGAACGGTTCTGTCTGTTTAATGAACTACATCCATTTTCTATGGATATTGGTAAATTGACTTGGGGATAGTGTAGAATTAATATTAATATCTACAGGGTGAAATGGAAATCAATCGACAAAATTATCTAGGACATTTTGACCGTTGTAATGAAGGTTTTAATAATAATTAGAATCGTTATGAAACATTATGTAAGAAAATACAATAACGGCAATTATTACTAGCAACCTTATCATTTTGCGCGCGATGGTACCTACAGCTTTGCTATTGGTCGACCGGACAGGATGCGCGCGGGGAATACCGGCTGTTCGAATGGTCGGTCTCGTAGCGCGTAAGAACTTTATTACTTTGGTTTTTAAGTTGATGTTTCTTTGTTTCGTTTCGAAGCGGTCTCTTCACAAGCGTCTTTGTGGGGTTGCGCTGACGCCGCTCCGTACGCGCAAACTACCTAAATGCCTAGTGCTGACTTATGAATGAAACACCTGTACGTTTGTAAACAAAAGTGTCTATCGAATATTAATGTAATATTTTTCTTATATACTTTTTACATGTAATTTTTATTGTTTACGTTTTCTTATGTATACTTTACCCGTTTCGAGTAGTAGTATCTAAAAATCGTGGTTTATTTTTTGACAACTTAGATTGGTTTTTTGCCCTCACAAATATGATGTCTATTAGCACTAGAACCCCCCCTTAAAGTTTGTCGATTAATTTCAATTTCACCCTGTAGATCTGTTAACTGATCTATTTAAAAAGTCAGTTCTTTATCTAGTCAAAAAACAAACAGACGCGAGCATATTAACTATACTATCTATACTATACTATACTATCTTAGCAATGTATTTAAGATACAAACTTCCGTACAACACATTTGGACCTTGAGTAACGGCTGAAATCAGTGTTCTTGTCGTCAGACAATCACACCCCGACCTAAACCCTTCACATCATCACATCAATAATTTTAGAGTCGCATTTGAAAAATATAACAATATTTATATGTCACAGTTCATATTCATATTCTATTTTCTATATTCATATTCATTTATTCACAAAATTTGCACAATATGGTACAGGTTATACAGTTATAATATCACAGGTGTTAATGTGTTGCACAAATTTACCTTCTTAAGGTATCGTGAATTGTCTCCTAATAACAAAAATAAAATGAATGTCAAATTAGTAAATTTTAAATTATCCCAAAATTTGATTGTTTACATGTGTCATTAAATTACAATAAGTACCTATACGAGTATACATGTCAATCTAATCTATGTTAATTATAATGGTAACAGTAACAATTAAAAAAAATAATAATAACAATAATAAATCAAATATAATAATTTTAAAATAAATAAAATAATTTTCAATTAGTCAATAGCAACAGTCACATAGAATTAAAAACATTTAATGTCAGGTAAAAGTATCTAACTTTATCTTGCCATTTTACAATTTGTCATTAAAATACTCTTTTAAACTGTAATACGATTTTAATAAAAGTAAATTTTTTAATTCAATTTCAAATCTATTATTTTGGAGGGCCTTAAATGTGTGTGGCAAGTGATTATAAATTTTAACTGCCATGTAATATGGACCATTTTTATAAATTTCCATATTTGGAGCAGGTAAAACTAAATCGTTGTCACGGCGTGAAACATGACGTCTTGGTCTGTCAACAATACGATCAAAGTACCTCATATTTTTGCGCACAAAGCGGCATAGTTCTAAAATTTATACGCATGTTACTGTGAGTATTCGGTACTTTTTGAAGAGTGGTTTACACGAGTCTCTAGGTGCTGTTAATGTTATCACTGTAAGACATCTTTTCTGCAAAATTGAAATTGCATTTACGTCATACTATAATAACGAAACAATATTGGCGACATAATTTCTATAAATTGTGGACTATATGTTATTCTCAAAATCAAAAATTTATTCTTCAAATAGGATTTTACAATCACTTTTGAATGTCAAAGATGCTACGCCATTGGTTCACAAGTCTACGGCGGGAGACCTTGTACTGGAAAGAACCAGCAAGAAAACCAGCAAAGGCAATTTTTTTTCTCCCCGTGTCATTACAGAGTCGTCAGTTGGAGGCCGGCTTCAGATACACAGTCTGAACCCAACTGAACCCAACCCCCGATACAAGTTAAAACAACTAAGAAATATATATTTCCGTCACAAGAGTCATATCGCATTAAACAAATCTGATATGAATATGTCCGGTACAAAACAAAATATTATTTATTATAGAATCATTAAAATTATATATCGCAAACTTTACATCCAAGGATGTTTCATCATTCAGGAAATTAAATATCGTAAAAATTACATCCAAGCATTTTTATCATTCAAGAAATCATTGACCATGTAAAACCCTTTTTTCATTAGAGTATTTTTAATATGTGCTTTAAATTCATGAAACGGTAAAGCGGTAATATTTTCTGGAAGTGTGTTATAATAAGTTACACATTTCCCTAAGAACGAACCTCTTAGTACAGTCAATATGTCGTTAAAAAAATCGATCTCTCCGAAAAATGACAAACCGGGATTTGACTTGACGAATCGTTAGAGGGGCAAGTAAAAAGCTTAATGTCAGATTTCCGAAGTCCTCCCCCCTGCTGTTTTTGAGAAAATCCAAAAAATTTTTGAAATGCATTTATCTCGGAAACTATTAAGGCTAGCGACTTGTTTTTTTTTTCAAATTGTAAAGGACACTCAGGACTACATTTTCTTTCATTGAAGCAACATCATCCGACTGAAACTGCAAACGCTAGATGGCGCTAAAGTTTTGAAAAATTGGTTTTTTGCTATTTTCATTGTAAAATATCAATTTTTTTGCAAAAATGTAAATGAGAAAGTTGTTTGTAATAAAATTAGCTACAACTTTTGTTTAAAACATTTTTTTATAAAACTTACCGTTTTCAAGCTATATAGGGGAACAAGTGCAGTTTACAAGCTGAAGCTTGTCAAAGTGTACAAATCGTACATTGTGTGCCTTACTACGTGTGTTTGTCACACAATTCATGGATACATCAATAAATTGTAATGTTTACTTATTTTTTAATTATTAAACATTTAAAACTTTGTTTAACATTTTTTTTTTAAATAACAATGAAGTTTTTTTTAGTACAAGTTATTTGAAGCGGTTTTACTAATACAATGCATTAGTAACAGTACATATAAAATGAAATTTTATTAATGCAAAAATCAAAAATCAAAAATATATAATCAAATTTGCAAGTAGCTTTAACTTTGATGAATTTTATATTAACTTTTTGCTATTTGTTATCGACAGCGCAAAAGGTGAATAATAAAAACTAAAAAAGGTACTAAAAAAAACTTCATTGTTATTTAAAAAAAAAATTGTTAAACAAAGTTTTAAAAGTTTAATAATTAAAAAATAAGTAAACATTACAATTTATTGATGTATCCATGAATTGTGTGACAAACACACTGTAGTAAGGCACACAATGTACGATTTGTACACTTTGACAAGCTTCAGCTTGTAAACTGCACTTGTTCCCCTATATAGCTTGAAAACGGTAAGTTTTATAAAAAATGTTTTAAACAAAAGTTGTAGCTAATTTTATTACAAACAACTTTCTCATTTACATTTTTGCAAAAAAATTGATATTTTACAATGAAAATAGCAAAAAACCAATTTTTCAAAACTTTAGCGCCATCTAGCGTTTGCAGTTTCAGTCGGATGATGTTGCTTCAATGAAAGAAAATGTAGTCCTGAGTGTCCTTTACAATTTGAAAAAAAAAACAAGTCGCTAGCCTTAATAGTTTCCGAGATAAATGCATTTCAAATTTTTTTTGGATTTTCTCAAAAACAGCAGGGGGGAGGACTTCGGAAATCTGACATTAAGCTTTTTACTTGCCCCTCTAACGATTCGTCAAGTCAAATCCCGGTTTGTCATTTTTCGGAGCAAAAATTGCAGATTGACTGTACTATCTAGTTTGTTGAATTCTGATGTATGAGCTATATTATTGTAAAGTGTCAATAAAATCCACTTAGTAGTTTTTACGCGGGAGTAACAAAAATCCATCCACATTAGTAGATTTGAAGAGTAATTTATCTCATTTTTACTAAAAGCCAACCGGACTGTTATGAAATCTATTATTTTGCTCTTTTGTAGCATTCATAAATTCATATAGTTCAGCGTGTTTTAAATAAGACACGCGGAGCTTTAGAAGGACAAGGGCTCCGAACGTAGCTGAAATGTCTAACGAATATGGCGCTCTCTAAGTCTAACATACCGTTGTTATTATAAGCTACACACACTAGCTCTGTTTACATTCGATCATTGGGAAGACGGTAAGTTGACGAAGACCGCAGCATCGAGTGTTTTTCTCGAATATTTATTTGTTATCTTGAGCAGGAGTACGTTTGACTTTTTCATTGTGCAATGAAAATATTTTCTGATAGTGTACTGAAGCTTTAGCTGAGACCTGCTGCAATTTTTGAATTCTACAATATAAACAATAAATGTGTAAAAAATAAACATTACTAGCTAGTACCCGCGACTTCGTCTGTGTAGGTTTTGGCAGCGCACGTCAAAATAGCTCGCAAATGGTAGACTTTTTTCTTACTTACTTACTTATGGTCATATTTTAATCGATTAACACAATATCTTTATAAATTATAGCTTAAGTGTTATTTTAATGAGTACAAGAGTATTGTAAAGTTTTATTAAAATCGATTTAGTATTTTTTACACTCTGAGGTCCCGGGTTCGAGTCCCGGTGGGGACAGATATTTGTGTGATGACTTTGACTATGTACCTTAGTCATGGTTGTTAATATATATTTCTATCAAATATACTTATATATGTATGTCTATCCGTTACCCTAAATCCCATAACACAAGCCTTCAGAACTAACTTTGGACTAGGCTAATTGGTGTGAGTGTAAGGAATATTTATTTATTTTATTTATTTATCTATTCTTACAAACTAGCGTTTATATTATTAGCAGGGATAATGACAGCGAACCTGGATAAAATTATACGTTCAAACCCATATTGTGACGACCTAATTGGCCTTTTTTTTTTTGTTCCCCTAAGGAAAATGCATTAAATTGCATACCCCGGCTGTGGCGAGCCGGCGGTTATGTGGGGCTCTCCTCCCCAGAAGGGGGAGGCCTACCCACTAAAAACCTCAGGGATGGCCTTCCTCAGGCATGTAGGGAGCCCCCGGGAGCATCAAGCCACTTGCGGGAACCCCCAGCCTCCACTCCCCTGCCTAGAGGGGAGCCCTCCTCGGGGGAGGCTACACTACCTCCCCCGGTCTCCTCCACCGACGACGCCCCCCGGCCACGGAAGGGGCGTGGTCCATCCCGGGTCGCCGTAGCAGTCGCGACTTCCTGGCGCCCGCGCCGCAGCTGTGCTACCGAGCCCGGCGCCGCCTTCTTCGAGCGGGATCGGCCATCTCCCGACCCCGCTCGGCGGCCTCCTTCTGGAGCATCACTGCTTCACAAAAGGAGGCCACAGCCCTCCAACCTCCCTCGTCCGCCAGCATTGCCGCAATCAATGCCGCCGGAGACAGATCTCGCCCGATCTCTGCGACCAAGACTCAGCGCTCAGAGGCCCACGCGGGGCACTCCGCCAGCGTGTGCTGGGCCGAGTCAAGGTCGGATGCGCAGTGGTGGCAATGTGTTGATCCCTCCCGTCCTATTCGACACAGATACTCACCGAAGCAGCCGTGCCCGGTGAGTATCTGAGTCAATCGGTAGGTGACCTCCTCCTTCCCGTGAAGCCAAGCTTCGGTGCGGGAGTACGGCACCGACGGCCCGCTGGCGCGCGCAGATCCGTAATTCGAGCTGCGCACGCCAGGCCGCCACAATCGACCTCATTGGCCTGTCTTTCTTGTCTATGGTGTGCGTAGGTACTAGGATTTGAAAATAGAACACGCCACGGCCTACGCAGTATGTTTTAAACAATTGACGGGATCCCTTGCATTATAGATTGCCTCATAACAAGTTATATTACTTCGCTTCTATATAATACAGAAAACAGTCGTCATGTTTGTTAGTATTCAAATTCTCTGTCTTTCCCCGTACCTGCGAGGTTGCTACACAACGTTCATATACAGCGACTGATCAAGAGTTCTCTTACCGCCCTAGGCTAATTGTAAGAACGCGCCCCCGCCAGGTGTGTTACGGTTGGCCTAAAAAGAACCGATTCGAGTCAAGTCAGGGTATGTTTTACGCGCGTTTTTTAAAATTTCAAAATTAATTGTCCACCCACCGATCCTCGCGCCCTAGGCTGCAGCCTAATTAGCCTAAGGGTTAATCAGGCACTGTTCATATAACACTTAATAGATTGTCATAAAATCACGTAATTTGTTTAGTTTCAGTGGTATCAAAGGAAAAGGAGTTTAATATTTTAATATGTAAACAATATAATAACAACAACACAAACTACATATTGGCTGTAACCGAACAGCACATACGTACGAACCAACAAAACTAATTAAGCTTTTAATTAAATCATAAATTAATTTATTAAATATTCATTAATAAAAAGAGACGGGGCGATATTTCGTCGGCCCAACGAGCCGTTCCGTCGTAAATGGCGTTCGAGTGGCCGTTAATTTGGTTAATTGTTGTATTCTTGTTATAAATTCAGGAGTTTAAGCCGACCGGCCGATCAGCGCAGTGCGCGACGCGACTTAAGGCGACGCTTCCCGGGAAGTGGCGTGCACGACAATTGATTTAATCACGTCAAGTAATAAATATGATAACTGTACAACTAGTAATATCGATTACATTAAAATGTTCTTTTTAATTTTTTAACAGTGGATAAAAGTCAAAAATGCAAATATCCATAAAAATGCGTCTAACGATTTCATTATTTAATTATTCTTATTTTTTTACACAAACAACTCAATGATACTTCGTGATAGCTTTTTAAAATTGGACAAGTTTTATTTAGTCTGTACATTGGAACGGTAACTTCATTTTTATTTCTTGTACGAGTATTGTGTATAGCTACAAGCATATAGCTTCAAGCTACGAACAATAGGAGCGAAGCGTTAATGAAAAATATGTCCACGTATGTAATGCACACAGATAGACATAATATCTTCTTATATAATATATATATATAATATATATATATATTATATATATATATATATATATATATATATATATAATATATATATATATATATATATATTATATATATATATATATATATATATATATATATATATCCTATATATATATATATATTATGGCCAAGGCTAAGGCTGAGTTTAGTCGGTAGTTCACGCTGGTCAGACCGCTCTGGAGACCTAATTTTTGAATTACATATGCGACTTCGAAATCACCGATGTGACTAATAATCACCGATTTTCAATAATTCTTATTTTTGAATATCACTTATGTGACTACCTTAGTCACGGATGTGATTTCATTACGAGTGGCCTCACCCAAGTCAATATTGTGGAATAATGTTATCTGTGTTTTGTTTAGAGAACATATTGACAAGAGTCTGAAGTTGACGTGTTGATTTTTCAGTCTATATATATATATATGTTGGCAGCTCTGCGATCGACTTTCAAAAATTGGATGTTTCGGAATCCGTGACCTCAAAGTCATCGCTGACTATTTAGTCAGCGGTGATTTCGAAGTCGCATACGTAATTCAAAAATAGGTCTCCTGGTCGCGTGGAATCCGATATAACCTTCGTGACACTTGTACGTTTCGTGCTCCTTGTGAGGTTTCTCAGTCCCCTCTCCTGAGAGAAAAAAAGATATTATATAATACTATACATATATACACAATCGATATTACATTTTTACGTATATCATAAGTTGAGTTCGTAACGGAAATATCATTATTAACTCTGTCTTTGTCTTTGAGCAGCCGTTGCGCTTTTGTTTCGTTGTCACAAAGCGGTGCTACGTTCTCGTAAATCATTGTCTTTATTAATTAATAGCTACAGTGCAAAGCTTAAAATAATGTTCAAAATATGAGTTCAGATATAGCGCTCAATATAGAGTTTGTAAAGCAATCCTTTCATTTTGAAACTCTAATATATAAAACTAGCTTGTGCCGCGGCTTCGCCCGCGTACTAATCGTATTTTTCAACCGTCTACATAAAGGGGCTTCTCAGTGTGACCCGTATGTTTTATGTACGTATGTAAGTATGTATGTTTGTGGCTGAACCAATTTAGATACGCTTCTCGGAAAAGTATTTCTAACATTTTGGAAGTTTCGGTATATGACGTTTTAGTGAAGGAGGTTCCCATATTTTTTTAAAGAAATGATTGTCGATTTTCAGACTTTGACACCCCATTTCCCCCTTTTAGGGGTTGAATTTTCAAAAATCCTGAAAGACGTGTTTACTCATTTATTGTTAGGAGTACTCCTGCGAAGTTTCGAATAAAATATTCAAACAAATCTTGTTTCTCCATACAAACTTTGGACCCCCATTTCACCCCCTTAAGGGATGAATTTTGAAAAAATCTTTCTTAGTGCACCCCTACACCTTATAAGGAACCTACGTGCCAAATTTGTAATCTCTAGGACCAGCGGTTTGGGCTGTGCGTTGATATGTCAGTCAGTTTCTTCTTTTATATATTTAGATTGGTCCTTCGAGCCGGATCCAGCCAGCCATCCAACCAGCCGAAACCCGCGATCCATTGATATACAACGAATATCCTACATTTGAAACCCGACAGTGAAACTGGAAACGAGCGCCTTAAGCGCCGCATAATTATTACGATATATTCAAACGTAGCGTCCCCATACACATTAGCGGAGATATTAATGTTATAAATTATTGAGTATCCCTCATTACATTTGTTGAGTGGTCATTATAATTACGTGTAACTGATAATGAGCTTTTGTGTTAAATAACTACTTTATGCTATGGGTATTTAAGTCGAATTTATGATAAGCTTGTCTATATGTCGTTCGAGAATGATATCAGAATTAACTGCGTTACCAGTATTTGTTTATTGAAAAAAAAAGCATAGTATATATTTGTTGCCCGACCAGTTGCCCTGCCCCAGATGAATTTGTTTTAGTGGTTTTTCATATTTAATTTGCATTTTCAAATAAAATACAAGGTGCACTTTGAAATACTTATGTTTGCTTTCCATATGGTCTCAGACTAGCCAGAAAGTCAAAACGAGGCCTGTAGTGGAGCAAGCTGGCCCTAGAATATTAAAGGTATTAGTCAGTTCAGTTATAGTTCTAGGTTATTATCTGCTAATAATTATCTTATGCATTTTAATTACGAACATTTATTTTATTTATTTCTTAAGGTAGCAAACAGTCTTATAAAGTATGAAAATATCAAAGAACATATAAAAACAGACCAGAACATGAATAAGTTACATCAATTCGTGCTATAAATTAAAAAAATATTTGTGGTTGTTGATCATCAAGTTTTCTGACGCCGTCGTTTTTTCAATAACGAAACAGTTCTTGTTCTCCTCTCGTTTTGTTTTGTATTGTCGAACAAATGTAACGCAACGAAAGTAGAAACTAAAAACACTTTCACTAAAATTTCGTCTACTAAATGTCCTAAAGAAAATGATGTCAGATATTCTGAGGACTAGTTGTGCAACGGAATCTCTTTTAGTTAAAAAGTTTAACGGATGTTTCGTTGAGGGCAAAACGCTCATTGAAGACGGTTTTTTCTTTAAAATTTCACAAAACTATCTAGGGTTGGCTGGAGGAAATCTCTCTGAGAGATAAGTCCGCCATTGGACCATTTAACTTAGTACCTCCTAATATACGAGATATATCAATATTGAAGTCATTTTCCAAATTGACGACTCTGTATCTATTTAATACAGGGAAAAAAACAGCTCCCTTGCTGAGTTTCTTGCCGGTTCTTCTCAGTACAAGGTCTCCCGTCGTAGATTTGCGAAACGATGGCGTAGCTTTTCGACTTTCACAAGTGCTTGTAACAGCATAGACTGAATAAATGATTTTGAATTTGAATTTGTAATAGTTTAATTGTGTACAATACAGAGTATATATATATATATATATATATATATTTGTATTTCGAACGCTCATCCCTGAAAATTATAGTGTTTCACTGCAGCCTAGTATGTTCGACGAGGTCCCGCAGTGATACACACTTTTATTGGGGCAGAATTTTTAATTTAATAATATGACAAGAAACTCGCATAACGAAACCACGTCTCCCCTGGCCCGTACAAAAAAATATCACCCGCCAAACACACACGTAATAAAAAGACAAAATATAACGCTCGCATATAGGAAAAACAAAATTTGCACTTACATTAACAGCCTGGAAGTACTCGTAAAAATAAAAATGGCGACGTAATATCGAGGCGTGAGGGGAGACACGGCGAATGGGATAAACACATTAAAGGGTGCTGGCTGCGGCGCTATCCGCAAAGAAAACACTTGTGATTGTGGCGGCAGCGAGAGGTCGACGATTGTCTACATGTAAAGATGTTCGGCAAGTATATTTGTAAACTTATAATAGTAAAGTCAGAATTTTCATACGACTAGTTTTAATTCTTCATTCAATCAATACATAGTATAAAACAAAGTCGCTTTCGCTGTATGTCCGTATGTATGTTTAGATCTTTAAAACTACGCAACGGATTTTGACGCGGTTTTTTTTAATAGATAGAGTGATTCTTAAGGAAGGTTTGTATGTATAATAAATGCATAATATAGTAGAGAAACACTGATAAATTTAAAGGTTTCTAATGTGATGTCGTAAATAAGCACGTTTTTTTGCGCTTATATTGCAAACGCTGGCTGAACCCTACGAGATAGACCAAAATAATGTACTACAGTATTGTACAACTTACAAAAATCCACAAAAAAGTCCGCGATGGTATATGTCTATCTCTTAGGGATAACCCACCATAACCATTTTTTCACTGTACCCGTGCGAAGCCGGGGCGGGTCGCTAGTTTATGATAATCATACTTTCGTACATTAATCGTTTTTAACTTGTAGAAGGGTGTTAGGGTACACGAATCACTAACAATTTAAAATATATGATTGTTTTTATGTATATATTAAAATCTACAATTTATTGATTTCTAGAATTTTACGTTAACTACGTCTGTTTACAAATGTAGCTTTATTTAATGGTTTTCACTTATGAGAGAGATAATTTCATCCAGCATCAGACAACGCCACCTAGTGTACTATCGGGGACACTGGCGCCTTACCAGTCCTAGAGCATAATCGCCGATAAACTGTGCAAAGCTTGTTATCACAAGGCTGCAGAAAGTTAAAAAAAATAATTATGTAGGTTAATATACACTTGAAGACTGTTTCTGTGATAAATAAGTACTTATTATTGGACAACAAATATTGTTTGACGAAAATATTTTAATATTATATAAAAACATGCATTTATAGCATATTGTATTTATACTGTAAAATTAATGATGAATATTTATGTATGTCACGTACATATTTGAAATATAAATTAGGATAGTTATTAGATAAGAAAGAACTATTGTTAGATAAGTAAGTGCTGCGCAACTCACGTTAATGTTAAGTCACGGAATAGTATTATAAGATAATATGACGCTGTACGTACAGTACGTAGTAGATCCAAACGAGGACAGTTCAAAAAAGGCAAGGACTACGAGTCCGTGGAGTAGACATATATATATTAAAAAAAAATATATATATATATAAATTAATTTAATTGTACATAAATTCAAAATTTTTTAGAAAATGTAAAAAAATGTTTTATTATAATATATATATAACACGCCCTATCACCATTCCATGGATTTATAACAGTCAAATACAATTGTATATAAAAAAAATATAAATATTCATTCAATATAGACCTTTACATGCCTGAATTCAATACAATTTTAATATTGAGAGATATAAAGTGCTATGTCGTAGAACTTTTTATGTTCAAAGTAAAAGTATGTTGGGAAATTGCGAATACTTTTTTCAAAAAGAAGGGGTTAGAATCTTTGAAGGTTATAATATAAATAGAAATATATAGATAGTTATATAAACACATCCAATGTGGAAAGTTTTTTTTTTTTTTTTTTTATAGGATAGGGCAGCAAACGAGCAAACGGATCACCTGGTGGTAAGCAATAACCGTTGCCCATGGACACCCGCAACACCAGTGGAGTCACAGATGCGTTGCCGGCCTTTTAAAAGGGAATAAGAGGAATAAGGGGAATAAACGGGAATAAGGAGGGTTGGGCCTCCGGTACCCTCACTCACTCGGCGAAACACAGCGCAAGCGCTATTTTACGCCGGTTTTCTGTGAGGCCGTGGTATCACTCCGGTCGAGCCGGCCCAATTCGTGCCGAAGCATGGCTCTCCCACGGTAAAAATAGACGGTAAAAAGTTATGTAAATAAATCTCAAGTAAACTCAAAATACTTAGCTCCATTAACAGACTTAGTGTACCAGCCTTCATTGACATTCGTACATCTTGCCAATTATTCGGTCAAAGCTTTTGGACTTTCATTCATGTCTACAACCAAGAGAAAGAATGCTACTATAAAGTTTAAACAATAATAAATAGATGACAAAATTGGCTGGAATAGAATTTTTCCCTTTATTAAAACTTAATTATACAATTAGACAACGAAACCTTATCTGTATTTGCCCTTCCTACTCAAGGCCATGCCAGCCCTTAGGTTGTAACAGTTAAATCATGCGAGATATAAGCAGAACCTATCACATCAAATTCTAAGACGTACGCGTAGGTACTGAGCAACAGATTACAAATTCTACCCGTTCAACCGCATAATTCCCGTTTTACATGGCCGACGACAATTCGAGCGCGAAACGAGAAAATATTTAACATCTAGCCACAGGAGAAGACATTTACTAATTTCGTAATAGAATTCCGTGCTTGTTAGTGCACCACGCGTGCCGAATACATGCCTCGTACGTGGTCGAGACGGGTAGAGCGGCACTGATAGCGGGAGCGGGTCCATGAACGGAGCGAATGATAGTATGCTAAAACACCTAATTTTGTTGTATAAAGCATTGACTTATAATTGTGCTTTATAATTGGACAATCGGCACAGAACTGCTAAATGCAAATTGATCTTCGATATTTTTCTGGATATGAATATTAACTGATATAACATATGTGTGTACGGATATGAAAAATAACAGCAATTTGTATGCAATCAAGTATATGGAACTTATAGCATGTATTACACAAGTGTGTAACAGCGAATGGTATTTAAAGTAGGATGTCGTACGATAGCTTACGACATTACAATGTTTTATGGTCAGAGTTAAGGCCTTGCTGCAAATAGGCATTGACGATTGATGAACAGAGAAGATATCTCATACTGCTTTTCGTTGCAATTAGTGAAAAATCTGCTTAAATATCATTATTTCAAAAATCTATCTTGTAATCAATAACATAATAATAGTTCTAAAACATCTATATAATTTAAATATAAAATAACTTATCATCAAAATGTCAAATTACTGGTAAATTTAATTACAAAAGACAGTGTCAGTTATGCTATAGGATATCGTATTGGCGGTTTTGGCAAAATTGTTGAACTCGTCAAACTGACAAAATCTGTTAAGTGAACACTCCCGCTCGCAACGGAGCGCCGCCTTCACTCACCAAACACGTCCCACGCCAGCGGCGACCGCGGATTAACCAGATTATAGGCACGAAGATACGGCTGTTTTTCCTTGTTAATCATCACGGCCGGCAATGCTGCGGCCAATGTGTTAAGTTTATTGGATATTGTGAGGTTGTACACGAATATTTGTTAGTTTCATTACCAACATATTGTTGTAGTTGAAACTTATTTAATGTCTTAAAAGTATTGTTCTAAATGTCAATTTGTTTCAACATAAGAGAGGGTCCTTAATTTTATATCGGCCTGATATTCTTCATATGGGGAGTTTACAACATTTTAGATCTGGTTTTCATTTCTGGAATATAAAACTTCATTAGTGAATAAAAAAAGCAGGCGTTTAGTTAATATTTGATATCAAGATAGAGATGTAATTAAAATAAACAAATAATAAATATTCCTTACACTTACACCACTTAGCCTAGCCCAAAGTAAGCTCTGTAAGGCTTGTGTTATGGGATCTAGGGTAACGGATAGACATACATATATAAATATTTTTTTATAGAAATATATCAACAACGATGACTAAGGTACAAATTCATAACACAAACATCTCCCTACGCGGGATTCGAACCCGGGACGGGACTCGGAGATGGTGACACCATGATACCGGTGTACTAACTATTCGATTACGAAGGATGGATTAAAAAAATATTTAGTGCTCACTGCCAATTATCCAATTATATTTTTTCACAATTAATACAATAAATTAAGTTAATAAATATTGTAATATGTATAACATTTAAATATTTCTTGATAGTGATTAAGATGCAGGATTTTTATCAATATTTCGTACAAGTGGCAAGTGCTTTTATGATGATGATAAAAGACCTAAAATATTCTGCAACACTAGGGGTATCACAAACGCATTACTGACCCTTTAAAAGTCTATTCACTCTTCTTCTTAAAGAGCCCCATAGTGTACTTGGCAGTGAAAACCTTACAACCTAAACCGTTACTAGTATTAAAATACTCAAGCGAAAATAACAATTACCGGTTATAGAATAAACGTTAGAATTTAATGAAACGCCTACGCTTATGTTTTGGACAGAAATGTTAAGCGAAGTCACGCAATCTTTTTTTATTGAAAATTAACTGCTTGAGTTAAAACGTTTCTTGAAATTAATATGTTTTCATAAAAAAATATTACCACTATACTATTTAATTAAAGCCCAGCGAAATGAGTGGCTGTTTGAGAGTTTATTAAAGAATTGAATTGAATTTTAAAATAATGTGGTGATATTTTTTAGACATAAGAAACGCCGAGTTATCGATCGAGAGAGACAAAGGGGTTATACATTTCTTTTTTTATTTTCCTATTATATTTATTTTCTTAACGTTTTATTTAAAGAGTTTAATATAATGACTTAAGCGGGCCAGTATATTTATGAAAATTTGATTTCTCTGAAGTCGGGTTTTCCTTCCTGACGCTATAACTCCAGAACGCACTAAACGATTTCCACGGTTTTACATTTGTTGGAAAGGTCTCGGGCTCCGTGATGTTACAGCAAAGAAAATTCAGGAAAAAATTCCTTATCTATAAAATAAGTAGGAACAAAAAACTACCACTTTACAAATCTTTTTGACAAGACGAAGTCTGTCGGGTCCGCTAGTTGTGTATAAAACTTGTAACACATTTCATACTAATTTTCAAATGCATAATTTAAACATCAATACATAGTATAAAACAAAGTCGCTTTCGCTGTATGTCCGTATGTATGCTTAGATCTTTAAAACTACGCAACGGATTTTGACGCGGTTTTTTTTAATAGATAGAGTGATTCTTAAGGAAGGTTTGTATGTATAATAAATGCATAATATAGTAGAGAAACACTGATAAATTTAAAGGTTTCTAATGTGATGTCGTAAATAAGCACGTTTTTTTGCGCTTATATTGCAAACGCTGGCTGAACCCTACGAGATAGACCAAAATAATGTACTACAGTATTGTACAACTTACAAAAATCCATAAAAAAGTCCGCGATGGTATATGTCTATCTCTTAGGGATAACCCACCATAACCATTTTTTCACTGCACCCGTGCGAAGCCGGGGCGGGTCGCTAGTAAGAAATAAAAATAAACTTGCCGTTCCAACGTACAGGCTACAAAAAACTAGAAATTCGTTTATGGGCAAATATACATATATATTTTTAGAACAAGATTCGACATAGTGTAGCTGAATTATTCGTACCTTTTCATAAGTTCAAGGTACATGTTAAAAAGACGCAAATAAGTAAGGGCTGTTACAAAGTCAATGGTCATTTAAATGATCAAATGCTTGGTGTTGATTTGAAGACATTACATTCTAAAGTGTAAATATTTGTTTTCCCTTATAAATTGTAAACACATATGTACGCTGTATGATAACGACATAATTTATTGTAAATGTTGTTATTACTTTTGATAAAGCTGATAAGTTTTTTACACCCATTCTTCTTCTCAGCTAAAAAATACGTACTGAATGGGTGGTTGGAAAAAAAATTTGGACGATTGAAAAGAGCTTTCTATAAAGTCATCATCAATCAATACATAGTATAAAACAAAGTCGCTTTCGCTGTATGTCCGTATGTATGCTTAGATCTTTAAAACTACGCAACGGATTTTGACGCGGTTTTTTTAATAGATAGAGTGATTCTTAAGGAAGGTTTGTATGTATAATAAATGCATAATATAGTGAGAAACACTGATAAATTTAAAGGTTTCTAATGTGATGTCGTAAATAAGCACGTTTTTTTGCGCTTATATTGCAAACGCTGGCTGAACCCTACGAGATAGACCAAAATAATGTACTACAGTATTGTACAACTTACAAAAATCCACAAAAAAGTCCGCGATGGTATATGTCTATCTCTTAGGGATAACCCACCATAACCATTTTTTCACTGCACCCGTGCGAAGCCGGGGCGGGTCGCTAGTATTTGAATAAAGTTAATTTTGAATTGATTTGATTTGATATGTCGCTTGTAATAGCGGCGGCTTAGGTTTAGGGAATTAGGGTCTGATTAAAAATGTTATATTACCCTTACATCAAAATCGTTCTGCTTAGAGTTGAGAGTGAGTTCGCAATTGACCCGTTTTCATACGAATTGGTTCCGAACACAATCAGCCAATACGTGACGTACGTTTATACATTTTTAAGAATCAATGGTATCAAACCAACGCAAAATAAAGCAAAATATTTGGGCCAAAAATGAGCTCTCACAGTGGAATTGGAAAAGGCACCGTTAGCAAGACACACGTTCATTGGTTCATTGTCTAGAACCATTTTTGCATTCACTTTTTATTACTATCATAAATTGTCACTCGTACACGATTTCATTTAGTGGTATAATAAAATTTCACGTGCGCGCCGTTCATTGTACACACGACGAAGCATTAGACTTTATATGTTGACTTTGAGGTAGTTCTTATGCTTTAGCCAATAGAGGTTATTTTTATATTGCAAACTGAGTGCTTCTCCTGGCGTCTACAGCGTTTATACAGCTCCTGTAAAACCGCTGCTTTCTATAACCGCTACCAGCATTAGTTAAGATGAAATGCTGAAAAAAATGGCTTAGACAAAAGATGATGAACAAAACAACACTTAAAGCTGTATGCAACATCATTATATATTCATAGTTGAGTTCCTTCGAAAGATTGTGGGCGCGGACTTATTCTCAAAGCGGTCGCACTTGGCGGGCGTACCGCAGCGTGATAATATAATGGGCCGTTTTGCAAATACCCTCAAGTCGGTATAAAGAAAAACTTTTCTAAGCGCGCCACATTTAAAAACTTTATGTTAGCCGCTTGAAGAAAGCTAAGGAACACTAACGTTCTCAAAAACTATTTGAAACGAAAAGTATTCAACTCTCATTTTGTATCTCATAGTCTGTAAGTTTAAAACGATGTTTTGGTTATACTTATTTTGGACGAATGCGGCGGAAACATCTGCAAGTTTTTAAAATGTATAATTATAGAACGAATAAATATTACACACATCTATTGGCATAGTCCAAAGTAAACACTGTGAGGCTTGTTTCAAAATGGTTACTTTTTTTGGATACTCTAAAAATAAGGAACTAACGTTTAGTGTGCAGACGCAAAATTCTCAAGAAACTAAATAAAAATACTAGCGGTGCCAGTGACTTCGTCCGCGTGGAGTAGTTATTTTGAGCATCATATTTATTTTTGCGAACAACCATCTCAGCTGTTACCCGATCTTGACAACGCGACATATCCAAATTTGATTACCATAAAAACGATTCTAGTGAGTTAACATTAAAAGATAGACATATATTGCCGCGGATATTTTTTTAGTTTATTTTAAAAGGAATAATTCTTTCCTACATATTTTTTTTGGTATCTAGAACCGTTTTCGCAGCGCACGCAACGGAAGCCCTCAAAGATGAATAATTTTCCCCGCTTTTTCCACATTTTCCATTATTTCTTCGCTCCTATTAGTCACAGCGTGATGTTATGTAGCCTAAAGCCTTCCTAGATAAATGGGCTATTCAATAAAAAAGAATTTTTCAATTCGAACCAGGAGTTCCAGAGATTAGCGCGTTCAAACAAACAAACAAACAAACTCTTCAGCTTCACGTATAATATTAGTATAGATATGTAAAAATAACAAATGAATCTATCTAACACAGCATCGGAGCAAGATGAAATGAAATCACACCAATTGTCTGAATTCGAACGCCTCAGTTTTAAATGTGCGATATTGACTTCTTGTTTCTATATCATATCATTAGCTCCCTGCCTGCGGCTTCACCCGAATTATACCAGATTTTTCAATACAAAAGACATTTTCCCATGATCTCGATCCCCAGACAACCTACCCTGGACAAACTACCCCCAAATCAAATTTCATACAAATCAATTCTGTAGTTTTTGCATGAAAGAGTAACAAACATTCATCCATACTGACAAACTTTCTTATTTATTCTTAACTAGCGAGCCGCCCCGGCTTCGCACGGGTGCAGTGAAAAAATGGTTATGGTGGGTTATCCCTAAGAGATAGACATATACCATCGCGGACTTTTTTGTGGATTTTTGTAAGTTGTACAATACTGTAGTACATTATTTTAGTCTATCTCGTAGGGTTCAGCCAGCGTTTGCAATATAAGCGCAAAAAAACGTGCTTATTTACGACATCACATTAGAAAACTTTAAATTTATCAGTGTTTCTCTACTATATTATGCATTTATTATACATACAAACCTTCCTTAAGAATCACTCTATCTATTAAAAAAAACCGCGTCAAAATCTGTTGCGTAGTTTTAAAGATCTAAGCATACATACGGACATACAGCGAAAGTGACTTTGTTTTATACTATGTATTGACTAGCGGACCCGACAGACTTCGTCCTGTCAAAAAGATTTGTACAGTGGCAGTTTTTTGTTCCTAATTATTTTATAGATAATGTCGCATAGCCAACCAAATCGCAAAAAAAGTCTAAATGACCTATTACATTTTGTGGCTATTCAATTTTGGTACGTGACATTAAATCCTCCAACGATGTATTCTGTGCTCCAACGCACGTTTCACACTGTTTTGATAGATATGATTGAATTTCAACTATATGTAGCGGTAATAAAGCGCAAATTGACTCTTTGATGTTAGGAACACACCTTCATTGCTTAGACAACAGTGAGTGCTTGCAATATGAACTTTATACAATAACAATAAAGCTCAATTCGACTGTACGTTTTAGTTAGAAAACGTTTGCATGGGAAAATAAAAGGGCTGTTTTTAGGGTATTTCCGATAATTATTCGAATTTTCCTCATTGTAAAAACCCTCCTTGAACTTCAACGAACATTAACAAAAAAGAATTGGCCAAATTGGTCCAGGCGTTGTTGAGTTGTGAGCTTACCAACACATTTTGCGATTTATTTTTATATATAAGATAAGATTAGGATTGTTAATAATAATTTTGCTCTTCACTATTTATTTTAAAATTTTAATACTTATTCTTGACGAAAAAAAGGGTTCACAAATAGTTGATGTTTTAAATCAGTCGAATCGTTCTTGAGTTACAAATGATGTAATAATATACCAGATGTAATTATTCGGCTTCTTTATCCTTCTTTATTCTTACTTTATAAAGATTCGAATCTAATTTATAGAGTGCCAAGAGAATTGATTTAATGATTATAGAATTAGCATTTTACTCATAAGCGTGTTTTTTTTGCTCCGATCAAACATCTCCCCGCCATATCCGATTTGAATTCAAAAGGTGTTCAAATAATGAATAATCATTACGAAGCGTTCATTCATTACGGCGGATCATTATTTCCGAAACATAAACCACCGTAACACTTCCGGGGCGAATATTAAATTTCCTTCTATTTACAGCAAATGATAACTTACGAGGATACCATGATTAAAGCCGAACTCCCGAGTAATAATAGAAGAAAACATTATATTCCCTGTTTCCATTACGGGCGTTTCACTTGGCTCGGATGAATTACGGAGTTATGAATAAATTTCGCATAAAACGAACTGCACTTTTACATGACGACAGAGATGGTTTTATATCTGACGCTGTAAGCGAGAAAGGGACGGCGCGTCCACGAGTCGTAATCCGAAAATTTCATTAAGAACTCTGGCGATTCGGATGGCGACGATACGTAGGTACGGAATATTCGGCGTGCTTATTAAGACACGGTGAATTTCTTCCATTCCCGGAGATGATTTAAATATAGTGCCCTCTTTAAGAAGCAATTACGAGTGATGTCGGCTTCTCGAACGGCTCCCGACTCCGATGGGCGCCTAGAATTTGATTAAAGTTGAAGAGAGCCTTCTGAACCTTCGATTGTCGCTGACTCGAATTCACCGTAGAATTACTACGCGCAATAACATATATGGAAAATTGACCTTAAAAACATCTGCTTTGATACCAGAGAGTTAGTTTTGAAATTAAATAAAATATATCTATACTAATATTATAAAGAAGTAAAGTTTGTGTGTTTGTAAATTGTAAAGGGTAATCTCGGGGTCTACTGAACCGATTTTAAAAAATTTTTCACCAATAGAAAGACACAATGTTGCTGAGTGTCATAGGTTATATTAAAATCCGAAAAATAAAAAGGCTTTTACGTGGTAGTCCGTTTTGCAAAGTAAAGCGTGAAAAAACGGGTAGCGTACGGAGCGCGATGGCTTCGGGTTTAATTCGGTTCGCGTTCGTGCTCGCTTCGGGGATATTAGTATTATGCCCAACGAAGTGGGCACGGGTTAGCTAGTTATTTATATTCACGCAGATTAAACATATTTTTATTGGTGATCGGGCAGAGATATTGATTGAAATATTATAACTGGCTATGTGTCATTTAAAGTTAATACGTACAAATCTTATAAATGCTAAAGTTTGTAAGTATACATGTTTGTTATTCTTTCACGTGAAAACTACTAAATGGATTTTAATGAAACTTTCCAATAATAAAGCTTGTATATCAGAATAACACATAGGCTAGAATTGATAAAGATATCGCTATGATAATAGAAGCTACTCGAAATACAAATGTCTTTCGAGTAACGTATGACGATAATTTTACTAAAAAACCGAACCATGTTACTAGTAAATGAGTAGTCAGAAATTAAAGATTTCCTTATTGTTATAAACAATATAAATATAATATTTCATATTTGTAATGAAATATATACCAAATCATCCCCCTAATATGAGTTCCCTGAGATCGCGGTACGTACTCTCATTAATTACAGACATAAAGTTTTTTTTCCTTATTTAATCAAAAAACCTGCGAAGATTGTGGGGGTGAGATCCCTTAATCATTCTATACCGCAATGTTAGGGATTCATTAGAAAATAAAAATAAAAAAGCGAATATACACCCATCCAAATTACATGCGAACTAACTTTCAAATATCGTGATATCTACAAATCATTCGAACGAAGACAACAACTGATTTCTATATAAATGTAAAAAAATATATATAACATTTAGTTAGATAGTATTTACTTCTGAATTCGATTTTTTTTATTGTTTGTTTCGACAAATAATATAAGGTATAAGGTCAAACGGGCTGGTTTCTGCAACTCGACGTCTAAGCGCCTATTTTGCGTGTGTGGGAATGATGTTGCTATTCTCGCCAGCATAGCTCGTCCAGAAATTTCAATAGGTTTTTTAACTTACCGAAAACCTCCGGCAGTGAGCTCGGCTGTCCGAGATGTCTTACCCGGTAGTCCACCACACCTGGACACTCCATGATCACTTGTGCGGCCGTTTCTTCTGCCTCCAAGCATGCTCTGCACATGGGGCTGTCAGTGAAACCTAGGTTGAAGAGGTGTTTGTAAAAGGTGGGTGGCCAGTTATTGCCGCGGTTATCTGATTGAGTTGTTTCCTGTTTAGTTTAAGGATGTTCTTTGACAGTTTGTGTTTATTTCTGGTAATGCAGCCTTTGTTTGCTTGCAGTCTTCAGTGTTTCTCCAGGTCTCGCTATGGAGCTGCTTAGTTTTGTTTCTTATTTGGTTTTTAGACCATTGTTTGGGGAGAGGCACTATTGGTTCTGGTCCGTAGACCTTCATTCCTGATCCTCTTCGAGCTAAACTCGTCCGCTTTGTCGTTGCCGCACGAGTTGCTGTGACCTTTTATCCATTGTAGGGTGATGAGGTTATCCCTCCCTGCCATCATCAAGACGTGGTGACATTCGTGGATTAATGTAGAGTAGCATTGGTTGTTTGACAGTGATTGTAATACAGATTTACTGTCCGTTAAGATTCTTATGTGTTGTCCTTTTATGTTCCTTCTCAGTATTTCTTTGGCGGCGGTAATGATTCCCACGAATCAGCCTGATATACGGTGTTATGCATTCCCATAGGTTGTCGACAAATAATAAAAAAAGAAGAAGAACAAGAGAAGACGATTATTATAAAACTGACATCGTTCTTAAAATAGCAAATCTGAATATTTGTTATCGAAGCCTCAAAGGCTGATGTGTCGAGTGTTCACACAGCATCCCTTGTAATGCTCATTCCATTTAACTACGCCCCCGTCCGATTTAATTCAATTTACAATCAAGCGTTGTTTATTTTCTGGCTTCTTCGTGTGTGATGAGGACATGTCGCTTTTTCTTGTTTGTTGTTTTAGGCGAGGGGTCGCGCCGCGGTCGTATGTCGACAAGATAGTGTCTCTGTCCGTCGATATGTTGTTAAACAAAGTTTATCTTGCTAATGCTCTAAATGAGTTAGAAATTGAAATAGTGAAAAGGGTCCGGATTAAGTATTTGCAGTCGATAAATAATTTATAACCCGCTTGTAGTCGATGAAGTGTAATCGATGTCAATATCTCTAAAGATATTGACATCGATTAATCAGGTAAAGGTAGTAAGGAAGCTGCTAAAATACTAGACTATAAATAAGCAAAGTATTATTATCAACTCGGACATTTATTAACGGCATTTAATGTTTTTTTTTTTTTTTTATACTACAACGGTTGCAAAAAGGCTTACGGCCTGCCTGATGGTAAGCAGTCACCGTCGCCTATGGACGCTTGCAACACTAGGGGCATCACAACGCTTTGCCGACCTTTTTAAAAACCTATTTACTCCCTTTTTGAAGAACCCATATTGTAATCCCCTGGGAAAGCCTCAGCAGGGAGCTCGTTCCACAATCGAGCGTGCGCGGAAGGAAATTACGTTGAAACCGCACTGTGCGTGACCATTTAGGCTCCAGCATGTGAGGATGAACACCCTGCCGATGGCGAGCGGTGCGATGGTAGAATGTGGCCGTGGGCATCATGTCGAACAATTCTTTAAATTATAATCTTTCCCATGATAAATATTTTATTAACTAATGTAATACATAAATGTAGTTTGTTCCGATCTCATAACGTCTTGATCTTTATTTCAGCAGACACACACTCATGTACAGTTGGCAACCCGTCTATTATTACACTCGATTACGAGCGACCTATCAAATCAAAATCAACTTTATACAAATATGATATGACTTTATAGAAAACTTTTTTGAATCGTCCAAATTTTTTCTTCCTGCCACCTATTTAGGACGTATTTTTTAGCTGATAAGAACAATGGGCGCAACAAACTTCTCAGCTTTATTTGTATTATTAAATGAAGTCATTACCATACAGGAATACAAATATTTACACTTTAGAATGGAATGTCTTCAAATCAACACCAAGCATTGGCATCATTTAAATAATCTTTCATTGACTTTGAATAGCCCTTACTCATTAGCGTCTTTTAACAAGTACCTTGAACTTATGAAAAGACAATTCAGCTAGACTATCTGGAATGTTTTTATAAAAAAATTATATATCAAATAATCAAATAATTTTATTTTCGACCAACATGGATCATTCATTACAGAATCACTCGTACGTACTCGCTTGGTGAATGCCAGTAATGATTCGACAGAGATTATATATATGACATTTCAAACAATCAGAAAGATGTAACGAAGATACACTAAAGCAAGGTGCAATCCGCAACCCCTGGACGTCAAAAGATAATTGCGTTCAGAAATGCACACACATGCCCAAACTCGAATCAGCTCTCATCCTATTAGACAAATTATCATATCAAACGGCAACCGAGATATGCCGCGAAAAAAAGAAGCAACAAGCATTCAGGCTCTTTCATCCACTTATTAGAGGGAAGGGTTAAAAACAAAGCGAGAGCAACTGACGTTCGCGCAAATATCAACTCTGAACTCTTAATTTTAAAGCATCACCCGATCGAAACGCCAGAATTGCCGTTCGCAATCAAACAGTCGCCCATTTAAATAAATCCAAATTCGAATTTGGGGCCACAATGGAGTTTTGAGGCGACCCGTACAAAAATTATGAGGCTCGTTCCTCTGAATTGGGTTATGTGTTGGTAATGAACTGCTGAACTTTCAGGTCATGTGTGGAGAAGGCAGGGTAATTGCCCTGATATACTGTGCTTCCGAATTCAGCCTCCCCCATATAGTTTTAATCTCCTTTATAGCTGACCTCACGCGAGTTACGGCCGGTGCTGCCTTATATCACCACACGTACGCATTTTATGGCTCTTCCGTGTGTCTTGTTATTCTTTGTAGCCATAGTCGGAGTATTGGCGATAATGATTAGGAATAGAAATTGCATTATTAAAGCCTTGACAGCATCATTGGAACTTGATTTCTTTATCTTTATTTTAACTCTCAGTGTTGAGAGATTGCTTCTACGTATGCAAATATTTCTTTAACCCGGCGTGAATGAGGTGAGAAATTGTTACACCAGCTATGATGTGGGTATGATATACCGAAAATTTTGATGTAAAATTTTTGATATGTACTATGATTGTGTAATTAGCATTAATGCTTAAGATATATTGATAATAGTAACTATTCTACAAGATGAGTCAATAAAATACCAACATTAAGTTAAGCAGCTTTATTTTTTATTGAAATAACGAAATATCTAAATTATTTTTGAAAAATACAAATTCAGGCAATCAATTTCTTTTGCCATAAAAATCTAACAAAATTCCAATTTTGGTAAATCAATATAACAATAGTGTCTTCTAATTATTATAAATAAAAAAGGAACTGAAAAGTCTTGTGAGATCATGTAATAGAGCACCAAAATTACACCTACAAATCAACACAATTCCGTACCCCAGCCGCGGGTACGCATGTGTATTTGCCGTCGCCGCCGGTGCAACACTAAACTCGATACTGTACCTCACCCCTTGCATCTTTACCTCCAGCTACTGAAACACCAGGACTTGCATGGCAACAGTAACATTAAAATATCTGCGTTTAGAAACTTTTCGGGTATGACATACCCAACCTCACTCACGCCGGGTTAAGTATCGAGACAATGTATTAATGTATGACGATTTCCTGTCGATGCAGTCGAGTGGTTGGTATACCGGTTTCAAGGTATCGCCACCTCTGAGGTCCCGGGTTCGAGTCCTGGTGGGGGCAGATGTATGCGTCCTGAATGCGCATTTGTATCTTAGTCATGGTTGTTGTAATATATTTTTAACAAAGGAGATGTCCCATATTGGTTTATAGTAACTAACTCGGGTAAATTTGATATATTTGGATAGAAGGCTCTAAAAGAAAGTAATCGCCGTAACTCATGTTATTTTCAAGACCCCCGATTTTTAATAATTCGTATTCTAGTATAATAAAAAATGAAATATCTTTAATGCAATGATTACACATTGCTTAAAAAAAATTATCAACAAGCCTTTTGAAAATCTAAATACATACATAATTGCTTTAATGAACCGAATATTTCTA
The DNA here is from genome assembly GCA_036419045.1 of Scirpophaga incertulas. Taxonomy (NCBI): domain Eukaryota; kingdom Metazoa; phylum Arthropoda; class Insecta; order Lepidoptera; family Crambidae; genus Scirpophaga; species Scirpophaga incertulas. Next base: position 277,209 of record CM071637.1, read on the forward strand.
ATTTTGAGAAGTTTTTAACTAACAAAATATAGGGACTGCTATGTTACTTTATCTATGTTATCTAGAGCCAGAAAAAAATATTAATAAAAAATCAACTGACAAGTCAGGCACCTGCTGTCAATGTCATAACTCAACGGAAAATATCAAACATAGAGTAAGATACCGGTAGTCACAGATTAATAAAAACATCATTAAGGTGTTGCCATAATGAAATATTTCTTAAAAACATGTTTTACTTATTTAAAAATAATTGGGGGTGGTAAAAATATTTCTTTTATTTGTTTCATACTTCATATTTTTTCGGCTTTCAATTTAATGTAGTTTGGTGTTTGTTAGTTAACGCTGATCACAAAAAACCAACCTCCTTGTAATAAGAGGACATCTCCTTTATTTATAAATGTATGTCCATCCGTTACCCTAGATCCCATCCTTGCAGAGTACTTACTTTGGGCTAGATTAATTGGGGTAAATGTAAGAAATATCTATTTATTTATTGATTATTTTGTTTAAAACAGTTGAAACAATTAAAAAAGTTTCGTAACAATGTCATAGCTGACTGTATACTGTTTCAGAACCGTTTTACGATTAACCGTTTATATTCCAGTTTGCTCGAGTTAAATAAAATTCACCAACTCGAATGGATGATTCTTCACCGAGCCATGATCAACTCCAAAAAGTTCCAAATTAAAAGAGCGCCGGTGATGATCTGCGAACAGTCAGCGGTTATCTCGGCAAACTTCGCGTTGGGTTACTCGATTAAACATCGCAAACAGCCCGTGTGCAGGTTTAATCCGCTCCGCGCGAGCCATAAATCTCGTCAGCTGTACAATGAGGGATGATTTTTCAAAAACAAATCGGGGGTGTGCTGCCGACATGAGCGCAACAATTAATTTGGCGGACGTCTCCGCGCATGTGAGTCGCGACTCAAGTCAAACACTTATTGAGGGTGGTTGGGGCTTTGTTATTAAAGGGCGCTTGGTATTTCACATAAAAAACTAAACTTGCAATTGTAATTTATGCAAAATTACGTGTATAGATCATTCTAAATTAATGAAATTGGCGATTTTTTACAAATAATCCATGTGTAAATTTATATTATTGATGACACATAATTATTTAAAAACACTCATGCGACATGCAAATTTATGAAATACACGAGGAAACATTATGATCCATCAAATTGCGCCGTCCCATCAAAGTTATTCACCGACCTAATGGTATCGACATAATTTATACCAATTTACCTCCACTATTCACGACAGTGTTCTTCCATTGTTATCCCCGCTCGCTCCTATAGACTGTTCTGTGCATTGAACCAAAGTGGGGCAAAATGGTGAGACATTAATCTTTTGAACACAGGGAAAGTATTGTATAGATTACCCGGGCCTAAGATGTTTGGCCCGACTTTGCTTGCTAATCGGAGGATCGACTGAGCAAATAACGCGCCGAGAATGATTTATTGCGATATAGGCTAGTGTTTAGAGTGTTTGGGTTATCGATAGCTTCACTTAATTATTAATGTTCATGAACAAGAAAGATACAAAAATGCTTATTGTGTCTTATTTTTTAACATTAAATTTGTTTGATTGTTTTGCTGTTATAGCAATAACGTTTGTTTCCACTTTAAATGTATTTGGATAAATTTCTTGTTTAAACTTTCTGAGTTTTCAAATTTTAATAGGCAGCAAGTAAATACGACACAAATAAATTGTGTCAATGATGTTATGAGTTAACAGTATAAGTTTTAATGTAAAATCTGTTATTTATTTAGTGCATTTAACTAAAAAACAAGTAGTTTTTAAATACTTTTTTTTGCCTTATTTTTTTCTAGTTATTTTTGGCAAGCCATTTTATACAATACCCATATTGTAAGAGTGCATTAAAAATAATTGGTCCGCCATTTTGGGTATGCTGCCATCTTGGATTTAGAGTGACTGTGCGTTTATTGTCATCCAAATTAAAACGTGTATACAAAAGTTCAGCTCAATCGTTTGAGAATAACTGCCTTAAAATTCAGTTGTAAGATTCGACCCGAACATACAAACACACATACATTGCAAATTAAATAAAGGCTTGCATAAAAGGAAATATCTGTAACCTGATGTTAAATAAAATACCATGAAAGTTGTACCATTACCAGTACCATTTGGGAAAGTTGTTAATGAAACTGAAAATCATACAGTTGTTTTAAGTCTTAAAAAGCAATTAATTTAAGATACCTACCTATATGTAGCACTTAACCGGTTGCGAGTCACGAGCCTAAGATTAATCACGGTGTGGGGATACACATTAGAGTAAATTCTCAACAACATCTGTATATAAATTGTCTTTAATGGCCCATTCTGGGGCTGAACAAGAGAATGATGTATCAACCTTCGCGGGAACTTTCTGCGGTCAACTTTGTGTTACATTACTCTCGGATATGTTTGTAGCGGGAAGCCATGTTAACGCTGCCAATCAAATTGGATACGAAGAGAATCCGTAGTAAAATAAAGTTAATGCTCATGATGATAGTTCTCATATATCTGCTGTTTTGTTTAGTATTCTGATATTTTCTAACGGTAAGAAACCTGAGAATAAAGCTATCAGTAAAATGAAACAAATGCAAAAATTCGAAGTATGCAATGTAACTGTTGAATTGACAGAAAGTTTTATGTCTCAAAGGTGATTGTGATTGTGGATAAAAGTGATCCCGATAAGTTCTTGGTGAATCTTTCAAAAAAAGAAATCGTAGTATGTCTGAGATAGGTAGCAAGTAAAAAAATGCTTGTAGGTACAAAGCAAAAGGATTTCACTCGAAACGTTATACCGTTATTCAAAGATGAATTAAATAACGCAGTCGTTCTGAAATTCAATGATATATAACATGGCGTGAATAATATCTATACAGTGAAGACCTCGACGTAAACTTCATAAAAGTTACTATACGTGGTTGGAAATCACCCGAACAATGTTGGACCACGTCCCAAAACTTACCATTCTGTCTGTTCCAGTGTTCGCTTCGCAAACCGTAACGCTGCCAGTCTGAAAGGCATCCGCTTTGAATAGTTACACAGTAAGATAGCCGGATGAAGCTCAACAGCTAAGCCTCGGGATTTAAAAGCAAGGAGACGAACTGTTATTCTGCAATTTCTCATTTTGCCCGCCAACAAAACACGGGTGCGTCTGACGTTGTGGCTTCGCAATATCCTGTCACAACACTGACCCATTTTCAACTAACACCACGCCAAAAGCCAACTAGTAGCCACACCATAACCGCTTAAAATAATATTGAAGCCCCAGTGCCAGTGAGATGGCACTATACGCTGCAATAGCTGTGTCTCTGTTTCAAGATTGCTTTAACCTTGCTCTAAGCCATCATGGTTTCTCTGCCGCTGCCAACGTCATACTAGCAGCTGTTGTAATTTCTACTGTTACGTCACTTAGATCTTTATTGCGAAAGTAATAAAGGCCATATTTAGGGATGTCAAAGGGCGAAATTAAAACGTCGAAATGAAATGTTGCAGAACCTTTTTCGGTTGGTTTGGTGTCTACTTAATCACACTTTCGTTGTGTATTTATTTTTGGCGGCTTGATGCAGCATTGCAGATTCTTTTCGTTAAGCACAACCCGTAGCAGAGTACTATGTATTTTGGATTTCAATGCGTTATATTAATATTAGGTCTAAATTAAAATACTATGTTGGCATGATTGAGATACATATTTTTCAAATAGTTGGGTTATATTTCATCATTTTCGAATAGTTGCATATAATTGAACATTATTAAATAGTTGTGTTTTTTCATTTTCGAATAGTTGTGTGTATTTCGACATCTACAAATAGTTGGGTGTACTTCATAATTGTTGAATAATTGTGTGTTTTTCGACATTTTCGGATAGTTGGGTGTATTTTATCATTTTCGAATAATTTGGTGTATATCGACATTTTCAAATAGTTGGGTGTATTTCATAATTTTCGAATAGTTGTGTGTTTTTCGGCATCTTCAAATAGTTTATATTATCAATAAAATAAGTGGTAAGTAGGAACAAAAAACTGCCACTTTACAAATCTTTTTGACAGGACGAAGTCTGTCCTGTCCGCTACTATACCAATAAAGACTACTATAAATATTTCATCTTATAAATGATAAAATTATTTTTGATCCAGACCCAGAAGCTTTCCAGATATATCCAGTAATGTAACTGATAAGTAAACATGATTAAAAAGAAAAGGAAATCAATTTTATAAATGACTTGATTATAGTCAATAGGATTCTTACTAAGAATCGTAATTAAGCTGAGTGCAGAATGTTGTAGCAAAATAATAATTCAGACACTGTCGCGCCGCGATTTAGCCGGAAGCGATACACAGAGGGAGCTGAATCTACAAACAGACTAAGAGGAGATTCCGTTCCATTTCCCGAAGATTCCCTTAAAAGATAAGTAAATAATTGGAATGTAGCCCTGGACACAGTACGTGGACGTACATAAAACAAATATTCTTATCAAGCTGACCCCAATAGGGGTGTATTAACCCAAAAAGGACAGGCAAGCACGGGATTCCATTTACTTAGTGGCAGTTAATTTTACTAGCGTTTCGAGTTTTTCTTGTTTACTTTTAGAAAGTAGTGCTGTGTGCAAACTTTGACTGTGTATCGATAATACCTTTTTTCCGCTAGATTTTTCTTTTTCCTTAATAGATAAGATAAATATTGAGTCATTTACCAATTGATATAGGAAAGCGTACAAATTATTAGATTTGTGAAGCATGAATGCTTAGTTGGTTTGGACACGTATAAAAGATGGAAAAAGCGCCGACTGAGGAAAGAAACTTACAAGGCAAAAAAAAAAAACTAGGGTAAGGCCTCCCACATGGATTAAAACACACATACTCATTAGAACAATTAAAAAAGAAATAAAATGTAATTGCCATAACTTAAGATAGTCAAAATAAACTCAATAAAAATAAAATAAATATACATATATTCCAGCGCAATGCATGGCAATGGTATATAACTAGGTAACGTACTGCTTCTGAGAAACAAAACAGCTACTCAGATACAGATTTTCGTATTTTTTTCCTCAGGAGAGGAAAATCTATCACAAGGGGTACGGAACGTTCCCACGATACCCCCGCGGCGGCAAGAGCCACGGAGGTTATATCGGACTGCATGCGGCCAGAGCGGTCTGACCACGTGACCTACCGACTAAACTCAGCCTTAGCCTTGACCATATGGGCCCTACGACCCACCCACCAGCCCACTAAATGGCTTGATTTATTTTGCCAGGCCAATGTGTGGCCGATGATTCGAACGACAAGTAAGTCATTGTCAATGTTAACTTCGAGCTTTCTATTATCAAAGCGCTATCATTAAAAGTTTACAGAAAATTGTGCCTTTATCAATATCTATTTAAAGTTTTTATTGGAATGTTTTATGCGAGCGGTTCGTCGTTACGAACCAGTGACTCTTCTAGTTCAAGGAGGACGCTTTGACCTAGAGATGATTGTTTAATAAACCTGTGTAATTCGCCCCGATTAACTATTCGAGTAAAATGGCTACACAATATGAAGTTAGTAAACCAAAATTAATTTTGCAGCACAACTATTTTCGTATTCGGAATTTAGATAGATAATGAGTTTATTTGATACAGCATACACATTCATACATATTACATGAAGTACATATTACACAGAAGAGAAAATTTCCAGTAGGAATGAACTTGTCTGCAGCAGCAAGAACGGTCTAGGTTCGGTGTGCGTTTGCCTTCGACAACTCGAATAGCTAAACTGAGTATATATGTTTGTGTGTGTTTGTGTACGTGAAATATGTCACACAAACGTCTACATATATATATGTAGTATGTATTTGGTATAAATATAAAACAAAAATACAAGTTATATTTTTATTTAGTGACAACTTAATAACCTTTTTGTATTATATATACTGTAGATTTTCCGTGAATCATATATAAATAAAAATACAAAATAAAGAACATGTATGTTAATAAATTATAACAAAAACTCAGACCGCTGCACCAGTGTATATGCTATCACCAAATCGGATTTTTTTTTGTTCTCCCTGAGGAAAATGCATTAAGTTGCATACCCCGGCTGTGGCGAGCCGGCGGTTATGTGGGGTTCTCCTTCCCAGAAGGGGGAGGCCTACCCATTAAAAACCTCAGGGATGGCCTTCCTCAGGCATGTAGGGAGCCCCCGGGAACACCAAGCTACTTCCGGGAACCCCAGCCTCCCCTCCCCCGCCGATACAGGGGAGCCCTCCTCGAGGGAGGCTACAATACCTGCCCCGATCTCCACCACCGACGACACCGACGACGACGGTCACGGAAGGGGTGTGGTCCCTCCCGGGTCGCCGTAACGCCGCAGCTGTGCTACCGAGCCCGGCGCCGCCTCCTTCGAGCGGGATCGGCCTTCTCCCGACCCCGCTCGGCGGCCTCCTTCTGGAGCATCACTGCTTCACAGAAGGAGGCTACAGCCCTCCAACCTCCCTCGTCCGCCAGCATTGCCGCAATCAATCCGTCGGTGCCACTCCCGCTTAGGCGCTTCGTGCGCGGGTTCCAGGGCGCTCCCCCCATCGCTCCCCCGGTCGACACACCGCGACGCGTACGTCGCCGCGTACATGTCGGCCAGGATGTTGAATTGGGGGGAGCGTCCCAGAACCGTCGCGGCCTCGTACGATCCGTATAGCCATTATCCGCTGTAGGCTCCGTAGCAGAGCTCTGCAGCAGGGGGACCTCGCGCAGTCTTGCGGCCACACGGGAGCCGCATACATGGCCACGGATCGCACAACGCCCTCGTACAGGCGGCGAACTCCATCCCTCGGTCCCCCGAGATTGGGCAGCAGGCGATGCAATGCGCTCGCCATCCTTTTGGCTCGGGGGACCAAAATCGGAATACCTAACTTTGAGATGTTCTGGTTATAGGCTTATTAACTAAATATGCCCGTTGCAACAGTCATAACGCAGATACACTGCTGCTCCATGGAGATGATTATCACATTGAATCTTAATAATGTAGCAATGTATCTATCACTGATAATTTCAGTAAAATTTGATAGTAACACTGTTATACATATAATGAGGGGGCTGAATTGGATATAAATATATCGAACTAGTTGATTCCGCGAGTTCCCGCGAATTTTCTGCACAGGATTAGTATTTCCAGTAGCTTTTAAGATAAACAATTTCATCATACATTACATATGTGTTGCGTTTTTAGCGTATGCCAGAATAGCTGGTAGATGGTTGATATTTTCCTACTTAACTGACACTTATCGTCATATTTTAAACAATTAACAAAAATATGTAAGAAATTGTAACCTATATGCTATTGTGATGTATAAAATATATTATTGCAAAGTTTCATCAAAATCTATACAGTAGTTTTTACGTAAATGAGTAACAAACATTCATCCATACAAACTTTTATTAATAGGGATTTCTGTGGCGTCAATAACGTAGAGAGAAAATTATACTTATTAGAACAAATAGTAAATAGGTGTTCTTGCCAATTGGCGGAATTGAAATCAATGTATTTTTTTAGTATAAAACCTACAGTGCACGTTGCCAATATATGACGTAAGATTGTAAAGTCAGTAATTTCCCTGCTTACCTTACCGTTCATGAAGATACACAGTGATACGAACACAGCTATTTTGCGGCAGAAATAGTTGGAGGCAGATTAGTATTCATAATTTATGATGTACTAGCAACTCGCCCCGGCTTCGCACGGGTGAAATGCTGATACTAAATACACTACAGACAAACTGTGAACGTTTTATATTATTGTAATTATTTACGAAATCACATTAGAAACCTCAAAAATAACAGTATTTTTCCACTTTTTAAATGGATGTTATTGTACATATAAACCTTCCTTAAGAATCACTCTATCTATTAAAAAAACCGCATCAAAATCCGTTGCGTAGTTCTAAAGATCTAAGCATACATAGGGACAGACAGACGACGGATAGCGACTTTGTTTTATACATAGGTATGTAGTGATTTGTAAAATTGTTTAAATTGGTATTAATGTTTTCTTAATCTTCTTCTTCTTGATGTAATAAATAATAATAAATAATAAATATTTGTTACACTTACACCAATTAACCTAGCCCAAACTAAGCTCTATAAGGCTTGTGCTATGGGATCTAGGGTAACGGATAGACATACATATATTATACATATATAAATAATTTTTATTGAAATATATATCAACAACCATGACTAAGGTACAAATGCTCGCATTCATCACACAAACATCTGCCCCCACCGGGATTCGAACCCGGGACCTCAGAGATGGCGACACCTTGAAACCGGTGTATTATCCACTCGACTATGGAGGTCGTCAAAACATTTCAACAACAACAACAACATTTGAATATTTGTTAATTTTTAAATATTTTTTTAAATTACATTCGGCGTAAAAATAAGATAGACACAGAGTTAGATATAAATAAATACAACATTCAAAATATGTAAAAACTTTAGGCTGAAGGGAGTAAAAATAGAGGTTTTCTTTGAATAGACTCACAAATAATTGAACCGAGTTTAATGAAAGTTGATGCAGGTATAGATTGATACCCAGAGAAGGACATAAAGACATTTTTATCACGGGAAAAAATATGTTTCCTGCGGGCCGTTTTTAATGTAATTTGATATGGGAATTGTAAGAGATACTGGAATGAATACAGGCTAATTACTACCGCAGGAAAATATATATTTTCTTATGAAAAATCCGGCCGAAGCTGCTGGCGGAAAGCTTGTAAATATTCAGAATAGAGCTGTAAATTTTTTGTAATGTCAAAATTGCCGACTATTTATACAGTAAAGTTTAGCTCATGTTTGTTTGTACAATATATTACACAAACGAATATTACGCACGAATCACACATTTTTCTACCATTCGCGACTCGCGTGACCACAACGCATTAATTCAATGAATCAAATTCAATTCTGGCCATCCGCTAATAAATAATCGCGCTAACTACTCCGGCAGCTGGGTAGTTTGGACGACGGCTAATGGCCGAGGTGTGCCGCTTTGTTTGGACTGGGAATCTATTCGGGATTGACCCTCTTACTACATTAGAATACCACACAGAGGTGTCGGCGAAATGTGTCGCCTTGTTAATGGTGATTTTTAACAAGGGTGTACTGTTACTTTATCGCTGTGTCGTCATAAGAGCATTAATTTTTGTATGAGGTTGTTTAATCGTGATCTTTAAAGTGTTTTATAAAAGTAATAAATAAAGTTAACATTTTGTATTTCGGCATTAATTCAGTAGTGATCTTATGAAGTGTGATAATGACAAAGATGATCGTTTTGATCATTATTAATAATAATTATGATGGAGAATATTATCATGATTGGTCAGTAGCGTATGTACATTATTATCGCTTATATCACGCGTCTTTATAAGACACGGACACGGTACTTTATAAGGCGTGCGCGGGGATACAGATCCAACGCGTAGAGGCCATTTAAGCGAGATTTAATAAAAGTGTGCATGGAGTGTACCAATTATTATTATCGCTTATATTACGCATCTTTAAAAGACACGGTCCTTTATAAGGCGTGGCGCGGGGATACAGATCCAACGGGTAGAAGCCATTTAAGCGAGATTTAATAAAAGTGTGCATGGAGTGTACCAATTATTATTATCGCTTATATTAAGCATCTTTAAAAGACACGGTCCTTTATAAGGCATGCGCGGGGATACATATCCAACGCGTAGAGGCCATTTAAGCGAGATTTAATAAAAGTGTGCATGGAGTGTACCAATTATTATTATCGCTTATATTACGCATCTTTAAAAGACACGGTACTTTATAAGGCGTGCGCGGGGATACAGATCCAACGCGTAGAGGCCATTTAAGCGAGATTTAATAAAAGTGTGCATGGAGTGTACCAATTATTATTATCGCTTATATTACGCATCTTTGAAAGTCACGGTCCTTTATAAGGCGTGCGCGGGGATACAGATCCAACGAGTAGAGGCCATTTAAGCGAGATTTAATAAAAGTGTGCATGGAGTGTACCAATTATTATTACCGCTTATATTACGCATCTTTAAAAGACACGGTCCTTTATAAGGCGTGCGCGGGGATACAGATCCAACGCGAGAGGCCATTTAAGCGAGATTTAATAAAAGTGTGCATGGAGTGTACCAATTATTATTATCGCTTATATTACGCAACTTTAAAAGACACGGTCCTTTATAAGGCATGCGCGGGGATACAGATCCAACGCGTAGAGGCCATTTAAGCGAGATTTAATAAAAGTGTGCATGGAGTGTACCAATTATTATTATCGCTTATATTACGCATCTTTAAAAGACACGGTCCTTTATAAGGCGTGCGCGGGGATACAGATCCAACGCGTAGAGGCCATTTAAGCGAGATTTAATAAAAGTGTGCATGGAGTGTACCAATTATTATTATCGCTTATATTACGCATCTTTAAAAGACACGGTCCTTTATAAGGCGTGCGCGGGGATACAGATCCAACGCGTAGAGGCCATTTAAGCGAGATTTAATAAAAGTGTGCATGGAGTGTACCAATTATTATTATCGCTTATATTACGCATCTTTAAAAGACACGGTCCTTTATAAGGCGTGCGCGGGGATACAGATCCAACGCGTAGAGGCCATTTAAGCGAGATTTAATAAAAGTGTGCATGGAGTGTACCAATTATTATTATCGCTTATATTACGCAACTTTAAAAGACACGGTCCTTTATAAGGCATGCGCGGGGATACAGATCCAACGCGTAGAGGCCATTTAAGCGAGATTTAATAATAAGTGTGCATGGATGTGTAGATATTATTATCGCTTATATTACGCAACTTTAAAAACGAAGGTCCTTTATTAAGGCGTGCGCGTGGGATACAGATGCAACGCGACGAGGCATACGAGCGTAGATTTAATTTAGTGTGCAGGAGTGTAATATGTACCGATTATTACATATCATGTGTATATATGCATCTTTTATCATTTTATAGGCGTTCGCGCTTATATAAAAGACGGTCCTTTATAAGGCGTGCGCGGGATACAGATCCACGCGTAGAGGCCATTTAAGCGAGATTTAATAAAAGTGTGCATGGAGTGTACCAATTATTATAATGTGTTTTTTTTGTTATTTATTTTATCTGTTTTTATATACATTTAAGTATCTCATGTAAGCAGCTGATTGAAACAGCTTTGATTTTAATGAATTAAAAACTCGTGTATGTATTTTCAATTGATGGTTTTGTTTAATTTGTAACCAATAAATATGTTTTCATTTCTTTTATCGGTTTATCGTCATGACTTTTTTAACAATGCATACGTTTATTGTATTACATATTTTTGTATTATAAATTGGTTTTAAATTGTGCAAATTGCATTGCTTCGCGAGATGGGAATACCTTTTATGGACTCAGCTGAATACCACTGTGTCTTATGATGCTGCAGCTAATCGCAGAGTTTCTCGTGTTTTGTCTCATATCTCTCTACTATAAAATAGTAGGTTTTGACACAAATAAATGTTTCTTTCTTTTTTTTTATTTCTAATATTTTTTTGTGTTTGTTTGTGTGAGTGTAAAAATATAGAATGTAAATTTAAACTTATCTACAAAATTAATTGATACATTAAACGTTAATGCTCTTTGGGGCACAGATAATTAACGAGAACAGACGCCGCGGTTAGGTACGCTCGACTCACCGCTAAATGTGTGGGCTATAGCGCCGCACCTTTACCGGAGAAAATTGCATTTGCACAAGCTTACTTTCTCAACCCAATTTCGTTTAATGCGCTACTTCTGACTTTAAATCTAAGAAACTAAAGTCAAGGAAACGACAATGTAATTTCAATGCACGATGCAATATTAAAGTTTGTTATAAAATTAAAGTAATGTGACTTAGTTTGCTGTTAGATATAAAAATGTATAATATACAGGTTGTTACAACTTTGATATTAAATACATATATAGATAATGATCTGAAAACTTATTATCTACTTTTCAAGTTAATTAATATCAAAATGAAAGAAAAACTTTCAAATGACACCCCTAGTCAGCTGTTAATACAAAATAATGGTTGCTAGCTGTAAACGCAATGGCGTTCAATAGAGTGCTGCATAGTATTTCTCGTACGCTCATGTAGGGCTGTCAATACAGTCAATAAAAAATAATTTATTTAGTTTGTTAGGGAGAAAAGTGGTTATACTGCAAAAAATATATGGCCAGCCTTGAAACAGCTTGTATGTTATATTGTTTAAATTAATATATAAAATATATTCACCAAATAGGTAATCATTTGAATTAATTCATATATATATATAAACAGACAACTCTTTTGTTTTAAGGGCTTTTAGGAAGGTAAATTTGGTAATAAATTTTCAGGTTTATATTTTATGGAGTTATCATTGACGTCCCATTTTTATACACTACTTCATAGTGATCTGATTCATCATAAGCTGTTTGGACAAGGCAATTACACCACCCTGACGGACCTGTCTCGTAAACACTATAAACGTTTCCCATAAGGACCAATTGTAAGGGGTGGATTTAGTCACCCTTAACCAGGCCATATAACCTCCCCTAACGACACTTACGCGTGGTGCTCGACAGTGAAATAATTTTGGAGGACGGCATTAGGGCTGACCAAGTTCAAAGTCGCCCAGCGAGAGAATTAATAGGGTTATAGCGGCTATAAATAGGAGCGCCTAGTTTGCGGCCGCCGTGGCGAGATAAATCAAGCGGGCGCCCGCAAGATGTCCTGCTGCACCCTCCTGTCTCCCGGCGCCTTGGTGCAAGACAACGGGTAGAGCGTTAAGGCTCAACATCAAAGATTAAGCTGTTGAAATTCAAATTGTCATGTGTGGTATAATATGGAAGTCCTAAAGATAATATATTAAAGGTCTTTCATCGAGGCAGTAGAGAGTAGAGACGCAGAAATAGTATTGTGACTCTTGAATTAGTGAACACTGTATTTTCGCTATATTATGAACACAAATATCATTCATATATATAGTCAAATATAAATTAAAAAAAAATAAGACAAAAGAATAGAACTATTAAGATAATTGATCATAATACGTATGTCTATTTTTCTGTCTTGCATCAGCAAGCAAGAACCGGTATGAATGTAATATTATCACCAAAAAACTGAGGAAAAGAACACTGAAAAAGAAGGATGTATATTGAGGTGATTCCGTGAAAAGTGGGGATAATGGTAAGGTGACAATGATCACTCACAAATAAAACTTTTGAAATTGATTATATTTCGTTTAGAATTCATTAAATTTATTAATTAGTGAAGATTATTAATTCAAAATCTCGTCGCTTGACCCCTAACCAAACTAAGGAAGGACCGAACCTGTTCTAACTCCAAGACTGGCCGCAAAGGGGGTGCGTTGCGATATAAATTGGGCAAGTTATTTTCCCTTGAGCGTGCACCTACCCTGCACTTTGATATGCGGTAGGTGCAAGTTTAATGGACTGTGGTGCTTAGTTAATTGGCTATGCATGGCCGGAGATGGGGCGACCGGAGACGGGTTCATTGAGCCTTTTTAGAATGGTCTCTTACTGTTTGTGTCGGACCTCATTTGGGATCCATCAACTGACCAACCGGCCCAAGTGACTTCATGAATTATCAATATTGAAGTCATTTTCCAAATTGACGACTCTGTATCTATTTAATACAGGGGAAAAAAAACAGCCCTTGCTGAGTTTCTTGCCGGTTCTTCTCAGTACAAGGTCTCCCGCCGTAGATTTGCGAACCGATGGCGTAGCTTTTCGACATTCACAAGTGCTTGTAACAGCCCAGACTGAATAAATGATTTTGAATTTGAATTTGAATTTGGCTATTCGTAATCGCGAACCATTTTATGTTATATTTGATGTGCAACGATAACATCAAAACTCATTCTTGAATATAGAGTTTTACAAATACTAAAAGAAATTAAATTATTATTGAATCAGTATAAAGACTCTACACTGTCAAATCATACTAGAAAAGAATAGGCATGAAACTACGAAGTAGTACAAATATAGAAAAAGCACGAACAAAGTTGTTGACTCAGGTTTGACTCACCCCGTGTTGCCTTACCCGTGAATATTTTAAAATGATTTTTTCACATTTACTTTATAATACAAAGTAGAGTTTATGCTTTGAACTAAGTTCAATTTAAAAAATATTACAGATTTCTTAAAAATTGTTTTAGAATAAAGCAACATTACAAATGCATCTTTGTGGCTTTCTATTGTAATTAAAATACTTTATAAATGTATATTTATGGAAAACAATATATTAAACTCGGGCCCGCGTTTTTAACATGCCGCCTTAACGAAGACAGTACTCCAAATTAGTAATTATTCTGTTTTCTCTTTTCAATAATATCAATTGTCAATTACATAGTTCCGTATAATACAACTTTCCAGAGGTAATAAACGAATTCCCCAGGTTTCAAGCTATTCCCATTCCGAATTATCATCAACATCGGAGCCGTATTACCGGACTTCCAAACTCACAAAGTAAACCTTTTCATAATGTTAAATATAGATGTCTCAAGATTGTATTATTGTATAATGTACAAAACCAATTTTTTTTTTTCTGTGAGTGCTTGATACAAATACAAAAAACGTTTATTTCAATGGGTATTGGCACAGAAACTTGCTGGTTTTAAGTTCCCGTCACAACGGTTGAAGCTACATAATTTAATTAAGAAACAAGAAACATTTATATAAATTCAAAAAATATCAATAAAACATCCTTATATAAATTCATGTATTTTCTTTTACATTCTTTAATTTTGTGCGCATGAAACCCTCAGGTTGTAGCAGAATACCAGTGCTTTGCTCACATCCGTATGTGGGCAATCCCAGTCACTGAGCTACGACCTATTTACACTTCTGCAGTACACACAACTTAGTTTATAGTTTGCATTTATTTAGTTATTGGTAAGTTTTAGTCTAATTTAAGTTTGTCCGTGTAACTATGTTTGTGTGTGATGAAGATATGTAAATAAAGAGTTTATCTATCTATCTATTTAGAATTTTATATGTATATAACAAAATAAAATTTGAATTATTTTGTAAAAGTTAGTGATAGGGGTTTGTGGACAAACAGTGTGCCTCACTGTTTGTCCAATGATATTTTCAACTCATTTTGTATTTAGACAAGTTTTTACATTATATTATTCATACATATATAAATACAAACTCACGACTCTTTCTCATGGGGGTAGGTTGAAATACCAGTTTTCCACTTACTACCAACCATACTTCCCTGGTTTCCTCGAATTTCAATACCACTTTCATGCAGGCTCGTCGGTTACCTATGGGTACTCTTGACCTGATTTTTATTCAATTTATCACCTATTTCGTCCACGCATGTTCGTCTAGGTCATCCACTACTAACAGGCTTATTTATATTTGCGTTATAAATTTCTTATTTAGTATATTCAATCCATCCTTCTTCGTTCCTGGATTTTTGTCAGTCCATCTTCTTTCATACAGCACATTCCACTTCTAACACTTTTTCAGAATTCATATTCATATTCATTTATTCACTCTTTGCTTGACATACATTTATCTTACAAATTTACCTTTTCAAGGCATTGTGAAAATTTACAAATCTAGAGTTTAGCAAAACAATATCTACATTATATCAAAACATGCATTTCATCATCTATAAACTATGTTACACAAAAAACAACATTGTAATTAGGTAAATTATAGGTACATTGATAAATTGTATTACATTATTTATAATTAACTCTGTTGCCATGTCATATACTACTAAATTATTGTATTTTACTGTCAAATTTCTCTTTTATACAATGATAAATTGTATTACATTATTTATAATAAATTCCCATGTCATATTAGATAATTTAGATAGATAGAATTTATCCTTCATAGTCACACTAGCCATTCCTCTCATTTTCACAGCATTAATATTTCTTTTGTCTAAGCTTTATCCCCATACATAAGCGTAAGGACCAACATTGCTCCGTGTAAAGTCAACCCCCTTTTTTTGTCAAGGTCTGACTGACAATGAGGCCATTAATATCAGCCACGTCCGTGAGCCACTATGGGTGCCAATTGCAAACCAGCGCTGGGTGTCTGACATCCTGCACATGCGAAAGAGTCACCAACTCTTTCGGCTCGGGCACGCTTAACGCAATTGTTTTATATTAACATGTATCCGAATATTAATCGTAAATTATGATAATTATAATTAAATTATATGTCAGACTCATACTTACCATCTCTGGTGAATATATATCGTAAATTTGTAAACTCTTTCACTTAATTTATATTTAATACAAGATATAACTTTGCAGTTCTTAAAGGTGCAGAAAACATATTGTTGTATTCAAACCCTGCTCTATAAACTTTCGTTTGTAGTGGGTGAAAAATAACGAGATTTATGCGGTCATTCACTACCTGAACCGTCGAGGGTTGCACTAGCTAATTTATAGTCGTCTAATTTATGTTAGGCACACGACGAGCCCTTAGCCCGAAAGTATTGTTATAGCTTGATTTTCATGTCTTGTGTTAAGTGGCCCACAGGGGCTCCGTTCCTCAGTCTGCGGCGTGGCATTGACAAATGTGGCGGTTTTAAAGTCTACGTTCGGACGCATTAGGGCTCCAACCTTTTTAAGTTACGATCCGTCCCTTGGGCTTGATAAGGCTTTTAAACCGCACGACTTTTTACACCCGGAACAATTCCGTGACATTTCGGGAGTTGATTGAGTTGTTTTAGTTACATTGTTGTTTGTTTTCAAACGGGACTGAGCAACAAATGAAAAGAATCAGTTAAAAATATTGTACGTCATATAAAGCACGAACTATTTCACGTTTTTATGATGCAGTGCGATAAACATTTAACTTCTTTATTTAAAGTCTGAAAACGAAAAGCAGACCTTCATTATTATTTTAACCAATAATTCAATATAAGCCCGACCGACATGATGATTTTATCTGGTGAGTAAACGCAACCGTGAAAATCAAATGACGAAAATGCGATGAAAATGTTAAAATCTCATTAAACGCGGAGTGTGCAGTATTAAAACGCCAAGTGAAATCGTTACAACAGTTGAACGGAGTCGGGGACTGACCGACGATAAATTTTGTCCAACGTGTTTATACTAAGTTTAGACTTTGAATTAAGTGTGTTTAACTTCAGTTTTGTTTGTGTACATTTTGCAGAAATGATAGAATATTTAATCAGTATTAAGTTTCGCAAACTCGAAGTTATTGTTGACGGTACCAATGAAAGTTTTTCTAAATAAATCATCAGCTCGCTTACAGTTTACGTAAAATTTAATGGGTACCTTTCGTGCTAACTTGCAACGTAGTTATAAACATCGGTTAAGTCTATTTGGTTTGACAGAGCCGAATCAGATTCATTAGATCTGTACAAAATTAATTCCCGTCTCTAAATTGTAACCTCCTCGATAAAATAGCCCACAGCATCGTTTAATCATCTCCCCGACTTAACATTGTGACGTGGAAATTAATTTCTTTACACTTTACACATGAAACGGCTACTTTTGCTCGGCGGCCATTTTGAAGCGCTGTCAAACCCTAAATTATCTCGGGGCAAGCCGGACACACGTTAATTATAACTTTCCAGCTGATGTATCCCGTAAACGGTGCACTGCAAATTAAAGACTCCGGAATTAGATGCTGCCGTTGTAATTATGTCGACGTAAGGTTTCCGCGCGGCTTGCCTCAATTTCCGAACACAACTCTCCCTTTTCCATTGGAGGTAAAATATTATCAAATTTCCGTTAGAGTCTATGCATATGAAGAAAATATATTTTATTTATTCGTTGCACAATTTTTTCTATATTGTTGTATTTACTTGTTACAATTGCGAACATGAACTATGAATACGTTACTTAAATATTACAATATACTAAAGTTACATCGGATACCATGTCTACAGTCAGCTGGCTTTACATTTGCACTACGACGCTATTACGAGCGACGTAAGAGCTATTTCATAGTCAAAATGTTAAGTTTAATCTAATTGCAAAATATTTAAACAGAAAGTGTTTTTTTCTCTATTGAATCAATAATATACAAAATTCTAACGAAGTAAATAGCTACAATTTCCGACATTGACTTATTGATTTAAATTACACTAATTGTGATAGTGATACAATACAACATTAATTAAAATTCATTATATTATATAATGAACAATAGTCGAGGTACTATAATGTTATATGTACGAACGAAAGAACATCGATTTCATAATTAAAGACAGATAGAAATATGTTTGAAAATCAATTACCTGCAAACGATAATATTGTTCTATTTTCAATTTGATTTGAAATAGGAACGTATGTGTCAAAATATAGTTTTGACAGATAAAATATTATGATGACACTTGTCAAAACGGTCATCTTTGATTGTGAAGACTAGGCGTGCAATGATTGTAAAGCACAATACTCGATAACGGAGCAGAGCTAAATTAACTTTCGTCGTGTGCTCAGTTCACCGCTGACAAATGACAGGCCGCACTCAAAATGCACAATTCAGCACAAAAGCAACAAATCAACAGGATAAAACGTATCGACAACATCAATCTCGATTGAAAAGATTCCGACGAAAAGAACTGCTAAGTACCAATTCGTTTCGTTCTATTCACTACTAAACATTTCACGTACTCTCCGGTAACTTTTGAATTCGAAACATGACAAATAAGTTTGATGCTTTTAAGTATTGTGTTTTGTGTCGATATCTCGATGTTGTAGTTTTGTATCGATATTTCGATGTTGTCATTTTGATTTCTCTTACATATTTGTTGTTACATATGGTCTAGCACCAGTGGATGAGAAGTTGGTAACATGTTGGATGAGACAATGGATTACCGGTAATGTATTGTCAATTATTGCGTTTCGGGGCGTTTTGAACCATGTCCTGAATCAGAGATAGTGGTGGCACGAGGCTTATTAAGCCCCACCGCCCGTAGAACCAACAGCACTAAAATCTAAATTTTTGGCACCAAATAAAACAAAAATTCGTCTTGGATAGCAGTAATAATGATTCAATAAGAGAATTAAGCTATATTTTGCCATTGGCCTTGGTTAGATATAATTTCTATGCTGTGTTTTTCTTTTTCCTACACTAAACTTATATCTGAAGACCTTCTATTTCATCTCTATCAATAATATAAATACAAGGCAGAATATAAATCCAAGTACACTCATAATTTTAAAACACATATCGGAAGGCGAAAGAACTTTAACTTTCAGCTGACATCAATGTTTGCGTTATTAAAACCCTCATTTGCAGCAAAATAAATAGTAGATAATGCTTATTTTAAGAAACTGTACATAACAGAGGGAGTCTTAATACCAGGGTTGCAAAATAGCAGTGTTTGCATTGGGTGTGTACCGGTACGAAGGGTGAGATAGGAAGTGAAATGGTTGGATGCTGTGATTACTTTTTGTGTCATACGCTGACAACTTATACTGAGATTTTTGTAAGGTTTTCTGATTTGCTCATGTCTTAATTAAAAAAAAAAGAGTTTGTAATGTATTACAAAACGGTCCAATATTAGACAAATAGGAACCAACAGTGTTATGTTTTGTTCCGAAACTAATTTATAGTTACACACAGCCGACAAAACGCAATAAAAAGGAAATCCAAAAAGTATTTGACACACGTGTCTCGCGAAACCAATAAGAGAATGAGAGAGCTTGAAGAATTGTTTGCCGAAAGTAATTTGAACCGTTGTCCTTTTTTAATGGAAAATTCTTTTACCTTGCCCGGAGTATCAGCAAACTTTGCCGGCAAACAACGGCGGAATCACAAAACTTCAAAAGAAATAAGACAAATGAAAAGTGTGCGTCCCGAGGAATGTGGCTATACAGTTCGCCATATTTAGAAGGCCATCTTTATTCCGATAGAACACTCACCTACGATTGCCGAATTCCAATTGTGTGAAAAACTGTAGAAGTTGAAATTGGAATCGGGAAAACTAATAGAATGGCAACAACACAAAGCGGAATCTTTTCACGGGCGAGCTGCGCATAGCTCGGGCGCGTTGGGCCCTTGCGCCTACCTTAATACTTCATCTATGTTTGCCTGACCTTTGTTCTCTGGCTATATTTTCGGTTGTGCAAAGAATCCGATAATTTGACGCGATATTACCGAAGCTTCAAAGGTGTTGATCGTTTCGAAATTGGAACGCGAATGTTGTTTGTGACAACAATCCAAATAAGATCTCGTGTCGATGAATTGTAAGCAACTATTCCTTATGTGACACGCAATCCTCCATTCGAATGTTTAGACAGAGATTATTTTTATTCCGCCAAGCACGTGGAAGATTTTATCATGGATATGTGTTGTATGATCATTGATGATATTATTGACTTCAACTCAACTCAATGATCAACTCAATGTACGAGGGGTATGTGGGGACGAAGGGAAATGTTGGGAAAACGGGAGAAGTTACTCCATTTTTTAAGCTTCTGTCGCGTGTGTAACCTTAATGGTTGAAGCTACACAGAAATCATGTATGACGGAAATGTTCTCTTTAAAATTATATTAAAAAAATATCCAACCACACCATATTTATATCTTTTATGGTTGACTCACAATAAAACGTGTAACTCCCGATAGCTTAGCAGTTTAGCCTTCTGATTATATTCGTCTACTCTTACGTTTATAACACTCTCAGTGATTAAAAATGCTACCTAAAATTACAATTCCATGCGGACGAAGTCGTGGCTACAGCTAGTTTGTAATAAATTATTAATCACAGAAAATATTCAACAAAAAAAGGTAAGTATCGAGGATGAAAGAAATGTACAATTACTTACAAATCCGATGTTACACTTAGAAAATTTCTTAGCAGTAACTTCGTAATATATTGAGCCGGTCGCTTCACACGCTAGTCGGAGTCACAGTGAAAGTTGGAGCATTTTAAGAGATTTTTCTTGTCTATACCGCTGTCTCATCTCTCCCTTTTGGAGCGAACAAGGAAACTTCCTCAAGTCCTTTAATCCTGCCAATGTGTTTTGTCGCAGAGAGCGGCCATTGTTACTCGCGCGGCTTTTTTAACTCTCTCATATTTTTCTTTGAATTTTATTTGGGCCGCTGTATTAATTTGAGCATTTTATAAGTCACGACTTATGTAGTTGTCAGATTCAAAAATTTTACAAAGGTCGTAGCTTTAAATATGTTTCAATTCTGTTTTATATTTGTGAATTTAATCGTAGATAATAACAGTATCCCTACGCATATGACAAAGGCAGTTTGTAAGTATGGATGCTTATTACTCTTTCGCGTAAAAACTATTAATGAGATTTTCATAAAACCTTACAATAATATAAATTATACATCAGAATAACACAAAGGCTAAAATTTATATAAATGTTGTGTGAATTGTCTAAGATATGACGATAAGTGTCCCGCGCAGACGTCGCGGGCCTAGCAATTATCATGAAAATATATAACACATTTTAAATCGAATCGCAGTCGAATCGTATGATGTAAACACGCTTAAACCGAGTGTTCACTTTCGAAAATGAATTAGGTTTGATGATTCTGTTATTTTTATTCAGTGGCAAAGTTTGTATTGTTTTTGTTTCGGGCCCAAGTTTATAGCCTTTGTGCATTCCAAGTTTCGCGCAGATAACGGCGGCCGGATGATGTACCTTTTACAGATTGCTATCTGTTTCATTTGAATACTTTTTTCGGGGATCTCTTTCTTATCTGGACAGAAATGGTTCTTTTCTGCTTGTCCAATAAAACTTTAAGCCATTTGTTGACTTCGAAACGAGTGGCAAGATAATTTAAGAGATATCAAACGCAGTTTTAATTATTGTTATTGTGTGTTGAGTTATTACTTAATTGTGTAAATCAAAAGAGGCGAGAGGTATAATATTAGTGATAAAAAAGATTACTAGCTTAAACTGTCTGAAGTGATGCTCGTTAGATGGGTCGTGTGTTGGACACAGGATGTCGCCACCCCCTCTCGAGGGATCTTCCCCATTGACCCCTCTCAAGCCTGTCGAACGCACCCGGCGCCTTCGTTAAAATCTCGATAAGGAGTTGAGATACATACGTAGGTCGTAAAGTAACCTCCACCTTTAAGACTTGGTCCTTCGAAAGGATCATGTGATCTCTATGGCCCTCCAGCTATTGAACCTTCTTCATGGATGATGGATACTCCAATTATTAATAACATTCAGAGTAATATATTATATGTAATTGTATCATATTGGTCGTGTGATCGGTTACTAAGCGGGTCGCGGGTTCAATTTCCGCACGGACAGGTATTTTGTATAGCCTACAAAAATATTCTGGCCTGGGTGTATGTGCATGTGAAGTTTTTATGTATGTGACTGTGATTATGTATAAAAAAAAAGAAACAAAAAAAATTGGCAATAATTCGTCAATATTTTTCGCATGAACAAACAGTCGCAATCATGTCGCTATTTAATAGCACATCATCCATTGCTTCTTTTCTTCCTCTTATACAAAATAAGTTGTAAGCAAGCAGACGATGGTATACAAATGTCAAATTAAATATTTGCGCCGCGTTCCGGGTCGTTAGGAATGTAAAAAATAATCCTAAATATGAACGTTTAAAGGTGTACAAGTATCAAGGAAATGAATAACAGTAAAAATATTTCAGTTGCTTGAGAACGAGACCTCCATTTTTATATAACAATTGCGATATTAGTCCCGGCAAATCTAGAGATTGTTCTTAATCTGTGTTACTGTGTTCACTACTGTACTTCAGTTAGTTTAATCTTTTCATTTATTTATTTGAAGATCAAAAAAACTTACGCTTGAAGTTGTTTGGAGAATAGACCAGCATACGATTGTGAATTTTATTTTTATTGGTTATTAGTGAATTATTAGCTTGAATTAGATGCCAATTGAAAGCGTGGTTTTAGTTAAATTATATTTATCAAAAATAGCCGTCAGGCGAGGGTCTTAAGGAGCCGAGGACGGTAATCGTCAATACACACGTGTATCATACAACGTTTTTCATCACACTTCTGAATAAAATAATACTTAAATTAAAAAACCAGTTTCTTCATAAATTGTATTTGCAGACATCTTAATTAATAACTAACTAAATAACTTCAAAAGAGAAAACGAGACGAGTTGTGAAAAATGTTTCGTAATGGCGGGAAAAATTAATTAGTTTTCCTATGCGCGCGCATCGGCCATAGACTAAAAAAAAAGGATTCTTTTTTTTTCGCTTTTCGCGGATAGCTTTTTAGCGCAAATGTAAGCGTGACTCAACCAATAATATTAAAAAAAAAAACTATTACTCACTCGTGAATAATAGTAATGAAAAAGTCACAGTTTGATTATAGGTGTCATTATGTGCCTAATTGCCATGGGATTAGAGCCACTTTATGAGGAAGTGTGTTGAAAAATATATTATTTAGTATCACAATTATTTTTAGATTTATACGAATAGGTAAAAATATATGATAAAATCATGTTTTTTTTTCAAATCAAAAATCTCTGTGCATTTTTGTGTTTGACGAAAGCGAATGGTACCTATGTATATGTTTGTGTTTCTTCTCTGAAGGAAAGAAAAAGAAAGAGGACATCGTAAGATAAAACTCGGACCCAATTAGAAGACCAGAGAGACCACAGCACGTCTATATTATACTAACCCAACATGTATTATTTCACAGGAATCTCAGAAATCCAATTTCGAAAGACACTGGTCCAAAACGCGCTCTGAGTTTGTTCTTCTTAAATTAACTTCGCCAGAAAATGTTGCGATATCGTTCAGGTAATTTAAACTTTATAAATGGAGTCACTTTCAATGGAGTGTGCCTATACGCGCTCATTGGCGCAAACTTATATAACATGGGACCGTAATCTCAACTGAAATTTGTAAGAAAGTTGGTTTGTAAGAAAATGTGTTATTCGACTAAGTTCTGTGTGGTGGCTTTGCTTTTTACTCATATATACTGTTGATATATTTAATTATTAGGGTGTTTGGAGGTGTCGGATTAAATTTTATTGTTATTCTATTATACATATCTGTAGCAATTCCGTCATTGTAAATGAACATGGATTATTCATAATAAATTGTTGATTTAATTATTTATTTGACACACATATTAACACATAAGATTATTGATAATTTTTTGTTATACAATATAGCAGACCAGATTATAGTCCTAGGTATGGACGGCACAAAACTAAAAGACGAAGGTAATATTGCACAGACAGCAATATAAAACATAAATTTTAAACATAAGCATATAGTAATATAGTCACATTTTAATTAATACGTTCATCATGATCTGTTTAAATTTTGTGAGTTTGTCCAAAATTATATATTACTAGCTTTTGCCCGCGACTTCGTTCGCGTGGACTTCAGGTTCGTCCCGTCTAGTGTAGTAATAAGTAAGAAATACGGTAACTAAGCACTGCAGAGCCCTAATCATAGGCCTATAGGTAGCTACTGCAGTATGCTCCTATAAACTACATTTAACGATCTTTTTCCTTTTGTGGGTTATTCCTAAGAGATAAACATATACCATCACGGACTTTTTTGTAGACCTTTTTTAGTTGTACAATACTGTAGTAAATTGTTTTGATCTATCTTGTAGGATTCAGTCAGCGTTTGCAATGTAAGCGCAAAAAATGTGTTTTTTTTACGACCTCACATTAGAAACCTCAAAAATTGTAGCCTATGTGTTATTCTGATGTATAAGCTATATTGTGGTAAATTTTCATTCAAATCCATTCCGTAGTTTTTACGTGAAAGAGTAACAAACATCCATACATCCATACTTACAAACTTTCGCCTTTATAATAGTAGTAGGATCTAGTGATGAGTTTTTGAGACATCAATATAAATGTAACTACATAAACAGTTACAGGAAAATGTTCCTAGAATACTATTTCAATAAGTTTTTTTTTTTTTTTTTTTTATAGCATAGGGCAGCAAACGAGCAAACGGATCGCCTGATGGTAAGCGATAACCGTTGTCCATGGACACCCGCAACACCAGAGGAGCCGCATCACAGATGCGTTGCCGGCCTTTTAAAAGGAAATAATGGGAATAAGGGAAATAAAGGGGAATAAGGGGGGTTGGACCTCCGGTACCCTCACTCACTCGGCGAAACACAGCGCAAGCGCTATTTTACGCCGGTTTTCTGTGAGGCCGTGGTATCACTCCGGTCGAGCCGGCCCAATTCGTGCCGAAGCATGGCTCTCCCACGGTAAATAAAAGTTTTAAAATATTTTTATAAACGCAATCACAGATTAATTAGATTTAAGAACGAACACTGTAATTTTTCAGAAATCACGTAGTAACATTAATTAAGACAGATAACGAAAGATGCATTACTTTTACTAATCATGTAATCAAACATTTACAGCTAAACACTTTTAATCAAACGAAAAACGAAAGCGTTCAATAAATTTTATGTACATAAAAGAATACCACAAGGTACAATATTGTTACCACTTTCCAGTCGAAAGTTCCCATGAGCTATATTTTAATATGTAATCTCAGATTTCCTGCATTGAATTACGGCGCAGTCGTGACCCATTTCGAATCGTGCAAAAGGTTGTTAGTGCGAGTCTCGGCCAAATTGAGACTTGTAACATTATTGGAAATCATATTTTTGGAGAATACTGAGAGAAATACAAAAAGTTTATTTTCCATTAAACATAGTTACTTCCTATCCTACACATAATTGCTTCCCCACACTAGGAGCAATCCTGTATCGTGGGCACCCATTGAACAAAAACCAGGGGAACATCATATTAGTTTTACAAAAGGAAATATAAATAAAAATTTTAGAAAAGGAATAATATATCGCACTAATAATACAATAGTGTATCAACTCAAAACGTCGTATTGACATAATACTATAAACACACGCAAAATTTGATTCCCCACACGTGATCAAGACCGTCGTTCGATTAGTGCAAAACAGAATAAGGATAAATTAAAAAACTTATGTGACTGTTATTCAATTTGCAACTATTACATGAAGTGAGTAATAAGTTTTTTGTTGATTCTGAAAAATGTTCGATTTTGAGTTGATACAATATTGTATTATTAGTGCGATATATATATATTATATATTATATATATATATATATATATATATATATTATATATAATATATATAATATATATATATATATATATATATAATTAACTATTTGAAAGACGTCTATCTCACCGTACATGTACAGAAATGCTACTTATGTAACCGAACCACTGGTTTTTGTAATACAGGTTTGACCCAGTATAAAAGTCAGGGGACTAAACCACTGCGATAAATTATAAGCCATTTACATTTTAATATAAATATAATATAATTTTAGTAAACTATTTTGGGGCTTGAATAAATATATTATCATATAATTTTGTTTTTATTTTGTTCGTTCGTTCGTCAAATGCTCGTTTGTTCTCTGTCAATACAAGTGGGTGCGTCGGTGGAGCTGTGGTATTGGCGCTTTTGCACGAATCGCATGATTCGTGGGTCGATCCTGCCATGAACCTATGTGTATTTAGTTTTTCGAAATTCATATGCACATTTATCTGACCATCCTACGGTGAAGGAAGACATCGTGTAATCAATCAGTAACCTACATAACCTTAGCCTAGCCCATAACCTAGTCTTAATTTACATAGTTCGGATAGGTTCGTGCCCCTCGTAGGAGACTTATATGAGCTGTGATGATGGATTAAACTCATATTGCAATTTGATGTGGTTGACCTATATTTATACGAGTGGTGTCGAGTCAATATATTTTGTTCTTTTTTTTTTCCTTATTCGTACGTACGGACAAGGTTTTTGTTTCTTTTTTTTAAGCTTTTTTTTTGTTTTGTTTGTTGACGTCAATAAGTGCCTGTAAAGGTCTATGTTAAATAAATATTATTTTGATTTTGATTTTGATACAAAATATTCGAGTTAGTCAGATCCTTTTTACCTCGATAAGGGCTGTACATAGTTTTATTTAGTGATTTAAATGATGACGTTTGTGTTGAATTCATCTTCGCGAATAATATGTATCAAAATAGAAAAACCATTGAAAAAATAAAGACATAATTTATTAAACTATTTTGTATTGGAATTGCGGCATCTGCCGCATTTGATACCTCACGTCCATTCTTTGACCATTAGCAAGAAATTTAATAATTTAAGTTTAACGGATCATTTAGTAATCACTAAGCAGTATAAAACAAAGTCGCCGTATGTCCCTATGTATGCTTAGATCTTTAAAACTACGCAACGGATTTTGAAGCGGTTTTTTTTAATAGATAGAGTAAAAGTTTATATGTATACATGAATAATATAGTAGAGAAGCACTGATAAATTTAGAGATTTCTAATGTGATGTCGTAAATAAGCAAGTTTTTTTGCGCTCTAAGCAAAACATGTTTGTTTTGTCTAATGATAAAAAAGCTGTGAATGTTTTATATAAGGACACTTTGTAGTAGGTAAAGGAGATGTCCTCTTAATTCAAGGAGGTTGGTTTTTTGTGATCAGCGTTAACTAACAAACACCAAACTACATTAAATTGAAAGCCGAAAAAAATATGAAGTATGAAACAAATAAAAGAAATATTTTTACCACCCCCAATTATTTTTCAATAAATAAAACATGTTTTTAAGAAATATTTCATTATGGCAACACCTTAATGATGTTTTTATTATCTGTGACTACCGGTATCTTACTCTATGTTTGATATTTTCCGTTGAGTTATGACATTGACAGCAGGTGCCTGACTTGTCAGTTGATTTTTTATTAATATTTTTGTCTGGCTCTAGATAACATACATTAAGTAACATAGCAGTCATTCTATTTTGTTAGTTAAAAACTTCTCAAAATTAGAAATATTCGGTTCATAAAAGCAATTATGTATGTATTTAGATTTTTAAAAGGCTTGTTGATATTTTTTTTAAGCAATGTGTAATTATTGCATTAAAGATATTTCATTTTTTATTATACTAGAATACGAATTATTAAAAATCGGAGGTCTTGAAAATAACATGACTTACGGCGATTACTTTCTTTTAGAGCCTTCTATCCAAATATATCAAATTTACCCGAGTTAGTTACTATAAACCAATATGGGACATCTCCTTTACATAAGCATTGCACCCGTGCGAAGCCGGGGCGGGTTGCTAGTTACAAATAATTTAAGAAAAGAATTAAAACTAGTACGCAACGATAAGTCATTGCTAATCTAAAATGTGGTTATCTACCAACGGACAAATTTCGAATCTGAAAGACTCTATGTAGATCACACATAGAGTCTTCGAGAGAATGGATGATCACAATTTGGAAATTAATTTTCAAAAGACAAAGTTAATGCAATTCAGACCATACCAAAAGTTCCCATTGACATAATTTTAAATGTAACAATATCCCTATAGAATGTGTAGATACCTTTACGCTTCTCGGTTTGAACATAGATAAGAATTTAAATTGGAAAAATCATATTGAAAAAATAAAGTCTAAATTATCGTCATTTACATATGCTCTAAGAGAACTTAACCGCAGTCTAACCTAGTATTACATAGAACTGGCCCGTATGTGATGGGCATAAAAATATTCAACAAATTGCCAAACAATCTGATAAACAAGAAAAGTGATTGCATTATTAAAAAGCATGCTATTAGCTAAGGCTAGCTATAACTTAAAGGAGTTTTTTGATGATAAATTTTAATATGGGTCTCCCTTCCTTCTCCATGACATAAAATCTATTTATTGAAATCTATTTAATCAATTTAATTTTATTAAATCTGTATCATTTATTATTATTTTTGTATTATATAATTTATATGAAATGATAAATAAAATATTTTTGTTATTCTGTACCAAATAGTAAGCACAATTTACACATATCTATGTATATGTATGTATATGTGTGTATATATATATATAATATATATATATATTAGTTATGTTGTATATTAGTTATGTTTGTAGCAACATACCTACCAAATTGTAGCGCCCAACAGGGTCCAAAATTGTCTGACCATCTTGTAAAATTTTGGAAACAATAAAGTATTGAGTATTGAGAAGGAAATTAATTAAACACTACGTACGTCTACGTTCGTGCTGAACTTTAAGTCGGCAACGGCGCACTAGAAAACAAAATGAATCAGCTCGTAACTTGAAAGAAATTGGTTTTCGTATTGAATTGGCTGGGGGTTGGGAAGGGAGGTGCACAGGTGAGGACAGGTCGGACAAACACGATACGTCAAAGATCAGGGCCTCGGAGCTGTTTGCTCTTGTTTTTATCCTGTTTAATTGATAGCCGGGGATCTTGGGATGTTTATTTACGTGACTTTTGTCGGCACGGCAACTGACGTTTTCGTCCTGGCGTTTGGTGTATAGGTTTGTAGTCTTGGAGTTGATTTTGCTAACGAGTCATATTGAATTTTCGGTTTAATCGGAAAATGCTTTCTGTACAACATGTCACGCACACACAGACAATTACGCGCCCATTTTACAGCTCCTATTAGAAACCTCTATATATATATATATATATATGTTACACTTACTCCAATTAGCCTGTCGCGTAGCGGAAGGCTACGGCTTGGGAGGGTTCTTAGTAGTCAATGCTCAAACTACAGTTGGCTGCTTGAGGTTGGTTTATTTAAACGATTTTACAAAAGGTATAAGTAATAAGAAAAAGAAAAGTCTGAAACAATATAAAAAAACTATTGTAGAAAAACTATAAAATACATTGGTTCTCTATGTCCATGTGTGTCATCATCATCATCATCATCTCATGTGTGTGTGATGATAGAAAATTTAAATTATGCGAACTTACCCTACAGCATTCCGTGTAGGACTCTTTCTTGAAATTTTTAATAAATCAATATAATTTCCAATATAATAAACAGGTAGTATTTTATGACATTGTATATAAATTATAAATTTGATTCGATTTGTACAAAAGCGAAACATAGAGTGAGTCAGCCTAGCTTATTTTGCTTTGGCAGATGACATATTTCGAATTTTGACTGACAACCAAAATCATAAACGAAAGAAATAAACCGGCCAGGATTCCCATGAGGATTTCTAATATCATAGACAATGCTACGATGGTGAACCATAGGCAACATAAAGACATGTAACGGCTACACCGTTACATTACCGGGGGAGGCCAAACTAAGCTTTATAAGGCTTGTGCTATGGGATCTAGGGTAACGGATAGACATACATATATTATACATATATAAATATTTTTTACAAATATATATCAACAACCATGACTAAGGTACAAATGCTCGCATTCATCACACAAACATCTGCCCCCACCGGGATTCGAACCCGGGACCACAGAGATGGCGACACCTTGAAACCGGTGTGCTATCCACTCGACTATGGAGGTCGTCAAAACACAACATAATTTTTGACAATCCAACGTTATGTTAGTTCTAATAGAATCTCCAATATGTTTTAGTGAAGTCATTAACAATGTGACGTCACTTGACAGCACCTTATGGGTCGCAAGAACACTTTTGGGTTGCACAATTTTTGGAATATTGTGTGTGTTAGTTTGCGTGTTTGCTGTTTCGTGTTAACACATACGTAACTTAGAATAAAATTTCATATATTGTTAAATATTTGCATCAATTTGAATACTTAAAAAAACACTTTGATTAAATTTATTGGATCTCCAAATATTGTACACATAGGTAGCCGTCTCTTAGCATTCGCTAATAATGTTGTCTATGAATATTTTTATTATTAATAATTATAATAAAAGGAGTAAAACTGAGTGACAGATTGTATAACGAAGTGATTAGAAAGAAATGTGGTTTGAAAGAGGATATCGTGACAAGAATAGAGAAAGGGATGCTTGGGTGGTTTGGGCATGTGGAACGGATGGATGAAAGTAGACTGACCAAAATGATTTATGAAGCTGGAGTGAGTGGAGATACGGGACGAGGAAGACCTAGGCGAACATATTTTGAACAAATCGAAAGTGTCCTCAAAAAGGCCAGGTCAGAAGTACCCGCAATCGCCGAGCATGTATGAGAATGTTATGAAAGTAGATGAAGCGAAAGAGATATGTAAGGACCGTAGCAAGTGGAAGGACGTAATCTCTGCCTACCCCCGTGGGAAAAAGGCGTGAGTGTATGTATGTATGTATGTATTATTATGATTGGTCTGTAGCGTATGTATATTATTATAGTTGTTTTTTTTTTTTATTACTTTCGTTTCAATATTCTTCCCACATAAATAGCACATTTTTACCTGTGTTTATCTATATATATAAAAATGAAACCCGTTTCGCGTTGTCACGGCATCACGTGTGAACGGCTGAACCGATTTCGATAATTCTTTTTTTTAAATGTTTGTGGAAGTCCAAGGATGGTTCTTACGGAAAAAAATATTAAGAAAATCTCTCAGAAATATTGAAAAGTATACATTTAATTTTGCATATTTTAAAAAACGCGCGTTACGAATGTCAATTTTTTTTATACGAATGTCAACGTCATTCACAGCCATAGACTATATTAAAATAGCATCGTTTCAACTATACAAAATAAAGTAGTGCATCAAAGCTACGCTAAGGCGGTACGAAGTTCGCCGGGTCAGCTAGTATTAGATAAATTTTACGTATAACTGAAATTGAAACTGAAAAAACAAACAGCTTTGAGGTAAGCGGGTTGCATTCTCGGTTGGTGTTTTGGAGGACCAACGCTGTGAACTCCAAGGTTGCAGCACATGCTGAGTTACATTTATTTAATTCAATTGTTTAATTTGTGGCTTATAAATAAGTTTTAATTTCATTTAATTACATGGTTTGCATTGTACTAATCATGTAGCAATTTATAAAGGTAAAAACAGAAGCTCTGCTAGTAAATATTCGCAGAACAAAACGACTCGATAGTAATATAATTTACATCGTTCGCAAAACATTGCTACAAACGAAGTTATATGGTGCGAGGGCGCGCGACGGCGTCGCGACAACGGAAAAGAAATGATAGAATCCCAAATGGGACGCTAAATTCCTATGAAAGCTAAACAACAATCCAAGACAAAAATAACAAACTGTTTCTTTATACCCAGAGCGGGAGGAATTTACATATAAATTTGAAAGACAATTCGTACGAAACGGGAGTCGAACTGGGGAAGTTGTCCGTCGCGTAACAACCAGTTAATGATTAATTAAGAATGCGTCAGAGTTTTAATTACAAATTTTCATGCCGCCTTTGTTTTCGCTATTGGCATTAAAAATAATATTTGAGTTTTAATTTATCCAGCCGCGGTTCGTTCAGGGGATGTTCCGCGTTCAATGTTCTGGAAGCGATAACGGATTGGCAACTTCATACAGAATTTTAATTTTAACTTTGAACGTTTGTATGTTGGCGGGGGTTATTTATTTGGGATATATGAACAGGTATTATATGGTTTTTAACTAAATTGTTTTGTCTTTTTCCAGCCTATTTCAAGCTAACTTTAGGTGTCATATTTATATTCGACGCCAAGGACGACAATCAAAGAAGGTGATCGAGCTGAGACTGACTTTTATTTATCTCTATGAAACATACCCAACAATGATTGATTTATAATTAAACTACCTCCCAATACCTGACATTAGGTGTTCAGAGCAGTTTCCAGAATTTCAGGAAATTAATAAACATCTTTATATTCGTTTCGTTTGTGGCTGTATTTAATGTAATTTATTGTTATGCCGAGGTAAATTTAAAATCAGATATTGATGTAAGTAGTTATTTAAAATAAGATTAATTTTTGGTTTTTCATTTTACTTCATCATCACAGCTCATATACGTCCCCACCGAGGGGCTCGAGCCTACCCTAACTACGTTAGGGCGATTAGGCCTTAGTCAACCACGCTGGCCCAGTGCGGGTTGGTTGACTACGTACACCTTTGAATCGCTTCACAGATGTACGCAGGTTTCCTCACGATGTTTTCCTTCACCGTAGGAGCGTCGGATAAATGTACATATGAAATTCGGAACGAAAACCACATTGGTACACGGTGGGGATTAGATCGCGGGCCTCCCGATTCTATGCGGCGCAGAAACCAGTGCCGAGACCACAGCGCCACCACCAACGCTTTCATTTTAATTCCCAAGTGAAATTGTTTGATTACATTGGAATCTAACAATTTATTTATTTAAATTTAAAAAGAAACATCACAATTGGCTCCTATTTTATTTTGTCAAAATTTTGTGCTTTTATGGATGAAACTTTTTAAAAACAAATTTGTTGTCTTCTAATTACGATATTATTTAGTTTAAAATAAGGTCAAAGTTTCCTTTTTGTTTAAAATCTAAAATAACTCGAAAACACAATATAGAAAAAACATAAAAATTGTATTAAATTATTTAAATGATTTATTTAATGATCAATAGGTAATAATTAATATGATAAGGTAATATAAAATAAAATGTCAGTGTGAAACAAATATAATAATAATTAATATTTCAAGCGTGTACAAATTTCAGATCTAAGTTTAGTGAGGGAATCATGGAAAAAATCCAGATCTGGTATAGATGCATTGCATTCATTAAATGTACTGCAGATGCGACACAGTGGTGCGTGCCTACCAATGTTAGTCCTGCAGTTGGGGACTTGAAAAGTGTGAGTTATTACTTTTCTTGGCAAACATCGGGGAATAGATATTTAGAGATAATACAAAGTGGACGTAAAATCTCTTGGGAATTATGTATCTCATTTCTGTTTATTGAGTTATATCTTTACTAGCGACCCGCCCCGGCTTCGCACGGGTGCAGTGAAAAAATGGTTATGGTGGGTTATCCCTAAGAGATAGACAGTATACCATCGCGGACTTTTTTGTGGATTTGTAAGTTGTACAATACTGTAGTACATTATTTTGGCCTATCTCGTAGGGTTCAGCCAGCGTTTGCAATATAAGCGCAAAAAACGTGCTTATTTACGACATCACATTAGAAACCTTTAAATTTATCAGTGTTTCTCTACTATATTATGCATTTATTATACATACAAACCTTCCTTAAGAATCACTCTATCTATTAAAAAAAACCGCGTCAAAATCCGTTGCGTAGTTTTAAAGATCTAAGCATACATACGGACATACAGCGAAAGCGACTTTGTTTTAAACTATGTATTGATATTCACCTTTTTAGTTTTTTTTTTGTACTTTTTTTATTACATCCCAACTAATATTATAAATGTGAAAGTAACCCTGTCTGTCTGTCTGTCTGTTAAGCTTTCCCGCTTAAACCTCGCAAACGATTTTGATAAAATTTGGTACGGACAATCTTTAGACTCTGTGACAGAACATAGGCTACTTTTTATTTATATAGGCTACCTCAGAGATGGTGACTCCTTGAATCCGGTAAACCAACAGTTCGACAAGTATTTGATAGAAAAAAAAAACTTTTGTACGATTAATCTGTTATCATTATTTCGTGTGTACTTGTTAAAACAATCGAATAAAATCCCTAATAGTTTTGTGATAAGGTTCAAAACATTACAAGCCAACCTGTAATGCAGGAACAAAGAGTAGCGAACCCAGAGACTCAGTATCACCCCTACCGTCTGCGCCCTTATCTAACCCCTTCATCTTTCGAAGCGGCTTGCTTCATAATAATATAATAAAATATGTACTTAGATTTATAAATAGTAGATTAAATTTAAGTTGTATAAATTAATAAATCAAAGTATTCTAGCTTTAGATTAGACTAGATTAGAATTCATTAGATTGAGACTAGATTAGATTAGAATGATGAGACTAGATTAGATTAGAATGATGAGACTAGATTAGATTAGAATTAGACTAGATTAGAATTCATATAGATTTCACCAAAATCATTACGCAATTATTACAAGTACAGACTAGTACTGTTTCTATTTGTTGTATTACGTCTGTATAAAATTACTAGCTGAGCCGTGCCCACTTCGTTGGGCATAATATTAATAATCCTTTTTTAGTACAGAGTGTTATGTTTTGATTTCTAACTGTAATATTAAAAAAACTACTTTTTGTAACTTAAATATAAAAGTTACACATATGTTGTCTTTGACTTTTATGTTGGCATTTTCAAGTTCCACATCTTTTCTCTAGAACTCAAAAATATATCTTTCATAGTTAAGGCAGCGTTCATAAGAAACGCTTTCATTCCACTGTTTTTCTCCGATTCACTTTGCAAAACGGACTACCACGTAAAAGCCTTTTTATTTTTTGGTTTTTTATAGAACCCATGACACTCAGTAATAACGTGGCTTTCTATCATTGAAAGTTTTTTTTAACAACCAAACAATTCAACAAATATACAAACAAACAAACTTTACTTCTTTATAATATTATAACCTCTGTATAACAGAATTTCTGTTAAACAGCTCAAAAAAAAATACTTAGAACATTTCACTTGAGATGTTATAGACTACACAAGAAAGAAATTGTAATTAAATTATTAATTAATAATTCAAAAGGGCATGGAGTTCGAGTCCGTGGATTGATAAGTGATAATTACATAATTATAAAAGCGATAAGGGGAATGTGCAGGGTGAAAGAGGGGGTAGTGATAGAAATCATGAAGGAAATGCTTAGATGGTTTGGAGACGTAGAAAGAATTTAATAGAGCAAATAAGAATGTGACAGTTGACCTAGACGAATACATTCAAAATAGATGATATATTGAATGAAGGTCAGGTCTATAGTACCTGTTACCGACGAGCCTGCATTATAGTACATTACGACATTAGTGCGTTATAACCTGCTCGGCTCAATCACGCCCTCGCCTTCGGTTCGGGCGGAAATTCCGCCTATGTATTAACCAATGTACATATATCGTATGACGTTTTTTTAACACATTTGCGAGGAAACAGAAAAAACAACATTTAAATAAACTCAATCTGTGAATGCACACTGTTGCACAGATAAATGCTAGGCATTATAGCTTTTGAATACTTGTATTGGGCGCAAAAAATACAAAAAAAACCTAATGATAGCAAACACAAAGACACGAATATCAAATCGAAATGTTACAAAACTAAAGAAAACATATTGCTTACAAAAATACTTCTTACGATGGAAAAAGCTACATAAGGAGAGCTTTTTGTAGCTTTATCCATCGCATTTTTGTAAGCAATATATTTTCTTTAGTTTTGTAACATTTATACAACTATAGTATATTAGATTTTTTTTAATTTTCTTCATATTTAAAATGAAGTAAATAATGTTTAAATCGGTGGATTTTCATTTCAGTGTCGTATAGATGAAAATATATCTCGTTTCAATTTGTCGTTCAGCCCTAATCAAACAATTTACTATTTCCAACCTAAAAGATTTGACAATAACCTACTTAGTGCCCGTGGGAGTAGTTTATCTTAATCTAAATCAAGCTTAAAAGACCTCAAGGAAAAACTTTGACGGAAACTCAAAGGAAGAGTAATTTGTCTTATTAAGCAAGTTTCAGTATTTATTTTGAACACTCCATTTTATTTTCTTTATTGTTAGTGGATTTTCTTGACATAATTACGATTACTTATAAATAAAGAAATTAGAACATGAAGTAAAAACACGGCCTTACTGCCGTAAGCAACTTCTGCGAAGAACTCTTACAAGCAATAAACTTCGTTGTATTTGCGCTAACTATTTGCCTAGTTGTGATATTTTCACAACTAACATTAATATAACGATAAATAACAACAGTAACGATGGTAATCAAACGATCAGTAAATTCGTGAGACTGACTCAATTAAGTAGCTCTATCAATTCATTTAACTAAACCTGTTGCGTGGTAACGAGCAGTTACCTATGTACTCCGTGGTCATTTTCATAAAATCAGAGGTCGTTTGACCCCTTAAAAGTTGAATGTTTAAAGCGGATACGAATTCCCCAACAATCCACATTGTGGTCCCCCTTAGGTAAATTTCAGGTCGCGCGGTGTGCTAGTCCAGTAATTTGGAAAGCCATTTATTTGTACGTTGTTACGTGTTAATTTAAGGGTGGAACGAAGATTGTTAAAATCGTTGTCGTTGGGGGAATGTTGTCCTACTGATAAAAACGCGATAACATGATAAGTTGAGCTTGAAAAGTGCTTTTAATATAACAGGAATTTGAATAAATAACAGACAAACTTATGAATGAAGATGTCAGACAAAAATCAAGACGAAATTCTTAGATGGTTTGGACACGTAGAAAAAACAAGCTAGAAACTCTGAATGTTCATTATTTTTAATTGTTATTTTCAACCTTCATTGACAAAGTTATTTATAATAAATAAATAAATACAATTTCAAATTATAATATAACTAGCGACCCGCCCCGGCTTCGCACGGGTGCAGTGAAAAAATGGTTATGGTGGGTTATCCCTAAGAGATAGACATATACCATCGCGGACTTTTTTGTGGATTTTTGTAAGTTGTACAATACTGTAGTACATTATTTTGGTCTATCTCGTAGGGTTCAGCCAGCGTTTGCAATATAAGCGCAAAAAAACGTGCTTATTTACGACATCACATTAGAAACCTTTAATTTTATCAGTGTTTCTCTACTATATTATGCATTTATCATACATACAAACCTTCCTTAAGAATCACTCTATCTATTAAAAAAAACCGCGTCAAAATCCGTTGCGTAGTTTTAAAGATCTAAGCATACATACGGACATACAGCGAAAGCGACTTTGTTTTATACTATGTATTGATATATAAAACAAGTGTGTATAAATATAATAGGAACATCAATAAATAAAAGACACAACATTTGAACAAATAACAGATAAAAGTTTATCTGTTATTTTATAAGAGATAAGCTTTTATCTGTTTATGAAGATGTAAGACAAAATCGTAAAGGCAATACTAAGATGATTTAAACACGTGGAAATAACAGATAAAAGGCAACTGACAGAACCAATTTATAAGAAAAATCTAAATAAGCATGTTGGCTGGTAATTTTGAGAGCGTCGATTGCGCTGTAATCCCAGCACTGGTCTTCGAATCAGAAGATTTGGGAGGTACTCTGTGTTCGATGCCATTAAGAAATTCGTAGGATGGGTAGAGCCTAATCGATGAAGATGATCAAGTCTAATCTTATGATCGAATTTACTTCAACCAAATAAGTGATATCTTGAAGAAAGGCCAGGTCAAGAGTGTCCGTAACCGACGAGCGTGTATGAAAGAATTAATGAAAGTTGAGGTAAAGGAAAACTATGATTTCTTGCTACTCTCAAGAGAATGAGACATGACTGTGTGTTTGTAAAACTTATGTTATAGTAACGAACTTAAATAGGACTGTTTAAGTTAAATTTACTTGCTGTAGGTCGAGTAAATTAGCATTTAGTCTAGTTTTATCTGGCAATAAATTTGAAATGTCTGGTGTAATAATTGGAACAGATTCATACAAAGTGTGACAAGCAATTTTTATAGGTATATCTTTAATTTCAGCCTTGAATTTCATTAAACATGGCCGCTTCAAAACCGCTGCTTTCTTGGCTTTTGAAGGAATTTGTGTGGAGTTGTATGTGTTGGTCTGTTTGTGAGGGTGCCAAAGGGCTGTTGGATAAGAGTGGAAACACAAACATGCCCTGAGGCTACGAAACTACCGCCTAACTAATAGGATCATCATTAAACCCGCCTTCCATAAGTGCTAACGCGGTATCAAGCAATTTAAGCGATATTACAATGACATATATATATATATAATAGTTAAAGAGCAGGTAAATTTTACGTTTTCACAATTTTTTTATTAAAATTTTCTGCTACAGTTTGGAAAAGAGGTGTTATTTAGTTCGCAAGAATTTTGCATTTTATCGAAATTTTAACTTCAAGTTCATGTTACATTAGGTTGTTTACTGTATATTATTCGCTTTAAAAAGTTTTTATCGTTAACAAAACTTATGCGCAGTTTATAAATTACGAAATAGTAGCATCATTCTTACAAAAAATGGAAATTCAACGTCGAACATAAATATAAAAAATAACAACATCGCTTAAATATAAATATTAAAAGATTTTACTTTGTGTAACATTCAATATTATTATTATTTTATACTAGCGGACCCGACAGACTTCGTCCTGTCAAAAAGATTTGTAAAGTGGCAATTTTTTGTTCCTACTTGAAATGACATATGATGACATTAAATTTGTATGACAGAACTAACGTCACTTTTTTGTCTTGCCAAAGGTTCAAATTGGCTTTTAAGTATTAATACAAATTGTTTGTATAAAAATGTTGACTTTACACTTTTTCAAATTTTATTTTTTTATTTTCTCTACGTACAAACCTTCTCTGGACTTCTACGAATAATTCAAGACCAAAATTAGCCAAATCGGTAAAGGCATTGTTGAGTTATGCGCTTACCAACACATTTTGCGATTCATTTTTATATATAAGACTATTAATTATTGTTACTTATTTGGGTTGAAACCATTAAATTTAATGGTTTGAACCTCAACCGATATAGATTGTGTGTATATTGAAACTACATAAAAAGGCAGATTTTTAAAAATTTATAGCGATTGAATTTGACTTCATTTACCTTATTGGAAGGTACGTATAAAATGCATGGTAAACACACTATCTATACATATAATAAGACAGTAAAAATATTTTGTCTGTACATTTAGTATTTTTGACTGAAATGGATAGAGGGGCACTTAAATAGATTATTAGAAAGCAAAAAAATTTTTTTGGAATTTTTTGTCTGTCTGTCTGTCTGTATGTATGTTCACGTTTATCTCCGAAAGTACTGAACCGATTTGCTTGAAACTTTCACTATTTGCTTTGTTTTAACTCAGAATAATATCTAAACTTTGTTTCATCAAAATCGGTTCATTAAAAAAAAAGTTATCGTCATTTTAATGAAATCAAATAAATAAAACTGGAGTGTCATCTGTGAAAATTGAAGACGGTGAAATTTTAATCAAAAGTACTGTGAAAATAGTATTTGTGGAAAAGCTCATTGTTTTGTGCCATACTATACATACATACATACTAATATTATAAATGCGAATGTAACTCTGTCTGTCTGTCTGTCTGTTCCGCTTTCACACCAAAACTACTGAACCGATTTAAATGAAATTTGGTACACAGATAGTCTGGAGCCTGAGAAAGGACATAGGCTACTTTTTCATGCAAAAAAGGTTGTAAAGGGTTGTAAAAGGTTGAAAGGAGGGATTATTGGTTGTATGGAAATATTGTTAAAACTACTGAACCGATTTAAATGAAATTTGGTACACAGATAGTCTGGAGCCTGAGAAAGGACATAGGCTACTTTTTCATGCAAAAAAGGTTGTAAAGGGTTGTAAAAGGTTGAAAGGAGGGATTATTGGTTGTATGGAAATATTGTTAAAACTACTGAACCGATTTAAATGAAATTTGGAACACAGATAGTCTAGAGGCTGAGAAAGGACAGAGGCTACCTTTTAAAGCAGAAAAGGGTTGTAAAAGGTTGAAAGGAGGGGGTGACAGGTTGTATGGCAGTATTGTTAAAACATATCCTTCCTGTGGGAAATTCGAATATAACGCGGGCGAAGCCGCGGGCGGAAAGCTAGTTCTTATATAAATTAGTTTCCACTGAATTCGTCATTACTTTCAATTACGACAAACACGCCTACATGTGGACTTCACAAAAAGATAACCATTAATATTCAGATTATCCTCAATCATTAATGAGAGCAGGGAGGTACGTACCCCTTGCTTCAATTTACACCCCCCGATTTTAACTCGTGGGGTTATAAATTTCGCCGGTCGAGCGCACCACTTCCGCTCGACGACTGCTTCTGAAGCCAGGTAGGATTTTGAACTAGTACGTGATTTGATCGTATCTTTTACGCGCCGTTTAATTTGATTCTTGATTTATATGCTGCGTGTGTGCTTACTAACACGATCAGGTATTTATATTAGGAAAGCTGCAAACTGCACAGTGAAGTGACAGCGGTGGTGACTAAAGGAACGTGATAGCGATGAAACTAAAGAAGTGTCTCTTCATCGTCGTCATTTAGCCGAGTCGGTCTGTGCGCAATCAATACCTTTTTCACATTCCGTTTTCTAATAACAATGTATCACAAAATAATCCTGTTTATACAATGTGCCAATACTGTAATGGATTATGTTTCGACCTTGATATATTTGGTGACAGCGCCCATGTATTTAGACGGACGCTCTTCACAGGTTGTGCTTAATTATAGTTTGTTAGTTGAAATTTATAATTGTATGCATTGTTTACTGTCAGTTTTTTTTTTTTGAAGAATGCTGTGCACAATTGTAATTGGACAGCAGATTCACCCCCATTGTTCTAAGCATGTTTATTTATATGTTGTAATCTGTGGTAATATAATCTGTGTAATATAATAAAAAAAATATGAAATATGTCAGACAATAGACGCTCACTGCTGGACATAGGCTTCCCCAACACATCGGTTAGTTCTGTGCTGCTAGCGTCCAACGCCTTCCTGCAACTTTCACCAAGTCTTCTGCCTATCATGTGGTTGCCAACTCTTAATTCTCCTGTAAATTCTCCACTCTTCTCCACATTTTTATCCACTCTCAAACCAATTCTGCTTGTGGATATGTTAAATAAGGTAAGGTACAACAAAGTAATATTTAAATGTTTCAAAGACAGTTTGTATCTAGTGATACAGATAAAGAATTAACAACTATATTTATTTACACCGGGACGATACACAGTACAATATATTTTATAAACATGTTAAAATCTCGTATTATATGCCACGTCAACACATAATATTACAAACTCACAACATTATGCGCATATTAATAATTACGAAAATTACTTGTAAAAAGTTATTATTTGTAAAATAGCAAATGTTACAAGGCTACCGCTGTAATGTATAGAATGAGGTTTTATGTTTTTATGTCAGATGATTATTTTATATGTCAGTCGGTAGAAAAATGTAAGTTGTCATTCCGTAATAAATGACGAATGGAACACACTGTTTAATTTCTAAATTAATATATATCTCATTTGGCGACGAGGATGGGATATATATTAATTGTGCAATGTGCGTGCTTAATGCAGCTGTCATTAGCAGAATTTAAAAAATATACTTAAAAATATAAGTGAGTTCCTGAAAAAAAAAAAAACACTTTTGGGGACGGTTATCTAAATATATAAAAGAAGAAACTGACTGACTGACATATCAACGAACAGCCCAAACCGCTGGTCCTAGAGATTACAAATTTGGCACGTAGGTTCCTTATAAGGTGTAGGGGTTTTTCAAAATTCATCCCTTAAGGGGGTGAAATGGAGTCCAAAGTTTGTATGGAGAAACAAGATTTGTTTGAATATTTTATTCGAAACTTCGCAGGAGTACTCCTAACAATAAATGAGTAAACACGTCTTTCAGGATTTTTGAAAATTCAACCCCTAAAAGGGGTAAATGGGGTGTTAAAGTCTGAAAATCGATTAGTACGATATACGATTAGTACGCGGGCGAAGCCGCGGGCACAAGCTAGTATACATATAAAATAATATATAGATTATTTTTTATGTTTTTAATTTGCTTTTTAATGTTCAATATCATAAAATTAATTAGACTTTACCAGTAAATTTATTCAAAATGATTTATTAGTGTCGCTAAGCTCATATTATTTATAGATGGTGGAAGTTTAAACTTGATGTGTGAATAACATCGGGTGCCAAGTTACGGATGCGATCGATTTACAGGCTTCATTTGCGTTGCGTTACAGGCTTCATGCGTTTGTCTACAATCGTAGACAAACGCAAAGCTATTTTAAATAAAAAAAAAATCATGAAGCCTGTAAATCGATCGCATCCGTAACTTGGCACCCGATGTAATTCACCTGATGGTAAGTGACGATGAGGACTAGGATGGAACACGCTTACCTAGCAAATGCCTATTCACTCGTGACTTGAAGACCGTAAGATTATATTGTTCCGGGAACACAGACGTCGGCACTTTTATACAATTACACTATACCCTAAAATGAGTTACATATTTTGTGTATATCTATTACATGTTACATTTTCTGTTTACATGTTATATTGCGCTCTATCATCTAAAATTTTATCAATAACTCAAGAGAGCGATAAAGTGCTGCCTCTACATCGTAAATATAATCTTGAAGGCATGCCATTTTGAACTTTGTGCGAAGTACATACGAGTACCAAGATTTTTGGGGTGAATTTGTAATGCGACGATAAGAAAGCTCCGTTTGCTCGAATTTACGACTGGACCGGTCAATGGAGGGCGTCAAACGCCAATTGAAAATATACAGTAAAACTGGTTGCATTAAGTTGTTATTTCTGTATCGCTGTTTGAGAATGAATCAGTGTTTGCAAGTAACGTATCTAAGCTAAATTATAGATTAAAGGTAGAGATTCTATTCGAGTAGTTAGAAGCAGCCATAGCTATATTAATATATCTTTTTCTTATATAAAAACTCATGGTGTTAGATCAGGACTTTAAATGATCTTTAGGATAATGTTTAAATATAATAAAAACATGCTCGTTATAAGCTTATAATAATAAGCTATAAGCAGGTGGCTGACTTAACGGCCAAGCTGGTTTTAAGTGACGGTATTCAACTAACATTACCTTCTCATCATAATGATCACTGGAGACAAATTCTCAAAGATATATATGATATATTGAAAACATTATTTGAGCAAATTTCCATAGATAAAGATATCTGGTACAAAACTCTTGTAAGTGAACCACCTCATACATATGCCATGGTTTTATGAGAACAAGTTAAATCGATGAGAACTCGTTCTATGTGTAAAAATTCGAACTGGGCATACCATTGAACGCGTTTAAATTTTTGATGGAAAAGAGGAATGATCCGCACTGTGACACTTGTCTAAACGTCAAGTAAGATTTGTTTCACATTTTAATTAAGTGTGCCCGTAATTAAAGAGACAGAGCTGAGTTAATTAAGAATATTAGATTTAGTAGACAAGAACTGTTTTTTTCTATTCATAAATGTTCAATTTTTAAATGTAATTAAAGTGCTAGAATTGTAAGTTTCCTTCTTTGTTCCTTTGCTAAATATAATGTCAATGCATAACAATTACATATTATCCGAAATCAGTATAGTTAAGGATTTAAAAAGAAACCCGGTTTATCCCTTTAAAAGTACTGATGTAGGAAATATAAAACAATATATAACAAAGTAACTACAGATAATGTTTGCATTTCTCATTTGAATCATATTCAAAGCTTTAAATAAGATTGCATTGAGTTTGTAAACATAATATTTGTAATTGCCAGAACGCAAATATTAATAACATCAAATGCTGTGTTTACATATTACACACTGGGTCGTAGGGAGTGTAAGTTTATAAAATATTGTGGTCCAGCTTATTATATCGAATGCGTGAGTTGGACCGGCAATTGTGCCAACATTGGCTTCACGCGACAAGTTACAAGCGAGCGAGCGGCCGAGAGCGAGTTTTGTGTCAACATTAACTGAGTATTGAGTCCACTTGGGCTGCTCTACGCTGTGTAACAGTCTGTCATGTCTTTTAAAAATAAATTTAAGTCATACATCCTTAATGCCCAAAAAGCGTTACTTTAACATTTGTATATATTTTAAGAGTTTGTATATTTGGGATGTATGTTTACAAGGGATGGAAGGTGTGATAATGATATAGAGAAGCGAGTGAAAGCTGGTAACATGGTGAATGGGGCCATGCATACGTTTCTGAGTAGTCAGAAAATTTCAGAAAAAGCGCGACTAGCAGTGCATGAGGGCGTGCTGGTCCCAACATTAATGTACGGAAGTGAAAGTTGGGTATGGGAGAAATGACATGAAAGCAGAATAAATGCAGTAGAAATG
Source organism: Scirpophaga incertulas (assembly GCA_036419045.1). Taxonomy (NCBI): domain Eukaryota; kingdom Metazoa; phylum Arthropoda; class Insecta; order Lepidoptera; family Crambidae; genus Scirpophaga; species Scirpophaga incertulas. Next base: position 321,968 of record CM071637.1, read on the forward strand.
AGAGCTTTGCGGAGTAAGGCAGGAGTAAAACTGAGTGACAGATTGTATAATGAAGTGATTAGAAAGAAATGTGGTTTGAAAGAGGATATCGTGACAAGAATAGAGAAAGGGATGCTTGGGTGGTTTGGGCATGTGGAACGGATGGATGAAAGTAGACTGACCAAAATGATTTATGAAGCTGGAGTGAGTGGAGACACGGGACGAGGAAGACCTAGGCGAACATATTTCGAACAAATCGAAAGTGTCCTCAAAAAAGGCCAGGTCAGAAGTACCTGCAATCGTCGAGCATGTATGAGGAATGTTATGAAAGTAGATGAAGCGAAAGAGATATGTAAAGACCGTAGCAAGTGGAAGGACGTAATCTCTGCCTACCCCCGTGGGAAAAAAGGCGTGAGTGTATGTATATATTTTATTTTGCATATTCTATAGACCCAGCCCAGTCGCGCTTTTATGTCAACTTTCTTAGGTATATAATGACGAACTTTATGCTGTTATTATACTCGTAGATATGATTTATGAAGTTATTGTGTATTTGGGGTTTTTTGGTGTTTGTTTATTTGTATTCGGATTATTTGATTAATCACCATTGTACAGTCAAATTTTCATTTAACCAATTTTTTAATTATATATTAAAATAATATTATATGTATATTAATATCAAATTATATATTTATAAAATTACTCACAGAAAATATGGTTAGTTTATTGTTTAGTGTTTATTATTTGTGTTCTTTGCTTTATGTTATTTCATTCATTTTTTTTTTATTTTTAATTTTGTAAATGGCGTCCGCGGAAGATCAGCGTCGTGGTGTACGCCCGACATATGCTGAGCGGAGACCATTTTGGTAACAAAACTTGTATGCATGTTTGTCTCTTTATTTTCCGAACCGTTATTTTGTTTACCAAATAAACGTTTTTCTTTCTTTTTTCTTTCTTTAATCTAAATGAAGTCACTTATTCATTGACTGCTGTGTTCCGATTCCATACTCCTTAAAGCTGTGCTGTACAGGAATGTATACCGTAAGAGAGGATTTGCAACTATGTGGTGTGTACATAGATAGTAACAATTTATGTGATCTTGATATATCATTTGGAAAGTTATTTCTAAACTAGTGCTACCGAAGATTTCACCGTAAATCGAATACGTTTTGGATATTATTGCTGTAATAAAAAGTTGAAGTGCAATGCGAGGATTTGCTCCAAGCCAGCCAAATAAATATATTTATTATGTGTAAAATCAAGACCAACCAACTTTTTTTTAGGTAAATATCAAATGTTTTATGAAAAATGAGTATTATCATAAATTTTTATATTGTACTGATATATTCTAGTGTATCCTAGTTCTGAATAACATTGAACTTGGTTCTGAATACGAGTAACAAGGTTTTTAAATGGTCTTATGCAAATGCAAATGGTTCTTGCAGCGTCAAATAGACTTAATTTGCTATCAAGCCATAGTAGATAGAAGACAAGTGATATCTTGGATACTGTTCTTTTGGGCAGTGCTTCGAAAGCGCAGATCTCAACATTTCCCAACACCCTACAAAGAGTAAAAGCTTATCAAATTAAAGGAATAAAATTATTAATTAAGCGTCCGTGCTTAAGGTTTCTTAACCTTATAAAATGTAAATGTAAAAGATACAAAAGGACTTTGTAAATATTAGTCTGTTCTATTCGCTATGGTGTTTGTGACACAAACCTTAATATGACTGTCTCTATATACGACCATTTCTGGATCTGTATAATTCTGATTAACTGAAACGGGCCTGATTACCAGATAATGTGATAGTTACTATTTGCAACGGTTTTTTTTATTAACTTTCAGTGCAGTATGAAAAAAATACGAATATTCAAATTTGTAATTTATTCTTTATATTTTAAGTTCCATTAAATTTAAATCGATAACTGATGACCTTGAATATTTTCACTAGTTAGACAAGCTACTTAAGATTGTAGTCAACGATATCAAACATCTTTCAGAAATAACGATTTATTAATTTGAAGCAATGGAATACTAGCGTGACTTTTAAGATTTGCACTCTTCCCGACTCAGTCAGTCGGTATATTATCACTGATCAAGTTACATCTAATTATGACATTCTAAAATCAAATGTGCAACTGCGTTCCGCCACGTGGCTCACTGTGCTGCCATCTATGGGATAACGTCACAAACAGAAAAGAGACAGTAGTCAAATCCGCAATCTATTATCATGGTATAACCTCAAGTATGAGAAGTAGAATTGCATATTTACATTACAATAACTGCTACAAGCGAACCGCCAACGAAACTACGTAAACCAAAAAGTCGTAATCAATTCAGACAGCCAGGCAGCTTTACTAGCAATAAACAATAATACCCTTAAATCAAAGCTAGTAAAAGACTGTGTGAAAAAACTCAATGACCTGGGAGAAAAGAACAAAATCACTCTCAAATGGGTGCCAGGTCATTCTGGAATAACCGGCAATGAGAAGGCCGATGAACTAGCCAGGGCTGGGGCTCAAGGAATACAGTTCGGCCCAGAGCCTATCTGTGGTATCTCAAAGAACCAGGCCATGCAATACCTGAAAACTCGCCTTCTTAACGAGGCGAAAGCAGACTGGCACAGTACGTCCGGGATGACACACTCAAAAGCACTAATCGAACCATACTCTCGCAAACGCACTGACGAGCTATTAAAGATTAACAGGAGTAACTTGAGCGTGATGGTTAGGGCTTTGACCGGTCACTGCATGTTGAATAGACACCTTCACAACATGAAACTTAAGGACACTGACACATGCAGAGTCTGCGAACAAGAGCGTGAAACACCAATACACCTCTTGTGCTACTGTGAACCGCTGATTCACAAAAGAAACAGACACCTGGGGAAACACATCCTTGACCCAGATGAAATAAAAACAATCCGAACTGGGAACATCCTATCTTTCTTGGTCAGTGCCCAGTTAAGGGAGCTACTGTAGGGCCTACATGGAACCTACACAGGAGGCTGGTCACAATAGATCTTAATAGGTCGCAGTGATGCACATCAGCCCCGACTTACATGAAATAATAATAATAATACAATAACTGCGTATAATAATTAAGGTTTCAACAAGATGAAGTGGCCCAACCGCCGTCGCTTGTGGCTCGCACCGCGCACGGTAAACAGATCAGATAACACGTCGCGTACGTGATTCAAAGCAATATAATTTACACAGAGTTGTTAACAAAACCTACACCAATATTTAGTTTTTCCCTTTGCCACGATTATCAACTTTATTGCGCAGGTCGCAAGTGTTTGTTTTGCCGGCGTCCGCATTTGTTGTTCAAAATCGAGCAACATGTTTGGTTAAGTAATATTTTTTATAGTATAATAGCCGTGCCCGCTGTTTTACTTGATGGGAATTGATTATCTGTGTTCTCAAAAAAGCTGAATTGAGAGAATGAAAAGATTTGTACGTTGGAGAGGAATTTACTCATTGTTTTATGTTGGTCCCAAACACGCACGTATAATGTAATCAAAACGAATATATAAAAATATATAACATTCATATTACAATCGAAATAGTTTCTAAATATTTTCATATTTCTAGGATAATATTCTGTATGGATTTTACAATATCAGATGCTGAATTTGTTTTAATTTGTATGAAATTGGTTTCGGACTATTTATCTGAGGCCAGCTTCTAATTGATAACTCTGTAAAAATACAGGGAAATAGCGCTTGCTGATTTTTTCTAGTACTAGTTCTCCCGGCGTAGACTTGTGAAACAATGTAGCATCTTTAACGTACAAAAGTGACAGTAAAATCCCATTAGAAGAGTTAATGTCTGATTTGATTTGATTTAAAATTTAAGTAAGTAAGTACATATGGACAATATAAAGGTTCAATATAAAAAAATCACATTATTTTTCATAATGGAAAAATCCTCCCTTAAATTAATGATTGATCAATTAATAACCTTGCCGTCACGCACTCATCGCCTTCACAGTCCGCTATCGCTTACCTGTAACAAAGAATGAAAGAAAATTATTATTCGGCCACTGCACCCTCAAAACACACCCTCAGTATCGATTATTGATTTAGTTAATTAAAAATAGATAATGCGTCCAGACAATGTTGTGGCTTTGATAGGGTGATGTTATTTTAAGGGACTACTGCTTGCTTCTTTTTTCTTCATAAAATATGTGTAGACATTGTAGGAATATTTCTGTAAGAATTATTCTTTTTCTCACTTGCAATTTACAATCAAAAAATATATTGTTTTAAAAATATCAAATGTACTAGCTTTCTGCCCGCGGCTTCGCTCGCGTAGATTTCGGGACTGGGTCTATAGAGGGTTTTGCCCACGGCTACATATGCGCGGAAGTCGGTTTATGGCGTGAAAGTTTTATCGCGCTTCCCGTGGGAATATCCGTTTTTCCGAGATAAAAAATACCGCAAAACCTTGCTCAAGAATCACTCTATCTATTGATGAAAACCGCATGAAAATCTGTGCAGTAGTTTTTGAGCGAAGCCTTTATTGCGCATCCCGTGGGATCTGTCGATTTTTTCGGGATAAAAAGTAGCCTATTATTTAATCCGGACTTTTATCTTTACGTTTGCATTTCAAAGCAATCGGTTCAGTAGTTACGTAGTTAGTAGCTACGGCGTGAAAGTGGATCAGATATTAATGACCCGATCAGATCATTAACGTGTACGTTAATGATCTGATCGGGGAGTTGAGGGGTACTAGGATTGGCTGCCACCTGGGGAATGTTTGTGTAAACAAACTTAGTTATGCAGACGATATAGTGCTCCTTAGCCCTTCGGTCAAGGGTTTGCAAAAATTGATTTTGGTCTGTGAGCAATGTGCTGCTTCTCATGGACTAAGATATAAAGGTTACCAAAACCGAGGTCCTGAAAAGGTGCCTGAAGTACGTCTGGGCAGCACGACCATTAAAATGGTCAACATTTCAAATATCTTGGTCACATATTGACCGAGTCATCTAAGGATGATGCTGACATGGAGCAGGAGCGGAGGGCTCTCGCCGTCAGAGGTAACATGATCGCTCGCCGTTTTTCTAACTGCAGCTCCGACGTTAAGAATACCCTGTTTAAGGCATATTGCCTAGGTATGTATACTTGTCAGCTTTGGTACAACTTCACTAGGAAATCCTTCAGTACCATAAGGTTCTAGTACAATAATGTGTATAGGGCCCTTATGAAGTTGCAAAGGCACTGCAGTGCATCGACCATGCTCTCTGAGGCGGGAGTCCCTGATTTCTTCGCCATAAGACGGACGAAGATAGCAGCCTTCTGGAGTAGAGTGAGTCGCTCGAACAACACCATACTGAGGGCTGTCTCTGACTATTTGACCAATCCCCTCTACAGCCATTGGATTTCTATCCATATGGAGCCAAATAAAAAGTAGGTGATAGCTATTTGTATTGTATTCTTATTGCTTTTGATTTATTTTAATTATATATTGTATATTTTATATGATATGGGTCTATGTGTGCCTGAAGTAAACGGATCTTTTTTTAAATATTATTAGTAAGGAAGTAAGGATGTTAATATAATAAATAATAATAATAATAAATATTTCTTACACTTATACCAATTAGCCTAACCGAATGTAAGCTCTGTAAGGCTTGTGTTATGTGATGTAGGATAACGGATAGACACACATATATTATGCATATGTAAATATTTTAGATAGAAATATATAATATATTAACAATAAGACTAAGGCACAAATGATCTCATTCATCATGCAAACATCTGCTTCACTATACTGAAGCTTTGTTTTATATTTTCGGTCACCCATCCTGGTTTCGACCACTGTTATTAAGCTATTTATAAACGCCTATTGCGCTACTGAGATTATATCTAACATGAGGCATAAGGTACTTCAATGTTCTTTCCGAAGCACCGTTCAAGTCCGTTATTTTTTCGGCCACCCATCTGGGTTTTGACCATGGTGAACGTGCGCTTGACTTTAGCAATCACCATTGCAGACCGAGATTCAATACAGAAACATATTTTATTAGGTAACAACGTAATATGCTAGATTAAATTTTCGGTCTCCCATCAGTTGGTTGACCACGGTGAACGTACGCTCGACATTAGCAATCACCATTACAGACCGACATTCAATACAGAAGCGTTTTTCACTAGCTAGGAACGTAATACGATTTATTAAAATTTTCGTTCACCCATCCTGAACTTGACCACAATGAACGTATGCTTTGCTTTAGCAATCGCTCCCTGAGCACAAATGTAACTGCGCTAGCGAGGTGTACCAACATACGCACAACAAGGTACTAATATCTATCAAACGTCGCCTCCCAATCAGGCAAAAGCCAAGCCATCCATCCCGATCTGGCGTGTCAACACACGAGCAGAGCTCGCTCGTTTTATGCAATTATCTAATTACCGCGCCAAACACGGCCGACAAACAGCGCTCGTCGGATTACGTCGCTTGTTTAATTTGTTCGTCTCGAACTAAGATTCCGTCTTGCAGAGCGAACAATGAATTATAATGTAAATTTCGGTTGTGTGCTCTCCGCGACGTATGATGCTGGAAGCTAATCAAGCCCGCTTCCTGATGTCGGCAAGTTTAAGCGCGTTCATTGAATTATATCGCTGAAAAAAAATTATGAAAAGATTAAGAATGTAGTGTAACAGAAACATCGCTTAAAGTATAAAGTATTTTTCAAAAACCATAACGCACAAAATACGACCTATAACGGCGGACACCGTTAAAGGTCGCATTTTGTGCTTTATGGTTTATGAAAAATATTTTGAACGGTGTTCCTGACATGACAAGAGAGCTTTTTGGGTAGGACAAAAATAATTGTTAGGAATGTTTAATATAATATACTAGCTTTCTGCCCGCGGCTTCACCTGCGTGGATTTCGGGATAGGGTCTATAGGGGGTTAGGGGCATAGCTTTTGCCCACGGCTACATATGCGCGAAAGTTGGTTTATGGCGCGAAGGTTTTATCGCGCTTCCCGTGGGACTATCCATTTTTCCGAGATAAAAATACCGCAAAACCTTGCTCAAGAAACACTATCTTTTGATGAAAACCGCATGAACATCTGTGCAGTAGTTTTTGAGCGAAGCCTTTATCGCGCATCCCGTGGGATCTGTCAATTTTTCCGGAATAAAAAGTAGCCAATGTTACTCGGGGATAATGTAGCTTTCCAAAGGTGAAAGAATTTTTGAAATCGGTCCAGTAGTTTCGGAGCCTATTCATTACAAACAAACAAACAAATCTTTCCTCTTAATAGTATTAGTATAGATATTACATTTTCTGGACTTTGATTGCAAATTCAAATTCAAATTCAAAATCATTTATTCAGTCTGGGCTGTTACAAGCACTTGTGAATGTCGAAAAGCTACGCCATCGGTTCGCAAATCTACGGCGGGAGACCTTGTACTGAGAAGAACCGGCAAGAAACTCAGCAAGGGCTGCTTTTTTTCCCTGTATTAAATAGATACAGAGTCGTCAATTTGGAAAATGACTTCAATATTGATAATTCATGAAGTCACTTTCACTTTCCATTTGCCGTAAAGAAGAGCTAGTAGGAGGTTCACAAGCTTACGGTGATAGTAGTTTGTTTCATATTGATTTTTTTTCGTTTTCCTTGCATATTGAAATACGAATAGTCGCTATACGAAGCCAGGAACATTATCAAAAAGATTTGTGATTATCATTAGATATAAGACAGCGAATCTGTAAGCTGTTTCTTTTTATTTTATTTCTAACTTCTCGGAAAATATCAACCTATAATCAATCTAAAATATTAACATAATAAAGAGAAATATTAATCCATACTTAATATTATAAACGGGAAAGTTTGTAGGATGGACGGATTTTTGTAACTCATTCACGTGAAAACTACTGAATGAAACTTTATAATAATACTAGCGACCCGCCCCGGCTTCGCACGGGTGCAATGTGATACTAAACACACTACACAATGACCACAGACTTACTAATATAATAACTTTGTGTAAAGAGCATTTATTCGTACAGTTTTGTTTGCCTTTTCATTTCATTGTTTTAAAGTTTTTACCATATACCCTATATTGTTGTGTTTTGTGTTTGCTTTTTGTGTGCCTGCATTATTGGCTTAGCGATGAATCGTGTTTTATTTGTTTTTGTTGTTTGTTTTTGATGTTATGTGCCTTGTATAATTGTATTGTTTGTAGGCGTTGCCAGAATACCAGCGCCACAGTGCCACATCTGTCACTGTGGCATATGCTGAGGCAATAGCCTAATTGGGCGAATCTTAAACATTGGTATATGTGTAACTTTTATATGTATTGTTAGGACCAATAAACGTTTTTCTTTCTTTCTTCTTTCTTTCTTACAGAAAAACTGTGAACGTTGTATATAATCGTTTGCAATGTACGCGGAAAAAATGCAATTATTTGCGACTAGCTTTCTGCCCGCGGCTTCGCCTGCGTGGATTTCGGGATTGGGTCTATAGAGGGTTAAGGGTCATAGCTTTTGCCCATGGCTACATATGCGCGGAAGTCGGTTTATGCCGCGAAGGTTTTATCGCGCTTCCCGTGGGACTATCCATTTTTCCAAAATAAAAATACCGCAAAACCTTGCTCAAGAATCACTATCTATTAATGAAAACCGCATGAAAATCTGTGCAGTAGTTTTTGAGCGAAGCCTTTATTGCGCATCCCGTGGGATCTGTCAATTTTTCCGGGATAAAAAGTAACCAATGTTACTCGGGGATAATGTAGCTTTCCAAAGGTGAAAGAATTTTTGAAATCGGTCCAGTAGTTTCGGAGCCTATTCATTACAAACAAACAAACAAATCTTTCCTCTTAATAATATTAGTATAGATATTATATTTTCTGGACTTTGATTTGCCGTAAAGAAGAGCTAGTAGGAGGTTCACAAGCTTACGGTGATAGTAGTTTGTTTCATATTGATTTTTTTTCGTTTTCCTTGCATATTGAAATACGAATAGTCGCTATACGAAGCCAGGAACATTATCAAAAAGATTTGTGATTATCATTAGATATAAGACAGCGAATCTGTAAGCTGTTTCTTTTTAATTTATTTCTAACTTCTCGGAAAATATCAACCTATAATCAATCTAAAATATTAACATAATAAAAAGAAATATTAATCCATACTTAATATTATAAAAAGAAAAGACCAAATAAAATCGTAAAACAGCAAGATTTAATAAACTCCTTAAAATACGAGAAATAAAATTTTAAAATAGCTCTCATTCATAGGGGTGAGGGATGCGACCCCCATTTGTATAGGTTTTTGTCGATAAAACTTAACATACAACACGTTGGTAAAGTATCGGAAGTCCGATCCCTAACACACTGTATATAAAGCGCATTAAACCGTTATTCGTTACCTCACCACCGTAACATCTCAATACAAAATGAAACAGAGCAAGCCCCACCATCTTAGCCAGCCCTTTCTCTCGGTTGCCAACTGAAAAAATAATATTTCCTTTTAATATACCTTTTGAGGCGTTCAAAACACGTTCCCTGAGGCATCTACATTGCAACTTCATAAGGTAATTCATTGGCCCTTATAAATTGCGCGCAAGTGTTCTGTGTTCGCTATAAAACACCTTCACAGCCCCTCGCGTATATTTTTCATACGAATTTTCGTAAACAGATGCGATTAAATATAACAGTGTTGAGTTTCTAAATAGTTAAGGGATAATGCATACGAGTTCGTGTAACGTCGATAGTTAAAAATGACAAGACTCACACATCTTTTTTTTTTAAATTGAAGAGCATAGGACCAATGAAAGTGTGTAGTGGTATCGCAATGTAGACTACTGCATACATCCAGAAGGTGAACACTGGGGTTGTGGTAGTAGAAGTCTTAGCTAGTAGGCCTGACACTCTTGTTAAGAGAGCCCCACACATGCCCGTCACCTAGCCAACGGAAGGGTTAAGGTGCATTTCCCTTAGGAAAAAATCAGACCTACCCAAAGAATCTCCAGACCGATCAGTTCAGCGCTGACAGCATCCAGTGAGATATTGCGATCGTCCAATCTTTGACACTTGCAATTCTTCGGGTCTCTGTGACCCTGTTATTACCTTTTGACTAAGTTTCAGATCAATATGCCATTAGTGGCAAGTAGCATGAATCAAAGACTTTAGTTTTGAGAGAATATGTCCTCGTAATTTAGGAATGCTGCGCAGCCCAACTAGATCCGTCGATTGACCTCTTTCTGGAGGTTGGACCTACGTATTCAGACTGTTTGTCCCGGGTAAACATACTCGTCAGCAATTTCCAGGTAGAGCTATGAACCTTCACTAGAGTGAAGTGAATAAACGACGGTTACTTAATTAGAATTTCCATTCTTTTGTCTGTTTTAAAAGCGAATAGATTTTGGCTGAAATGTTCAAATAAACTCTAGTACATAAAACGAATGAACGAACGACAATTTCATTCCAAATTTATGAGAACAAGACATAATACTATCAATTCACGTCACAAATGCACGCTTCCCTCTTATCCCGATCGCCTCAGGTGTGTGAAGCCGTTGGGATCTCATCCGAGAGATGTTGTTCCATATTCGAGATGAGCTAATTGCAAATAACAGAACCATTTGAATAGCAGCATTTTGCCGTGTCGTGTGTTTTATACGTGGAATTTGACACTCTTGGCGTTTGTTTCACGGTTTAAATTAGGCAAGGAAATGGATCAAATGGTTTTATTTGACATTTTAAAAATAACTAGCCGCTCTGGTTTTGTGATCGTAATGTTGGTTTAGTCCTTAAGTTTATTAGTACTTCGAAAAGAAGATGAGGCAACCATACGATCTATTTAATAACCGCCGCTATACATGTAAAGTTAAAGCATTGCTGAAGTGAAGGAAATGGAAGTGTGGGTAGTTTTAGTTTTAGTTTTGTATGTATAATATATGTATGTATATCTATCCGTTACCCTAGATCCCATAACAGATGCTTTACAGAACTTTGGGATTGGATAATTGGTGTGAGTGTAAAAATATTTATTTATTATACTTATCACTTAATAAGTTAGAGGACTAGCAATAATTAAGTTCAAAAAAGGGTCATTGACCTGACCCAACACAACCAATCAACATACGATGACAACAATTTCTACATTATCTGTGACACATTTCACTATCGCTAACTACTCCGTTACCCACTTACAAATCAAACCTAACTTTCATCTACAAGCAATCGTTTGACAGCTCCTATCTCACTTGCCGCGATAAAGGGTCACACACGCGACGACAGGGCGGGCGCCGTGACAAGTGGAGCAAAACGCCGAGATTACGATAAATCGATTATGCCGAATCGATGCCGGAATATAATCGGCATTAGAATATGTTAATTGAACGACTCAAATCTTGTGTATTACTACGCAGTTAACTGTTAGTCGCTCGTTCGCCTTTGGGACGTAGTATATAGAACTTGTTTAATTTCATTTAATTTCTTAAGTAATTTTAAAAGTAAGATTTGAAATCGGAATGAAATATGATATAATTTATATTGTCAATAAACTAATCTGGAATTACTTTGCATAGTTATTAATGTATTTTTTTTCCTCGTGAGAGTACGGGTAGAGAATCATTACTACGGGCCAGGAAGTTCGCCTAGGATAATCCTGGAGTCAAGTGTTATTGGATTATGTTAGACTTGATACTAGCTTAGACAGCTCAACGAGTATTGTCTACCAACTAAGCTCTGCCTTAGATCCTTGATCTTAGAGACCTAATGTCTGGAACTGAAGAGACTTCTCCTATTATCACTACTCATAAAGGCACGTACTACCAAGGCATATAAACTACTTAAGAGTGAGTTGGCGTTAGTCAACGTTGTCCAATGTGTGTAAATAGATTTGACATGCGCTTGTGATTTTCATTGCAGGTATATGAAAATTGCGACACGATGCTTTATTTCGCTGTATTAATATGAATAAACTAACATACGAACGTTCTCGTACATATGAATGAACTATCGTACGAACGTACTCGTATATATGAACGAACTAACGTACATAAATGAAAGATTAAATTAGTAAGCATACGTAATATCTTCCACACACAGCGCCACCGAAGTTCCTACACCAACTATGTATGTCATCGTACATTAGATCGTTCATATGTACGAGTACTTTGGTACGTTAGTTCGTTCATGTGTACGAGTACGTTCGTACGATAGTTCATTCATATGTACGAGAACGTTCGTATGTTAGTTGATTCATATGTACGTTCTTGCAAATGACTTGGACTTTGGATTAAAGGGGGATTTTGAGTTATTTGTCCCAGGTAAACATTCGTCAACAGTCAGACATTTTCGTCTTGTCCGAAAAGTCCGTTTGAGTATAACGTATAACAGAAATGGAGTCTGAATTAAAGTTGGATAATACTATGTCTAACTTAAATTCAGACAGTTAAGTCAGCTACCAACACCGCACTCCTAAGTTGAACGAAGTATAAGGTCGTAACTAACATGAAGTAGTAAATTACTCGTAAATACGAGTACAGTGAAATTTCGTCGAAAACAATGAGAAACGTTGTATGACTTCTAACGCGTAAACAATTCAAATTAATTACTATAAAATATGAAAATGGGTATTTCCCTCAGTGAAGATCGTTTAATTAATTGTACAATGCCGAGGTAACAATGGCGTTAGTCGGTTCCATTTGTTTAAATAATTGATAACGTCTACCGAACTCTAGACGCAAGTATTTCTTTATAATTACATAAAATCTCCTCGATAATAAATCTCGAGTGCGTATCGAGAATAAACATTTCAGTAATTAATTTCAATCGACGAATATCTCTTCCAAACGAGAGATTTATGCTCTTCGATTCACTGAGAAACTTAGAATCGCTGGGAACATTATTTCGTTTTCTACTTGAAAGGCAAAAATAGGATGTTGATTTCTTTAATGTATTGAGCGGGGAATAGTGGGATATTTCTTAAAACTAAAGAAAGATAGAATAAGAAAGAAAAATGTTTATTTGGTACACAATAACAATATAAACTTCATAATTAAATATTGTGTATATGGTACCAAAAAGGTCCCCACTCAGTAAACGGTCACGACCGCTGATATTCTGTGGGGTCAGAAATATAGTAAAAGTATTTAAGTAATTATAACAGACAAATATAAAGTAAGATGTGACAGAGCAACAGTGCTAAGCGGTACTTCCTTCCGAGGCAACGACTGCTATTATACAAATCTCAAGTCAGGCCCCATATGGAGTACTGCTGTTACCTGTGGGCGGGAGCACCTCGATACCAACTTGATCCTTTTGATTCGGTCCAAAGACGCGCTGAGCGTATCGTTGGAGATCCCATACTCACATGCGGTATTGAGCCCTTAAGTCTGAGAAGAGACTGTGCCTCTTTGTGTGTGTTCTATCGCTTATATAACCGGTTGTGTTCCAAAGAATTGTTCGACATGATGCCCACGGCCACATTCTACCATCGCACCGCTCGCCATCGGCAGGCTGTTCATCTTCACACGCTGGAGCCTAAATGGTCACGCACAGTGCGGTTTCAACGAAATTTCCTTCCGCGCACGCTCCGATTGTGGAACGAGCTCCCTGCTGAGGCTTTCCCGGGGGATTACAGTATGGGGTTCTTCAAAAAGGGAGTAAATAGGTTTTTAAAAAGGTCGGCAAAGCGTTTGTGATGCCCCTAGTGTTGCAAGCGTCCATAGGCGACGGTGACTACTTACCATCAGGCAGGCCGTAAGCCTTTTTGCTACCGTTGTAGTATAAAAAAAAATGTAAAAGACCGCTGATAGAAAATGCCAAAGTTAAAATTAATTGACGTAGAATAAGATAATAAAAAAAAATGAAAATGAAGTAATAGTTATTGTTTCGTACCTTCCACAGAGTTATTATTCAAAGTGCTCCGAATTTCTCTTCGTGATGGAATGAGAATAATTTTAAAGTTGTTTACTCACTTATCACTCTAAGACTTAAGACGTAAAGTGATTCAGTAATTTCCTGTTATAAACCTAAATCTATACCTTTAATCTCAGCACTGCTGTATGCTGTTGCAGCCTCCTTCGTCGCCTCCTTTTCTTTGTGTACGATTAGCGTCATGTCAACCTAAGCTTGTCTGTCAAATTTTTGTAAATTGATCTTAATCAAATATCGAATATACAGTTTAATATAAGTTAGGGTGTTTAGATAGATGTTGTATATCGATCTTATTTTAAGTGTGCAATAAGCGACTCAATTACAAGCAAATTAAAGGCTAATTTCAAATTACCTTTACCCACAAAGTAAGTTTCACTCATGCTATATTGAACCAACCACATGGCAATGACTCGTGCTGGAGCACTCGGCGCTGACAGTGAAACGCTGATAGTTGTGCCTTACGAAGGCTCGTCACGACCGCTATCCTGTCTTCTGGTTTTGTAGCTACCACGTAAACTTTGAACTCTATTTGTGGCGATATAATTTCAAATTTATTTGTAAACCTTATTGAATTTGTTTCTCCTGTTTTTAATTTTTTTGAACTATCATTGCCTTATTGGTTAGGATCTAAATGTTATGCATAACCGCATTCAATTAATCACCATCTAGTATAAAACAAAGTCGCTTTCTCTCTCCCTATGTGTGCTTAAATCTTTAAAACTACGCAACGGATTTTGATGTATTTTTTTTAATAGATAGAGAGATTGAAGAGGAAAAATAACAGTATTTCTCCATTATAATAAATAAATAATGGAGAAATACTGTTATTTTTGAGGTTTCTAATGTGATGTTGTATATTATAGTTATAAATATACTTTATTGCACATAACGACAAAGTTGAAATAAGTCACAAAATTTAATTCGCAGAGGTTCGGGATAATTTCTCTAAGAGAATTGTTCCAGCCAATTTGTTACTATGTAGGGAATGATAAAAAATAACAGATCAGACATGAAAGAAAATCAAGATTATTTATGTATCAACTACTAAAACTAATAAAACAAATAATCACATACATAATAAATTCATTCATACAATTATAATTGTGACACACTGTGATACTTGGTATGAAGGTAGAATGGTAACTGCAGCTTGTGTTTAAGAAAATGAACAAATGGACCTAATATTGAGTCCTTGAGGGCTCCAAGACGTTGCAGATTATATCGTAAAAAAAATATAAAATGGATCGTTATATTTAAATATATATCATTATCATCATAATCCACTACCAAGGGGCTTACGTAATTTAGTACAAATAATATTACAAGGCTGTTTTTACACTGTTTGTAATGAGTTTTTGTACTGAGCTGATAAAACTCCGAATGAAGTTTATGCTCAGGAAGCGACGCCCGCTAATTTAACCTATTCTTATTCTAATGAAAAATATTCCACCTTCTAACTAATTAGTAGACTTCACCATACACTTTTAAGATTCTTCGCAGGAGTAAGAATACATCACGATGTGGTTGTCAAAGCATAGTCTCCGAATCCCAAACTGGGAAAATAATTTCCAGCATGAATTTTTTAATTTGAGAATGTTTCACACTTTCGCATTTAGAAATCAGCAATAAAACATTTGGTGTTAAGAAGCACATTGAATGAAAGTTAATTAAAAACCTAAAGTATTCTGAGCAACAAGAAACAGAAAAGACGCGTTCTGTAGGTCTTTTTCTTATCTCCGAGGAGTCCGTCAATAAAAAAGTTCAAGAAATCCGAGAGCTCCGCGAACTTTGCCGCCCAGATTTTCTGGGAACAGCCCTCTCTGTGTCGTCTGAACAATGGCTTCACTGTAAAAGACATACGTTCATGGAATTTATTGCGGTCGAGAGCGATTTTAAATATCTTTTAGGATTCAGATGGTATTTTAATCGCACATAATGGTCTTGTTTAAATTTTCATTATTGGTTAATATATCTTGTAGATGGTTTGTTACCTGGTTTATCATTTTTGTTATTATCATATTAATGGCTTAGCGATATAAGTTGGAGATAAAGCGTTAAAAATTGTGTAAAAATGAAACAGAGTTTAATAAGAAAATATGTCGAAATCCAACAGAAGCAAAACTTATTAGTTGTCAATAACAAGTAAAGTATATAATAAAAGTGGTGGTGAACTTTAGAAAATGTTAAAAAAATAGTTTAAATAATTCAAATTAATATTTAACAAAAAAGATGACAATATACAAGAAAGGAAATATACGAAGAATCCAGGTTCAAACATGCAGTTGCCGCGAGTCACATCCGAACGGACCTGGGGTTACTGATCCACTGCACAGATTATCGGAGTACAAGTTCACCACTCATTGTCTGAAAGTACTGTTATTCTCATCACTTTGTCAGAAAATAGTTTGTAAAACACCATATGACTTGGCAGAATATTTGAGATCCAACCACTACGTTTAAAAATAACCTTTGCGATAAAAGAAAAAAGGAGTAAGTGTATTTCACTATTTATAGATTCAATTTATAGAGTTATTGACATCAAAACATTCGTACTCAATTAAACTGTAATATCTTTATCGGTTTCTCTCTGAGATAAAACGGAGAAACGACTTATTCATATCTCGAAACCGTCATTTTTATCTTGAAAACATATTCGAATAACGTTATCCGGCTATTTTATTACGAAAACATGACGGATATAAAGATTTTATTTTCCTACAGTAAAGCCATAAAAACCATTATCAAAGACCTGGCCGTTAAGTTGATAATAACAATAATCCCCCGACTTTTGATCACCAAGGACATCGGTCATAGGTCAGGCTTCATTTCCGAATAGGACTTCGTCACATTACCCGAAGCCCTGGACCGGACTGTGCGCCTAGTAAATTACAGACAAGCTTACTTCGACAGAGTTGTAAAAGCAGCTAAATAGTAAGGACCCACGGGATCGACCTATGTTATCTTTACGAGTGTTCGAGTTAGATTAGTTTTTGTTCGTCCAGCTTATTATTGGAAATATGGAGTTTGTCAGGGGATACTGTGCCCGAGATACGTTTGTGTTATAATATGGCAGCGATACACGGCTTTTGTTTATCTAATATACGTTTCCTATTGTTCCATTTATACGATGCTATTGTTAGGTCTGATTGCTCGGCCGGTAAATTAACGGACGATATTCTAGGCGAAGTAGATTTTGGTGTGAAAGGAATAGAAATCGCCGCCGATGTATTTAATCGTATAATCAAAGTAAAAGAAGCAACATCTTCCTAAGACGGCCATCGAAAAGAATCGGAAACATCTAAGGAAACGCAAAATTTATGAATCAGCAAAAACTAGTGCCGTAAGTCTATCTCCCGCAATATTTGTGTGCACTAGACCATAGGAATTTCAAAGGATTTACAACTTCCAGCATCAATAAATAGCATAATAACTTAGTCTCCATCAAACGGTAACGCAAAGCAAACAGTTGGGCCCTCTCGCGGCATTAACAATGTTCCCCTATTCGATTAAAGGGAAGGAAATAAAAAGTCCCCCCATCTCTATTTCATAATTTGCATCGCAGACGCAAATAAATTTAAAATATTGCCGTGAAACCTTAATTTTTCCCTTTCTGATGTTCCAATCCGTCTTACGCGACGTTTTAACTACACCGTGAGGGACGGTACGCGAATTCCTTTGAATAAAAGTGCATTTATTTACTTTTCTGAAATAGTACAACACAAAAATGTGGACTTCAAAAATAACGTTATGAATGCTGCAATAAAGACAGAATACGTTGCTTGTTCACACCATAATTCAATAATGATGTAGCAAACAGTAAAGTAATAGAGGCTTTTGAAATAGTAATAGCATTTTGTAACACAATGTTCATAATAAATATAGCATAAGGATGGCGCGTAGTAATACATGAAAAAGGAGTTAAATGTTGAGCCATATTTCTTGAGGAGTAGAATACGTTGATGATATTATTGATAGATAACAATTTCATTTTAATTAAGAGTTACAATCTGAAAATATTTTGTTTTTATTTACATATCTGTGTATGGAAATGGAATACATCAGAAGCATACAGTTGCATTTGACAAAACAATAAATTATATATGTACAGTTCAATATCGAATAGAACAGCGCAGCGCAAACCCATCATAAATGAATTCAGTTGATCAGAAATGCGAATTTCTTCACCGGTCCGGTTAACGCTATGGAAATTGTCATGTGTGCCTTTGATTGTCGTCTGCACTGAACAAGAGGGTGGCGTAATAAAATTTTAAATCGGAAACCAAATAAAATTGCAAATTCAAAACGCGTGCAGACCAAGATCTTGGTTCGGTTACCGCTTCACTGAGATGGCTTGCGATGCCGAATGACAAATGCGTTGCGATTTTTTATTGCCATCCGTTTTATTTGTCCTAGAAGAAGGAATGGGAACATAAAATTTTATTTGTTGCTCTTTGGATTATCTCAAACTTAATCGAGTAGTTGGATCGTCGACATTTTGCAGACTGTAATTAAGTCAGTTTGTGATCTCTATAAAATGTGTATTTTGACAACGATAATTTTAATTTAACTTTAATATATTCTTTTAAAACTGTACGACACGGCATTCCTAATATAGGCATGTTTTCAAATTATATTTTTATTAGTTGTATTTCCTATATTATGCAATGGAAAGTGACATCATGAATTATCTATACTGAATTCATTTTCCAAATTGACGACTCTGTATCTATTTAATACAGCCCTTGCTGAGTTTCTTGCCGGTTCTTCTCAGTACAAGGTCTCCCACCGAAGATTTGTGAACCGATGGCGTAGCTTTTCGACTTTCACGAGTGTTTGTAACAGCCTAGACTAAATAAATGATTTTGAATTTGAATTGAACGTCTACAGATATCACATTCACTTTTATCTGACTCTTGATATACTTTCAAGTTTAAAGTATCCAGCTAGACTGTCTACTTAAGTATTTTGCCAACTGTTCTCACGTGCGTCTAGATATGTATCTGTCGCTTAACTTCAAGCGCTCTAGAACTCTAAAAGTGCTGATTCAACATCACCTGATAGAACAAAAGACTTTGCTGTTACCTTCTCACGAAAACTCCATTCTTAGTTAACGACCTTGGTATTCCTTCGGAGGTCTTGCGGAGTCGGCAACATTACTTTTTTAATTTTATCCACGACTATATTGAAATTTTAATTGGGATCCTTTGAGTTGGAACAATGTAAAGTGTTCCTTGTTAATATTTTCCGCAGGGTTATTTATAAGATAAGGAATCTCCAGTTATATTACTAGCTCCTACTTGTTCGGAGAACATTCGCGATCATTAATTTTAATGTGATAAACTTGTAATAATAGAAGTTTGTTCGAAAGCTCAAAGTTCATATTTCGAAATTGAATAGCAAAATTCCGCCGAATTTATCGACTGAAATAATACCGCTCAGTGCGCTACCAATATTCAAATGTAACGTAAATAGGTCTTAATATTTCAATTTGGATAGAAAGGGCTAACCATTTGCAGACTGCAGTTGGGATAGTATCTGCAAACCACCATGGGCTACTGTGTGCTATCGAGTACTCCTACCTTTAAGAGTACAAAAAGCAATAGAGTATTTTCAACGCCTACATATTTTTCTATATCTACGTTTTGAAAAAAATATTTTGACAATCAATATTATTCGTGCGGTTTTATTGATAAATCTGAAGCTAAACTTATTTTAACGGATGCGGTTTGTTTTTGGTAACGTTTCGCATTGTTATTCGATTGCGATTAGGTTGAGACAAAAATCGATATCGCACTAATATTTTCATTCGAATCGAAATTAAACCATACTAACCATAAACATAAATATAGAATTATATGTTTTTTTATCTTAAGCATAATTTATTAAATTTCATAAATTATGTTTGCAAAAGGTACAAATGAAATTTTCTTCAATTGTTATTTTGACAGAGTTTTTGGTTCAGTTTCCGTTTTTGAATTGTCAATCTATTCTCAAAAGTTTATAGACTATTTTCGAAACTTTTTGGTTATGATTTATGAAATTATGGATAACATATTTTTTTTTATAAATGTAATATAAATAAATATAGTACCTGATTTTATATTTTCGCAAATGTGCTTTCGCAAATAAGGGAACTCTAAAATATTGAATAGTTGCCATTCTTTAATTTATTGATAACATTCATTCTTATTGAGCCTTTATTGAATCTGCAAAAGACAAGAAAAGAAAATAATAATTATTCAACGTTCACATTGACAGGTTTATTGACGTCAAAACATACTTCAGCTTATGACAACAAAAACCTTTAATGTCATACGAACAAGCAAATTGTATAATTGGTTGATTTAGATCAGTTATTTTGAATATCTAGCAGTTTCATAAAGAATATAAGTATCACCGTCTTTTTCTCAGAGTATAATGTCACCTCAATTTTTTTTAACTTTGCCGCCATTGTTTCTAGTCACGTTTCTTTGGTCAGATTCAACCCAAGCAGTCGAGATATCACTACATAGTTTTATACTATCGTTATCCGTCGTCTGTCTGTTCCTATGTATGCTTAGATCCTTAAAACTACGCAACGGGTTTTGATGCGGTTTTTTAATAGATAGAGGGATTCTTAAATGCATAATATAGTATAGAAACACTGATAAATTTAGAGGTTTCTAATGTGATGTCATAAATAAGCACGTTTTTTTGCGCTTATATTGCAAAAACGTTGGCTGAACTCTACGAGATAGACCAAAATAATGTACTACAGTATTGTCCACCTTAAAAAGCATTGCACCCGTGCGAAGCCGGGGCGGGTCGCTAGTATATAATAAATAGATGTCAAAAGTGACAAAAATATGGATAGACGATACAAAGTGATATCATTTTGAACACACGGATGTATTCTGTTTATTTGACACATCAGCTAAAATTGTTTTACGTTCATATTTATTTACTAGTAGCTAATATCTATCTAAAGACTCATTATTTCGAGGTTTTATACGCCTCTTAGTTTTATCTTATATATTTATCCTGAGAGAAAACAATTATAAATATCAAACTGGTTTCTCGTTCTTTGTGTTTCCTAATAAAGACTTCCTTTGTGCCATGAGGAGCTTTAATTGCGTTTGTTGCTAAAGCAATGTTTACCAAAATAATATAAGAGTTACGAAATATAAATACAATCTCTGTTATATTGATAACAGTATTTAGTAATTTTTTAATAACCGATTGTAAAATAGCAATTCGGACCTTATTTATTTCAGAGGAATGGCGGTTATAAAATGCAAAAAAAAAATGAAATTACATTGCGAATATATTGAAACTTTCAAGGTTCGCTCGACCCGGAGCTTGAAATGGAATATGAATGGATTTAAACTGATCCACATTTAATTTAAACGATGCTCCACAGTAGTTCTGTGCGTAAGCGCTACCAGGAATGCATCTCCCGCGAGCAAGCCAATCAATATAGACTGTGCAATTATGTTAATGCGCCGCCCTCGGCCTCGGTCCGGCCCAATTGAAAATGTAAACGACTCACGCCGACCCCTTCAAGCCTCTGATAGCCTGGTACCCGCGTTACGATATGTCGGGGAAAATTAAGTAGAATATTCTGTTTCTTCCTATATTTAGAAACGTAATCTTAATGTTATTTTTATTTTATAGTACATTACGATATTAGTGCGTTATGCTGGTTATAACATGCGAGGCGAAATTTCAGTCCAAGCCGAAGGAGAGGGCGTAATTGAGCCGAGCATGTTATGCACCAATATCGTACGACGCTCTTTAGACACATTTGCGAGGAAAAAGAAAAAAAAAACATTTAAATAAACTCAATCTGTGAATGCACACTGTTGCTTTTTTGCCATTTTAACAACGCGCTAGCGCTGCCTACTGACTGGCGCCGCGCGGCGATTAGTTCGAAATTTGAATAGCAACAGCGCGCGAAATGTCGAATAATACTGTTATGGAATTTGTATGGACTATAACTTAACTATTTGCTTTGGTAATACACGCGTTTTTATGACCCGCTTTACATATTTAAAACCGGTGGAATTACATCAGATTTACGAGCAAAGGTGTTAAAAATGATTATTTACTGAATAAACTTTATACCCATTGTGATAAGTCTGAAGATGGAAACGACTATATTATAGTCCAACATCGTTACAGTATATGGAGAGTATTATACTATTATAGAATTAAAAGAGTTCTTTTAGAACTTTTTTCAAAATTACTATATTTCTGAGACTTAGCGCTTCAGTGCAATTCAGTAAATCGCAATGCATGCTATCTTTGTCTAGTTTAGCTACCATGAGTTTACATTCGTTTGCAAACGATATCGACAGCGTACATTTTTGTATGAAAACTTTGTACAGAGCCTCTAGCGGAACATAATTGTACTATTCTTTCATATTAAACTGATAATTTATTATACGTCAAATACCTATCAAAAACGATAGCAAACTTATGGTAGAGTCACAGTTCTGACGGTGAGACATCATCAGACAATGCGAGTGCATATGCGTCTGCGCAGTCACTTGTGCAGAAATTCTCCTGCTTTTGGACGGACCTATGCTGAAGCCTCAGATGGCTATGTTCAGCTTTGCAATGAGTGTATTTGGTGGAACGCGCACGAACAGAAGGTTCGACACCTTGCCTGCTAACGACGCCGGCGACCGTTCCGGAGCCGTTAGGGTCGAAACAAGAGAGTCGATGCAACTTGACCGCGCCGTCTAATGGTTAGGACGCTTAAGTTCGTCGTGTAATGAGAATCTACCCGGTATGTGACGGTACCGGGTGTACATTTGACGAGTGTGTAGCCCGGGTCTTCGTACTCGCCGACAATTGCGGATGGTGGCCGGCTGATGGGATTCGTTTGCGCGAGTGATTGGGTCGGGCGGGTCGGATAAGATGTTTTTAGGGCGGCGGGCTCTAGCCGATACGATATTTATCGGGGTGTAATCTACCATTTTTTGAAATTCTCCTGCGCATATAAAACTTTGTTAGCATTACTACTAACCGAAAACGACGTCGTTTCAATGACGTTGCGATATAATAGATTACTATAGTAGAAAAAATAAAAATGAGGCTTGATATAAAATCAGCCGACCAAACTTCTGGGGCGTCGTCCCAGAGGCTTAATTACGAAACTGTCCGGCCAACGCAGCGCCACTACTTTTTAATTTAAGCTGTAATTAGATTTTTTCTTAGGAAACCATTTAACGCTTGTCCGACCGCCAAGCGAGCGGTTGATAAATAAAACTCTTCTAATATTTGCACTGCCTTCATAGACATGCTGTTAAGAAGTTAAATTTTTATTTTTAATTCATTCATAGAGTTGAGAAGAAATCTCTAGCTACTTATTAAAGTTTATTCGCGTTTCTAATTCAATCGTTCACAAGTGCACTTTAATTTTAAAAAAAATAAAATGTTTTAGTTAATTAGTGTAGTTGAGAACGACTGGTTTAGATTAAAAAGTCTACGAAGTTTGGCTACTTCTGTTTTTCGGTCCAGAGTGTATTTAGCTTCCTTTTCAGGATTAGTCAGTTTAGCTATAATGTTAAAATAAACAATTATAAAATGTCACAGCTATTAAAATATTATTAAATTAAACTTGAATTTTTAAATTGATATAATTTTGTATGCTCTACTAGGTTCAACATGTAAGAACAATAAAGAAACTTGGCACCTGTATTTAATATGTTTGATAAAAATGAAAACATATCATTGTTATTCTTGGATAGCTGATGAAACGTAGATATTTTTAAACACATCTGCCGAACAACTGCCATACTATTTTTTTGTAATATCCCTTATAGAAAAATGAACTTTCTTACTAAATACCTAATTGACGTTCTATAGCATCTTATTACACATGTAAACATGCAACAATAATGATAATAAGACCCACAAAATAAACAAAATTTAATTTAGAAGCCTAAAAATCGGCAATATTCAAAAAAATAACTAAAAAGTCGAATATCTCGAAATGGGTTAAGTTTAGGGTAGGGTGTTTCATAGTGAAATAAGTCAAAAATGATGGGTACTCCACGCCTTTAACGGATCTAGCACGACTGTTCCTGTAACCCTGTATAAATATATATATATATATTATATATATATATATATATATATATATATATATATATATATATATATATATATATAATTCCTATTGTTTAACTAATATGATGACCATTGTACATAATACATAAATACGATACAGGATTTCCCTTAGTGTGGGGATACCTATGGGGAAGCAATAATGTATAACTATGTTTTATGGAAAATAAACAATTATACATATATATACACAAAGCCCAAGCTGAAATCTCCGGACTATATGTCGTGTCAAGAATCACTGCTTTCTCTATCCGGCCCTTGACAAATCCATCAAGCGAGAGCCTCTTAAGATGTTGATCGAGGCTTTCCGCTATTACGCCATTCGAAGAATGGACTGTTATAATTATTACGAGATTCCTAGATCTTAAGCAACTATTTTGTTTGTTTATCATATTTGCCGGCTTATTAAAACTTCTCGTACTTCCCACTTAGTTCACCGGACGCGGACTTTTTCCATAGATTATAAAGTTCTGAGCTCAGCGTCGGTACTAACGCAAAATAAACTTGGTGGAATTTTAATAAATAGAAAGCAGTCTTTGTCATTTAAATACATATTTAGTGTTCTAGTAGATATTGTTTATCTACGTTCTAAAGTCTAAGTCGTATCAAACGACTTGAAATAAGAATTCTTAGTTTGATATTTGTATGTATTTAAATAACTTAATTGATTTAAATGAAAGCAAAGAATTTGTTAGTGTTCATGAACGACTTTTGTACTGTAAAATTTATTTTTGACAAACAATTTTATATTCATTTAATATATGCATGCACCGAAGTTCCGAGAACACAAGCCTTAGAGTGTTTACTTTGTGTTAGGCTACTTGGTTAACACCAAAATAAATACAGTATTTTATACATTTATAATTAATTTATTTATTATTTATAATTTGCTTTATTTCGTATATTAACATTCGCATACGTTGCATTTTACATCATCTAAAATCTGTAGGTACATACTACAAGTCGATAAAAATCAATATCGGTATCTAAACGACGAATCGGAACTCGGAACATTTTTAAATATGGCTGCAGTACATAGTCCGCCGAATTGAATACCGCCTCTCGATTCGATAACAGCGCACAATCAAACATCGAACAATGCAAACACACGGCAAAACGGGTAAGCTCGAATTATCTCATTTTCAACACAATGCCGGTTATCAAATTAACAATTGACAGCGAACGCGTCACATGCAACCGGCGAACGAGCGAGCGAACGATAGAACCACAATGGATTCGTTCGTGCACGAAGAAACGAACGCAGAGGTAATGTGTGTTTGTGAAACGACTCCGCGCACATTTTCAAGAATATGTGCTTTCAAAGTTTTTCTATTGCGGAAAAGCAAAGGGAAGCTTATTATACAGCCACAATTATCAATGTCTTGTTTTCTCTGTTTAATACTTGTGGAGGATGTGTATGCTGAGTTTTATTAATCTAAGTTGCAGGATCAATTTAGGATCAGAATGTGATCCAACTTTGTCGCGGAACGCACCACTACCTGTTTGTACCACCACTGCTGCTTCCATTGTCCGAATTCGAGTGTTAACTTTAACTTTCATGATTTGCTTAGTTTGTGAACTACCCCCACTATTTCATTTTTTTTATTACATACACCAAACGAATAAGCAATCTTTATTATATCTTAATTATTGAATGAAAATATATTTAATTTATTCCATTTTAAACAGCCTATACTAAGTACCTACCTATTATTAGTCATTAGTATTAGTTAATAAAATAAATAAATATAAAACTTTAATTGTAAAAATAAATGTATAAGCAAATCCGAGTGCAGAGGCGCGTTAATATTGCGAGGAACGATTATTAATTATTGGGAAGGTACTTCAGAAAAAGTACGATTTAAAAATGTTAATTTATATCGAGCTACCTACAAGTTGATATCTGACCTCGCATATAACCCGCGTCTCCACTCGGTTCGCAGTTGTATTAATCTCACAGAACAGTCTTTTTTCTTCAAATCTTCTATACCAGCGACCGCCATCGTCTACAGATTATATTATAATATTTGTCTATATTTGAAGTAGTGAAAAATGAGCGAATGAGGATTCAATACGAATTAATAAATATTATTATAAAATCATGACAATAGAGTACAACGGAATTTAAAAGCGTCCAATATTTCATGGACACTTGTAGTCCAGAACTAAATAAATGCATTTGCCTATTTTTAGTTACACATCTATAAAGTATATTTGTATTAAAATAAAAAAAGTTTTCGTTTACACAGGAATATATTTTGATTATTGCACATTTCTGATGGGGACTGTGGTTAAAATATATTGTCATTTTTACTATATTTATATCATTCAATGGAACTTATTTAGTGTTATATACCTATATAGTCTGGTATTCGTTAGATTAATTGATAATTGTTAGTAATATTATTATGACAATTATAAAATCACTCGACGAATGCCAATCTCACTCAACCGTATGTATAATGTTTTTGCTTCAGCAAGAAAAATCAAAACATCTTGAGCGCGCAAAAACTGAAATTTACATATAAGCATTTAAAATTCGAATTCTGATCAGCGTTCGAACCTCATTGGCAAAGGAAATGAAATCATACTATTCGTTGCATCAAGCAGGTTTCTATCCCTTCTTTTTTGTCAAACCAGTACACTGGGAAATGGAAGATTACATTTTGTCTGTAAGCCAACTCGCATTTGTAGTCACAAAGATCTCCGAAATGTCGGATTCATGAAAAACAGTGCCGGGCTGCGGACAAGCCTTTTAATTAGAATCTTTTTCTCCGGCCAAAGCAAGAGGACATGCAAATAATATCTGTGTAACAGGAGCTCCGTTAATTAAGGCAAGTGACGGATTGTCCTAATTACTTTTTACCTTAGGAAAATGGCGATGGATTTTGAACGTACCTGTAACAATCGATATTTTTATTAGTGATAATATTCTTAAGCAATAGATTATGTTAACTTTTCATGTATAGCATGCGCATCACAGATACGCTGTTTAGCTTCCCATGGAAAAAGGGGAAACTGCAGCCTTTTAAGTTATAGGGAGGCAATAGAGCAAATGAATTTTGACTGTAATATAACATTATGAAACTACAGTTTTTATAGATATAAAGTGAATTTGTCTAAATTTGTAAAGGAAGTTGGGTTCATACTATTTATCTGAGGCCAGCTTCTAATTGACGACTTTGTAAAAATACAGGGAGAAAAAAAATAGTCCTTGCTGGTTTTCTTGCTGATTCTTTCTTGTACAAGGATCATTGACGTGCAAAAGTGATTGTGAAAATCCCATTTGAAAAATAAATTGTTGATTTTGTTTTTAAATTACTTGTTATAAACGATTACACACACCAGAGAAGTACCAGTTGCGTTGTGGTAGGCTTAATACAGCAATGATCGCGTCGCGATCGTTGGATTTGACATTTACACATCAACCATCGTCTACTTGCTTGCAACTTACTTTGTATGAGAGGAAGAAAACGAGCAGTGGTTGATATGCTACTGATTGCGATGCCATCGCATCTGGTTGCTTAGTTACATAATTATCCTACTATCTGAAATGGGGACGATGGTTGGTGCAGCGATCGAGTGATCAGCTACTGTGTCATGAATTGCGGGTTCGATTTGCGTACGGTAAAGATATCTAGTCTTGCACATGATAGTGGATGGGTGTATAGAGAGAGGAAGTTCTAAGAAATGATGGATGAACTGAATATATAATATATGTCGAAGAAAGGAATTTGTGTCGAAATGGCAAGTGATTGAGAAAAGTGCGAAGTCATATTGCGCCGACCTAAATTAAAATTATAACAGGGCAAGAAAAAGAAGCAAAAGTATCCAGTTGGGGCATGTGGGATCCTATATTTGTAAATGCACCTACGTCACAGGATATTAGTTCTAAAGTAGGACGACATTTAAATAAAAGGAAAGATAAAAAATAAGGACCTTCGAGTCCTTGGTCACTTTTTAATGTTTATTTGTTTATCTCGCTGCATTGTTAATAAAAGCTATTAGTGATATGTATTTACAGATACCAAATCAAATTTCCTACGTGATAATGTTAAATTTTATGACAAAAGTGCGAAGTCATATTGCGCCGACCTAAAGTAAAATTATAACAGGGCAAGAAAAACAAGCAAAAATATCCAGTTGGGGCATGTGAGATCCTATATTTGTAAATGCACCTACGTCACAGGATATAAGTTCTAAAGTAGGACGACACTTAAATAAAAGGGAAGATAAAAAATAAGGACCTTCGAGTGCTTGGTCACTTTTTAATGTATATTTGTTTAACAACTATATTGTATGTATATTTGTTTCAACTTTTGTGAGAATTAAAATATATATAGCCATTAGCTTTTCAATATTTTCTGGCTTCAATAAATTTCTCCGAATGTCTACAATCCATTTGTACATTGAAAAAAATCGCTCAATGGCAATTGAGGTAAGTTAGCAAATTTATACACTGCCTCCTGCTCGTCATTAGTGCAGAAAGAATTTTTTTCTGATAGTGTTGAAATCAGGATTTCTATCCATGACATTGATGTAAGTTTGGCAAAGGCGTGCGTGCAGTAGTTCAAATTATGTAAAAGTAAATAACTTATTATTAAACAAAAACACATTTCTTTCTGCTCTTTAAAATTAATCTCGAGATTTGAGGCATATCCATTTTATTCTTTCGCTGTATGAAAACAGTGTAAGTACATGAATAACTCTACCTAACTCCGACCTCTGTATATAAGGAATCTGTGTCAATAATGTGAAATCGACATGTATCCCAAAAACAAGCCACGAGGTTGCCGTGCGCTGTTTATGCTCGGCGTTTGCACAGGCTAACAGGATTGATGCAGTCGCCTCATTTATTCACGAAGCACGCCGAGCCACCGGAGTTACGACGCGATGTCCGAGCTCCGATCCAACAGAGGATAGACTCCAAACAGGTGAATACTGTATGAGCTTATAGCGTTATCGTTCTAATGTTCCACAACAGGTATAGGGATGATGGACACGAGACCGAGTAATAAACACGAAATCCCTAACAACGGTATAAACGTGAAAGTTTGTGAGTATGTATAGAAGTCCGATGAACGAGAAGATGGTTGTGATCGAATTTTGAATAAAATTGACCAAAACTTGTCGAAACATGAATATAAGCGAGCGGCTGCGCGAACTAATCTAATCCAAACGCTGAAACGCGTATGGTCCACAACCATCGGTGAAGGTAGTTCATGCGGTGAAGTTAAAGTTAATCCGATTGTTTCCCAATGCTTGACTGAATGTTTATTGCATTCATCAGAAAACGATTGAGTTTGATATTGCGACGGTGGTTCAGTGTCTTTAGAGGAGAACAAAAATGGTGGTCCAATAAATCAGCGCCTGTTAACTTGGAATTTCGCGTCGGGACGCGTAGCATCATCTGCGACGTTATTAGCTGACGGAACATATCTCCAAGACGAAACATCAGTGGTCTCTAATATTTCGCCTACTTTGTGATAGCCTCTTTTCTGTATGCCAATAGAATCTAATGTATAATTTTATTTAATAAGTAGCTCTAGAGAAGAGTCCGACGGCGTTATATTAATAGACCCTGAAACCGAGGTATGATTAATAAAGTGTACAGGAGAGGACTTAATAGTATGAAATCCATACAATGCCCAACCTAAAGCGGTTTGTATTGCTACAGATTGATTAATTGTACCGCGCCTAGTCGCATAAGGAATTGTAAGATTCCAATGATCAACGCCTATTAAAATTGTAGGCTGAACGTTTTTATAACAAAGAACGTCAGTAAGGTCATGCAAATAATCAAATTGCTTTATATCAGAAGCATGAAGTGACTGCCTACTAATCAAAATTAAACCCAAATTCTCAACAGAGCGAGCATTTGTAATTCTATGACTTCGGGAAGAATGACGGCCACGTATTGTGAAGTCCACAAAGCTACCTACGCAGGTTTTGCTTAAACCACCGATGTAGTTGACAGTAAGCGAAGACTGCGGACCTTCGGCCCCGATAGCTTTCATAATGCTAGCATCGGCAAGCGTAGCTGTGCTTCCATCATCTAAAAGAGCATAAGTGTTCACACCCTTGGGGCTCGATACTACAACAGTTATCACTTTTAATAATGTACGAGAACTATTGGTGCTACTATGGGTTACAGCAATGTCACATTTCTCTTGAGAGGTCGATGAACATGCAGCTTGTTCAGCGTCAACATGAGCGGTGACTTCAGGCACTTTATCATAATGAAGTAATGAATTATGTCTAACTGTACAATTACCTATGTTGCAATAGACTTTACACTGCATGTAAGAATATCCGCCGCGCTTAAGACATCTGTGACATACTTTTTTTTCAGTAGCCCAACGCCATCTATCCTCTACAGAAATTGATTTAAATTTTTCACGTGACAACGTCTATTAAATTGGTACGGCGTGGAGTCATTCTCGAAAACACCGTAACGGCCGAATCTGACGCCACACGGAGTCCACGCCTACTTTACCCCCACCCCTAGAGCGCCCGAAGGCATACTCGGAAACGGCGTAACGGCCGATCTGACGCCACACGGCAACGTAATAAAAATATAAATGTTATACATTACTTTATTTTAAATAATTTCATTGCACCCAGAAAAAATTACCATGTAATAGACGTTGTCACGTTCAAATATCGGCAGTAGACGGAGTTCTACAGACAACCAATTTTTTGCAATTAATAAGTAAATGCTCAACAGACTGACAAAAAGAACAAATATTTTTATCATGTTGATTAAACTTAGTAGACTTTCATGTAATTTTTTGATAAGAGGTTGAATAATTACTGCCGTTGATAGAGTGGACAACGTCAAATTTCTTGACATTGTTACGATGAGAATTAATAAAATCCCGATTTGTTCGTAAACAATTTTGATTTGAAAATGGAATCGACACAAGACCAAAATTAATTTGTAAATCTGCTTCATGTGATAAAAAATCTGCCAATAATTCTAACTTGTATTTACGACTACCGTGCGTATTAAAAGCGTAATCTGTCCATCGGGACCGCAAAAGAGGAGTGAATTTTGAAAGAATAGTATTAAATAATTCGGGAGAAGCTAGGTACTCGCAGTAGTTCAATAGCTGAATAGCTATATCGGTGACTATTTTTCTATCAATTTCTAACTTGTTCGCGCAGAGAATCTCTGAACATTAGTTCTGTCCACTGTGTTCTGGTCGACTTTGAGCCTCCTTGTATGACCCATTCTAAATGGTCAGATTACAGTGTCATATCTACTGTCTAAATTGCAAATGCAGTCAAAAATACATCAATTTGTTATAGACATGTAATCATTTGATATCTTTGACGTGCGAAAGTGATAGTAAAAATCCTATTTGAAGAATACATTTTTGATTTTGATTGATGATTACATTACACCTCTTTCTCATGAGGGTAAGCAGAGCAGCATCACAGTGATCCACTTGGTACGGTCCAAACATTCTCCTCGTTGGTTACTCTTGACCTAGCCTTCTTTGAGGATCTATTCTATTTGGTTTATGTATGTTCGTCAAGGTCATACCATTATTAAGGCACCAAGTCGTATTTGTCTCATATATTTTTTTTTGTCAGTCGTCTCTCGTCTGTCCTTACTATTTTTGCATCCAATCTAACCATTCCCTACTCGATCTTTATCAATACATCTTTCTCACCGCACATTTCTCTTGTAAGCCTTGCAAAAATATTGCAAAATTTCATCATCATCACTCCAGTCATTCCTGTTAAATCCCTCATTTTTACTTCTCACTTTTAAGTTTCGTTTGCCACACTTAGCATTTACTCCTTACGCCTTACGTCTCCATGCAGAGTCAGACGTGTCTTTTGTAACAAGTGCTGACTGTTAAGCAATTGATAACCCCATTCATCTTGTTTCTCGGCATTTATCTTCTTTATAATAGTAATGCTGACATTTAAAATTTCGATTACTCCCGAGAAGGCTCTCCCAATTTATGAATACCTTATTAATACCTATACCAAATAAAGATTATTTTTAAACTTTACTCTGAATCATTTCTCAACCATGACCTGTTGGGTGTACATTGGTATTACATAAGTCAAGTGTGTTAATTCATTCGGTTACTTCTAGTAACTTCGTTTGTTTAGACACATCTAATAGAATTAACAAAAACCATCGTGATTTCTGTCCCGTTCTCCTGCAAATAAACCCAATTCGTTGATTAAAGCTCAGTCTCAGTCAATTAAAGCTCCTGCTTCCTGTATTGCGGTCTTGCTCAATCAGTGTGTGTAAGAGTGAAACAGAAAACATGACGCGCTGTGCAAGTAAATAATTACATATGTACATACTAAATATATATATCTGATAAATCTTGTAATAATTAATTTTCTATTAAATAATCTGTCCCAATAATATACAAACACATTTGACATTTAAGCAATATTACAAATACTAAAAATAATAAATAAAATTAAATATTATAAATTGTGAGTACCACTCAAGCTAATGAAAATGCATGTCGCAGGTACTATGTAACTCGGCAACCAGTAGAGATCGCGTCGCAATCTAGTTGCACATCAACCATTGCTGGATATTTTTGTGTCAGACAAAGTAAGTTGCAAGCAAGCCGACGATTGATACGCAATTATGCGATAGCGACGCGAACACGATTGGTTGCCGAGTTACATAATAAGGTTACCGTTTGCTCTTACTACATATTCAGGTCTACGTACATTTAAAATTCATGTGCAAACTAAATTAGACCGTAAATGTATTACAATACGTCCACTCATTCAACGCTAATATTCATTTCGCGTGTGCTAGTTATGACAGCTCGTGACGGATTTCTGCGGTCGTACTAGAAGCAATTCCAAAGCGCGATGTTGTCATTTACTGCACAGTACATTGCTGTTTTTATTACAGAGCACCTAGATATCGACAAACACAACTGGCAATGTATAGTTGAATGTGATATAAAAAGATAAAACGACAAACGTTAACAATCGTATTACTTGATTAAATACTAAGAAATATAAGTAATAGAAAAGATATTATTTCTAAAAGAAAATAATTAACGATTAAGTGAAAAATAATCTATAGGTGAAAATGGTGCAAAACAATTATATCACACGACGTTTGAGGAGAAACAAAAGAGAAAGAGATTGTTGGTGGCGTGAGCGTCACCTGAATCAAGGTCAGTATATGTAATTCAGACATGCCTAACTAAAATATTACACCAGCAACCTAGGGAATTTACAATAGCATAATAACAGCCATTAGTTAATTGACGCCGCCACAACTATAACTGTCCACGGGGGCCGTCACTCATTCACCGTCCATAACGATTAATCATTAATTCGCCGCCATTATCCGTGTATCTGATGCTTGTAGTGTTATTGCTAATCTGTTTAACGCTATGCGATTTAATGAAGCGATGTGCTATTAGTA
This sequence comes from Scirpophaga incertulas, assembly GCA_036419045.1. Lineage (NCBI taxonomy): Eukaryota > Metazoa > Arthropoda > Insecta > Lepidoptera > Crambidae > Scirpophaga > Scirpophaga incertulas. The sequence goes on from CM071637.1 coordinate 355,395, forward strand.
ATCAACGTGTTATGTTGACGCTCAAATTTATTGACACGCTATTTTTATAAGCGTAGTGACGGGAGAGCTAATGAGGCGCGGCGATTAAATAAATTGATAACGATTTTAAGTAGTTCTTATTATTAAGAGATTATGAAATAAATAAATATTTCTTATATATATACCAATTATCCTAGCCCAAAGTAAGCTTTATAACTAGTGCTCGGAATAGGTAGTTTAATTTTATGTACTTGAAGAAAGAAAGTCAATGTAGGCGCAACATCGATAAACCTATATATATATATATATTAAAAATTATTATCAAATTATTATCATGAAGTCACAATTCAAAGTCAAAATCAAAAGTTATTCAACATAGGTAATCCATACTAATATTATAAATGCGAAAGTAACTCTGTCTGTCTGTCTGTCTGTTCCGCTTTCACGCCAAAACTACTGAACCGATTTAATAGAAATTTGGTACACAGATAGTCTAAAGCCTGAGAAAAGACATAGCCTACTTTTTCATTCAAAAAAGGTTGTAAAGGCTTGTTAAAGGTTGAATGGAGGGATAATAGGTTGTATAGAAATTTTGATAAAACTACTGAACTGATTTAAATGAAATTTGGTACACAGATAGTCTAGAGGCTGAGACAGGACAGCTACCTTTTAAAGCAGAAAAGGGCTGTAAAGGGTTGAAAAGGGTTGAATGGTTGAAGGGTTGTTTTACGTTTGGTATATACGGGGCAACCACCCCGTATATACCAATCGTAAAACCCGAGGACCCAAGGAAGGAAATAAGATAATTTTACCGACGGAAAACATATCCTTCCTGTGGGAAATTCGAATATAACGCGGGCGGAAAGCTAGTAAGTAATATATATCATTTATAAAATTTAAGGACACAAAAGAGTTAGGTAACCCTGTACGCACAAGAAAAAAGAATCAAAAAAGTAATTGACTTCTTAAATAAGATTTTCATGTCAATGTTGCGATTGACATCTCGAATGCTGAAATACGAATAATAAAGTTATTTATGAACCTTCAAATTAAACTTTCAAGATGGCGGATACATACTGCGGGCTCATTTAAAAAACTCTCTGTTTCAGTGGGAGAGGGCAAAGTTTGTGACAACAATTGAACAAAAACAGTAGATTTGGATAAAAAAGATGCCTGCAAAAATGAATGAAAGCAGATAGCAAATAAAAGCCCAAAGAAATCCCAGCTCTAAAGTTTGGATGACACGACGGACAGATCAAAGTAAACAACTCACCTTTTTCGATATAACAGAAGCCGTTATGATTCATCAGAAGAATGTTCGCTTATTACGCTTACCTAGGCGGTCTTTCGAAGGCATGGGCGCGTAATAAAATCCAGAAAATACGTCCGTTTTTATCGTTAGACCAATATGTGATATCAGCATTTTATTGTGGAGTACACTTACATATAACAGAAAGGAAATACGATAATACGGGTTGACTCGAGTCGATAGAGCTGTGAGCGTTGGAAACATAATCAATAGGGTGACCATGGTCCAATCAGACAAAAAGATGCTAGTTTTGGTCGCTGCCAACACTTGAATGTTTTGTTCATTCTGTCAGTGTCACAGAAGTCGCCAAACCAAGCTGTCTACTGGGATCATGTAGTAGATACGAGTACATATTCTTAATTGTAATTAGTGATGTGTCGGATCGTCAAAAATCTAGATCCGCGGATACGGATCTGAATACGGATATTTGGTGTCAAGATCCGCAGACACGGATATGGATCTTAACTTTCTTACACAATCGGTGTCGGTGCGCGCAATCTAGAGTTGAAATATGTTTATACTTGTATTGCGCGGCGGGTCTTTTTTTGTTTTGTTTTACTTTAATGTGACACTGGGCAGTGTAGATAACGCTTGTGTTTGGTATTGGTACATATTAAAAAAAATGTTTACAAAGAAGTTTAGTAGTGTAATATGGAATTATTTTGTGATAATAAATGGTGAATGTGCATAGTGTAAAACTTGTGATGGAAAGTATTCTCGTAAGGGTTCAACTTCCTTAAAAAATCATTTACAAAGAAAACATCCTCAAGAATATGAATTATTCTTTAAAGGAGAATCTGCTAAATAGATCCGTAAAAGATCCACCACAAAAGTAACGGATACGGGTACTGATATCCGGTACATAGTGATGTACCGGATATCCGTATGATGAATGAATAAATGATTACAATTAGTGAATTGTAATCATTTATTCATTCATAAGCAGCTGGAGATGTCTGTAGGTCATCATCTCTTTAATTCACTTATTTATTACATGAATCGCGATTTCATTAAATAAATTTTACAACATTTCTAAAATATGATGTCTTAAATGTGCACAATGCTATAAATTATATCCACAAACAATAAAGCTAAAAAAGTTCTTCCATCTATACTAATATTATAAAGAAGTAAAGTTTGTGTGTTTGTATATTTGTATATTTGTTAAATTGTAAGGGGTAATCTCGGGATCTACTGAACCGATTTTAAAAATTCTTTCACCAATAGAAAGCCACATTATTGCGGAGTGTCATCATCATCATCATCATTATCATCATCATCGATTTTAAAAATTCTTTCACCAATAGAAAGCCACATTATTGCTGAGTGTCATCATCATCATCATCATCATCATCATCAGCGGACGGCGCGCGATGGCTTCGGGTTTAATTCAGTTCGCTTTCGTGCTCGCTTCGGGGATTATTAATATTATGACCAACGAAGTGGGCGCGGGTCAGCTAGTATATTATATTAATGATATGACAATAAATATATATATAAAAAACACAAAGAATAGATCAATAATATAAAAGTATAATAAAAAGGAAAAACTCGCACAACGTATTAAACATAGTCTAAACACTCCTTTAACGAGCTTTTTAATACATTACTACCAGTAATAAAACTCGTAGAATAATCAGAATGTTAATCGTGACAGTAATTTACATGAATAAGAAGCACTATATTTTTCTTATTTCAAAAATTTGATAGATATATGATATATATTACTTCTACTGGATATGTGCTAAAGAGTCAGCATATGAGTTCAGCTAAATTTATGTAATTTTATTGGAACTCAAATTACACACATTTTGATAGAATTCAAATTACATTAAAATATGATAGGAACATTTTATTATTGTTATAGAATGGTTCTGAAACGCGATATCCAGTCAAGAATAAACACTAAAATGAATAAAAAAAATGGACAAAACAAATGATTTGCAACACAAAGACTTTGCAACATTCTGTAATTTGACTGCTCTAACCTCTGTTTTTTAGGCAAGGTCATTGATTCCTTATCCAGACATTTATATATAACAACATAATAAGCGGCTTATTATATCCTGTTGAAGCTTTATCGAAAGGAAATACTGAATTCGTTTATTCATATCAAATTACTATAATAATATTTTTATGCGTATATTAATAACATAATCTGGAAAATCGTCGAGTTAACGGTTAGGTGAATGATCTACTTGTCTCGTCGCAGCTATAAAAGTATTTTTTATCGTTAAAGGTCAACGTACAAGTTTTTGTCTTCGTCCTTGTTGCACAAAAGAGTATTTAAATGAAAATCCGTTTTGGGAGATTTAGATATTAACTAAGTAGGTATTGTTTTTAATAGACGAGTCGTTTAATCAGTCTGTACTTGGCAAGTAAAGGATAAATGAAGTACCTATAAGGATAGTTGAATCTTATTATTATATATGCAAAATTCAATTATGCAAGTTTATAAAGTTAAGAAAATACTTAAGACTTAACAGCGTAATAAAGCTAATAACTAACTACAGAAGGCTGGAAAAAGTTTGGAAAATTGTTCAGCAGCTAGCTAATCAAACTTGAACAATTTGGTAGCCCGCCACGCACGCCATCGTTCGACACCGCTGAGTTCCTCAGAACTCCTCGAAACTCCCAAGAAAAATAATCAAAGCGTGTACACGCGATGCACTATCACATTATCATCGATAAACATACCGTGGCAACGCTTAAAAATATATCGCGAATAATTTTGAGGGTTTGAATAAAATTTACAATTTGCCGGCAAAGAAAATTGCGCTGACGTTTTTGTTGTAGCTATAAAATATTGTATTTATGTGCAATATGAGAGCGCTTGTTTTGGGTCTTGTGTAAGAAAATACTTGAAAGTGGACTGGGACGTCTGACATTCTATTTTATATTTGCTATGTTCAATACTGAAAACTTTTAATGACGAAATATATTGTGAAACCGACAATATAAACTACGCTGTCAATACAAATATTTTAAATCCCATATTTTCTATTTATTTCTTCACTGTTATTAGTAATATTTGCATCACCATAGACTAATCAGTAGTTACAATTATGTTATATATCATTACTGTAATTTTACAGTTATTCATTACTAATTATAATTAGAGTTTAAAATACAACTATACATCAATTGGTAAGAACATACATTCAGTCATTTAAAGTGTAGTAAATTCATCTAATGAGTACAAAGGATTCTCCACAAAAAAATTTAACTATTGTATGAACTTAACGTTATCCAGTTCTGTAGTACCTTTTTTTTTTTTGTTTCTCTGAAGAAAATGCATTAAATTGCATACCCCGGCTGTGGCGAGCCGGCGGTTATGTGGGGCTCTCCTCCCCAGAAGGGGGAGGCCTACCCACTAAAAACCTCAGGGATGGCCTTCCTCAGGCATGTAGGGAGCCCCCGGGAACATCAAGCCCCTTCCGGAAACCTCCAGCCTCCGCTCCCCTATCTAGAGGGGAACCCTCCTCGGGGGAGGCTACTGCCTCCCCCGGTCTCCTCCACCGACGACGCCCCCCGGCCACGGAAGGGGCGTGGTCCATCCCGGGTCGCCGTAGCAGTCGCGACTTCCTCGCGCCCGCCGGCGACCCGCGGCGGCGCCGCAGCTGTGCTACCGAGCCCGGCGCCGCCTTCTTCGAGCGGGATCGGCCATCTCCCGACCCCATTCGGCGGCCTCCTTCTGGAGCATCACTGCTTCACAGAAGGAGGCCACAGCCCTCCAACCTCCCTCGTCCGCCAGCATTGCCGCAATCAATGCCGGCGGAGACAGGTCTCGCCCGATCTCTGCGACCAAGACTCGGCGCTCGGAGGCCCACGCGGGGCACTCCGCCAGCGTGTGCTGGGCCGAGTCGAGGTCGGATGCGCAGTGGTGACAATGTGTCGATCCCTCTCGTCCTATTCGACACAGATACTCACCGAAGCAGCCGTGCCCGGTGAGTATCTGAATCAATCGGTAGGTGACCTCCTCCTTCCCATGGAGCCAAGCTTCGAGGTTAGGGAGTACGGCACCGAAGTTCTGTAGTACCTACTTGTATTGTTTGTTATAAATTGCGATTTTAATGTGAATCTGTTATTTTCGTACTTTAGCTAAGCCAGTTGTTGGTTGCAATAATTGGTTAGTTCCCGGGTTTGATTCCCGTTGAGGGAGATGCTTGTGTGATGAATACGAGCATTTGTATCTTAGTTATGGTTGTAAATATATATTTTTATTAAATATATTTATATATATATATATATAATATATGTATGTCTATCCATCATCCTAGGATATGAGGCTGATTGGTTTAAGGATAAGAAATCTATTTATTTATAATTATCTATATTCATGTGTCCGGCGTGTCCGAAGTTAATGTTAACCAGTTCATAGTTAACATAACATAAAAATCCAATAGCAGTGAATTTTGTACTAGAAAGAGGAGCCTACAAAATATTTTGTTTAATTAACATTATCCTCATTAAATAATTAATTGTAGACCACAATCAACGATGCAAATCTGGCAGGTGCCGCGTTGATGCCATTTTAAAGGTTCATCAACAAACAAAATATTTGAACGGGCCGCTTAAATAGGACTGTCCTATTTACACGCAAATATTGCGGCCCTTATTCGGCGAACAACTATAAAACAAAAGCAGCGGAAGTCTACACATATTGAAATCGTCCTTAACATACGGATGTTAAGGTCGTATTTCATGTTTCCGCGTTGTAATGGCGGGCACAGGTGAACGGAGCATCTGTGAGGTTATGTTGTGAAAATATAAACTTTTTCCCAATAAATAATGCAATGTCTGCGGGGAAATATGGTAATACTAAACTGGCCGGGAGTTTTCGACCGAGGATTAACACAATCGTTAAACTAATTCGGTCGTGTTCACACATTTTTCGGACAACATTTTTACGGACATTTTGATTGAAACTGTCAAATAGTACAGACTACTGGTGTATGGTGTATAGATATAATCTAGTGAATCTGTATAAAGCAGAAATGTAATCGCAGTATCTGTTATATATATATATGTATATAAATGAATTATTGTTCGTTAGTATGTACGTTGTAGTAAGTTGTATGGTAACGAAATAATTTATTGTAAACTAGCTTTCTGCCCGCGGCTTCGCCTGCGTGAATTTCGGGATTGGGTCTATAGAGGGTTAAGGGTCATAGCTTTTGCCCATGGCTGCATATGCGCGGAAGTCGGTTTATGGCGCGAAGGTTTTATCGCGCTTCCCGTGGGACTATCCGTTTATCCGAGATAAAAAATAACGCAAAACCTTGCTCAAGAATCACTTTATCTATTGATGAAAACCGCATGAAAATCTGTGCAGTAGTTTCTGAGCGAAGCCTTTATTGCGCATCCTGTGGGACCTGTAAATTTTTCCGGGATAAAAAGTAGCCTATGTTACTCGGGGATAATGTAGCTTTCCAAAGGTAAAAGAATTTTTGAAATCGGTCCAGTAGTTTCGGAGCCTATTCATTACAAACAAACAAATCTTTCCTCTTTATAATATTAGTATAGATGTAGCTATTACTTTTGATACAGCTGATAAGGTTCTTGCTTCTTGTAAGATGGGCATCTTCACAACTGAAAATACGTCCTGATTGGGTGGTAGGAAAAAACAATTTGGACGATTAAAAAGATCTCTCTATAAAGTCATATTTGAATAAAGTATATTTTTAATTTAGTCTGGCTAAAACTCGAGAACGGCTCGATCGTTTTGGGTAAATTTGATCTTGAATTATTTGTAGAAGTCTAGAGAAGGTTTTAAAGATGAAAATGAAGAAGAAGATAAAAATAATTGTACGGATCCATTTAGTGTTAAAAATAAGCTGAATTCTATTCCTCGTAAAATAAAAAATGATCTTACATTAAACAGACCAGATTATATTTTAAAAAGAACTACTACAAGAAAAGCTGAGCTTCCATATTCCACGCAAAACGATTTTTTACTACCGTTAAATAACGCTGTGTATATATTTAGCGCTAAATGCAAATCGCATCACGTAGACAATAGCACCGAAAGAAGGCAACTCCGCGCAAACGGTAAATAAATTGAATGCTTTTTGCGGGGATTGTAAAACACAAGATTTATCTTTTCAACGTCTAAGCGGAATAATGTGTATCGGAGCCGATCGGAAATCGATTTCAGGTGGATAGGAGTTATTCGAGTTAGCACTTTTCGTGGATTTTACGAGGTTGATCTTGTAAACGGATTCGAACGGAAACGGAAAGTTCGGAACTAATTAATTGATGATTTGAATATTAATCGTTTTCGTGCATTATCGGATAAAGTTCTTGGCATCGTTGATGATATAATCAATCTTAGCAAATTACACTTAAGATTCTATTAAGATTGTCGTTTTGAAAAATTTTTAGTCTTTAATTAATTTTAGACGGCATTTCTGATGAACATATTATTTCATATCAATGTTATTTACACTTTTACACCGACTTTGCCATAGATAATTAATATGTCGTAAATAAGGATAAACAGCTAAGTAGCATAATGAAATACATCCTAAAGAAAATGATAAACCAAAATATTCGCTAAAAGCAGTCGGAGTCTCCAAAAAGGTGGTGTCAATCTGGAGGGAATCTAACGTTACATTCAAAATAATCTCATAGAATTATTGGAAAATATAACGAAAAAAAGAGCTTAAGCCAGAGGGACTCCGCTCCGACACAGCGGCTGTGTCGGTAACACAAATAAAGTAATATGCGAACGTAAGATACTTACCGCCGTCTCAAAAGATTATCCCCAACTTGACTTAGATATTTTGATGTTTTACGAAAAGAAAATTGGTTTTCCCCTTAGCAAAGAAAACACATTACAGCCGACGGAAAGTCGCTCGTTACCGCATATCTAATTTAGGATCATCCAGGGTTCCTTTCGAGCACCTTTAGCACCGAGGATAGCAAAAACTTCAATCTAAAGGCTAGACCGTACTTAAGTGCGAACGAGGAAACATCATAAACTTGTGATCTATCATAGTTAGAGGAAAATTGTGCTGTAATTGTGTGCCTGTGATATAAATGTATATTCGTGTTATATCGAAGTGAAGCGAAATGAAGTAAGTGGCAGGTTAATTTTCGACATTATCATCATCACAACTGACATCAGATCAAACAAAGTTTGCCGAGGCTCTTAAGCCTTTAAACGCCGTGACAATTTGAAGTCTCTAAAGCAATACTTAAGATTGGCAGAGAAAGATTTCCCATAGAAAGAGTGCTTCAATTGATAATTGACCTGAACGTTTTAAGGACTATATTACAGCTAATAAATCATTTCGAATAAGCTCCAAATGTATTTTAAATCTTCAAATATGCAATGGAATACATATCTCTACATTTTTTTTGCAATATTTATACATTTATAAAATTATTCATAGTAATTCGACCAGTAAATTGGAATGCATTTAGTAAAATTCGTCTGAAAACAATTCCAGAGTTGTGAAATAATTAAAATTAATTTCCTTTTTTTGTTAAGTCCCTCCACACTACTTTATTCTGTGTTGCAGTCTAGTGATAATAACATTGTGTCACATATACAAGACGCCCAGACCAGAACAAATTTCTGCAGGTCACACAAAACATTTTATCCGCTACCAGTAGCCGCTCACTCGACCACTGCGCCAAAAGTGAGGTTATAACTCCACTATCAAATAAATTATCTAACTAAAATCCCATGTATCTTTAAAATAACGAAATATTTAAATAATAAGCGAACAATGTAGCTTTAGGTCTAAGCAAAAACAAGCCCACTCATTAAAATATAACAAGAAACATATTTGCATAACTTATACTTATTTTAAGTAGCGTCACAGCGTACATGAATAATGGGAGTATACCGTAACATACAAAAGCCTGGGTTTCTTGAAAATGAAAATAAAAAGGAAAACCTGAGCAAATCAGCTAGCGCACCTGACTTCCTTCGGAAAGTTCAAATTAGTTTCTACGTTTCTTACAACGCTCAGATTAAGCTCGAATGAGCTTTCTTACGAAAATCAATTCGATGTAAAATCGCGCTATGTGTGTAATAATTTGTATTTAGAATTTACAAAAATTTTCTACAATGACCTCTGTAGTCATGTAGTCAGTACACCGGTTGCAAGGTGTGGCCATTTTTGAGGTGTCGGATTCGAATTCCGCTAGGGATATGTATAATATATCAACATCTAACCGTAACCCCTTTTTTTCTTTTTTTTGAGGGAGATAAATGCGCCTTGTGCACCATTACACCGCGCTGGCATAGATCCCATAACAGAAGCCTTACAGAGCCTACTTTAAAGCTCAGGCTAGCTAAGGCTAAGGGTGTAAGTGTATGAAATATAGATTTATTTATTAGGTATTACATTATTACTGACTATTATGAACCAACATTAATATTTCAAGCAATGTTTCCATTGATTGAGTGATCCATTGATGTTTTTCATTTGATTTGTAATTACACTAGGATACATAGACATCATATTTTATTTCCTACTAGCGGACCCGACAGACTTCGTCCTTTCAAAGTTATTTGAAAGTTATTTATAAGGCAGTTATTTGTTCCTACTTATTTTATAGTCGGGGCAAAAAATTCTCCTGTACAGAACCGACACGTACAGAGGGTTGTGAATATGAAAAATAATTAAATACAACGTATATAAGCATTTAAAACTATTCGACTTTGGAACGTGACATTAAATCCTCCAACGATGTATTCTGTGCTCCAACGCACACGCACACTGTTTTGATAGATATGATTGAATTTCAACTTTATACGGCGTTGATTAAGAGCAAATTGACTCTTTGACGTTTGGAGCACACTTACATTGCTTAGATAACACTGAGTGCAATGTGAACTTTATACAATAACAACAAAGCTAAGTAAACGTTTGCATGGGAAAAAAGGGCTGTTTTAGGGTTTTTCCGATACTTATTCGAATTTTTTACGCCGTAAAAACCATCCTTGAACTTCAACGAACATTTTAAAAAAGAATTGGCCAAATTGGTTGAAGTGTTGTTGAGTAGTTATATATAAGATTATTATACATCATTTTCTAAAGTCATATAAGTAAGTTCTGTGTGCGCCTAAAATTGTATTGTACATACATACATATACTCACTTATCCTTCTTGTATGTGTATGCAGAGATCACAGTTTTCTACATAATCCAAAAATACTTCTCTAGCTTCCTCCACTTTCTTTTTATTGGTTTTTATTGGGTAGGGCAGCAAACCAACAAACGGATCACCTGATGGTAAGCGATTACAACAGTAATCTCCTTTGGTCTAAACCAGACGAGTCACAGATGCGTTGCGGGCCTTTTAAATGGGAATATACTCTTTTTTTGAAGGTTTCGATATCGCATCGGCTCATTAATACTTTTATCTACTATCATGCTATTAATCCTCTATAAAAGAACCTATAACAATTAGCTTATTGCCAACATTAAAACACTCAATGATATTATGATCATTATATCATCCAAACGCGTCATATTATGAATTTCAAAAAAAGAACATTCCCATGCAATGACATTTTCACCACCAGATCGCTAAAATTTTGAAAAAAGAACAATAAATTGTAGACTATTTCGTAATTTCGGATTCTCATCTAATCGTGTTATTTCCCGCCCTGTTTTTCACTCGAATATTGGAATCATGATTATAGATAAAGTCTTGTATGCAACTGTTATAATTAGGTATTAAAACACTCATGTGAAACCCACATTCGTGTTTTAATACGCCTGATTATACAACAGTTGCATAAATAACTATTATTCAAGCTCGTCGGTTACGGGCACTTTTGACCTGGCCTTCTTTCAATATATCACTTATTTGATTTAAATATGATCGCCTATGTTACCTGCCAACTGACCTATATAATTATAGGTAATACTTTTGTGCACCATCCAGGATGATGGCAAATCATCAGGCATGTGTATGACTTTCTGTAGGGCATACCCACTAAACCACTGATATCCTTGGCTTTAGTAAGGACGATCCAATTTCTCCGGATCTCCTTAGAACGACCCGATTAGCTATCGCCCATAACTCCTAAGAAAAATCAATAAATAAGAATATTATTATTATTATAAATAAGATATAAGATATAAGATATATATAATAATAAATAAGAATAGTAAACACAATATTTACATCGAGCAAGAATCGGCAACAAAAGAAATGAAACAGTGAGAAATTGAACAACCGAAAAACCGAAAGAATGCAAAAACGTCCCAGGGCGAATGTATCTTTCAGCCGAAATTCAGCCCTTGCATATTTCATTGTACTCGCTTTACATAAGCCATACATAATTCATAATACAATAATAACACTTCAGATTACGGTACTTCTGTGAAGTCCATTAAAACTCTTATCAAATCTTTTTTTTTCACTTTTTACTTTCGCAACGAAGAATGTTCGGGAGCTTCTGAAATTGAGTTAAACCGCGTACTTCGTTGCAAAAACGCAAGAAGACAAAACAAGAAAATTGAGTTACGAACTGTGTATTACTGCTCTTGTTACCAAAATCTATTATGAGAAATATTTGACAAGGGCCTACACTCCAGCCTTAAAGTATTCCAACAGAGCATCCGAGCTCAAAGGACGACGAAAACATTGTTAATATAGAATTAAAACTTAAGAACAACAGAGATACGTTACCTAATATTATTATTATAAACTCATTCTTTTCATGGAACAATGCAACAATAAATTTTAACAAAGTTATAAGAATTTGCCTTTACACAGATTAAATCAATTGTCAAAAACACTTTTTTGAAAGAAGATATTATAATACAGTTAAGGATCACTTAAATGATAATGCTTGGGTTTAATGTTAGTGACTCAATAGCTACATTGCCAAATATTTTTACTATAGCAAATAACATAATGAAACATATACAGCTTTTACAGATATTGTGTGAACTTGTTTAAACTTGTAAAGAAAGTTGGAATTACACTATTTATCTGACGGCATATTCAACTTGACGAGTCTGTAAAAGTACACAGAGAAAAAAAAATTGCCTTGCTGGTTTTCTTGCTGGTTTTTTTTCCAGTATAGTAGATTTGTGAACCAATGGGAACATTTTTGACGTGCAAAAGTGATTCTAAAAATTTTAGTTGATTTATAAGACTGTTGAAATTATATATTTTGATATTGAAATTGTGTAATATCGAGAAAATTCAAATCGACAAGTATAAGATGATATATATTTAAAAGTTTACCTTGGCCTATTGAATTTATTAGGACGACAATATAAGATAAGAAAATAAGATTTAAAGTTACACTTCGTTTGTTCCGGATTATATTTAAACCCATGATTACCTACTTTGTTCGCGGTACACCCTGCCCACCAACAGATGGGTTCTATCACTCGCTACCATCCCGCACTTGCCCAAATTGGTGGATGACGGCTTATAACCCCCCATTATTTCTAATCAAGATCAATCGGTGTGAATACCCTTGGGGGAGGCCTATGTCCAGTGGCCGGCTATTGGCTGAGAGAATCTATATTTTTATATATCTAAAATTTAATAAGTGAATCCAAAGCGAAAAATAACATGTAAAGTCATTTTCAATCTATAACAAAAGATAAACAAAGTAAAATCACCGCCATGCGTACTGATTAAACGAAAGAGAGAGTAGTTGACGATCACGAGATTCTGTAAAAGTTTTTGAATAAGTACCCAAATGCCAGATTTAATATTGACAAGCAACATTTACTTAAAATAATATCAACAACAAGACTTGTGCACAAAATAATTTATAGCTACTATAAGCCTATAATTAAAAATAAACAACATAGAATCACCGGCATGCAATCTGATCAAATAAAGCAAAAGGCGATGATAACTACGAGATTCTGCACAAGATTCTGTAAAAACACCTAGATTTAGTATTGTGCATAAAAACGATATATAGGTACTATAACACTATAAATAAAAATAAACAACGTAGAATCACCGGTATGCAATCTGATCAGATAAAGCTAGAGGCGATGATAACCACGAGATTCTGCACAAGATTCTGTAAAAACACCTAGATTTAGTATTGTGCATAAAAACGATATATAGGTACTATAACATTATAATTAAAAATAAACAACGTAGAATCACCGGTATGCAATCTGATCAGATAAAGCTAGAGGCGATGATAACCACGAGATTCTGCACAAGATTCTGTAAATTTAACATTTACGTTGCAATAAGCAACATTTAAGTAAAAAAAATGTTAGCCACAAATACTTATTGATGTGCACCAAAATATTAAGCATGGAACAGGACAATTACGAGTCCGCCCTTTAGAAATAGGTACAAATGAATGGTGCCAAGCGCAGCCTGCTTGCTGATGGCTGCTCGCGACACACCCCATACGATTGCATTATTTCGACTTCTATCCGACTCTTAATCGACTAACGGTAGCGAGGACGATGTGATTGTCAATTATTTAAACATCAAATAGTTATTACGTGCCACTTAAATGATTATTTACATGTTATCATGTGTCTGAAGCACGCACGTTTAGTAGGAAACGTTTAAACTACTGATGTAGGTTTTTCAATTTGAATCTCATAGATTTGTGCGAAAGTGAAAGACGTGGTTTTCTTATTTAATAAATTAATCACTTAGGTTTATAAATAAAACAACTTTTTTTATTATATCACTACAACATAGTATAAATCAAAGTCGCTATCCGCCGTCTGTCTGTTGCTCTATGTATGCTCAGATCAGTATCAGATCCACGAATCAGTCGATTCGTAGATCGATCGATCGTCGGATCAATCGTAGTATATACTAATGTGTTCTTCGATTTTCGAATTTGATAAGTACAGTTATCTGATGCTCTTATAGTGAACGAAACCAGTGTGAGGCAACCTGCATACAACTACAAAGAATTCTAATGAAGCGTGGTTGACTAAGGCCTACCTCCCTAACCAGTTAGGGTATCATATAAACAACATAAACACAACACAATCTATTAAAAAAAAACACAATATTAACGTTGTGTTTAATTATAAGTACTATCATTTATGAGGTAGAATACAATGTTTATTTATTGCGCTATCGTACACAAATATGACTGACATTCGCGCCGCCTAAACGGACCACACTCAGGCGCGGTAGAAAGAGTGGGAGATACTAGTTCCTCTCCCTTCCCCTCGATCTTACGCTTTTTCGATCAGCATCGTGACCCTGACGCGAGTTTGGAAGTGTTTACCCATACAAAAAGTGCTCAGCGCCGCTAAAGAAGTTTTAACTTCAAAAATATTCTTCAAATAGGATTTTTACAATTACTTTACAAAGGTTTTTACAAGAAGACCAGCAAGAGCTATTTTCTCTCTGCATTTTACCGAGTCATCATAAACCTTCAAAAAAAGAGCATATTCCCCATCATAACAGGCCTCAGATAAATAGTATGAACTCGACTTCCTTTACAAGTTTAAAAAAGTTCACATTATATCTATTAAAAATGTGGTTGCATCGTGTTATTTACTATAGACAGAATATTACACCAGTACCTCGCATTAGCAGAAGTAATTATATACGTCACAAAGTAAGTGATTCCTCGTAATTGTGAACCGAAAAATGTTAACATATTTTCTACAGTTAACAAATCCACTTTCGATAAACGTAATAATAATGAATTCAAAGGCTCTACAGAAAACATTAAATGGGAACATAATTAACTGGGCCGATTCGAAAATCGTTACATTGGATTTGGCCGAAAATAATAAGAAATTTTCAAGTCAAAGTCGAGTTTTTGGAGCGGGTCCGAATGGGGTTAATTAATTCGCCGATACACGTTCCTTGCTTGCGCCATCATCTAAGTTTTCAAATACCAATAAGGGGGTGGCCCAAGTCATAGCACAATTTACGGACAAGCCATCTAAACCAACCAATCTAATTTTTTTCACGGATTTCCAACTTAATATCGAACTCTTAGATTTCAAAATCAATTGGGATAAAATCACATAATGTACTAGGTTGATGTGCTAACCTCTATACATATATTAATGAATCTTAAAATACTAGCATTTAGCCCGCAATTTTTTTTTCTGTTATATAGGAGTTACCAATACGTAAGTGATATTTTCCCTAGTAAATAATCTATCCTTCCTCGGGTGTCGTACTATCCCCATATCGAACATATATAACAACATATTGGTTTTTATACTTTTATGTTATTATAATAAAAATAATATTTTGTAGTAACAGTGATATATATATTATTTAATAATTAATTAACACTAAGCATAATCATTGTTAACTTAACAATCTACCAGACTCCAAAATATATAATTATTTTAGACGTTATGTACGCTTAGATCATAAAATATTAAGTAATAAAACAAAAAGTTAATTAGTTATAGTTATTAAAATCTTGTTACAGTGTCAGATTGTGATCAAGCTGTTTGGAATCGATAAACAAATATTTAGACATTCAAAATTGCACGTATATCTGATTTGGGAAACTGTTCCAATCACACCAACGGACATTTTAATTGTTCTAAAAATTGTTTATGAAATATTATTATAATGATGATATTTGAAAATGCGAGACAAAATATTGTGTATTCTCGAGAAAGATCTCCCAATTTTTGAACGATCCGACTTTAACAAGGTTTGACTTTAATATGCAAAGTTTATTTTTTATTGTAATAATGATGATATCTTATTTGCTTATTCACTACATATATTGCAAAACACAAATTTAAAATAAGATTTACTTCAGGAATAAACATAAGAAAACGTCTACAATGCACTGTGCTGGCGTCTTAACTAATTCGGCTTCGGATCGATAAATTCTAAGCGAAGGTTGCTACTACATTTACTATTTTCTATTTTATGAATTCGAAAGACTATTTTTTTGAAGAATAATCAATATCGGTTTACTATAAGGAACAATAGATTGTATTTTTTAATTCATAACACATATCCCCGCTGTCGCTTACAGCTTGAGGCATGCAGAGCCGAAGCGGTTTCTTCAGTGGGTGTTTAGTACGGATCCCCTCGCCTTATCTGGGCCCCGCAGGCGCTGCGGGCCCCGGCGTATTTTTGTTAACAACTTCTTCAGGAATTTTCACTAGAGGTGCACATTGTTGTGCCGAACAAATTCTATTTTGCCGCTATCGGCTTAACAGAACTGGCTCTGTATGCATTCAAGTTAAAAGCGCCAGACGTAATTTACAACTTACAATGGTTTAGAATATCTTTTATGGAAAGTTGTTGAGGATTTTTTTCTTTATTACAAGTTTTAGAAAATTAACGTTGGTTTCAATGATAACGATATAATAATAATATATAATTTTAAAATTATTTGTAAACATGCAGCGTGTTGATTTAAAGTAATTTTTCTATTACAATGTTTGCCCGAGGATTATATTACGTTTTATGTATTTTACATTCCACTATCATATTCTTAAGATATCATTTCCTTAAAAAAATACTCTACAGAATAAACTGTTCTTTGTGCAATATTTCTTCATTCATTTGTTCACTTTATCCATTAGCTCTAAGTAACCCCTAATATTTGCTTTTGTCTAATTTTAGCTGAATAAATATTATTACATTTATATGACAAATGTATATATTCAAGACCGCATAGGTATAGATTTTCGTATACATATTATAACGCAACTTTATTAATCTCTTCATGTATTTCTGTCAGAGTCTCTTACCGTACGACACCCCGCCGAGTTCTCAGATCGCACCTTAAATTTGATTTGGAAAACTATTATATCCGTTCGACACGTGCCTAAGACTTCTCGTTCAAAGACAGTCAACACCGTATCCGAGACACTCCAGGCCCTCGAATCGGTAACAAAAATAGCCCTTATACTTTCGCGCAAGGTCCCCAAAAGTAATACTGTATTGACAGAGGGAAATTTCGAGCGCGCACTGAAATTGCCACTTTTCCTTATATCTCATTCGCCTTTGTTGCAAGCGTTGTATCTTATTCCCTAACTATTATTTATTGTATCGGCGGGCCCTTCAACGGCTCCGGAGAACAGATAAAATTCCCTGCCGACATGTCAATGACATCGTTCAAACTGGAAATTTTATATCTCAGAGAATCCAGACAGCTGCCTCTGCAAGTATTAATATTTTTCTATAAACGCTTTACAAGGTGTTCTCAGAAATTTACTTGAAGCTTTCTCCGCATATATATTATTAAAGCTTATTTTATTATCTTATATAAGTGCTTCTGGAGATAGCGTCCTTTGAAATTGCTTTTTTCGTAATCAATTTTAACTTTATTTCGGCGCTCGAATGAAAGTATTCGTTACTATAAAATCAAAATGAAAATTCTATTCTTCAAATAGAATTTATATACAATTACATTTGGTCGTCAAAGATGCTATGCCATTGGTTCACAAGCCTACAGCGGTAGACATTGTACTGGAAAGAACCAGCAAGAAAATCAGTAAGGGCTTGTTTTGTTTTAAATAATCTTAACAGTCAATAACCTTTTTATAGGAGTATTATTGACAATTGATTTAGATTTGTGAAAAGGAAAATGGGTAAAGGTTATATTGGTATAGACATTTCTACTATAGTATAAATATAAATACAATATAAGGTTCCAATTGATAAAAGAAATATAATTAGAATACTCAGTAATATAATTAGAATAATCATGTAACATGAAAATAACGCGAGACTGCGTGCGCGTTTGGCTACCCCGCACGCCGTGGTGATGTCTCTCCGTCTGGGGGACGGTCCAGGGGTTTTCAGACAGTACCCCGCATGGGCCTAGAGAACTCTCAAAAAAAAAAGGGGCATAAACCGGCGTGTGGGAAGAGGAAGACCGAAGAAACGATGGATGCACTGTGTGTATGTTAAAGAAGGGATTGTCGAAACAGCGAGTGATACAGCAGAGTGGAAGAGTTAGACATCCTACGCCAACCCCAAATAAAATTGGGAATAGGACAAGAGAATGAAGAAGAATTACAATACTCACTATGTCTCGGCACTGGTCTGTTCCAACCGTGTTCTTCGTTTTTAGAATTACATATGTACATTTATCTGACGCATTTGCATGTATGTTTACCTGCGAAGAAATTCTAAGGCGTGTGAAGTCAATCAATCCGCATTGGTCGAGTGTGGTTGACTATGACTTAATCACCTTAAAAATAGGGTAGAGTCTTGCCCCTCGGTGGGGTCGTATATGAGTTGTGATGATGACAAATAAAACTTATAGTTTGTACATTAAAGATTGCGCTATTTATTAACGATGTTGATGATGACGAAATGTTATTTATCTACAGTCACTTAACTAACAGAATCTATTATTATTATTGTCGGTTTTTACACTTCTTCTTATGTTCTTACTAAGTTTGATATTCTTTTAACACTTAACATTGTTTTCACGTCAAAAAGTGTCAATAAGGACCTGCGTTGAATAAACATTAATTTAAACTCACTAAAAGTTGATATAGATAAATTTGAAAAAGGTGATTCTGTTATTCTTTCTCGTTCGTTAGATTAGTTTGGAGATAGCCGCTATAAAGCACTGGCAACTCTCTTGCTCCAACAATCCGAATAAACAGTAGCCGCTATTGATGTGAAAATGTAAAAGTAAATATAAAATTCCAGAGCATTCGACGTCATTTCCAATTTCCCGTTTTGAAATCGTGCTCCTACATTTTTGCGCATATGATCGAGTGTTAGCTTTTCTGGTGAAAGTAATTTGGGAATTGTTCTTGTCAAGCGGGTAATGTAATCGTAATAAAAACATCGTTAACATTTTCCTGTCGCTTAAGTAATTTTTACATTTAATCGTGACTTCTTTACCTACATTGTAATTATCATGTAACTATTCAAGAAGTTTTAAAGAATTCCAAGTTGTCTGTAGTTTTTTT
This sequence comes from Scirpophaga incertulas, assembly GCA_036419045.1. Lineage (NCBI taxonomy): Eukaryota > Metazoa > Arthropoda > Insecta > Lepidoptera > Crambidae > Scirpophaga > Scirpophaga incertulas. The sequence continues at coordinate 374,543 of CM071637.1, forward strand.
TTATCACTAAGATGGCGGAAATACACTCGGCCTCCCTGATGGTGGAAAGAGCTTCAATGGCACTGTGGTCTCGGCACTGGTTTACGAATCGGGGGGCCTGGAGTTGATCTTGCCATGTACCAATATGTTTTTCGTTTTTTGAGTTTAAGAAGATGAATAAACAAATAAGATGAAGAATATATCGGACAATAGTTATTAAATGAGTCATGGTACAAAATTACAAAAAATATACCCAATCTTCTGTTAACTATTACTAAAGTTACAGTAATTACTATAAACAGTGCTAATAATGTTAAGTAAATCAATATGAAAATACTATTGTAAGCTTGTGAATATATTGCTACAGACATTTCGGAACAGGTCGAAACTGCGACACGCGTATAAGTAAACACCGCATCGAACCACAGAACCAAAGTAACTTCCCTGGCGAAGACATTGCCTTTCCGTCGATATTTTCATTTAAGTTTGAAAATTGCTAACGCCCGCTCAAATTGTAGGTACGTCGTGCCGGATCAATACTGTCGTAGGTGAGATTCTCGCCGTGTATCTAAATCTTCGCGATAGAAAAATTTTGGAAATTGCTCTCGAGATTTATCGGCGGGGCGCGTGCTGTGGCAAATTGTTTTTTGATTTTGCCCGAGTAACGGGCATAGTACGTCTTCATATGGCAATTTTGGTTATTCTCCCAGTTTACATGCTATTCGTTTTCTATTGAACATTACACGTGACATTATTGTTATATATTGAAAATGTGTTGTCTTACATTATAAAGTTTCCCAGTTTTCAAATACACATTTTGATAAAAAGCATGTGATATTTTTATAATATTATGCATATTACATACATGCTGTTTTGATATTGAATATATTGAAAACTGTTAATCTGATCGTTATTATTAAATCCTAATGGCCTGAGGCCTGAGCATGGATTATTTTGTTGATTGACAAGTTCAGATCAAGGTCCTATTAATGATGAGTAAGTTCTACCAACATCTAAAACGTAATATTAATCCTTTAGTTCAATTGATTAACAAATAGTCTGGACATGATGTGTTTGCTTGATGCGATTGCAACGGATTTTACAATCAACAGTCACGAGCTGTAGCTCTACCTTGAACAAACTTGGAATTAAGATGCTGTGATTAAACTACCAGACTTAATCCAGGTAGCCAGCCGAGACATATGTGTAGAATTATACGTCAGCTCTGGAAATGCAAAGGTTAATCAACGAGAGAATTCAAGGTCAGCGTCCAAACAAGTCGCCATTAGTTCGTAAACTGAGTCAGTTTACCAACTAACACACACTAACGTACACTCTAAAGTCAGTCAGTGTGACTGACTTTAGAATGCAGCAAAGCATTATATTAGCTGCTACAAAAATTCAAAATAATATTGAATGGTATGTTTGTGGGATCAGTGTGACTAGTTTGCAAACTGAGTCAGTCTGCAAAGTAACGTGCACTCTGCTGTCAATCATTTAGAATTTAGACTGCAGTAAAGCGGATATTACACCGAGTGCGAGCAATTCGAAATAACATTAAATGGTATGCATCCATCACAAGTAAAGATTCTGCAGAAAAAGAAGTACCTTGATTGACGCTAATATTTTAATCATAATTAAATTTTAATCGACTTTTGTAAAACCTGGTACAAGCAATAAATTTGAAGACGGCTCAATAAAGTTAGGTATATACTAAATATCCGAAACAAATAAACATAATTTAATCAACAGATAAATATTATAATGTCCGATCAGTAGAAATCGAGAAATAGATACATTACTGTTAAGTTGTTATAAATAGAAAACAAACGATACTATGAAAGTGAAATTTATAATGACATTGCATTTAAATTTGCACTCCCGTTACATTGTTAAAGTTGTTTTACAGTTTACAGCTGCATCAAAATGTGACGATGTGACTTGCATTAATTAATTGTGCAAGTGAGCAGTTGTGCAAATGTTACACTGAACGTTAGTTATATCTAACCATCATTCAGTGTATAGAGATATAGCTATAGAATACTATTATGGTCCTGATGCAAACTAATCTTCATTAAAGTTGCGAAGAATTTCTGTATATTTTTCAAATCATTCCCTACTATACCCTACTAATATTACAAACGCAAAAATTTGTAAGTATGAACGTTTGTCACGCTTTTACGTAAGAACTACTAGTTGGATTTTAATAAAACTTTACAAAAATATAGCTTATACATTATAATAACACATAAGCTACAATTTACAAAGATATTGTGTGAATTGTCTAAAATATGACGATAAGTGTCTTACGCAGACGAAGTCAAGGGCACCAGCTGGTATAATATATTATATCAATATCTGATTGATATAATGTGACGCCATCTCACAAATTACTATCTGGTGTTTAATAAAATGAAAATCGTAAACAAATTTTGTTCCATAAACTCCCAAACCCGAACCAGAGTGTTTTTGTGACGAACGAATCGATGGAAATAAAATTTAACGCGAACCTCACCGCGGCGAACTTGATACTATTACGTCTATTCCTCGGGCCTTTGAGAAACGATTTACATAAAAAGAAACTTTCCGTCTTGTAAATTATGATTCAATTAGTATTAAAGGATTGGTCTTTCAAAGGAGTTTTTCGGGATCGCTCCTCGGAATTGACAGTCCTTTGTGACGTGAACCAAACTAAGGACACAGCTTTGTAGCCGTTTGTTGCAAAGGCACCGGTGTTCGAAGCATTATATATAAAAGACGACGTTTATCCAATTCTAACAAAATGTGACACTGCTTAAGATCTGCAGGTGCTGTGAGATAAATATAGACAGGACGGTGTATGCGATGCGGGTAATTTTGGTGTTGATGTTTTTTTATTGTAGGATAGTTGTAGATACAATTTTATGTTTTCGATTTCACCTTCATTGACACCGATCGAGCGTTTGCGCTGCTGTGATTGCAGCACTGGCCTCATCGGTTTTAATTGAGAGGTCTTGGTTCGATCATACCATGATTTTCGAATTTCAAATGTTTATTTATCTGTCGTTCACCTGCGAAGAAATTTAAAGATTATGTGAAGTCGAGCATCCCAACGTGGTTGACTAATGGCTAATCACCCTAAAATAGAATAGGGTCGTGCTTCTCGATGGGGATGGATATGAGCTGTAATGATGTTCCTTAATATAAAATATTATAGATTAGTTTATAGATATTATAGATAGATGAAATGTAAACGAAATCTGCACAGTTTAGGAACTAGGATACGGAAAAAGGTCACTACCATATTAAAGTATTTTCTGTTAAGCAACTCTAAAAATATAATTCCAGTCACAATTGATATGTTTTTATTTATCACATTTAAGCTTCTATATTTATGACAAATAAATTTATGACTAGGACATTTTTCGGAGCTATTCTAAATCAATCAATAAGTTTCAATAAGAAGTGGATGCATTTCTACACTGGCCGTTTTGTATTTTACATTTTAATTTATAGAATTCACTTGGTATCCCTTTTCAAAATAAACTTTTCAATCGCAATTATAGTTAACGTACTGTGATTTTTTTTGTTATTGCCTTTCATGTCGTAAAAGCGACGATTCCAATTGCCAGTACTCATTCTAGATTTTGGCCATCAAACAATTATCTGTCTCGCTCTCGTCGCAGAAATGTACTTAAAAAGACTGCGTCTGTCATTTCTAATGCTAGTTATTTGTAAGAGGCGAACCCTTAGATGCTTGGATTAAGTGAAGAATTATACTTTTTTTTCGCTTGTCACAACCTCGCGATTATACTGCTCCGTTCGTAAGTTTGAGATATTCGTCTTAAGGATTATGGGGTACTTTACGAGAACGAAATTTCTCGGTATTCCCTTGATGGATGAATACGGAAGCCTTAATTCCGCAATTTCGGGGTGTAAAATAGTGAAAGAGATAGAAGAACACGCGCTTGCCGCTAATGATGCCACCCGTGGCGTTAAATCCAATTCTTATGACGTCATCAGGATAACAGATACACAGCAGCTGAGAGGGCTACGCGCACGGGCTTAAAGCATGTCACGGCAACATATGGAAATTTTAAAAAGGCGTTCATTCATTAAACAAACACACATTAAAATTAACGAAGCACTGTTACATTCGTTAACGAATTTCCGGCGCTCGTGACGATTATCCCACGCTGCTGACGCTGCTGAAACACTAAAATGACATCTGTCTCTTTTCACTTCGAGAGTGGACCGGGTGACGTGACAGGGACGTACTGCCCGTTGGAGAGGAAAAAAGACGCGGCTATATATCGGTCGACGATCTGTCGCGAGCACGCATTTAATAGTGGCAATTAAAGGGATCCGGGCCCTACCGAAATATCTTCACATAAAAATGTCACTGTTACCGCGTATCAAATTGTTTAACACATACGACAGCGCTTTACGGCCTGTCGCTGCTTCACGATAGGACGCCATTTGTGATAATGATTTGTTGTTTCATAAATCTGTAGAGTTTGTATTAGCTTTTTAAAATTTTCATTATAATTTGACGTTGTAATACTAAACATTTAATGGCACGTGTAATACAAAATATCAGGAAGTACATTGACGACTGCGGCAGTTGTAAGATCTAATTTTGAAAATATATACAAATAGCCGGTAACAGATTCGCTTGACACAACTTACTAGTCAATTATCAAATTTCGTAAACGCAATCTCACAAAAGGATATACCTCAAACGACGAATCTTCGGGCACAATCGAATCCTCAATGAAGTACAGCTTGTCCGACCCGCATTAAAGATTAACGCCGCTTCCATTATTCGCTCGCAAATTATCCCGAAATTCGACAGAATCAAAACATAGCCGGAGCAAACTCGAGTCGGCAAACAAAGGGTTGGTCGGAACATGCCGCGGAACGACAAATGTCGTACTAAACGACAAATAAAAGCTGCGATAGTTTAAATTGGGATCCCAAAAACTGAGTGTAAACAAACACCGCGGCCGAAATCAAGCGACGAAAGTTTGGGGCTCCGAGGAAAACATTGGGCACACGCGGTGGGAACTGGGACGTTCGTTTTATAATTTTACCGATGGTGATTTAACTATTAGCGGTATTTTAATATGGGCGGGAGTTCAAATATAAGATATTGAAGCTACTTTATATATATAATTAGTTAAAACAAATATGAGTAGATGAATAGATTTAGTTCTAGAACTAAATTTATAATTACTTCAAACGTGTATAAGAAAAGAGCAAGAGTAGACATAATTATATAAAAAATATAAGCACTGTAGCCGCTTTATATAACATAAAAGGATCTATATAAGAGGCGCAATCCAAATATAACCAAGAACGCCACAATAACTGCCGGGATAAAACGTTCAGCGTTTATAAATAACTCGTTAATACGGTTGCTATAGCTTTGTAACGTTATAAAAACGGACGTGCAGCGCTCCGCCAAATAAAAACGGCGCCTTTGGGAACAATTTGTAATTTGTACGTAGCACAGGTTCGGGAGCAGGTGGGTATTAATTTTTTTCACACGTTCGAATTACGAATTTGGCGCTACGCTGGGTAAAGGTAACGTTTGTATTTTTCATTTGGTGTTGCCGATGAATTCTTGAAAAAATCAATTTAGTCACATGACTGAGGGTTTCTAGATGTACAGTAAGCGTAGTATCAAGTTATATCGAATGACTTTTGAACCGTTCTTGTGTCGCTCGTAATAGGGTCGGTTTCAATAGTCCAAACGCATTATTAAGAGAGCCTAATGTATCTAAGTATTAAACGTTTGTCATTATGATTTCCCTGAAGAAATAAAATCAAGACACTTTATCAATGTAAGAGTGTGGAGTTCAACTTTGTCTAAGTCGATTTTTTTAAAATAAACTACGTTCAAAATATATAGCTACAAGATAATATTATTAGTAATTATTGATAGCAATAAGATCGAATGATCGTCGCAACAAGATGTAATTTTGATTTGATTGTATCATTAAGTTAGTCCAATATATGCACTTCGTCATTTCCGCAAAGAACTATGATTAAGGTTTCATATAACGTATTATGGAAAATTTGTAAATTTTTCTTTTTTTAGGTAATTGAAAGGTAATCAAATAATAAAGCTAATCATTGATGTAACATTTATTATAGAGGTATACAGTGGTACTCTGAATTGAGCGTATTCGTTTTTAAATACCACTGTAATTACAAACATAGTCTTAATGAGACAGTACACAAAAGGCAGGATTATATTTAGGATCACACTAAAACAAAAAGTGTATCAATTGAAACGTACCAACAACCCAAATAGAGACAGAAATACAAAACACGAATTGCATTGACCCACAGCTGATATCGATTCCAATCACCGCAGAGCGAGAGAATTCCAATTAAATTGCATTCAATGAAAACTAGAACGATTATAGAATCGAATGGGTAGTGCAAATTAAAGCCGCCATTCCCTAGGATTTCCTGCTCAATTTTCATGGAGTTGTAGGCGATAAAAATCCATTACGATACCGCGGTGAGGTCTGGTGTCAGTGCGCCTTGGCTAAGATTTTCGCGCGACTGGAAACGACATAGAAAAATGGCCGGTGTTTGATAAATTATAGTTCCCTCGCGCTCGCTTGGCATTAAGATACTAAATGTGAAAAAACTGGGAAATATAGAAAGAACTACCAGTCTGCTTTTCTAATATTGTCGGCTTAAGTTTCAAAATTTTTTTTTTTTTTAGGTTTAATCCAGATTTAGTAATTTTAATTATTAGGACGTTATTACTAGTGCTCTGAATAGGTAGTTTAATTTTATGTACTTGCGATTTTGTGACATCAATAGTATGGATATGCCTGGGAACTTACTATATTCAGAGATTGTAAAAATATTATATTGAACTTTCAAAATAGTATTTCATCTTTTAGCTTATTGTTGTAATAATAAGTTGTAAACATAAAATTTTACAATAAAAGCGTAAAGAAATGAATAGCAAATAAAAACAGAAAATTTTAGGTTTATCCATGTTGGGGGACTGTCCAGGGGTTCTCGGACAGTCTCTCCTTTGGCGGTGGCTTGACCAACTCTTGGTCGAGCCGGCCCCGATCGATCGATTATTGTCTCTGTCGGTCGACACACTCCGCTTATATAGTCATATGGAGAAGTCTAGGCGCTTTTATTAAGCGCTTATTATAAAGATCTATTATCTTTAACTTCGCCACTTGCCACTAGAGGGCGATACCAACATAAAGTTCGGTACTTTTCCCGAATATTCTTGGATTTTCTACAGCCTTCCAGAAAGTTCTTTATGCTTGAATCGCTTCTACGATTTTCTGGATGATTCCCAAATGTTGAATGTTCGAGAAAGTTTATTGATTAAATTAACAAAAAAAAAAAACTTTTTCATTGAGATTTAAGACACTAAAATATTTCTAAATCTATGGATTAAATTGTTTATTATTAATTTAATCTACTAGGAGTATTTCAATGCTAGTGTTAAACTATTAGTCTATTACGGTAGTGTCACATTACAAACAGCCGAGTTATTTTTATGCTCTGACGTATTCATTACTTATTCAGTGCTAACAATTACTATCACTTGAATATTACATACCCAGTTAAGGAAGCTAACATTCCTAAGAATATTTTTCATATCATATTGTTCCACTATAAGCATGTTCATTGTATTTCTAATAGGCATTAATCATGAGGAAGAAAATGGAATGGGAAGTAATGATGCTTTTCAACATCTTAGTTGCAAATATATATACGACGATAGACTTGATAGATAAAACTAAAGTATAGATAGAATAAGAAAGTTTAATCAAATCAGTTTATGAGCTAAGATAAGATGAAAGATTTGTAGCAGTTGATGACTTTGATGATTAAACGACATGAGTAGTAGACACTATTAGCTCAAGAATTCAATAGTTAATAATTTATTCAAATTAATATTTTTTTTTTATCGCTGTCCTAATAACATCAGCTCCATTTACCATCGGAAAGGCTGCTATATTGGAAATTCACCACATTCGAGGGTACCTCCCATGAGAGATGGAACAAATAAACAGACATGTTTGTCCTTTTTGATGGATTGCCGAATAAAAGGTTTAGGGCTTATTAATGTTTTATTTGGATTTTCGATTGGAGTTTTATTTGTTTCATCTTCGATACTGATATAGATATATTAATTTATTATTAGTAACAATAAGATATCTATTTTTTTTATATTACGATGAATTTATAAATCAATACATAGTATAAAACAAAGTCGCTTTCGCTGTATGTCCGTATGTATGCTTAGATCTTTAAAACTACGCAACGGATTTTGACGCGGTTTTTTTTAATAGATAGAGTGATTCTTAAGGAAGGTTTGTATGTATAATAAATGCATAATACGAGGGTCAAACTGAAAGTTCTTAGAACTGGCCACTTATAAACAACTAGCTGACCCGACAGACGTTGTCCTGTCAAATGTCTCAAATGTCGTGTTGTATCGCTGTATGTAAAAAAAGATTTTTCCGCTTTTCTGTTGAAAACGGCTTTGTCGGGAAAGATTCGATCGTCTTGGTCGCGGCATTATTAATTAAACTTCACTTCACTTCAATCCACTTGTTAATTATTTATTTAATAGAAATAGTTTTAATATTGATTTCTTACAAATATCAAATTGTCATCCATACGTCATTACATAGCTGTCATTTTACGTCAATTACATAGCTGTCATTTGCGTTTTGTTATTCCAAGTCTGATTCTTTTTTGTAATACCACGTTTTATAGTGACTGACGTTTCATGTCAAGTCACACAGGAACGCTGTCGAACGGGATAAAAAGTATCCTATGTCCGTCTCCTGGCTCTAAGCTACCTCCCTACCAATTTTCAGCCAAATCTGTTCTGCCGTTCTTGAGTTATAAGTGGTGTAACTAACACGACTTTCTTTTATATATATAGATATAATAAAAAAGTAATTCTAAAATTTGAAAATAGAACTCTTTGCCAATATTACTGAGTATATATTTCATTCATTTGTCATTTGTTTTACGATTTGGCGGCAAATTGAAAATTGCCTGTGTCACGTCAACATGAATTTAACACGAGAAAATTTTCGTGCAATGATTTTTTATGACTTTCGATGTCATTTAAGTCAACAAGAAAGTTATGATAGACTACGATTGGCCTTTCAGGATGAAGCCCCATCTCGTGCGACTGTTTACAACTGGTTTAATGAGTTTAAACGTGGTCGCACTAATCTCACTGATGCTTTACATGAGGGACGGCCTTCTACGGCGACGACTGAAGATAACATCTGTGTTGTGCGGCGTATGATAGAGACTGATAAAAGAGTGACCTATCAGCAGATTCGGACAAGCTTAGGCATCGGTATGAGTCAAGTGCAGAAAATCCTCCACGAACATTTAGCGGTCAGGAAGCTTTGCGCCCGGTGGATACCTCATAATTTGACTGAGGCTCAAAAACTCCATCGTGTGGATTGGTGCCGTAAAATGATTGAAAGATTTAACGGAGGTGACTCAAATGCTGTGTTCGACATACTAACAGGTGACGAAAGCTGGATTTACTGTTATGATCCTGAAACCAAAAGACAATCTGCTCAGTGGGTGTTTCCTTTCGAGGAGTTGCCAACTAAAGTGAAGAGAGATCGAAGTGCGGGAAAAAAAATGGTGGCCTCGTTCTTTGGAAGGATAGGTCATTTCGCAACAATTGTGTTAGAGGATCAAAAAACAGTTTCTGCAGAATGGTACACTACCAATTGTTTGCCACTTGTCTTGGAAAAAGTTCGTGAGAAACGACCTCGCAGTAGGATCCTCCTTCACCACGACAACGCCTCGTCACACACCGCCAAGCGAACGATCGACTATTTGGCGACATCAAACGTTGAATTACTGGGTCACCCGCCGTATACCCCCGACCTCGCGCCTTGTGATTTTTATTTATTTCCAAAAATTAAAGAAAAACTTAAAGGAAAGCGGTTTATGAATGCTGAAGAAGCGGTGGCTGCGTATCGCGATGCCATTGAAGAGACCCCTAAGGACGAGTGGGCAAAATGCTTTTCCCAGTGGTTCCATCGCATGCAGCGTTGTATTGACGTGAATGGACAATATTTTGAAAAGATATAATAAAACTAATAACTGGCTAATGACTATCAGTTTTTGATTTTCTAAGAACTTTCAGTTTGACCCTCGTATAGTAGAGAAACACTGATAAATTTAAAGGTTTCTAATGTGATGTCGTAAATAAGCACGTTTTTTTGCGCTTATATTGCAAACGCTGGCTGAACCCTACGAGATAGACCAAAATAATGTACTACAGTATTGTACAATTTACAAAAATCCACAAAAAAGTCCGCGATGGTATATGTCTATCTCTTAGGGATAACCCACCATAACCATTTTTTCACTGCACCCGTGCGAAGCCGGGGCGGGTCGCTAGTAATATATAAATTCAGCGTAAATACTTTTCCAAAGTGGCGCAACATATTAAAACATATATTGTTTTAATATGTTACAGCTTATTAATAAAGATAAGTTCCTGGTCAAATTATATAATATCTAACAGTTACAGTTTAAGAAGTATCTATTTGAATAACCAACAAATGCCATTTTTAACTGTCAATTTTATGGATTATTAAAACTTAGCGATATAATCGAAGAGAAATTGTGAACTGCTAATCTATCACATTTGGAATTTTTCTAATAAATTAAATGATCAACTGTCTGCTATTGTAAATTATTAATAACAGATATAATAGCAGATACAAACAAATACACTTTCTGTATTTCCATTTTGTTAATAGTATGTCCACTGGGTTGAATGACAAAAAGGCAAAATATTTCTTAAGTCTAGCCATGTAAAGCATTATATCCGGTAAGCGTCAGTTTTCTATGACAAGACTGCTTTAATGCGATTCCACAGCAATCATATGCTTCATTTTGTATTCCCGCAAACACTTATATAGTAATATCGAAAGCGTTCAGTAGGCAGAGTGTTGCATTAATAATGTTATAATAATAAAACCTTTGCGTTATTTTCTTGCCAGTAAATAGGGAATTGCTATACAATTCATAAAAGATTAAGGACTAGAATAAATGCTATAATTATTATCATCACAGCTAATTTCCACTGAGGGGCTTGACCAGGGTTCTATCCTAACCATGTTAGCACATAGGTCTTGGTAAGCAAGGGTTAACGCCGACTATTCGATACACACCAAAAAAATTTATAAGTTAATATATTTCTCACAGTATTTTCCTTAACATAGGCTCAAATAAATTCGAAATATGAAAACACATTGGATCATGACAGAATTGACTACGGGGTCGATGAATCTCTCGATTCGAAAACTAGTGATCGTAACAATATAAATGAAATGAAATGAAGCAGCAACAAAATCATCATTGAACCACGACATATATTCATCGTATCAGAATAAGCGGAAATTTTGAAAATAGAAAGTAAAAGTGAGCAATAAAGGAAAACAGAGGGAAAGGGAATATGAAGGGAACAAAAGGACAATCAAAGGGTACGCAAATAGATTTTGACATATGAAACTGGGTTGCTTCTGTAGTAACCGTCGTTGAAAGAGTCGGGTGACATGAAGATGTTGGCCAACACTGTCACTTTATAGGAGCATGATACGACAGTAAACACGTTGATTTGGGGGCACGTGTGTTCTGACCGCTTGAGGAAAATCGGAGGCTGAAATAGCAAATTCCATGTGATAAGGGATCGTGAACGTTTTGAGTTAGACAGAATTAATCTGATAGTATCTTTTTTTAAGACCATTACTTTATTGGCAATTAGGTATTTAATGAAAAATATAATATTAATATAATAAATCCTACGAATTTTATAAACGCGTATTTTTATGGATAATATAAGCTATTTGAAATATTAATCCTGCGTACACGAAGTCGCGGGCATAATCATCGGGTTCGGGTTTTCTCAAAGAAACTCTTCAAGACCTAGGTATCTTGTGTTGATACAAAAAATACTAATAGTCTTTAAATAGATAATGTACATTTCTCTTCTCTCTCTCTGTCTGTTTGTGTTTATTGTAATTAAAATAATTTCTAACTGTACTATAACCGAGATTCGAATTTGATTCTCGTTCTTTTAAATGGGTATAAATGTATTTGCGTTAAATGATATAAATTTGAATTTGTTATGCTGCATTTTATTTGTCTATTTGAAATGTCGATGTATTATTATACAAACAAAATATTTAAACAAATTTATTATTATTATTGATTTATCTTTGTGGAATTGAAACGACAACGCCCCAAATCGTTGTCAATTACGTGTGAATATTATTTATACGTTGCGGCTGCGGCAATCATATAACTTATGGAGTAGAGGTCAATCAAACCACGTTAACTCATAGGACGATGACAAATAGACAAGATAGTGGTAACAAGAAAAACATGACGAAAATAAAGCGCTGACCGTTTTGCACGAGCAGCGTCGAGTCCCTCGCGAGCGGTAGCTCGGAGTCGGTGAGTGTAGCGTCGGAGGCGTTATCCGACGCCGATGTGGGGGTTGTCGGCGCGGTGGGTGAGTCGGACAGGCCGCGGCTGCGCGCGCGCCGCCGCCCGCTGCCGGTGCTGGAGCCGCTGCCGCTGCCCGAGCCGTACGGGTGGAGTCGGCCCAGGCCTGCCGGCAAACAGACCATGTACGACCCGGACTTTCGTCTTATCAGCTAAAGTCCGTGCTGAGAGGATGGACATATTGAGAAAAACGTCATTTGGAATCGGGATAACTTAGATTTTATAAAAAGTTGCATCTCTCTTGATCTTAAATAACTACAATACACATTTTTGAATTCCACAATCATAAATAACAGTGCATTTATTTTATATGAACTATAGGTATTGTTTCTTAGAGAAAAGTAAATCGTCTTATATGTTTCCATACTAAATTTAATTTAATTTTAAGTTATGTTTATTTGGTCAACAATTGTTATTAAATTAAAGAAGACAAAAATAATTAACCAATTTAGGGTCCTGCAGAAACATACCCATCTGTCATACAGAATATTTGATGTACTCGTACGTGTGTGCTACAGCAGCACAAAAGGTAGTCATAGCTCAGCGCCAATATTTGCACAAGAGCAAAAATCATAGATTTTCAGCTATATAGCTATAGATAGAAATGGTAATAAACACACACATTTACTCCCGGATTTAGGATATCAATAAGCAATGACCATCGCAGCCCATATCCATCCCCAAATATCATAAACCACGCTGGCCCAGTGCGGATTGGTTGTCTACATACATCTTCATTCGAAGAATAAACCTTCGTAGAAATTCTTCTTCTAAGGTTTATTCAGGTTAGTCTACGATGTTGATGATGTCCTTCACAGTAGGAACGTCAGATAAATGTATATATTAAATTCGAAAGACACATTGGTACATGGCCGAATCGACCCCGGGTACCGGAAATCATCCAATTCACAGCCAAACACCGAGGCCACAGACCAACAATCAAAGTATTCAATAATAAATGTTTATTATTCAATTCATAATAGATACATCCATTTTATTGTAATATAATAATATATTATTTATATTTTCCACTTCCTTGTAAATCAGAATCAATGTGAATACAATACAGCATAAAATGGAGACAGCATAAAAAAGGTCTCCGAAGAACGCAAGGCAACAATGACGAAACCGTGATCATAGCAGGCAACAGAAATATTTTAAGGTTACGGACGACTCTCACACGCTAAGTATATTTCAACTCCGATACCGCAACGAGACTTGATCAAAATAAAATAACAAAAGAAAAGAAACCACGCAAACAAATAAACATGGGAAGGGCAACCGTAATTAGAAATAATAAGGCTTCGAAACATGACAAAGAGTACAATGAGAATGCTCCGCGTACAAATTTTAATGTAAATGGAGAAGAAAACGAGCGCGGCGCAGATAAAGTCAATGGAAATATTTATCTGTTTCAAAGGGAATAAATGAACTAGAAAATGTTGCTGACGTTGTGGGTATTTATTGTCGATAATATGTTTCTCTTGACAGTAACAATGTGCATAAAGTGCATAAAATCAAAGTTATCTTTATTCGACATAAACTTGTATAGGTACTGATTGATATCCAAACAGATAGAAGCTTAAAATAATAAAAAACCATTTACGTGGAAATGAAAAAGGGAAAAACTTGACTTTGTACTGTTTGGAAATTGGGAGAGCTGCCTCGAAAATAACAGGCGAGAATCTCTGAAGGTCTATTTTGTATCACCTCTTTGAAATCTTTATTAACAACGTTATTATAATACATAAATTAGGACTGCCATACATAGTACAATTGTAATCGATGTACTTACATACACATAATAAATACGTATGTACTTAGTTCCATATAGTGTGACTATGTAGATAGTCTTTCACTTTATAATAGACTTTGCTCAAAGTGTCTTAACGATGTGGTTATTAAATTTACAAAAAAGTAATTCAATGACACTTTGAGGAACCTCATTAACAAAATTCCGCATTGAAGAAACAATTATTTGGCAAAGCTTTCTTCGAAATATGAAAATGTACCACACATTTTACCGATAGCTAGAAACATGCATTGAAAAGGTCAGATATAAATATCCTCAAGAACGAGCTGTCAGTTTTACGGAGAGAAGAACAATTGGATCTATTGTTTGCAAATTTGTTAAGGCTTTAATGGTCAAATGCTTAAGACTACTATTGATAGGAGGATATACTATAGGAACTGAAATATGATCGATTTAATTTCTGTCAGAGGACCTGAGGCATCATAGCTTTTTAATATACTACGTCATCTGACGATTTGTCCACCCGTATGTTCGAAAATTAAGTTACATATAAAATTACAAGCAATTGAGGAGTTTAGATGAACTCTCTACTATAGATTTCCGTATCATCATTTACAATCAAGTGAAGTAGTCACATGTCAAAGTCGAAATATTACATACTGTATTCACTATTTTGTTAACTTTTATACAATAGTGACAGGACGCTAAAATTTTATCTCCCACTACAGTGAATTCGTCTTCGAAATCTGCTACAGGTTCTAGATACATTCATTTCTAGATTTAAAAGAAGAATAGATTAAAATGAAAGTGACTTTGTGAAATTAATTTTTGGTATCATTTATTAATGTTTAGTATTTTATACGTATTCTAAAATCAAACTTAAATTGTTGCTTCAATGTTCTAGAAAGGGTACTATAGTGTAGTATATATAGCTTTTACTGGCAGTTACCGCTACCTAGCTACCAAATGCTGGAACAATTTACCTCCACCCTTGAGACAACTGACTTCGAGATCTTTGTTTAAGAAGCATATAAAATTGTATCTTTTAAACAAACAGCATTTGGGTATTCCAAGGAGATACTTGGTGACGGATTTTGCCATTTGAACATAAGAGGCGAGAAGATTAAATGAATTAAATATATAGTTATAATCACCAAATCATTCCAAACAACATTATATATTTTTATTACTTTTTCTTTTAATCTAAAAAAAAAATCTTATTTACTTATGTACTATGACAATGTTAATTGTTTATTTATGTTAGTATATTTATATCCACACACTTATATAATATATACATCCTTATATAAATTCATGTATTTTCTTTTACATTCTTTAATTTTGTGCGCATGAAACCCTCAGGTTGTAGCAGAATACCAGTGCTTTGCTCACATTCGTATGTGGGCAATCCCAGTCACTGAGCTACGACCTATTTACACTTCTGCAGTACACACAACTTAGTTTATAGTTTGCATTTATTTAGTTATTGGTAAGTTTTAGCTTAGTCTAATTTAAATTTGTCCGTGTAACTATGTTTGTGTGTGATGAAGATATGTAAATAAAGAGTTTATCTATCTATCTATGTATCTACTAAAGTAGAGTCGATAAAATAGTGTATAATTTAGCTAATTTGACCACTTACCAATCTAACGATTCACATAAAAGTAACAATAGTGAAAAAAATATTTTGGCGGTTGCTACGATCGTATTTTGAATTAAATTTTTCCACACATACTCCTACAAATATTTGCGATATAAATATTGGTTCGCAGAATTCGCATAAACATTACAAGGCAAGAATACACACAAAGGCAGATTTGAGTTTAAATAAAAAACATATTGTATTCAAATGATTTTTGGGGAATTCGCGGCGACGCGTTATGAAATAATTCTCGCCGAGTAATACTCACTCGTACTAGCACGTAAAATAACGTGCCGCGTATTAACCAGTTGCTATTTTGAACAAAAAATAAAGCAATAAGGAAAAAATAAGGAAATGTGAGTGAATATTTCCAACACGTTGGCTCACCTGTAATCAGGGCTTGCGTCTTTGATCTCGACGAGGCTTTATTAAGTAATGCTGTGGTTCTCGGAAGGAAAAATGTTCGGGAGGCTTAAGAAAGCCCGTACTCAATGAAACTCCTTTGACTTTGTGATTTGTGAGAGAAAGCATTATATCTACGTTTCCGGTCCGCCCATTCAGTAAATCTCGACTCGAAGGAGGTTATTATGTATTAAGCATAGATTTCAGTATCCCATAGGTGGTCTGAGCTGGAAAGCAGCTAGCATGAGATCAAAATGTACAATATCTCTTTTTGTATAAAATCCATACTATACGTACCTATATTAAAGCCTCTTTCGTATGGTGGTAGGCAGAGATCACGTTTTTCACTTGCTACGATCCAAATATATGTACTTCCTTAGTTTCCTCGAATTTTATTAGCACTTCCACGCACGCCCGCTGATTATGGTTTTTCTTGATCTGACCTTCTTTCAATATATTACCCATTTGATCAAAATTTATCATCTAGGTCGTCCTTTTTCCACTGGCTCATTCATATTCGCTTTCTATAATCTCTTTCGTCAGTATTTTTTTGTTCCTACGTGTACACAAAACTATCTAAGTATTTCCTTCTCGGTTTTTGATCCTACACCTCCTTTACACCGCTCATGTACCTTATCACAATATTTCACCATTTATACTTCGCCATTTCAGCCATTTCTCTCGAAGCTTTCATTTCAACTGCATTATGATGATATGAATAATAATTATACATACATACATACACTCACGCCCTTTTCCCACGGGGGTAGGCAGAGATTACGTCCTTCCACTTGCTACGGTCCTTACATATCTCTTTCGCTTCATCTACTTTCATAACATTCCTCATACATGCTCGACGATTGCGGGTACTTCTGACCTGGCCTTTTTTGAGGACACTTTCGATTTGTTCGAAATATGTTCGCCTAGGTCTTCCTCGTCCCGTGTCTCCACTCACTCCAGCTTCATAAATCATTTTGGTCAGTCTACTTTCATCCATCCGTTCCACATTATAAGATGTTAAATACTTAAATGTTTTCAAACTAATAAATTTATTAAAAGGCTGACGGAATAAATTAATATTTGGTGAAATTATAAGCACTTCAGGTTCATGCTGCAAATAATTTTAGGACTAAATATTAGCAGGTACACTGAAAAGCTATTTAAGACGTTAAAGATATTTTATCATCCAACATAAATTGTGGTGACTTTTATTATATCTAATCTGGGACCTATTAATTAAGCCTGACGTGACCTCAACAATATTATAAAATTCCTGAGACCTAATAAAACCACTTTTGGTATTAGTTTAGGCATATTTCATTTGATTTATGACTTTAGGTTCTGAGCTATTAAGATGATTATCGAGCTTTAAGCTTGGACATTTTATATTTACGGTAGCGACCGATCGCTGTAACTGATCTGATATCAGAACTGAAATATCGATACTCTATATTTTATTTTTTTATGGAACCTCATTTTCATTTTTATCAGTATAAAACCTAATATATTTTTGGGTAGTTGCCAAAAATTTCAGAGAACGTACTATAATATCCGTAATATCTCAAAACATAATTTCGTTATTCAAACAAGATAATCATCTGAAAGCTGTCTTTTTAAAATAAAGCTTACGCTTAGATTTGGTGTTCGTGAAGATTAAAAATATCAAATTCAGCGTAATAGTCGTATGGGATCTTTATTTTTTAGGGAAAGTATCAAAAAGGAGTAAACCATTCGTAATGTAGTACCTACTCTGGGAGCTGTGTCTGGAAACTTTTTAATTTAAGGCAAACATCTTGAGAGGCCCATCTCAAAGGACTCGAAGAAAATAAAATTAGTTTCGAATGTACCTCATTACTGGACTTCGTAATTGGGTATGCAGATTGCATGTGGAAAGTTTTTAGAGGGACCACGTCAACTGGGCCGTTCAGTATGGCCGGTTTCAGTCGCGATTAAAGAGAGAATTTCAAATGGAAACTTTTGAACCGGAAAATTTAAGTAAACTAGGGGAAAAGCACGGGATCCAACTATAAATTAGCGCACTGCAGCATGTTTGTTTTATTTTGTTAGGTAAAGTTATTAAATTTGATTAAATTTTAACAGTAGTTTAAATAATTATGGAGCTTGAAAAGGTACTAATTGAGATAGGTTGGACTGAAAAAAGTAATATTATGAAAACACTTTTATATATATGCACTTCCTCCGCACAGATGGTAGATTTTTTCCTTATTACTTATCTTCATATTTTGGACAATTCACACTACTAATATTATAAGCGCGAAAAGGAGATGGCTAAGTACAGTATGGGCACCGGGAGGGACCACGCCCCTACCGTGGCCGGGGGGCATCGTCGGTGGTGGTGATCGGGGGAGGTATTGTAGCCTCCCCCGAGGAGGGCTCCCCTGTATCGGCGGGTGAGCGGAGGCTGGGGGTTCTCGGAAGTAGCTTGGTGTTCCCGGGGGCTCCCTACATGCCTGAGGAAGGCCATCCCAGAGGTTTTTAGTGGGTAGGCCTCCCCCTTCTGGGGAGGAGAGCCCCACATAACCGCCGGCTCGCTACAGCCGGGGTATCTAACTTAATGCATTTTCCACAGGGGGAACAAAAAAAAATAGTACAGTATGGGCAATTGTCCTTGCAATGTATAAATACTGGATGTAGTTGCATCGAATGCTGGGTACCTGAAAGTTAATATGTGATATAGAAAAAGTTCCATGAACTTTTCATATTATTACAATCTTGAAAAACATATCATATAAACTCCTACGATATTATGGTCGCAAAACTACAACTAGAGAATTTGCTATGAACTTTAGGTAGGCATTTTAGTTCAGATAAAATAACTGGGTAATTACTATTGTAGTGAATGATGGATACCTATATATTGAAGAATGTCGACTTTAATACATGATTGTGATTAAAATACGCAAGACCATTATTTAATATGTATATCCATATCGAGTTATGTGCTCAAGTTTCGTTACGCATTTGAAGTCGGCAAGTAGGCACAAAACACAATAGGTCCGATTAGAAAAGCAGGGTTAGTATTAAAATCAAAAATCAAGTGATATCGCAACGAAAAATCGAACAAACAAAAGTCGTATAAAATCTGACATTGACATCTAACATTTTTAAAGTGCTGTGAATAAACTTTCAATACAATAACATCGATTAGGAAATCGATATATCGTGTGAAAAAAAAATACTTATTTGTTGTTAATTGTTTTCTACGATTAACATTAATTAAACATTTCTGTACAGAAAATATTTTATTTGATAAAACAAAAAGTTTAATCCGCTATGTCCGTATATATCGATTATTTTGTATATTGACCGAACCTACAATAATCGATTACCTCGTTTAAATGTCATCACTATTCAAGTCCGGAAAATAGGAAAACAAGTTTATTTAATTATTTTTATTTAATTATTTTTTCACGAAAGTTCTAGGAAAATAATAATCATGTAACAATACATCAATCTAATATATATAAATCTCATGTCACAATGTTTGTGCTCAATGAACTACTTAACCGATTATAATAAAATTCGCACACCATGTGCAGTTCGATCCAACTTGAGAGATAGGATAGTTTAAATCTCAAATTACATCATCATCATCATCATCATCATCATCATCAATTTTAAAAATTCTTTCACCAATAGAAAGCCACATTATTGCGGAGTGTCATCATCATCATCATCATCATCATCAGCGGACGGCGCGCGATGGCTTCGGGTTTAATTCAGTTCGCTTTCGTGCTCGCTTCGGGGATTATTAATATTATGCCCAACGAAGTGGGCGCGGGTCAGCTAGTGAATATATAAAAATTACGAGGCAGTGTGATATATTTATACGTACATGTTAAGGGCAGTCGTTTAGCCATCTCCTTTGTATGTAATGCGAGGATATTAGTTACTCTTACACATAAAAATTGCTGAATAGATTTTAATGAAATCTTAGAGTAATATAGAGTATACATCAGAACAACACATAGATTACTATTTATAAATAGACTAGCTTTCCGCCCGCGGCTTCGCCCGCGTTATATTCGAATTTCGCACAGGAAGGATATGTTCTCCGTCGGTAAAATTATCTTATTTCCTTCCTTAGGTCCTCGGGTTTTACGATTGGTATATACGGGGTTATACTATCTGTGTATAAAATTTTATTTAAATCGGTTCAGTGGTTTTTACAATACTGCCATACAACCTTTCACCCCCTCCTTTCAACCCTTTACAGCCCTTTTCTGCTTTTAAAGGTAGCCTCTGTCCTGTCTCAGCCTCTAGACTATTCTGTGTGCCAAAAAATTTCATTTAAATCGGTCAGTAGTTTTAACAATATTTCCATACAACCTATTATCCCTCCTTTCAACCTTTTACAACCCTTTACAACCTCTTGTTAACGCCTATGAACGCGCCGGGAGCCGCTCGAATGAAGAAGCGTGAATGCAGCGTTAACCCTACCTGCGAACGTGTCTATATAAACTCTTAAGATGGCGGATTTTCTCTCTTTGCCAACGGGTCACCAACTACAGCGCACGGAGGCGCGCCTCCGTCCCCCCCCCCATACAAAGAAGATCGTTCGTATCATAAATTATTGTAAATTGCGAAGTAAAATCATCAACCGCAAGATTTTCTTTTCTTTTCAACCACATCTAGTAGAAGAATCCCCAACAAATTGGTCCTTCAGCCGGATTACATCAAGACAAGAACAAAGAATATTCGGGAGAGGTTTTCTACACGTGGCGTTTACAAGAAAAGAAATGCATACATAACCATTTCGATCGAGTGGCCTACGTTACATACGCAAGAAGCTTAATCAAGGAATTTGACAAAGGAAGCGAATACGCAATTGCAGCCTGGACAACATTATCATCTGGGTATTTGTGAGTTCGTTCCATTATCCTTTCTCATTAATTCCTACCCATCCATTTATCCATACATCCATACATATCCACACACCAACCATCCATTTATCCATTCAAATTCATTATACATGAAGTGTTAATAGTTCTTTTTTTTCTTCGCATATTTCCGGCATTCGGCGGTGACGCCGTGTCATGCTCAGCGGCGCGGCGTAGTTGTGTTGCGCCGGCGTCCCCTGGTTCGGCCGCCGCCATCTTGTCGTGGCGCAGCGCCCGGCTACCTCGGCGGGTCACCGCGTGCTTCTTTCTTGCCTAGTTCTGCACGCAGCATCATTTAAAGAGACTGTATCACTTAATCATACTGCCTTAACTACATTATCAATTTAGTTTTCATTTTTTGAGTTTCTTTAATTTTTTATTAAATTAATATGGCCTCTAATTTAAAGGATCTTGTGAAAAAACGTGCCTCTTATAAAGCAAAATTAACATTGTTTGAAAAATATTTAAATTTAATCAGTACTTGTGAAAAGCCTAGCACAATTCAACTAAATGAATTAAGCATTAGACTCAGTAAAGTTGAAGAGTGGTATAATGAGTATGATGCCATACAGATGAATGTAGAATCTTTATTGGAAATTTCAGACGGCGACTGTGATTCAGAATACAACGAACGTGAAAGCTTCGAGTCTCAGTACTTCGCTGCAGTTGCCAGAGCCCGGGGCTTGGTCGCCGGATCGGCCTCTGCACTGCGCAGCAGCTCATCAGATACAGGTTCTGTTCTCGCACCAGGTGGGCCAAGCACAAACATAAAATTACCAACCATACACTTACCTACCTTTTCTGGGCGATATGAAAACTGGTTAGAATTTCATGATACATATCTTTCTCTTGTTCATTCGAATAGTAACATATCCAAAATTAGTAAATTTCATTACTTGCGAGCTTCATTGACAGGCAAGGCTGCGAACGTTATCACTTCTTTAGATTTTTCTGAACATAATTATGACACAGCTTGGTCATTATTATGTGAAAGATATCATAATAAAAAACTGCTCATTAATAATCACATACAAGCATTATTCGATACAGAGCAAATTACAAAGGAATCATCCAGTGCTTTAAGAAATTTGACAGACATTATTAACAAAAATCTTAATGCACTGATTGCACTTGACATTAATACACATAATTGGGATATTCTAATAATTCACATGATGTCCAATAAACTAGACAGCATTACTAGTAGAAATTGGAAAGAATACATAAACACACATAAAGATTTACCTACTTTACAAAACTTTCTTGAATTCATTAAAAACCGTGCTGAGTTATTAGAAACCCTCGATCACAATACACACACATTACATTCTAAGCGTAGGCACAGTGAGCCTTCACATATGAAGCCTCGTGCCTTCATTTCTGTAAACAAATCACATTCATGCCCCTTTTGTAAAGAAGCTCATCCTATTTACTTATGTAATAAATTTAAATCATTATCAGTTGCAGCAAAAATTAATAATGTTAAAAAACTTAAGCTTTGTTTTAATTGTTTGCGACAGGGGCACGATATCAAGTCGTGTCGTTTGGGACCTTGTAGAGTTTGTTCAAAACAACACAACACACTATTACACACAGATGACAGGCAGGACGTGCTCCCAGTTTCTTCTCAAAATTTGGCATCTCAAAATAAAGATATTTCATCAGTTGATCTGAACTCTCAGGATTCAAAGCCTCAAAATGACAATGTCGTTCTATCGTCCATTAACACCCAGGCAGTGTTGCTTTCAACTGCTGTTATCTATGTTTACGACAGTGTTGGAAACAAACACAGTGTCCGAGCTTTGCTTGATAATGGTAGCACTTCGAATTTTATAAGTGAGAAAAACTTTGTCGTAAGCTTAAAATTCCAATTCAAAATATATCCATTACAGTGGAAGGGTTAAGTCGTAAATCAATATGTTTAGATAAATGTTGTAACTTGACCATGTCGTCACGAACCGAGTCTTATGAGTCCGACATTAGTTGTTTCATAGTACCACAAATAACTCAACTGTTACCTACTACACGTTTCGATATCTCACACTTCAATATTTCAAAAACCATTCAGTTAGCTGATCCATTATTTTATGTTCCCGCTGAGATAGATCTTTTATTGAACGCAGATGTTTTTTGGAATATATTAGGTACACAATTTATTAAATTAGGTAAAGGTAAGCCCATTCTATCTGAAACCAAATTAGGTTGGTTAGTATCTGGTGCTATATTTTCGCAATACAAATGCAATTTAAATACAGTCCACTGCAATTTTGCAAATGATATTCATCTAGAAAAGCAGTTAGATAGGTTTTTTGAATTAGAAACAATTTCTTTGCCCCGCACATTTACCAAGGAAGAAAATGAATGTGAACAACATTTCATACAAACAACAACACGTCAAGCCGATGGAAGTTTTGTTGTAAATATTCCTTTAAAACACTCTCCAGAAATATTAGGTGATTCTTATGATCAGGCTGCGAGTAGGTTTCAATCTTTAGAACGCAAATTTAAGCGAGATCCTAAATTCAAAGAAATGTATTCTGCCTTTATGCAGGAATATATTGATCTGGGGCATATGACTTTAAATAGTGAGACTTCAAACTCAGTAAAACATTCATATTTCTTGCCACACCACGGAATCATTAGAGATTCGAGTTTAACTACCAAGTTAAGAGTAGTTTTTGATGCCTCAGCCCCTACAACAACACAAATATCGTTCAACGATATTCAACGTGTAGGCCCAGTAGTACAGGATAGTTTACTAGACATTTTGATCAGGTTTCGACAACACAAGTTCATTGTCACCGCAGACTGTGAAAAAATGTATCGTTGTGTAAAGGTAGCGCCAGAACAAAGATGTTTGCAACAAGTTTTATGGCGTTTTGAACATACACAAAGGTTAGATTCTTACAAACTTAACACAGTAACATATGGAACTGCATCAGCTCCGTATCTTGCTACTCGTTGTCTTGTACAGTTAGGCAGGGAATGCACTAACAAAGTTGTAGGTGAAACAATAATTCATGATATGTACATTGATGACTATATCACAGGGTTAGATAAGGAAAACGATCTTTTACAGTTGTGTTATGTGTCATAAATGAGCTGAAAAAGGGTCAATTTAATTTGAGAAAATGGCGATCTAACAGTGAATACATCCTAACAAATATACAACATGATGAAAATGATAGTGATATGCACAAATTAGTTCATGATAATAATGCTAAAATCTTAGGTTTGTGTTGGTCGTCCAAATCAGATACACTCCATTTTACCACCCTGAAGGATCTTCCTAGTGATAAGTTGTGTAAGAGAACTGTACTATCTGTAATAGGGCAGATTTTTGATCCACTAGGACTCGTAAATCCTTGTATTCTACCAGCTAAATTATTGCTGCAAGAACTATGGGCTACCAAAATAGCATGGGACGAACCTTTGCCCATTAAGTTTTTAGACAAATGGACACATTTTCTTACTTCTCTTGTACAGCTTAACACCATTAGCATACCAAGACATGCCTTATGTGACACACCAGTACGCATTGAAATTCACACATTTAGTGATGCTTCTCAACATGCTTACAGTGCATGTGTTTATTTACGCTGCATCAATGTAAATAATAAAATTATTATAAATTTAGTTTTAGCAAAGAGTAAAGTAGTCCCATTAAAGGGGATGACAACACCCAGATTGGAACTTTGTGGAGCTTTATTGGCCGTTCGTTTAGCTCAAACTGTAAAAAACGCATTACGAATGAAAATACACAGCTGGCGGTTTTGGTGCGACTCCACAGTAGTTTTAGGATGGATAAGAACTCCAAAATCAAACCTTAAATTGTTTGTTTGTAATAGAATTAACGAAATTACTGATATAACTAGTGCTCAAGATTGGAGTTATGTGCCAACACACAAAAACCCAGCTGATATTGGGTCTCGAGGCAGTAATGCCACTCAATTACAGGGTTCGAATCTGTGGTGGAATGGTCCAGATTTTTTAACTCAACCTGAGACACAGTGGCCAATGCAACCTAATTATACAACTTTATTTGATTTACCTGAAACTAAAATCCAATGTACTCTTGTACATGATGAGTTAAATTTCATAAACAAATATTCAAATTATGGTAAATTACAGCGTGTGGTTGCATATTTATTACGTTTTAAACATAATTGTCTCTGTCCGAATAACAAATATAGTGGCTTTTTAAAGGTATCAGAATTAAATGCAGCTACTTTATTGTTATGTAAAATCATTCAACTTGATAAGTTTTCTAATGAATATTCCAACTTAAATAACAACATTAAAATGAAACTATCATCAATTTTAAATTTAAATCCATTTATTTCTCATGAAGAAATAATTAGAGTAGGCGGTAGATTGTCAAACTCTAATTATACATATTCCACAAAACATCCAATATTAATTCATGCTTCGCATCACATTTCACAATTGCTTTTTAGGCACTATCATAAGTTATTATTGCATGCTGGACCTCAACTCATGCTCGCAACAATCAGACATAAATTCTGGGTGATAGGTGGTCGTAACCTTGCCAGGAAAGTAACCCATGAATGTCATACATGCTGTAGATTTGCTGGAAAATCTATCCAACCGATAATGGCTGATTTACCTAAAGACAGAATACATAGTGATTTTCCATTTAGTCATACAGCGGTTGACTATGCGGGACCGATTCTAATCGCCAACAGAAGGGGTAGGGGATGTAAACTCATAAAGTCATATATTTGCATTTTTGTGTGCCTGGTTGTGAGAGCAGTGCATGTTGAACTGGTGACTGACCTGAGTACAGAAGCTTTCATGGCAGCTTTAAATCGTTTTGTTTCACGTAGAGGTCAGCCTGATGTTTTGTACTCTGATAATGGTACAAACTTTGTAGGAGCATTTAATGAACTGTCAAAATTTTTAAAATATAAAAATAATGAGATTAGTAGATGCGCTGCAGAACAGGCAATTCGTTTCAAATTTTCCCCTGCTTACAGCCCTCATTTTAACGGGTTAGCCGAAGGTGCTGTCAAGTCAGTTAAATTTCATTTAAAAAGAGTTCTTTCATTGGCTCATTTAACTTATGAAGAAATGAATACAGTTTTGATTCAAATAGAGGGTATCCTTAATAGTCGCCCTTTAACTCCATTATCCTCAGATCCTAATGACTTAATTCCGTTGACTCCCATGCATTTCCTTATTGGACGAACTATGACACTTTTACCTAGTAATGATACTCAGATTGATCTCCAAAAGGAAAATAGAATTTGCACATTGCCTCGATATCAGCGAGCTCGTGCTCTCGCTGCCCATTTTTGGAAGAGATATACAAATGAATTCCTTTCAGAATTGCAGAAACGAGCAAAATGGCTTCGCAGCAATGGTGAACTGCACAACGGAGACATGGTGGCTGTGAAGGATGATCGTCTCCCACCCAATCGATGGCTGCTTGGTCGCATTATCCAGCTGCATCCAAGCCCGGATGGCATATGCAGAGTTGCTGATGTGAAGACCACGTCAGGAATCCTGAGACGAGCCTACAATCGACTATGCCTGTTACCTGTATCTTTGGACCATGCTGTTCCAACACGGGGAGCCTGTTAACGCCTATGAACGCGCCGGGAGCCGCTCGAATGAAGAAGCGTGAATGCAGCGTTAACCCTACCTGCGAACGTGTCTATATAAACTCTTAAGATGGCGGATTTTCTCTCTTTGCCAACGGGTCACCTACTACAGCGCACGGAGGCGCGCCTCCGTCCCCCCCCCCATACAAAGAAGATCGTTCGTATCATAAATTATTGTAAATTGCGAAGTAAAATCATCAACCGCAAGATTTTCTTTTCTTTTCAACCACATCTAGTAGAAGAATCCCCAACACTCTTTTGCATGAAAAAGTAGCCTATGTCCTTTCTCAGGCTCTAGACTATCTGTGTACCAAATTTCATTAAAATCGGTTCAGTAGTTTTGGCGTGAAAGTGGAACAGACAGACAGACAGACAGAGTTACTTTCGCATTTATAATATTAGTATGGACTAGTATGGATTGTATAAATGGGCTAGTTGACAAAATTTGGAAATTCGTTTAAAACGATAGTTTTGTATCTATTTTACCCCTAATATATATTATTTTTAGAAAAATAGGCCTTTCTCATAAGTATTTTGCTTTTTACACGCTTTTTATTGACTTACTCTGTCCGTTTGTTTGTTTGTTTGTCATGATCAAATCTTGTAATCGATTTTTCGACCACTTCTACTGCTCCAATCGAGCTCAAATTTTTTTTACATGTGTATTCTAGATGACAATACAATATTCAATCATTTTCGAATCATAAAAATACATAATTATGTTGTAATAAATTAAAAACTTTTTAATATGAGAATTGGTTCAATGAAGCAAACAGATAGAATTTGATATAATGCATATGTTTAATTCTAATACTACATTTTCTGAACAATTATGTACATTTCTTTATGTTTGTTATAATAATCAAGAGACTAAAAAGTAGTAAATAAAAAAAAAATTAAAAAAACTTTTTAAAAAAACACGCTTTTTACGCAAAGACTAAAAAACGTTTGAAAAAACTTTTGTTTGTTATAAAGACTAAAAACATTTGATCTAAAAAGTAGTAAATAAAAAAAAAATTAAAAAAACTTTTTAAAAAAACACGCTTTTATTAAAAAGACTAAAAACGATCTAAAAACTTGAAAATAAAAATAAAGTCACGCTTTTAGAAAATTTGGGTACATATCAAGAAAAATTTCTGATAACAAAAAGAAATGTAACTCAAAAATTTGTCTATAAAATTTACCAAATTAGTCCAAGAACTCAATGACTATAAAAGCGTGGGGTGTAAATGTTAAGACCATTAAATGAGTAATGTTTAATTTTGAACACCCCACGCTTTTATAGTCATTGAGTTCTTGGACTAATTTGCTAAATTTTATAGACAAATTTTTGAGTTACATTTCTTTTTGTCATCAGAAATTTTTCTTGATATGTACCCAAATTTTCTAAAAGCGTGACTTTATTTTTATTTTCAAGTTTTTAGATCGGTTTTTAGTCTTTTTAATAAAAGCGTGTTTTTTTAAAAAGTTTTTTTTAATTTTTTTTAGAAATGAACTTCTAATTGACTTCGAAAAAGGCCAAGACTGTCATGGCGTCCTGAATGACGTCACTCCTCGCGAAACAATCGAATTTATTTATGTCAGTCCACGAGATCATTATAATAAATAATGAATCCCTCTTATTATAAATACTGTATAGTGCCCCAATGTAAACGATGCACAAAATATATATAGAAAATCTATGTTTGTTGCAAAAATTTCCCAAGCATAACGGCGTCAATTTTTGACAAATTACTGCTGTTTGCTTTGGTAAATCCTGATTCCATGGCAAATGTCTGTGTCTTTTAAGATTAAACTTAAAACAAACTGTATTAATTTAACAATAGTCTCTGAAAACAAATTGTATCAAAATAACCTGTTCAGTGTTCAACAGCACAGATTAGATAGAAGATGTACAGCTACACTACAACCGGTGTTTCGCGAGGCGTGACGTCACGCTTCTCTGATTGGTGTTTAATGTCACGTGATTAAATAAGTAATTTTGCCGATTTTAATTTCCAAAATATTAGTAATCTTATATTTTTCAAATAAAAAAAGTTGTTTTTTGTTTACTACATATCATGACTAATCATTAGAAACTCTAAGCAATCCGATTCATTGTTAGTGGAAACAGGCCTAATAGGCCTGTTTCTGACGATAAGTGTCAAGTAGGAAGCGCGGGCAACAGTCAGTTTCTTTATAAAGTGTGGTCTGTGTTACATATATTACTGTTATACATTATTACTGTAAGGTTTCATTAAAATCCATCCAGTAGTTTTTACATGAAAGAGTAACAATCATTCGTCCGTCAATACAAATATTCGCGTCTATAATGTTAGTAGGATTTGTTGCGATTATGAATCCACTCAAAGCCTTATCGAATGTTAAGCAGGTAAGAACTTCTAATCGAACGACTACGAAACTTGTTCAATGCGATAATTAGGGACGCCACTGGTGGAACCCTTCACAAAGGAGCTCCAAACAAAAAGGACAATGAGCTCGTTAGAGCAGAATTTTTGCCAGGACCCCCCGTCCCCCCATTTCACGATCGAGTTGGAGAGACTACCGGGTAAGGAATGCTAATTGTGAATTGCATTATGCTGAGTTGCGAGGTGCATGTTTTTAAGTTTTTTGCAAGTCAGCAGAGAATTAAAATAAATTTAATCAAAATATATACAGTGATTTTATTGCGTTTAAATATGTTATTACTATGCAGATAATGTAGTATAATTGTACTAGAATTAAGATTCTATTAAATATGCGATGTAATAATAAATTCAACTCATTAATATAATTATAAGAATTTATAAACGTAGATAATTTGTTTTCTATCTATATAAATATCTAAAGGACATAAACAAAGTTCCATATTTATATATTCTAGATAATTTTATTTCAAAAATAGTAAAATAAAATAAAGTTGAATATTTTATAGATAATTAAATTAATCTTGTCTTCGACTTACTCATATCTGTCAAGTTTCCATTATCAATTGAATTTCAATCTAATAGTAAGCATTTAGAGTTCAATGTCAATTGGAATACTTTGACAGATTTGGGTAGATCGATATAGAGCTAACAGTGATGTGGCCCTCCCCCTTTTAAATTTCATCATCATCATCATCATCATCTCCGCCTATCACCGTCCACTGTTCGACATAGACCTCTCCAGTCGATTTCCAGCGCGACCGGTCTATTGCCACCTGCATCCAACGAGACCCGGCGATTTTCACTATTTTATTTTAAATTTGGTTATTAAAAATTATAAATAGTAGATGACTAGGTATATAATATATAAAATATATTTAAGCAGATAGAGTACACAAAACAACGCGTTAGGGTAACATGAGACTGCTCTTATGTTGTTCGTAATAGGAGCTGTATTCATTAAAAAAAGTAATATTTGATGTGCTACTAACAGTAATAAAAGATATAGAAATTAATCAGTCAATTGAGAGCAAATATATGTCGAGTTACTACTAATTAAATATGTTAATAATAATAACGATAGTCGAATTTCGAGTTTTATTTCATTTATTAAGTTATAATAAACCTTCAAAGTTATTTAAGATGGCAGCAGGAACAGTTATTTTTGACCTTCAAATAATACATTTTTAGCTTTTCTACAATCATTTTTGGTTTATTAATAAATAATTTGAATTTAAAAAAAAATATTCAGTAGTCGAGTTTTATGAAATTTTCACCTTGCTGTCTTTGAAGGCCGCTTTAAGCCAAAGTAGCCCTATTAAGTCCTTCTTTTTTTAAATGATTATGAATGCAGAGAGTCTAGAGAAGTTTTTACACATACTTAGAAACCATGAATTCGCCTGTTTAGATTTTTGATTTAAAGATGAATTTTTAAGTAATTATTCACTAACATTCAAATTTTGACTTTACACTACTGTTTTCTAAATTTCCACTAAAGTTACGAAGCTGATTATTTTGGACATAAAAGAAGCACTAAAGGTGATTCAGTAGCAAAAAGAAAAACATTAAAATATGTTCTACTTTATTTAATTTAAAAATTTTAAGTTATTTGGATGAAAATTTTCTAAAAGCCAGAAAAAAAATTATTACTCGAAAACTACGAATAATCGCGGAACATACATGGGGGTGATTCGGGTACTCCAAGAGGTGCTCTAACTCTGGACTTACGCTTGACACTATTTCTTGGGACACCCTGTATAAAATTGATTGCTATTTATTTTGTTAATACAAATCCCTACTAATATTAAAATCGCGAGTCTGTAAGAATGCGTGGATGTTTGTTGCTCTTTCAAGTAAATTAAACTATAATGAAACTTTGCAATAATATAGATCATACATCAAAATAACACAATTTATAAAGATATACGTTACGCTAATATAAGCTATTCGAAATACTAATCCTGCGCAAACAAAGTCGCCGGCACCAGCTTGTTATTAATAATGCTAGCGACCCGCCCCGGTTTCGCACGGGTGCAATGAAAAAATGGTTATGGTGGGTTTATCCCTAAGAGATAGACATATACCATCGCGGGCATTTTTTTGCATTTTGTTGAACTTTTTAAGGTGGACTATTGTAGTACATTATTTTGGTCTATCTCGTAGGGTTCAGCCAGCGTTTTTGCAATATAAGCGCAAAAAAACGTGCTTATTTACAACATCACATTAGTAACCTCTAAATTTATCAATGTTTCTCTACTATATTATGCATGTATTATACATATAAACCTTCCTTAAGAATCACTCTATCTATTAAAAATAACAGCATCAAAATACGTTGCGCAGTTTTAAAGATCTAACCATACCTAGGGACGGACAGACGGCAGATAGCGACTTTGTTTTAGTTTTATTTAATATCATTGAATATAGTGATTTATATTGATAATTAATATTACATTAAAAATTACAGGTAATTAAAAAGTATCACTGAAATCTCTGGTATAACTTACAATTATTTGGTAGCTCAGAATTTCCTGATACACACGTACATCACATAACTTTATTGATGAACACACAAAAGTAATTTAGTGAACACCCAAAAAACATGAACAGCCACTGAAAAAATTTTTATGTCACAGCACAATTCACACAATCATCGGTGAAAACGTGATCTCGTTTCACAACGATTCTCCAAATACTAGATATTCTGGAATAACGGCGCGTGGGCAGCTGGGACTAACAATAAAAACACTCGCCTGTTTCCTCTGCGAATGATAAGCGTGGTATCAGCCCGCAGGATGTCCGCGATGATAGCACTGACCGGCCAGTTTGATGAACACATCTTTGTTATTTATGAATAGACTGATTAGAAATAATGAGTGCTACAGTTCACGAAATTACCGCTAAGCGAACAGACGAGCTGAAGGCGAGCTTATTATTAGCTTAGCCAAAATTTTCGTTTATCGTTTTGTTCAGTTTGTAATAATTTATACTTTTGATCCGGTATTGTTATAACATGGTCGTTTATTTTGTCACATAAATGTTGATATATTTCATTTAGATTACCGCTTATTAGATTAGATTGCCGCTTTTTAATTGGTACATACATATATATTTATATATTTTAAAATATTAATTACTATTGCAATTACTTTATTTGAATTGAAAGAATAACATACTATTTACCTACTTATTTTTATTTAAGTATTATATTTTATAGATACTTTACTGAATATATTTTAATAATTATGTTATTAGTAGAGATCGGATAATCGGATGCATATTTACCTAAAGTTAATTTTTGGCTCACAAATTATGGAAGCGGCTTTTTAAAATACATTTTGTTAAATAAAAATCCCGGGAAAATACGGGACTGCAAATTTAACGTAGTGATATTGTTTGAAAATTACTAAATTAGCACGTGTTATTTATTTTCAAAAGACCGAGACTCCGGGTTCATTTATATAACTATGCATACGTATTTACTTGAAGTTTAGTTTCAGTTCCCCGTGCGATTTATGAATGTACGATTTATTACATGAAGAGTGTTATACGAAAGTAGTGAGCTAGTTTGACTAAAACAATAATCAATTAAATAATTGAATAAAAAAACAGAAATGGTGCCCGGGCGTAATTCCGCAATCCCGGGATTTTTATTTAACAAAACAATAAAAAGCCGTTTCCATACTTTGTCTTAAACTAACTTTAGGTAAATATGCATCCGATTATCCGATCTCTAGTTATTAGTTAGTTCCATATTTATTGATAGTTAAAATTCGAATAAATTTATTTTCTGGATGTAAGTAAAGTATTAGGATGGTAAGTAATAATATTACTCAAAAGAAAGGTTATTTTTATACATTTTTAATTTGACAGCATCCTTATAAGAGCTTACAGAAAGCCATGTTTCACAGTATTATTTTGAAACTTGTGTCGCTATTTTTACTGTTTCTCTTATTGATATGTATTCTACCCAATTTTAAAGATTTAAATAAGTCCATCATTTCGCCTTTAGAACAAAATTTTGTTTTGTTTATTTCACACAATAAATGCATCGCTTCAGTTTCACCGTCACCCGTTTCTATTAACCAGTATCGTGTTTCAATTTCTATTATTGCTTTATCAGTAGATATTGTTTTGTATTTGTCGCCATGAGCGATGTGACGTCAGATGTCAGCCGCGTTCCGCATATTTTTATATTCAATATCTAAAAGAGCATTCCACGCGTTATGCGTCTCTTGGCATGGTTCATATTAGAAATTTCTAGTTCCATACTCCCATTCTGTTCCATTCTAAAAATGATCTTGGATTAATATTGCACAATCAAACTTGATTCTTAACACTGCACTGCTGAATGGAAAACGTGTAAATCACGTTTTCCATTCATCGAAACACAAACACATAATTTAAATAAAACATGAAGTTATCTATTTTGACAAGAGATGAAATAGTGAGTCCCTTTAAAAAGTTTCCTCAACTAAATTATGTTACAAACAACAAAGTGAGTCCCCAAAAATAGTGAACTCATAAATATACGATTGGCATGTTGCTTACATAGCAGAATCACGTCGCCTTGAGTAAGGAGTAACCCCCAAAAGAATCTAGTGAAAACATTCGACAAATAAGCGCCGTATCCTTCCGCACGTATTGTTGGCTTCTCGTTATTCAGAAAAGAAACTACAGTTTGAATCCGAAAAGTTGCATAAACGAGCTTACAAACCTGGAGTCCCGTAGGAAAAGTTACGGTCATATAACACAAGATCAACAGACATCACTTTAAAAATATATGAAGACAGTTTTGTGACTGGATTTTAGCCGTTGTTTGTAGAATATAATCCTTAACCTCGATTTGGCCATTTGATCACAGCAAACAAAAGAACCTTTTTGCTGGCATGTAAATCAATGCGGCTCCTCAGAGTTCTACCTTCGTATATAATATTCTAAACACGGTGCCCGGCGTTAAGGCAAACGTAGAAATTTGTCACATGAGCGATGGTTCACCTACGTGTTTCGCCGTCCAAATCCCAAATATAATCCTCCGCTGTGCAAATAAAACACACCTTTATTACTTTAAAGAGAAAAGCTTGAATCCAGCGAATATTCCTTCGAGGATTTCATATTTTATACGCGCATGAACAGGGATTATCGCGCGAATTTATATCTTAGCGCTGTAATCGAAGGGATCAGTTTAGGCCGCGTGTTCTGTCTGTCTCCGGACAGAGTTGTAGTTACGCCGAGTGCGACTGTATGATTTTATGCCAGCAAAAGTAAAGAAGGTTGACAAATAGGTCGGGCGTGCCGATGTTCGGCTTTATTAAAATTAAAATGTTCAATCGCGACATTAATAAAAGGCGGTAAGGTCGGGAATCGGTAGCAACCCGCCGTCATATTTACAGCGGAAGCGGGGATAAACCGAACATTTTTATTATGGCCGCAATAGTTTATTGCATCTTGAACTTAAACATTAAAAACAATCTCCGCTGATGTTGATTTACTGGGTATAGTTTTAGGATCCAGAAATAAATGCAGAGTATATAATGGATTAACGACAGTTTCTTCTCTGTTGACTTTTTAGTGAAAACGACATTCTATGAATTGTCTAAAATATTTTTCGGCGATCGTATTAAAGCCGTAAACAAAAATATGTTTCTTATTCAGCAAACAAAACTTCGGTGCTCGTACAATTGATTGAACCGTAAAATATCGTGGAAGGGAAGACTTGCGAAAATAAAATGTGCGATAAATCTGTCAATGGTAGGCAAAACAGCCGAGGCAAAGGGTCCATCCGCAGCCGTAATTCACAACTTAGCCGTAATTTTACTGACAATTTATTCCATGAACTGTAGTTGTCAAATGCTGACGTTCGCGTAGCTAGAGAATAAATGATAGACAAAAGAGAGGCTGAAGACAGCAATGTTAGGTATTGTGGTCACGTAGCACGCGAGACTCGGCAGAGGCGCAATCTTCGAAGAAAGAATTACATTTATATAAAAGACGAGGAAATATCAAGTAATTCAATGCATGGAGACGATGAGTCGTATGCGATAAAAAAAGACAAGTGATATCCTTGAAATTAATAATAAAATGAAAGACGATTCCGTAAATATATTATGTTTTCAATTTGCAACATTTATACTGGAAGATTCTTCTCGTTTTAATAAAAAATTATAGCAATTTGTTCACAACTCACTAAAGCTTCAATTTTTATTTATTATAGTTTTTACAAATGACATCTTTTGTAGGATTTGACGAATGAGCTTCAGTAGACAACGACATTATCAAATTCACTCTATAAATATTGTACTTTGACAAGATAATATCAAATGACGACAGCTGATGAAATCAATGTCCCGGGGGAACAATCACCCACAAACCATAAGCACGCAACAATCAACCCAATGATTGCGAATCATCAGAACTAGATCCGAAAATCCGCACAGTGAATGTTTGTTTTTGATTTTTGTCTAACGAGACAATGGGGAAATGATGAGGACTATGCCGTACGTCGCCTTTGGGACTTCACCCCACACTGTCACTACCACCCCGCGTTCAAGTGTCGAACGAATACTTACCTTAATTTGAAAGCGGCAGAATTCAAGTTCATTCGAAAAATGTTAGCACAAAGGATGTTCTATAGCTGGCGCTTTCACATATGGCGTCAAACGGGCTACGACGAGTGACGGCACGCCACTCGAGGGACTAGGATTGGCCTCAGTACTCCACAGGACGTCCACTATATCAAGCAGAGCTCGGCCTTTTAAAATTGGATTTGATTCATGTTTAAGTGACAGTTTCGATTTCTTACCATAATTAATGGTTCGCTCAATTTGAAAAAAATTGTCTGACACTGAATTTCAATACTTGCGTAAGCAGCTGCGTGGAAGTCAAGGGTTATTGCCGTAGCAACACCATCAAACACGCCCCCATAAATCACCAGTAATGAGCTGGAAAATTAATAGAACATCGGATACTAAATTAGTAGATTAGTTTCGTCTAACCGAAGACCGATTCGATCCGCTTATGTGCCACTAATTAGGCGCTTGTTGTTTACCTTTGTAATGTTGTAACATCAAAGTGGGATCTGGGTGAACCCGCAGTGAGTTCTGAAGTGCTGTGGTAGATCCTGAGCTCCAACTTAGTGATTTATTTACGTTGTTGAGTATTGATCGACGTTGTATGGAACTGGCACCGTTCGGGGAGAATTCGTAGCGAAATTCAGGTCAAGTGGATGGAACTCCCATATCGTTTGTTTGTATAAATAATCTTATTGAATACGTTGAGTTTTTATTTTAGTAGGTATCGTATAATATATATTTGAGTTGAGTCACAGAAAATATGTTTAAAGGGACTGCATTAAATTTTGTAAGTTAGTGAAAAAAGTAGCTAACAGGTGCAAAATATATTGAAGTAAATTACAATTTCGCTGATGTGCTATTAAAAGTTTCAATAGAACCAGTAACAAGACGCATCGCTGATATCAGCTATAAATAAATATGATATGATGAGACTGCGCATTAATTTTTCAAACCAAGCCTTCATTCAGAGATGTCGAGAGCGTGCGTACATTAGCAAAGCGGCGAGTGAAACGTGGCATTATAAACAATTGATAGACCCAAAATAAGAAGTATTATTTTTCGGAGTACTCGGCAAAGGTACAATCAGTAACATGTCAAGTTTTATACTGCAGTAGGAAAAACACCACTATTATTAGCTAGATAAAGTGCAAGCAGTACATCGTAGCTAAGTGTCGTCGACGTAGTTTTCTCAAGCTATAAATGAAAATCAGCGTTTTGCTCATGTCTCATGAGAAAATATTGGACGATGAATTATGGCCGACTGGAATGTTACGTGTGTTATAATTCTGTTTTTTTATTTAGTCTGTTTGTATAAAGCTTTGTTTGTTTGTTTTTCATTAATTATGTGTTTGTGTATGTATGTATACAAAATAAACACTCTCTCTATCTATAAATGAAAGTAGTCTCGTTACAATTGAATGTAAATGAAAGCATGATACTTAGTATTCTTCACTTCGAAGGCTTTCACCGTCTTAGCCTGACATTATCGTGATCATGCCATTGGCTGATTTTAATTCTAGAAAAGCTATAAAGCGAAAACTATTACGGGACAAAATATCGTCCGGGTCATTCGAGGGGTAAGGTCAAGTCATAAGTTTCGCTAGATGGTGCTTATTACATTAGTTGATTGGTTTTGTTATTTACCGTTCGCCGTAAATATACTTTATATAGATTTTGGATAAAGCTGAAATAAAATAGTGCAATTTATAAATTTTCCTTCCGTTATTACTTTATTACAAGTGTTAGGAATACTTGAATCATGAATGATTTAGTTATTTAAGGTTAGTGTGTTGCTGCTTAATACTTTATATAGTCATTTGCTTCATTCTACTAATATTATAATTGCGAAAATGGATGGATGTTGGTTATTCTTTCAGGTAAATACTACTGAATGGATTTCAATGAAACCTTACAATAATATCGCACTATTCCTGGAAAAAGGAAGTAAGTGATTTTCACCTACTTTTCAGGAGCTTAAAAAAACTGTCCTATATTTTTATTATGAGATCTAGAAAAAAGTATCGCAGGTCACAGTTGCCTTCAACTACACGTGTTATTTAATTTAGGAACAGATTGATGTACTTCGAGATAATCTAAAAAAACACGGTTACTTCTTTATTCCACGAAACGCATCGCATATTTGCAGGGGTAACTACAATTATTGCTTTTTAGTTATGTATTTTGAAATATATGAACTAATTTAACTCTACTTACGGCTTTGCACTCTCCTATATTTCATTATAATCTAGAGTTGTAAGTATAATCACGTTGTTGTTTATTGGAAAATCCTTTTTTGTACATAGAGTAATTAGAATTACACAATAGTCCTAAATTGTAAAACAAAGAAACAATACATTATGTATAATTGCGTTATAGATTTTTTTTTGTAAATCTTCTTTTAAAATTTACGTAAACATAATTATGACTTAATCAGCGGGATAATTATAAAACGAATAAATGTAAATATGCATACCCCTATTTTATGCTGGAATTTTATATTTATTAAGGTCGCAAAATTTTTGTATTTTTGCATTTATTCCTTCATTTTTGTAAATAGCTTCACGAGATTTTGACAGAAGGTGTAAACCATGATGCTCGCTTTATCTATACATATAATAAGACAGTAAAAATATTTTGTCTGTACATTTTGTATTTTTGACTGAAATGGATAGAGGGGCACTTAAATAGATTATTAGAAAGCAAAAAAATTTTTTGGAATTTTTTGTCTGTCTGTCTGTATGTATGTTCACGTTTATCTCCGAAAGTACTGAACCGATTTGCTTGAAACTTTCACTATTTGCTTTGTTTTAACTCAGAATAATATCTAAGCTTTGTTTCATCAAAATCGGTTCATTAAAAAAAAAGTTATCGTCATTTTAATGAACTCAAATAAATAAAACTGGAGTGTCATCTGTGAAAATTGAAGACGGTGAAATTTTAATCAAAAGTACTGTGAAAATAGTATTTGTGGAAAAGCTCATTGTTTTGTGCCATACTATACATACATACATACTAATATTATAAATGCGAAAGTAACTCTGTCTGTCTGTCTGTCTGTTCCGCTTTCACACCAAAACTACTGAACCGATTTAAATGAAATTTGGTACACAGATAGTCTGGAGCCTGAGAAAGGACATAGGCTACTTTTTCATGCAAAAAAGGTTGTAAAGGGTTGTAAAAGGTTGAAAGGAGGGATTATTGGTTGTATGGAAATATTGTTAAAACTACTGAACCGATTTAAATGAAATTTGGTACACAGATAGTCTGGAGCCTGAGAAAGGACATAGGCTACTTTTTCATGCAAAAAAGGTTGTAAAGGGTTGTAAAAGGTTGAAAGGAGGGATTATTGGTTGTATGGAAATATTGTTAAAACTACTGAACCGATTTAAATGAAATTTGGTACACAGATAGTCTAGAGGCTGAGAAAGGACAGAGGCTACCTTTTAAAGCAGAAAAGGGTTGTAAAATGTTGAAAGGAGGGGGTGAAAAGTTGTATGGCAGTATTGTTAAAACATATCCTTCCTGTGGGAAATTCGAATATAACGCGGGCGAAGCCGCGGGCGGAAAGCTAGTTTACGTAATAAAACATTTTCGACGCAAGTTTAGTTACGACTTTTTTACACGGGTAGTGCGATATAGATTAATCAAAATAATGCACTAAATATTGTACACATTGAAAAGGTCTATCGAAAACTCCGCGATGGTATATGTCTATCTCTTATCGATATTCTGCAATAACATTATTTTTACCTGCTTTTATATTAGCTTCACTTGTAACTATGTAAGAAAATCTTGGAATCTTAATTTGACACAATTCCCGGTCTCCGATTGAGCTAGTTTTGCATGCACGTGTAAGTCGGATGGCAATGCATGGTTATGTGTGTGACGTCATTCTAAATCCAACGTGGCGGCATTACCAAGATGGCGGATCAATTATTTTTAATGCACCCCTACAATATGGGTATCAAATGAAAGGGCTTGCAAAGAACACCTCGATTAATAATGCGACGTCACTCTTTATTCAATATGGCGGATTAAAAGTAAAAAAGAAATTAAATACAAGCTTTTATTAAAAGCGCTAAAAGACCAAATAAACTTTTACATATAAAAGCTTGTCGTCAAAAGTATTCTATAAGTAAGTAAATCTCGCGACAAGCTTTTATATGTACAAGTTTATTTTGTTCTTTTTAGCGCATTTAATAAAAGCTTGTATTTAAAAAAAAATACTTTTAATTAATTACAATAATATAGCACATAGACTTCTAATTATAAATATATATGCTACACTAATATAAGCTACTTGAACTACTAATCTTGCGTAGACGAAGTCGCGGGTACCAGTTAGTTTAAAATATCTACATACATGATAATATATTAGCTGTTCTCACGTTAGGAGAAGTAGACACTGTTTAATAAATACCCATATTTCACTAGTTTTTTTTAATCTCAGTGTAACAGTTCTTATTGAATCTTTCCGCACACTTCATAGATATGTCTTTTCAGTAAATTTCGTTAGTCGACTCTTACGACATTAAAGGGAGAAGAGGGAGCGATGACATACGTAACACAAGACATTACACACATAATTTAACGACAATTTTTTTTTTCGTACTTAGAAGTGCACACTTTAAGTTCGATCATTACGCAAAGACGTATAGACTCAAAATTTATGGAATTAGCAAAGATAATGTCAATACGCATATATGTTTATATATCTCGTACGTAATATGCTAATCGCAATCTCCTGAATTCCAAAGGACCAATCCGAACACTCCATACTGAAAAAGATATCATTAGTGTGGGAGACATTTTCGAAGGTTTGCGGTACCGCACTAACACTGTGACCCTAGCATCCGACAATTAATTGACCCGATCTGACCCGCCTGGGCTCACCAATTAGTTCAATTATTTACCTCCGGCTTCGCTGTGCAATTTGATAGGTTACCAATTTAAATACGTAATCTTAGGAACTATTCTTTGATCCAATGCTTTATTAAATGAATGAGCATTAATTATTCAATAATTAGTAGTTTCATTCTTGTTGTTGTCCTGGCTTTGTCTGGAGTATATTATGATTCGAGCCTTTGGAATAGGTTGCACTTTGAGATGGATTAATTACGTCGGATATCGGACCGTTTTTACATTCACTGTCATCATCATCCTCTTGCCCATTTTCCATTATCTGGGGTCGGCGCAGAAGATCTTTTTCTTTCATTCCTCTCTATCAGCCGTCATTTCCTTTCATTCTTATATCATTCTTCACACAATCGATCCATCTTTTATTCGGCCTTCCTCTGCCCGTGTATCCCTCCACTTTCATATTCAACATTCGTTTTGTGACATGACTTTCATCCCTCCGCCTCACATGTCCAAACCATGCTAATCTACTTCCTCTCACTTTTTCTACCACTGGCGCTACTTTCAGGTTTCCTCTTAATAATAAAATAATTACAGCAAGAACAGATTGAATTCCAGCAATGAAGTTTCACTTGAGATCGCTATACAAAATTGAATCGATTCGTGTGCAAAAAAAATATACAAGATCTTTAATCGTCTCTACACATACAGATATATGAGTTTATGACTCTGTCTAACATTTCTAGTACCCAGATTGATTCATCAGTTAATTGCTACGCGAAAAACTAAATTGAATCGTTTCGTATCCAAAAAAATTGTGCATAATCTTTAATCGTCTCTACATATATAAATGAGTTTATGACTCTATCTGACATTTTTAGTAACCAGATTGATTCATCAGTTAATTACTATGCGACAAAGTATATATATATACATATATTAACAAGTTTTTTTTCCTCAGGAGAGGAAGGCTGAGAATCCTCATATGGAGCACGAAACGTACCCAGGATACCCCCGCAACGTCAAGTATGACGGAGCAAGTATGTCGGACTCCACGCGACCGGAACGGTCCGGCCACGTGACCAACCGACTAAACTCAGCCTGTGCCTAAGTTCTAAGAACCATATAGGCAATTTTTTTTTTTTATGTGATAGGGGGCAAACGAGCAGACAGATCACCCGATGGTAAGCAATTACCGCCGCCCATAAACGCCCGCAACACCAGAGGAGTCACAAGTGCGTTGCCGGCCTTTTAAATGGGAGTACGCTCTTTTCTTGAAGGTTTGGATATCGTAACGCCTCGGAAACACTGCAGGCGACAATTCATTCCACAGTTTAGCTGTGCGAGGCAGAAAGTTTCTAGAGAAACGCACAGTGGTGGACTGCCAAGTATTGAGATGGTGAGGATGGAAGGTTTGTCGCGTAGAACGATGTCGGAAAGTAGTTGCAGGGATTAGTCCAAATAATTCCTCTGAGCATTCTCCGTAGTAAATGCGATAGAGTATGCAGAGAGAAGCAAATCGTGAGAGCGACCGAATTTTAACAAGTAACTTCTATTTTTAGATATAGTAAGTGTCCATCATATGTCACCATACTACCACGTACTCTGGTCATTCATAAAAAGCATTTCATCATATACGTCTATGTACTAAGCGTTGATAATACCAAGAGAATAGTCTACGCCGGTGGCGCCATAAACTTGATTGTGCTAAGGAAAATAAAATTCACAAACCAGCTTAACTTGATCCGTTCGAGTGTATGCCGGCCTATAAAGATGTATATCCTTAGGGTATCAGGGTTCGACCGGCAGAGTACGTGGGCGCCGAGTGGTGCTTTTAGCAATCCGACTTATTTTAACGTTGACATTTATTTTAGGTTCGTATTGACATAGATTCAGACCGGA
Source organism: Scirpophaga incertulas (assembly GCA_036419045.1). Classification (NCBI taxonomy): domain Eukaryota; kingdom Metazoa; phylum Arthropoda; class Insecta; order Lepidoptera; family Crambidae; genus Scirpophaga; species Scirpophaga incertulas. Next base: position 417,120 of record CM071637.1, read on the forward strand.
ATTGAATATGAGAGCGTGTGTATTTTCGGCGTAGCATTCGCGATTTGTCTCATTAATATTCAGAAGATACACCAAGAATACTGTAAACTATTTTTGTTAAATATGTTGGAACATTTTCTTACACAAACTTATATGATAAGTATATTTATAAACCTACGGAAAGAATTGTAATACTGATTACATAATCAAATCTCTTTCCTATTTTTACTGTTGCTTTCTATGCTCATTTTAGTGTGATACTTACAAAGATTGCAGTCTTTAAAAATATGACCATTAGGTTCATTTTTGGTTTGTTTCTAAGTACCGTTCTCACCTTTACATATCCTGTCCTTGCCCAATCCTTTATAATCCAAACACGCCAGCTTAACATAACGAATGGTTTGAATACATTGATCTATAAACTTCCAGAACCTTGAATCCTCTACTTATGTAAATATATCTTCCATCAAACTTCTTGTGTTGTTCTCGATTTATTTATCAGTCTAGAAAGCGCGCACCAAAATTTGAAAATAATTTGGAATAATGTTATTTTTGGCTAATGTTATTTTTGACATTTGTATCTGTATAAAACTTCTCGTTTGTTTGTATTACATTTGTCATGTGTGCGTGTGTGTGTGTTTGTAGACTAAATAAAGATTTTATCTTTTATTTATCTACCTAAATATTAAGCCAATAGTAAATTGCATTGATGATAAAACAGAAAATCTGTCAAAGCTTACACATATATACCGAGCACACGAACCTATACGGAAATAGGTGCGACCGAACTGGCTGAAAAAAAAAAACCACGCCGTCCAACAATAAAAATTAAACACACAAAAAAACGAAACGCCCCGTTCTAAATTTACATACACCAAAATTGTCATAAATATTAAATCAAGCGTGAGTAGGAACGGCAGTCGACTAAAAGCACACTAAAAACCTTTGTTTCGTTGTTTTAAGCAATAAACGAATATCCCGGAGCCGTTGGGAAGATACAAACGGAAAGCTACATACTTAAGTTTAGAGAGATGATGGAAGAATAAAGTGCTGAATTGTTTAACATTTCTTACAGTTGCTGTATTGTTTATGTTCGGTATTGATGTTGTTATTATTATAGATTTAAAGAATACAATTTGATTGGAACAATAAATTTTGAGAGCGGAAAATAGGTTTTTTTTATTTATTTTAAGAACAATTATGAAAACAAATTCCGATCGAGTGGTTACTACACCGGTTTCAAGGTGTCGCCATCTCTGAGGATCCGCGTTCGAATTTCGGTGGAGGCAGATGTTTGTATGACGAATACGAGCATTTGCACCTTAGTTATGCTTATTAATAAATATTTCTATCAAAAATATAATGGATAATATATGTATGTCTATCCCTAACTCTAGATCCCATAACACAAGCCTTACAGAGCTTACTTTGGACTAGGCTAATTGATGTACCGCGGGTCGCCGGCGCGGCGGGCGCGAGGAAGTCGCGACTGCTACGGCGACCCGGGATGGACCACGCCCCTTCCGTGGCCGGGGGCGTCGTCGGTGGAGGAGACCGGGGAGGTAGTGTAGCCTCCCCTGAGGAGGGCTCCCCTCTAGGCAGGGGAGCAGAGGCTGGGGGTACCCGGAGGTGGCTTGGTGTTCCCGGGGGCTCCCTACATGCCTGAGGAAGGCCATCCCTGAGGTTTTTAGTGGGTAGGCCTCCCCCTTCTGGAGAGGAGAGCCCCACATAACCGCCGGCTCGCCACAGCCGGGGTATGCAATTTAATGCATTTTCCTCAGGGAAACAAAAAAAAAAAAAACGCAAATTGATGTAAGAGAAAAGAAAAGCTTCGTAGTGTCAGAAAAAAAAACAAATAGGATTGTCTCTACAATCACCGCTGTATTTGATGGATATAGATTTGTGAAAATATACAAAGAGAAAATCATAGCAATATTACATTTACAGCAGGTAGATATTTTGACAAATTAAGAATTGTATGTGTTAGATAGATAGCTAGTTGTGCATTCTACAAGACACAGGTGGCCTATGCCGGTTCGGTACTGCGACCAACTGATTGGAAGTTCGACTCCTTTCTTATCTAAGGTGACAGAAATTGAAAGAAGTCCGTTGCTGATGCGACTAGTTCAAAACAATTGACAGTTCCATAATGTATAATAACCACTTTTATTAGTTCGCTCTCATACAATATAGAGAATAATCTACAAGTTTCTTTGTATTCTCCGACTCTCGATCGTTCCCGTAACCTATGAGGGCGACACAGTTTGTTACCTATTGTATATTAAATAATAAAGTTATCTAATATATTAGTATATTATAACGGGTTATATTAATATAAATTATGGGAATGACATCTATCAAATGAGCCTTTTTCACAATCTAAGGTCGTTTTGACAGATGTCAATCCAATAATTTATCTGTAAAAATCATAACTATAAAATTTTGACAGATAAGCTACGGGGATGACATCTGTCAAAATGTACTTCTTAAATGGTTAAGACTTTATAACTTTTTAAGCCACAGATATTGATGTTAATTTATTTATTAATATTTCTTCAATGACCTGTAAAAAACCTCCCTCTGTAGACTTGTGAACCAATGGCGTAGCATCTTTGATATTCAAAAGTGTTGTTGAAGTGTTGTGTTCATCAATATTATCCCCAAGAAAATCAACCACAATTGAGTGAGAACTAAATCCATGTCAAGTCGGCATAGCTAATTATTAGAACAATCATCATAAAGCGAGATAGTTAGTACGCAAGAGTATTATTCCCATAACGCTTGGCTGCAATAAAGATATCTTTATGTCTTCATTTCTTCTAAAATAGAACATCCATATGGTTGGATAGTGAAATCGTCTTATGGCGTTTAAGTGCCCCTAGCGCAGTGTTATGGACATATGTACAGACAGACACAGTTCTTCGGCTATAAATTATTCCGGTTCTAACTGTGTAACGGTAATTAACTTCTGACATTTCCTGGACTAATTGCTGCGTATAGCACCAGGCGATTTGGAAAATATTTTCTCTGATATTAAAATATTGATTTTTTTCTTCGGTTCTAACGTGATTCGATCTGTTTTACGACTGAATAAGGTAGTTTATTCAGTGACTAGCCACACTATGAGCAGTGAATATATATCTATATGTATATTACTTTAGGTACAGTTGCTATACATTGATTATTTATTAAACGCAAACGACAAATCTATATACATATGTTAAATAAATAGCAACGTATACTATCAAATGTTTTGACATTTGATAGTATACATCGCTGTTTATAATTAACAGACACACCGATAATTGTTATTTAATTACTGTACAATAAAACTTTACGATAAAGACGTTCGTACTGGTCCCTGCTAGTTTCATGTCTATTTTTGTAGTAACTTAGCTTAATTTTAAATTGATCCAAGAAATGTTTATTACTGACCAAAGAATATTGGTTAGAATCTATATAATGATGGTACAGACGTAATTAGACTTGTCTTTAATAATTTAATACTCCATATGTCTATTAATGTGTAATAAAAAGATGAATTTATTGATTTCGGCCGTTTTCAATAACCTATCTAAGATCAAAGATAAATTGCTATCTCCGATTAGCAGTAAGCTGTTATCTATCTGTAGTCTGCGTTTCACAATCCAAGATACGAGCTATCTATCTTTGTCTAACTAAGGATAGCTTTATGCCCTCTCGTCTATCCAAGCCCTGTAGAACGTTTTGTTCGTTGCTAACCATAAAGCTTTAGTACGTTTAAAACATATGTACAATTTATTGATGTATTTTATATTTAAATATTATGTTGTAAAAAGTGCATACAATGTTAGTGTAATTGATAAAAAAATCTTAGAACGTCATTTTCACTTTATTTGCTGGTGTTCTTTATAAAAATCATAGAACGAAACGTTTATAAATGACAAGTGATGTCATTCGAACATTACTGACAGATAATTTGTTGCCGCCAATTTGTGTGTATTACATGTTTTTGATATAAAATATAAGCAAAAGTGGAAAAAATGAGTTCTGTAAGTATCTGGATTTACGATACTTTTGCAATTCGTTCAAGGTTATAATAGACTGCTTTTCTTTCAGTCAACGAAAGCAGCACCTATGACTAAAGATGAGACAATGCATCTAGTACACATTGCAGCGATTCGAAATCGGTATCAATGTCACTGTCTTCATCACACTCTATTATCATATTCATTATTGTTTCTGTGTAATTATCTGTGTAGTAACTATATTTGTCACTTTTAACTGTTTGTGTTCCAAATAAAATAAAATAAAATAAATAAATAAAATTAATTCCATATCACTATCATCACTACTGTAGTTCTCCATTATGTAATTTAAGTTATAATGTTATTATAGTTAATTTTTTCGAAGCCTGTGTTTTTATCCACCGATATTGACAGATAGCCAAATGTCGTCACTAGAGATAGCTCCGCCTATCGGAGAGTAAGTTGAAACTTTTTTGAAATGCAGTTACGTCAGATTTGTATGAGCGTCCCTATCTCTAGTAAGCTATCCGTCCTCCCGACGATGGACAGGTAACTTCGGTAGGCGATGCTATCCATCAGTAGGTTATTGAAACGCAAGTTAGGGCATAAGGATAGATTTTACTATCTTTAGTAGCAAAAACAAAGGATAGATAGGTTATTGAAAACGGCCGTTAAAAGATTAAGGACCATAGAGTAAAGAGGTAACGAAACGTCACTTATAAAACGTTGCTAATGTCATAACATTATTAACGTAAACAAGTATCACGTACAAAATATCCATAAGTCAATATACTATATTTCATATTTTAATAGGTCCCAGCTTTACTTACCGATCGTCTTTAAGTAATAGTAGCAAGTATAATTTATCTTGTTATAATTGTTATTTATTTTATATATAGAAAAGAAGCACTTTTGAAGTTAAATAGTATTTGATTTGGCAACAAATTACGCGACGGTGGTTCTGGCGCCACTGTTGCTGACTAAATGAAAATGAAAAGGCGGGAATATAATAAAGTATGTAAAGTAAAATCGTCACTAGACACAGGCAGTTCGTGAAATAGTTTCATTACAATCTATAGTACCCAATTCTATACATTTGTACATTTTTATCTTCATAATCATATGTACAATTCGAACAATCTATTTTTCGGGACAGTCTCTCGAGTACATCTTCAGTATGCATAGCTGTCAGATCGACTATATTTATATATGTATATACGATAACAATCTAGAACTGCAGCCATTTGCACGTAATAACATGCCGCGCTCGGAGATGTGTGCACAAAGCGAGCGCTCTTATCAAAATGTCAGGAAAAATGTGATCTGCTGGTGCTCTGCCGTCCATGTGTACTACCGACTTGGGACCGATTCCGGGTAGATTACCCGACTTCGCGGCTCCCGCCTTATTTTTACGCTTTCGATATTCGAAATTACCGCCATCTTTATTGCCCGAGCGATGGCGGCTGTCGACTCGGTAGAGAATACAACTTACTGTTCGCTATATGTATACCTACTCTGTATCTCTTGGTTACTATTATGTAATGGAAAGTGACTTCATGAATTATCAATATTGAAGTCATTTACCAAATTGACGACTATGTATCTATTTAATACAGGGAAAAAACAGCCCTTGCTGAGTTTCTTGCCGGTTCTTCTCAGTACAAAGTCTCCCGCCGTAGATTTGCAAACCGATGGCGTTGCTTTCGACTTTCACAAGTGCTTGTAACAGCGCAGACTGAATAAATGATTTTGAATTTGAATTTTTTGAATTTGAATTACTGCTGCAGTCAATTTTAATGATGTAGACATAACTTTATTTGCAACCATGACACACAAATACAATAACACATTATCACAAAGACATAATTTATTTTACATATCATGTGCCTCAGCATCAAACAGCAAACGTCTTTCATCTCCTTCGTATGGAATTCCATTATCAAATTAAATAGTGAGATATATTAAAAAAAATCCGTGAATTTTGTAATTCGAATAAACGTATTCAGAAACGGCAAATTAAAAAAAATATTAAGAGGTAGGGCAAACGAAAACTATATTATAGAATGTATTAAGCGACAAGGTAAACGACAAAATGTATTAAGAAATATATTGAGAGGTAGGGTAAACGAAAAAATGCTTAAATACTTATGAGGTCTCTACAACAATGTACTAATAAATCAAAATTGCTTTATTATTATTAAGTCAAGTAAGAATGTACTCGTTATTAATTTTAATAAAAATCCAAAGCCAATTTATGTGGACGATTCTGTATTCTTTATGAATTTGACTAATTTAGAGAATGAAATTAGATAGATTATATAAAGATATAAAACATTTATATAAATAAAACTTTGTAATGCCTGTTCTATCAGTGTAGGCTATGTAAAACGTTCTACATCATAATATAGCTCCAGTAAAATGTAACGAAATCCTTTACAGTTCCCACGGTCTCAAAAAGGTAGTAGCGCAAAGTGCACACTGCATGCTCTCACATCGTTCAATTTCTCCAAAATGATACCGCATTTTCCAACACGCACTGAGCAGATGACTTTGTGAGGAGGTCAAATAGAATTTCATATGCAAAGTAGCCTCTGTAGCGGGCTTTCTATGAAACCCTGTGCCAAAGTATAAAACAGTCACAAAATGAACAACAACAGGCCAAAGCCTATGCGACTTTGTATCGCCCGCCTCTATAAAATATTTTCAATAGCAAGCGAAATTGGTCAAAAATGACTTCTCAACAAGATTATCTGGGAAACGTCGGCCACGCGAGCGGTTCTAAGCGTTATTGTAAAGTCTTAAGGTGCTTTTTTACAAGCTCCAATAAGAGAGCGCCACTTCGAGGTACGCTTACTGTTCTTAAAATATATATTTTTCGTGAGAGATTTATAAGGATGTAAATTGCTAAATTTTTACATTTTAGTCTTTAGTAATCCCCTTTTTTGGTGGGAGACGTATTATATTCTTATCGTGTTACAGCTAGGCAGGTGCTATAGTTTACAGGTCGTCGATTTCTCAAACCCTCGTAGATAGATGACACATACCCACGTTACCCGCAATGTTGGCTGGAGTTCATGTTTGATAAGAGCTTTTACGTACAACGTGAGTTATTTTAACAAATGGCTCTCACAATGTGGGTATCTGTCCTAAAAGGGATAAACATAAGAAATGATGATAAAAGAAATGAGGTTATTAAATACCTAGTTATAATTCAGCATTTTCACGTTGCGTTTATGTATTAGATTCAGTTGGATCTTGTAGCATAGGGATACTTTACTAGAGCTTTGCTAGTGGTTGCTGAATTTAATTTGAAATTAATAAATCGCTTAAAATCCCTATTTTTACAAGCTTTTATTTAGTTTCACCTGTCCCGTTGTCTGTCGTTCTGTAATCAAATCTTGCAACTTAAATTTGATACACTTCCCGGTTTCCGATTGAGCTGAAATTTGGTATACACGTTTAGTTCGGATGACAATGCATGATTAACTGTGTGACGTCATTCTAAATCCAACATGACGACGTATCCAATATAGCGGACCAATTATATTTAATGCACTCCTACAATATGGCTATCAAATAAAAGGGCTTGAAAAGAACACCTCGGTAAATAATGTGACGTCACTCTTAATCCAATATGGCGGACTTTCCCAAGATGGCGCACCAATTATTTATAATGCACCCCTACAATATGGGTATCAAATGAAAGGGTTTACTAAGCTTGGTTTTTTAGTCGGAAAATAAATTAAAAGTAAAAAAATCCTTTTTTAAAAACAAGCCTTTATTAAATGCGCTAAAAAGAACAAAATAAACGTTTAATACATATAAAAGCTTGTCATTAAAAATATTCTATAAGTAAATCTCGCGACAAGCTTTTATATGTATTAAATGTTTATTTTGTTCTTTTTCGCGCATTTAATAAAAGCTTGTTTTTAAAAAAGGATTTTTTTACTTTTAATTTTTAGATATTATAGAATCAAAAGATTATAAGTATGGATGTTTGTTACTTTTTCACGTAAAAACTACTAAATGGATTTTAATGAAACTTTCTCAATAATATAGCTTATATATCAGAATAACATATAGGCTTCATTTTATGGCACGTTACAAAAAACACAGTTTATTGAGTCAGTCAACAAATTATTTTAATGTCACACACAACTAACACACTCCATCTATAAATTGAAAAACAACCAAAAATCTAATCAATTTAGTACCGCTAAGTAGAGTACGCATAGATTATAAAAGTAGGACAGAGAAAAAATAACTTCGTCAACAATAGGACGCCAATTAAATGAAATATAATAATGCGATGTCTACAAGAGAGCGCCAGCGTACAGTAAACCTAATAACGTAATATTTATTGATACAAATGGCCCAGAAATAAACAAGGATTCAGCGGCTTCTTTCGTTATTACCTGTGAATGGACTGTTTATTATAAGAACGGATTCGTGAAAGCAGAACTAACACGCCGACATGATTTAATCATATATTCCGTAATAATGAATGATTTCGATAAATGGGATTGAGATATATGAACAACTATAAGGTAAGTATTTAAAATTTTAACGATAAACTAACTAAAATTTCCACTGAACTGTATTTAGTCGAATGCAAAGTAAAGGTTGTATGTTCCTAATAGATTTTCGCATAAAAAAAAAACAAAATAATCTTTATGATTCAACATAGACCTTTACAGGCACTTATTGACGTCAACAGACAAAACAAAAAAACAAAGCTTAAAAAAAAAAACAAAAACCTTGTCCGTACGAACGAATAAGGAAAAAAAAGAAAAAAATTTACGCGACACCTGTTCGGAAATTGCGAGAGCCTTCTCGAGAAGAACAGGCAAGAAACTCTGAGGTCTATTTTTTATCTCCTCTTTACAATGTTAATAATTACAATAATATAATATAAAAATACAATATAGTATAAGATACAATCATACCTAATACGATTACAGTCGTATTTATGTTTACATACAAAAATAATACAATATTATAAATAATGTTGTTACCAAACATGGCTCTATGAATAGTGTCCCTATTCCCAAATACTGTGATCATTTAGATAGTCACTTACTTTATAATAACGTTTACTCATGAGTGTCTTTTTGATATGGATTTTAAATTTATATAAAGGCAAATCAATGACACCTTGCGGAAGTTTGTTAAACATAAGATATCCATTTCCCCAAGAACGAACAGCTAGTTTTATGGAAGCTGAACATTGGAAGCATAGTTTCATATAGTCATAAAAATTACAAAGATATCGCAAAAGTATTTAATATGTAGTATTTATAAATTAAAACGTAATAACCAAGTCAAAATAAACTGTCTTCGAACAACTTTACTCTTTTAATAATAAAGTACCTTTTGAAGTAAAAAACCGTTTGACGTCAAAATACCTTTTGACGTAAATAAGACGTAAATAGAACGGAAAAGTGAATTCGTTTTCGATACATATTTTTTTATCAATTATTACAAGTAAATTATTAATGGGATCCGTTAGGAAAAGATGCGATGGCGGTCCCCTACGATCCGGGAAAGGTCACGAGGAGCAAAACGCTGAGACATCCTCGGGACGCTTTGGCTCCGAGATAAAATGAGTCCTTACTGAAATCCTCTTATGAAGGGTTGAATTTACTCTTCAGCCCATGTACATCGATGTTCAGAGATATAGCCTCACATAAATTGTCATTATTGCCAAACCAATCGTACTTTCCATAAAATGCTGATGCTTCTCGGGGGATACGTACGAAAGTTTTTCAATTCAAGATGATTTGTTTGCTTTTGATCAGATATGAATATGTGGAATCTGTACGAGTATAATTTATTGCTTGTTCGCATATTTGTTTCTTGATTTGGCAATATTTTGGATTTTTATTACTATTTAATAATAATAATGTAATAATTTTAAATATAAATAAATTTAAACACGTTAACGATGTAGCAAAATTATATTAAGTGCCGTATCAGATGTGTATGACATGGACAGTGACGATTTGACAGAAAATAAAAATGGCGTCCCGAAAATGTATTTTCTAACTTTTACATCCATACTAATATTATAAATGCGAAAGTAACTCTGTCTGTCTGTCTGTTCCACTTTCACGCCAAAACTACTGAACCGATTTTAGTGAAATTTGGTACACAGATAGTCTAGAGCCTGAAAAGGACATAGGCTACCTTTTAAAGCAGAAAAGGGCTGTAAAGGGCAGTAAGGAGTAGCAGGATTTAAATAAAATTTTATACACAGATAGTATACCCCGTATATACCAATCGTAAAACCCGAGGACTCAAGGAAGGAAATAAGATAATTTTACCGTCGGAAAACATGTCCTTCCTGTGGGAAATTCGAATATAACGCGGGCGAAGCCGCGGGCGGAAAGCTAGTTCTATATATATTTTCGGTATATTTAAATAAGCATTGCACCCATGCGAAGCCGGGGCGGGTCGCTAGTAGTTTTCTAAATGAAAACGTCTGTACATATAACGAATGGATTTTATCGGGTTACGTTCGCGGTTGGCGCGGCCTAGGATTGTGGTCAGTTTAGCTGGTGCATTGTACACGGTACTCGATCATTAGCCGTATTCGATAATACACCTTGTGTCCGCAGACGGGTCGATTCGATACGTGATGTAGTAGCAGGTATCGAATTACTAAAAACAGTCGTCGGTTATTTTTATTCCGTTACTAACAATATATGTGAAATTGTACAAATGAATGAACAAATAAACTAGCGAGCAAAGTTTCGGGTCGTTTAGAAAAACTTCGATAATTCGTGAAGTGTGCATAGTATGGGTTTGAAATAAAAGTATGTTTGTAGTTTCCGAAATCAAATTTGCTTGCCTATAAAATTATGTCAGTATTACAAAATATTGTTAAGTAGGTAATGTCTATTTTTCAAATATGGTTTGTAATCGCAGCATTGTTTTGACAATCACACAAATCGTCAATAAAATCCATATCTGTTATGTTTTAGCTGCCAAATAAATTACTAGGCTTACTAATATAACATATTGATGTATCTTCAAAAGTAATAAGCGAGGGTATACTGTTGGTTCTACAATATTTCTCAGTTAAAAGAGTACTCCTATTATATACAGTATTTAAAAAAAGTAATCTAACCAATACTATATATTAATAAGTATATACGACTGTGCATATATACACACCTTTTGTGTTTTAATAAGAAATTTGGTTGCATTTTAAGCATGTCCTCAAATTAAATTCTCAGTTAGATTGTCTGAAAAAAATATCTATTATAAACTACATGATTTATATTTGTCTTATTTGTTTTTTAGACAAGCCATTTTCTGAACAGGATGAGTAGGTTTCAATTATTTCTCCTTCTTTATATGCAAGTAAGTTTAAATTTGTTTTGACGTCGATAATTGTGTATTAAGGCACATTGAATTAAGATTATGATAGCTCTAAAACAAATATAGAGTATTGCAAAAACAAACTAAAAACATATACTGCAATACCCGCTCCATATATCTCGGTAACGGATAAAAACAAAATCAAAGGCAAACTTTCACCGTTGCGTTGGCTACCAGGCTGGGAGCTACTGCATTAGTCGTAGAACTTCGCGCGACAGAGTTAAAAGCGCCTAAAAGCATTTAGTCATTTGTACACCGCAATCTCATCGGCCAAGGCCCAAATTTTACATCAGTAAAAAGGGTCATAAAACGAAATCGACTCTGATGGGAAAATCAATAGGACACTCCGAGCCGAAATGTCAACTCAGCGCGAAGTTACTCCATTCCCTTTGTAATTTACTCACTCGTAATGCAAATCTCCCATAAATTGTCAATAGAGGCGCTTCGGTAGTTTGCGATAGTTTCTTCGTTGGGCCGTGACGATTTATGGTGGAAGTTTTAGATGGAAAAAGTTGGTAATCCTGTCTTTCTGCGCGTCCCTGGACGGAGTCCTTAGGTGCCCGGTCAATTGAGTTAATGCTAATGTTAAAAAATTAAATTACGTTTATTAGCAGGATTGCTAGGAAATCAGGAATAATTACTGTAGCTGCAGTATAAATTCTGGTACAGTTGAATAAATATAAAAAAAAATATGTAGAAAATTACTTTTAATTATTCTGTATAAGTAATGGGTACTTCTGGAATAGGCAATGCACTATAATGTTTCGCCACATCTGCGGCCTAGTGTCTAGGCACTATACAATCGCAGCTGTTTAGCCCCCGTAACATACTAACACGATATGATGAAGCACTGTCAAAATACATAGGAAAAATTTCAAGATGGCGGCTATATCGCTTGATAAACATTTTATTATATCTTGTTTCGTTGCTCATGTTACGGAGACACGAGGCAGATATTTAGTTTTAGTCCTGACTCCTAAGTCCTGAATCTGGTAACCTGCAACCGTTTTTCACCCACAAAAATCGACATTGTAAATACTAATTTAGCTTAATACGAGTATACTGTTTCTAAAACTTTATTTCATTATTTAAACTCCAGGTAAACATATATTCATATTTTAATTTTACTAATAACATACGCGTTTCGGACGAATAATAATGGAGTCTGACAGTGACTAACTAGTAATGACATTCTACAAAGCGGCATTTCTTTTTGCACCATTAACGAAGATATCTTAATAACCCAATTTATGGAATTAAGTAATTATGTATTAATTTTAAGTCGAATCTTCTATATTATCATGTTCTCAATTTTAAATTTTGAAAATAAAACATTCTGGAACTCTCAAATTAAGGAAAGGGTGAAATTCTTATTCTTCTTTTTAAAAATATTCTCAAATTGAAGACTTATGCGGGAGACGAAGTTAATAATTCACAAAAAAACTCAAAACTTCTTAATTTTTTAGAGATCACCAATGCAATACAGATAAGTATCTGCTGTGTTTAATTGTAACTACCCTCCCTCATCGGCCGTAAAAAACCTCAGACAATCTTCACGTAACTTGATACACAGACACCCAATAGCTTAAGAGGGTTTCAAGGCGTTTATCTCAATTCAATTACAGGCTCCCTGGGGATATTTGCCAAATCAATTAACAATGCCACAAAGATTACCCCAGTACGAAGATTACCGGTCAATTTAAAATTAATTAATATTTTGATGATTATCACTTAAAATGGTTGCTTGAGAAGTGCGTATTGCCTTTAACATATTTAATAGATGTAAAAGCGTTTTCAAATATATAATTTAACTAATTTCTGTTCTATCACAGCCTATATACAACCCTACCGAGGGGAAAGTACCTAAGTGCTTAGAGCGATTAGGCCACTGACTCTCAAAGTGGTCTGCATCCATCCCTAGGGGTCTATGACAACTTGCAAGAGGTCTACGTCAGCGAAATAAAAATTTGGAGCCCATGATATAAAAACGGAGGTCCACGACAATGGATCTCAACATACACTGATAGTACCTATTTTCATACATTATTATCATATTATCTTCCAATATAAAGACATTTATAGGAAACTAGCTTTCTGCCCGCGGCTTCGCCCGCGTGGATTTCGGGATTGGGTGTATAGAGGGTTAAGGGTCATAGCTTTTGCCCACGGCTACATATACGCGGAAGTCGGTTTATGGTGCGAAGATTTTATCGCGCTTCCCGTGGGACTATCCGTTTTTCCGAGATAAAAAATGCCGCAAAACTCCTCAAGAATCACTCTATCTATTGATGAAAACCGCATAAAAATCTGTGCAGTAGTTTTTGAGCGAAGCCTTTATTGCGCACCGTGGGATCTGTCGATTTTTCCGGATAAAAAAGTAGCCTATGTTACTCGGGGAGAATGTAGCTTCCAAAGGTGAAAGAATTTTTGAAATCGGTCCAGTAGTTTAAGCGTGAAGAGGTAACAAACAAACAAACAAATAATCTATTGATGAAAACCGCATAAAAATCTGTGCAGTAGTTTTTGAGCGAAGCCTTTATTGCGCATCCCGTGGGATCTGTCGATTTTTCCGGGATAAAAAGTAGCCTATGTTACTCGGGGAGAATGTAGCTTCCAAAGGTGAAAGAATTTTTGAAATCGGTCCGGTAGTTTAAGCGTGAAGAGGTAACAAACAAACAAACAAACAAACAAATAAACAAACAAACAAACAAACACACTTTCGCATTTATAATATTAGTTGGGATAGGCATTTAATATCAGGTAAGTAGGAGGTCTATCCAAAACCGAAGAAAATGACAAAGGGTCTACGACACAAAAAAGTTTGGAAACCTCTGATATAGATAAATTGTATGTCGTATAAATTAAACCAATGCACCTTTGAAGAACGCTTGCCTTATATTAAAGTTTTAACGCTCATCCATCCTCAACGCGGCGCAGATTGGTTGTTTTCAATTTTGTCGGTCGCTTTGAAATACGAAAACCGTGATTCCGTCGGTAGACGACGGCTTTCGTTGCTAATTTGGATGGTTTGGCATTAAATATTGGTTCAGAGTTGTGTGTTAATTTAATTTTGTCTGTTGTTCTGCGTGTATTAACTTTTTTAATAATAAACTTGCGATCTTTATTGTTTGTTTTTTATCTGATGATAGATGTATATGGATGACGCGAAGGTTTAGATTTCTTTGTCATGTTGCAACATGTTGAATCAATTTTAGCCAAAACATATTTAGATGTTCTGATGTTCTAGTGATTTGAATAGTTTGAAAAGGATATCATTCTATACATACTCCCACCTCTTTCCTATGACAATCAGTAGAAATCACAGTTTTCCACTCACAACGATCTAGAAATTAAGTTCATAGTCCGAGCTTAGCTTCCATCAATGATGAAGGATACCGCCAAAGGGTCCAAATATATTCTCTAGCTTATCAAGCTATATAATTACTATATCGGCTGTTTGCAATAATACGCTAGAAACTAAGTTCATAGGCCGAGCTTCCATCAAAGTTGAAAGATGCCACAAAAGGATATAGGACTCACAGTTGTACGTCAAGTGATCCACTCACGGAGACGGTGAGAGCGGCACGTACAAACCAATCTACCGAAAGACATATTCAACGGATCGATGATTAGATATGGAAAATAATACTTGGCGGGGGCAAAATAGTATCCTGATTTATTCGAGCGGCCAGATAACGCGGAGATGGGCCGTAATAGCCTCAATGGCCACGACGGCCGGGCGGCCCGAGTGGCAGTTGCGCCGTATTTTTACATATTACTTTCGGGGGGCGCATTAAATTACGTGGGATTTTTTCCGTTGGAGTTATGAAAGACCATATTTTGCGGAGGTGCGCCGTGAAAGCGATTCTTGCGTTCGAGAGCCGAGAGAAATGAATAATTATTATGGCCACGTATTACACGGCGCTCTTCGACGATGATTTTGTTGAATATTCTCGCCAGAAGGTTGTTTGTTGTTTAGCGGCTGCTACAGTATCGTCATTAAAATTTCCGCGCCTTCCACTTACTATCTAGCTGGAGGATACGGTATTTTATCTTTGAAAATATATTTACGCTTTTTCATTTGTTTCTTTTATAATAATATTGCAACGTTTAAAATATCTCTTCATTTTTTACAGAATTACACTTACGGCATGTTATCCATTATAAAAAGCATACATTTTTAGTTCTGTAAAGCTTTTTCATGTTGTAAGTAAAGCATTATTTGATAATAATATTCCAGACGTTGCATGAACACATAACACATGTTTTGTGACTTTCACTTATACTTTAGGTTGTAGTTTGAGGAAATCTAAAGAGTTTACTATAAAAAGCGGACATCACAATTTCACAGGGGACGTGATAAGCGTCAAAGCATCTAAGCCGTGAAAAGTGAGTAACTTGTGTCGTTTGTACCTTCACAGTCAGTTCATTTCCGAAGTCGTCGCAACTGAAATGAGAAAGATGAATTTCAGTAAAGAAAATACTATGCAAATCGAACTTAATGACAGAAGTAGATTTTACAGAAACTGTTGCTGTGTTGTTTGCATTCAAAATGTTGAAAGGTTAATCCACATAATTAGTTTTATATTTCTATTTACCATTAATGAGCAATATTTTATTGTTTAACAAATATTTTTAAACGTCATTGTTTGTAGTGTCATATTTAAATGAAAAATTTTAAGAATGATAATAAGATGATGATAGTATTATATAAAACATAAATAGATACAGAATCACAGATATTCTTTTATCTCCTAAGACTTAGGATAGAACTATTGATGTACGAGAATTCTGTTATTAGAAAGTCATCGCCAAAATTAACGAATGCATAACCAAAAACGCTCATTCAAATCCTGAAATCACGAATATAATAAATAGCGAACGCACGGTGCGAAACGAAACAAACTCTTTCTTTAATACCGGCTCTGCATTAGAATGCGACGAGTGAGATGAACAAACCAAATCCAGGACGTGTGACAAGGACGCACTCAATGCGGACAGTCCGTCACGTGAACGGAATAAGGAAAAGGACGCAGCTCAAGCTAAGTTCGCCTCTTCTGTTGCGTGTTAAGTATTTCGCAAGAAATTCAACTTGATTCGTGATCGTTTGAACGGAATAACGTTTACAGACATTATGTTTATGATCGTTGCAAAGGAATCTGTGAACCATACTTCAATGAAGTTGATTTTAAATTCATTAACATTAGATTTGAGATCTTTCTAAATCAATTTTCGTATATCAGTAAAGGGAACACTTTTTTTTTATGTCAAGCTTGCTAGTAAGCTTGTCCACCAATTACCAGTAGTTATGCAGTAGTTGCCAGTCATTTTGTAGCACGCCTAAAAGGGAGCTGCTTATTCTAGATTTGCAGATACTCAGAATGTATTTATCCAGAAATACAGACTAGAATAGCATTCTATATTTTTAAAGTATTTACTGCGTATTGTGGAAATAGCAACCATATTTTAGCCTTTAGGTCTTTTTATCTTGTTGATGATTACTAAAGTTAACGTTAAGTGTGGTCAGGACTATGATAAGCCGCGGAAATTACGAAATAGAGATACTTTGAAAATGTAAAAATAGTCAGTGTATCTGTGTTAGTGCAGTGCACTGGAGCGGAAAGAAGAGAAATTCTATGAGAATTATGAAAGTCAAAGAAAATTTATAAGAAGTAGAATAGCAAACTGATCACCAGTTGTGACCAACACCGACAAGATAGAGCACAGACGAATCAGGAAGCTAAATCGATCATCTCTGATGTAGCTCATTTTTGATGACAATGAACGTAATAGATTACGCTACGTTATTTTCAGTGAAGCAGATTTCAGTAAAGAGAAGCAATACCAAGCAAAACAATACTTTGTAGATTGAAGTTAGACTTCTGATCTCGACCTTACCATGTTATTACGTAAGGCTAATCATAATCACGAACAACATGAATTTTGGAACAATCAAAAAGTCTTATTCCAGCAACTTATGTAATCATTCCAATTACGCTAAACAATAGCACTTGATTATAAAGAAAATCCCTATATTTTACTGTTCACATTTTGCCCAGGTCTAATCGCTTGCGGCCACGAGCCAACTGATTGGAACGAGTCAACTCATTAGCGATTGCTGATTAAATTGGAGGGATGTACGCTAAAACGAATCGCTGTTTTATGACCAAAGGTTTTAAAGGTAACAGAAGTTGTTTAGTGTTCACACTTCTTTAGTGTATAACATTCAACGACTTTAATGTATTCCTTAGTTATTATAAAGTCAAAAGTTAAAGCATTAAAATATAATGTGAACATGCATCTTAAATATCTAAGTATAGGATGTGGTTATTTAGTGTAGTGCTGATTATAAGTTTCTAAGCCATAACCCTTCAACTAACTGTTCACCATGCCGTGAGTATGCAATCCATGGAAATGTACTACAAAAACGGATTCTATTGTGACCAGCCTCCTATGTAGGTTCTATGTAGGCCCTACAGTAGCTCCCTTAACTGGGCACTGACCAAGAAAGATAGGATGTTCCCAGTTCGGATTGTTTTTATTTCATCTGGGTCAAGGATGTGTTTCCCTAGGTGTCTGTTTCTTTTGTTAATCACTTGTTCACAGTAGCACAAGAGGTGTATTGGTGTTTCACCTCTTGTTCGCAGACTCTGCATGTGTCAGTGTCTTTTAGTTTCATGTTGTAAAGGTGTCTATTCAACTTGCAGTGACCGGTCAAAGCCCTAACCATCACGCTCAAGTTACTCCTGTTAAGCTTTAATAGCTCGCAGTGCGTTTGCGAGAGTATGGTTCGATTAGTGCTTTTGAGTGTGTCATCTCGGACGTACTGTGCCAGTCTGCTTTCGCCTCGTTAAGAAGGCGAGTTTTTAAGTATTGCATGGCCTGGTTCTTTGAGATACCACAGATAGGCTCTGGGCCGAACTGTATTCCTTGAGCTCCAGCCCTGGCTAGTTCATCGGCCTTCTCATTGCCGGTTATTCCAGAATGACCTGGCACCCATTTGAGAGTGATCTTGTTCTTTTCTCCCAGGTCATTGAGTTTTTTCACACAGTCTTTTACTAGCTTTGATTTTCTTTCTGTGGTAAATATAACCTCAAATCTTGATACAGAATGTTCTTAGACCACTTTGTTGCTAAAAGATCATTGAACAATTGAGTCAGTAGCATCAATGCAACTAATGAACTAGACTTTACTTGGACTAGTCACAGGAGGCAATGTTTCCCCCATCGATAACTACATCAGGTACATAGCACACTTGCATAATAAACTTCACTAATTGAGTTGGCGAGTGTCCGACAAACTCCACGATTCAAACGAGATTGTTTTTACTCTCGGGAATAATCAAACTAAAGAATTCCCCCTTTTAGCGGAATATTTCCAAAGGTGGAGAGTCGGTCTCGCAATCTTATTATTGTTGTGAACTCCAACGGCTCTTCGAGGGCTGTCTTCGCTCAGATTTTTTAATTGTAGTGGTTATTATTAAAGTTCGCCGGGATTCTTTAGTTTACCATTTTATTAGCCAGCGTGTTGAGCTCATTGATTTTCTATCATATTGTTTGGTGTTAAGCTTGTTTTCACTTTGCAGGAAACGAAATATCAGCAGAGATTGCAGAAAATTGTTAGATTATAAACAACCCTAATGTTCAAGTTTATCAGATCCTGCTTTGTAAATTATGTTCAAGAACATAATTTGAAGATAAGATAGTAAGTTATTAATAATTAAAAGATTATAACTTCTATTATTTGCTTGGAATACGTATTAATTGTATTACCAAACTGTATTTTAACTTTCATTAACACAGGAAAACATTTGATTGACAGATTAAAATCATGCCATTTATATGGTTTTTTTTTATGTAAAAAGAGGCAAACGAGCAAGACGGGTCACCTGATGGTAAGTGATTCACCGCCGCCCACGTCACCAGCGACGCCAGTGCTTTGCCTACCCTTCAGGTAAGAATATGCTCTTTTCTTGAATAACCCAATGTCGCAGTTGTTGGGGAAGACAGCTGATGGCAACGAGTTCCAGATATTTACTGTACATGGCAGAAAACTGTTTTAAAAACGCATTGTTTTTAAAACTGTTTTTAAAGCGGTTGTCGAATATTTAATATTATCCATGCATCGCTTCAACTTACTTATATAACTATAACTGCAGTCATCCCCATTTTGTTGCGACTCACCTGAAAAAGAAAAAAATATTAACGGTGTAATCGGAATCAAATCGAATCGGTCCTAGTCAATGGGATTATCGACGAAAAATATCATCACTTTCAAGAACAATAAGATTGTACATCTTCATTCACAAATCGTGACATCAGTACCCCAACTAGAAGGGATATCTTTAGACCGCGGTGAAATCTTTACATAGAAACCTATTACGTTCACAACACATGGAACAGTTCATTTCATCTGAGCAAGGACAAAACTGCGCTTTCGTAGCTGGACATGAGGCTTTACCTCCATATACTTAAGGTCGTAATTGCATTGTTGGCGTACGATCCAGTTGGGTGTAATTCTAAATTGTCCTATTAAAGTCTCACGAATCCACCGTGAGAACACGTGTCTTGGGTGTTCAAGGGATTATAAGCTGTAGACCAAGGTCTTGAAGTTGACATTTATTTGTCAATGTCCGTACATGTCAGAAATCCCGCGCCTGTCACGTCACGGAGCATCGCGCGCGATCGTCACGCGGCATTTGATTTGAATCTGGAACTCCTTAAAATGCTATGATTACGTCACCCATGGGTTGTGTCATAAACAATGAACGCACATACAATTAACTGAAATTTAATTAGCATCATAGCTTTATCAGCAAAATAACCTGAATGGAGTCATTCATCACGTCAAACTTATAAATGTCTGAAAATTACGATGTTGCAAGCTTACAGCCAGCAAACGCAAACGTGTATATTTAAGCTACACATAGGTATAACCTCAATTCAATTCAATGCCTTATTATGGCCAAGCCTTGTACAGATATTTGCAAATATAGCGCGGAAATCAAATAATTTTCAAAATCAGTGACGAACAACGTATAACATTTTTTTACGCGCCAAATTGTATTTTTTTTTTCACTAACAACAAGGTTAGTTTTCGGAAGCCAGTTCGAAATTTAAATGCAACTCTGATAAGTTACCTTATTGGTTGCCACGTTTCGGTGAAAAAAAATTGTTCCATATTTAAAATACACGACAGATATATATTTACATAACAATTTATTTGGCCGATAAAATACGACAGATTTCGATTTATCATCGATCATACAACCTTCGCCACCGCTGCCCGCATGTACTTGACCAGTTCAGCAATTGCGATTTATTTCGAAGAAGGTTGTCAAAATAATGCTCAATTTCCAAACATATTGATATGACACATTTCAAACAAGACAGAAAAAAAAATATTGCCAAAAATTTCAAAATTACGTTTTACAATTATGTTAACAATGGATAAATATAGCGTTTGGCGAACCATAGACAAATAAGAGTCTAGAAGTGAAATTCAAAAGCGATATATTCCACCCGAAAAGATGGAATACTCATTCGTCGCCGATGTGTAATGACGTAATTCAATACTTTATGAGCCGTCAGGAATTTAATTTGGACCGTCTATATTTTTGACCACAGCGATCCGGGGAGGGCAGCTTCTTTATCATGGCCGCTTTGGGTGTTAGCACGTACACATATTAAATGAAAGGTCCGTCTAATAATGTCATAAAGAGGTCGCGTACCGCACGACGCGACTTTTGAATTTTTCGTGCGCACCGCCAGTTTTATCTGTGGACATCTTAGGGCGCTCGGCGAATAAAGGATTGCTGTATGCGAGATTATAGAGGTATATTTTATGGGAGCTGAACGTGGTGTGGATACTAACCATGGATAAGGTGACAGTAAACTGTGGAACGATGTAGCCCGGATAGCAGCAAATGTGGGTTATCATATCTGATTAAGAGGTAAAAGATGATAATGATGTAAGTGATATTTATACAATATTTATTATGATGAACAATTAGGCTGCTGAAGCCCTTTCGTCCTGATTATATGTTCATGTTTGAAGTATAAGATATAAAAAAATATTGGGTGCTTTGAAATTAGATCTTATGTAATAAGTTCGAATTTCAATTCCTGTGGGTATTGTGTATTCATTGATAAAGTTACAGGAACCATAAGATGTCTGACAAACGGATGATCTTTGAAATCTTTAAGTTCACTTATGCAACAATACCTATTGTATAATAATTAAAAAGTCGTTACAAAGGGAGAGTTCAAAATGCATCTAAAACACCCCTCAATTTCCACTATTAGAACGCAATTTGTCGTAGTATTTTAAGTTAACTAATTCATTTTTATTAAGGGACACATCCTATTACTATAACTAACAAAAAGTAATTTTTTTTTGTTAGCAAATTTGCTAAGCATAAACCAATAAAACCAGAAAGTTATTACATTAGATTCTGAGCAAAGTCAAACATTCGAATACAAAACAGCAAGTTAGATACGTTATTAATTATTCAGAGTTTAAGGTAATGTAAATATACATTCTAAAAATTCTTATTGTATGATTGGCATGAACGAATCAAAATAGTACATTACGATATTAGTGCGTTATGATGGTTATAACATGCTAGGCGGAATTTCAGCCCGAGCTGAAGGCGAGGTTGTAATTGAGCCGAGCATGTTATAACCAATACGCACGACAAATGTATAAATTTTTATAACAAGATTCCACATAGTGTAGCTGAATTGCCTTTTCATAAGTTCAGGGTACATTTTAAAAAGACGCTAATGAGTAAAAGCTATTACAAAGTGAATGATTATTTAAATAATTCCAATGCTTGGTGTTGATTTGAAGATATTACATTCTAAAGTGTAAATATTTGATTTCCAGTATAACACATATGTACATGGTATGATAACGACATAATTTATTGTAAATGTCGTTATTACTTTTGATAAAGCTGATAAGTTTCTTGCGCCCATTCCGGTAGGGAAAAAAATTGGACGATTCAAAAAAGCTTTCTATAAAGTCATATATTGAATAAAGTTAATTTTGATTTTATTACGTTCTTTGTACATACATCCATATAGTCAAGCCTCCTTCCCATGGGGCTAGGAAGAGAGCACAGTGTGCCACTTGCTCGATTCAAACGTACTTCCCCAGTTTTATCGATTTTCATTAAAACTTTAATTCACGTGAGATGTAACTCCCTAAAAACATACATCATTTTTGGAAGTCACCGTGACATAAATAGAACTGCTAAAAGCATTTTAATGACTGAACACTTACGTTTCGGACACGCGATAGTTTACCAACGTCAAACCCTTTGGGAGTCGAGTGAAAAGGAGAATAGAAAGTTAGCATCGATTGTCGGTCTGACATGCCCCGGCGCAAGGACGTATGGATGCGGGCATATTGATTCAACTAACAATATGCGTTCTTAATTGCGGACGCCATTTTGTTTGGAGCGTTCGTCATGGAACATGTTAATAAGATGAACTGACGTATAAATAATACTGTAATGTTGGATTCAAACATGTGTGGTTTATTAGTATTATAATATTGTAAATGAGAATTGAAAAGAGGAAAACTGTTTCTAGCCTGTTCTTATTAAGAAAATCAAGTAACCAAAAATATTTCTTACACACACCAATTAGCCTAGATCAAAGTAAGCGCTCTAAAGTTTGTGTTATACTGTCTAGGATAACGAATAAATCATACATAAACATTTGACTTTTACACAAATATATATAAACAGCCATGACTAAGGCACAAATGCTCTTATTTATCACACAAACATCTGCCTCGACCAGGACTCGAATCCGGGACCTCTGAGATGGCGACTTATTGAACGACTTAGTAACCTCTCGGCAATGTAGGTCGTATATGGCTGAATTTAACCCCGGGTGCTACGATCAGCAGACCAATGGTAGGTCAATATCGACTTACTTTCTTTTCTACGACTTAGACTATCTGTTTTTTTAATTGGTTCAGGTGTAATTGCGTAACACACAGATAGATAGAGTTACTTTCGCATTTATCTACATATTCGTAAGGATAATTTTTCTACGGTTCGGTTTAGATCCTATATACATTGTAAAAAAAGCGGCCAAGTGCGTGTCGGACTCACGCACAAAGGGTTCCGTACCATTGATTTATGAAATTAAAGGAGGTATTAAAAAAACTACTTACTAGATCTCGTATAAAACAATTTTCGTTGGTAGTTTTTATAGTCATCACATGTTTGTTTCACATTATATGTTTTTTTAGTTTTTCATTTTCTTATTTTAGAAGTTAGAAGGGGGGGGGGGGGACGTCCAACATTGTCCTCAAAAAAAATTTCGAGTTTCAGTTCTAAGTATGGGGAGTATTTATATATAGCCCCATATTTATTACTATTTGTTTATTTTTGCATCAAAATCTTAAGGCGGTTCACAGAATACATCTACCTGCCAAGTTTCAAAAGTATACCTCTCATAGTTTCGGAAAAAAATGGCTGTAACATACGGACGGACAGACGGACAGACAGACATGATGAATCTATAAGGGTTCCGTTTTTTGCCATTTGGCTACGGAACCCTAAAACCCGCTTATCGTGACCAACAATAACGTTATAACTGAATGATATTATAGATGTATCAAGTACTGCAGTATGGAACCACATAATTTAAAAATATCCTGGTTAGGTAAACATAAAACAATTATATATAACAAAAAAAAATATTATATCGAATTTCATTACGAACCATTGGTACCGGTTACGTAGACAGTCGAAAGGAAATGAAAACTTTTTTGCGTTAGCATAAAGCGTTCCAACCTGACTTTGCTTAAGGATGGGAATAGCGGAGAATCGGTATTCAAATATCGGAACTGGTCAAATAACACAATTCCTAAGCGGCGCTTTCTCGTTTATTTGAGCGCTCTGAAATATTGTATCGCACGCTGCTCTGCAGCTTCGACACCACGATAGCTCTATTCATTATGAAAACTGTGGACGTGGAAATCTACTCAAATAATCTTTGCCATGAAGTCGACCTTGAAAGAAGAGTTCGTATAATGAATTCTTTCGATAGAACTTTGCACGTTCCAACTTCCTAATCTATTTGTTACTAGCTTCTGCCCGCGATGTAGTCGGCGCAGGATTTTCGAGTAATTTATATCAGCGTATATCTTAATATATAGTGTTATGTATTATTGTTATGTATAAGCTATATTATTGTAAAGTTTCATTAAAATTCATTCAGTAGTTTTTACGTGAAAGTGTAATAGTACATTATGGTACAAGTGTGTAATGTTGGTAATCATCAATACACACGTGTATCATACAACGTTTTTCAACACACTTCTGAATAAAATAATACTTAAATAATAAACTTTCTTCATAAATTGTATTTGCAGACATCTTAATTAATAACTAACTAAATAACTTCAAAAGAGAAAACGAGACGAGTTGTGAAAAATGTTTCGTAATGGCGGGAAAAATTAATCAGTTTTCCTATGCGCGCGCATCGGCCATAGACTAAAAAATGAGGTTTCTTTTTTTTTTGGGCTTTTCGCGGATAGCTTTTTAGCGCAAATGTAAGCGTAACTCAACCAATAATATTAAAAAAAAAAACTATTACTCACTCGTGAATAATAGTAATGAAAAAGTCACAGTTTGATCATAGGTGTCATTATGTGCCTAATTGCCATGGAATTAGAGCCACTTTATGAGGAAGTGTGTTGAAAAAAACATTATCTATCTACACTAACTTTCGCTTTTATACTCGTAATATTAATAGGGATTAATTTTAACACGCTTTCACACTGACTTTATATTATGTGAAAGAAATGATATATACAGCAAAATAAATTTACGAAGCATATATAAGTTAGACGTAACATAAAGCCGAAGTGTTAATTAATTTGAAAATGAAAGGAAAATTGGTTTTACAAAAGAAATTTGTAAAAAGAAAAGGAATTAAGCTTAAAAAATTTATTCCAGACACCATTGTTTTATCGGAATAGTTTGACATAGAAACACGTAGACTTAACAAAAGTTGTCCAGAATCCTGGTCAATGTTTAAATGTACATAAATGGAGCTGATGTACTTGGCGTTGACCTGATGTTGAGTGGTTAGTACACCGGTTCCAAAATGTCGCCATTCGAATCCCCGAGGGGGCAGATGTTTGTCACACAAAGGCGAGTAGGTATTTTCACCTTAGTCATGGTTGTTAATATATATTTATATCAAATATTTTTATATATGTATGTCTATCCGTTACCCTAGATGCCATAACACAAGCCTTCAGAGCTTACTTTGGGCTAGGCTGATTGGTCGAAGTGTAAGAAATATTTATCTATTAATGAAAGTCTTTTGTTATGCAACTTTCGAAAATGAAAAATATAAGTTTTTTTAAACAACACTGTTATTTCTGTTTAAAATTTTAAAATACATGTAACGTCACTGAAGGTACGTTTGAAAGTAATTATTAGCTTGAGAAATGTTTATGGGATTATTTATTTCTATATATATATATATATATATTATATATATATATATATAATATATATATATATATAATTAATTCTTGAACAGTGATATTTTAGCTTTCAAGCTAAAATATCACTGTTCAAGAATTGCGCTTCCTTTCTACCTTAAGACCGCCTTTACAGTTTGCTATCGATAGCAGACGCTGTTTTGTTTTATAGATTACATGATATTCTCCTCAATTACTTAAAAACGTTAGAAATATCGCAATATAATAAAATCACAAAACAGAAACAAACTCAAAATCAGCAACAAATGATACAGGCTTGTCAACCCAACTAAAACTGAACGCTCAAAGAAGTCGACAACTCCTGGTAGCCAGCTGTTGGGGGCGGGGGGGCGGCGCCGGTACTTCCGGCCACGGCTGCAGCCGTCTCGAGTTTTCCTAATGACGCGAATATTTCCCGCCTGACGTTTAATTAACTATCAAAGGGGCGCGGGGTGGGAGTTGAAAGCCGCTTCTAACGCGTTACTGCCAATCGTCGAAGGCACGAAATCTAAGACCTACAATAGCGATATAGCAACACTGACACAGATGTCATGACAATAGCTGTCAAGCAAAAATTCTTCATTTTTAAAATGTAGCCTATTACGAGACAGACTCGCGCACCGAAAGTTCTGCATAAAATTTTAGTTAAGTAGGTTTTCATTATCAATTTTAAGGTTTTTGGATTTCTCTTGTTTTTGCTACGTAGTGTAATTTGTTGATGAGCAAGTCTCAAAATATAAGGCATAGACGTACCATAAAACATTATCTTTTGTTTAAGTTACTGAGGGAAAGACCCCTACAGCCAGACAGGCAGATCACAAAATAATCGCTTAAGTTTCCGTATTTTTTGGTAGTGAGTATGTAACCATAAGAAATAAGATTAGCAAATCCAATCAACGAGCTGCCTTCTTCAATGTTAATTATTTCTGTCACAAGTTAATTATGTGTCTACATATTAATTTACTGACTGAAGTTTCTTGAGGCACAGCTGTAATACTGGCATTTTAATTTCAAATAAATAAAATAAAAAAACAGAGGTACATGCTCAAAGATCAAAAATGAATCTTATGACAACGCCAAGAACAACTACATTACTTTGTTCGTCTAGATTTATGTAGTCTATGGTGAACTTTATGGTAATGTAAATAATCGTATAGCAACGAGACTGTCCCCCGCTATACACTCCTATACATACCCGCCATCATTTCCTGCGCCAAGGGGCTTGCCACTAGTTGAAAGCGTACGATGACTGGCGTTAAAACTAAACACATTATGAACTAGTTAATAAAACGTTTACCGTTTTAGGGAACCTGATTAAATATTCTGTGTTGTTGGCATCTATATGAATACAACTAAATATATTAGAAAGAAGGAAATAAGTTTGAAAAACTCATAATGAAAACAAATATGTATGAATGAGCCGAGACGACCTAGACAAACATATTTAGACCAAGTAGGTGGTACATTGAAGGAAGGTCAAGACCTTGCAGGTCATGATTACGCCATGGATTACGGATTATGCTATGGGTACTCTTGACATGTCAAAATTTCGTCCAACCTAAACTTCGGGGGATACATTGAGTCCTTGGCGAAAACCGCAGCTAAAAAGCTTGGCATTTTATCCAAAGTTAGGCGCTACTTCACTGCAGGACAGATGCTCAACCTATATAAAGCCCAAGTTCGATCCTGCATGGAGTACTGCTGCCATCTTTGGAACGGTTCTGCCCGCTATCAGTTGGCTGCCTTGGACTCAGTAGAAAGGCGAGCTAGAAAACTTATCGACGACGAAATACTTATAAACTCACGTCTTCAGACTCTAGAACACCGTCGAAGAGTTGCTTGCCTTTCGGTTTTCTATAGGTTGCATTTCGGAGAGTGTGCGTTGGAATTACATGAATTAATTCCACCCGCTCCTTTCCACCACCAGTCAACCAGACGTAGGCTTAACTACCATCCTTACGTGGTGGACTATCCCCTTACACGTACAAAACGTGTCTTCGTTTTTAATACGAACAGCTAAGATGTGGAAATCTTTGCCGACGTCTGTGTTCCCGGAACAATATAATCTTACGGTCTTCAAGTCCCGGCTGCGGAGAGCCGGCGGTTATGTGGGGCTCTCCTCCCCAGAAGGGGGACGCCTACCCACTAAAAACCTCAGCCATGGCCTTCCTCAGGCAGTAGGGAACCCCCGGGGAACCAAGACGACTTCCGGAAACCCCCAGCCTCCGCTCCCCTGCCGGTGGTAGAGTCGAATCAAAATTCGCGGGAGATAGCTCATAAGAAGTTATATTGTTACCTTGGTACCTTGATGTAAAATTGATCTTTCACACTTGTTAAGTGTTTTCATTATATATATATATATATATATATATACATATATATACATATATGTATATATGTATATATTATTCAAAGGTAGATTAGATAATCCCCATTTACTAGGAGAAGAAAAATTAAACGCCCCGACCCAATTTGTGCAGCGCTGGCACCACCCACCCTTACTGGTGCCGCGTTCGCAAGC
The DNA here is from genome assembly GCA_036419045.1 of Scirpophaga incertulas. Lineage (NCBI taxonomy): Eukaryota > Metazoa > Arthropoda > Insecta > Lepidoptera > Crambidae > Scirpophaga > Scirpophaga incertulas. Next base: position 445,527 of record CM071637.1, read on the forward strand.
AACTTATAGCGTGGCGACGACGCTTACGTGCGCGCTACGCAAACTAAATTCTATTGCGTGGAAAATTGATTTGTTTGAAAATATGAAAATGTTTATTTAATTCCCAAAAAGGCATTGTTTGTTATATGTTTTGAATAATAATTAGTGAAGACCCCATTACCCGCTGGTAGAGCATTTAATGCCTCTTAACTGCCATAAATGCCCCATCAGTGCAGTCAGTTAGACCCAGTTGGTTCAATCCATCCACACTTTTATTAAATTTCTCTTAAATGGCCTCTACGCGTTGGATATATCCCCGCGTACGCCTTATAAATGACCGTGTCTTATAAAGACGCATGATATAAGCGATAATCCCAACTAATATTATAAATGCGAAAGTGTGTTTGTTTGTTTGTTTGTTTGTTTGTTTGTTTGTTACCTCTTCACGCTTAAACTACTGGACCGATTTCAAAAATTCTTTCACCTTTGGAAAGCTACATTCTCCCCGAGTAACATAGGCTACTTTTTATCCCGGAAAAATCGACAGATCCCACGGGATGCGCAATAAAGGCTTCGCTCAAAAACTACTGCACAGATTTTTATGCGGTTTTCATCAATAGATAGAGTGATTCTTGAGGAGTTTTGCGGCATTTTTTATCTCGGAAAAACGGATAGTCCCACGGGAAGCGCGATAAAATCTTCGCACCATAAACCGACTTCCGCGTATATGTAGCCGTGGGCAAAAGCTATGACCCTTAACCCTCTATACACCCAATCCCGAAATCCACGCGGGCGAAGCCGCGGGCAGAAAGCTAGTAAGAAATAAAATTACATGAACAGTTTCATTGATTCGTTGTTAGTAATTGGGTTTGCAGCTCCCGATCGTCTCAAGGATAAGCCGGATGTCGTGTCGTGTGTCGTGTCGTTTGTACGATTAGGTATACCTAGTATGCAAGTCGGGAGACCTACATACAGCTGTTGACTAACCCTATAGGTTCACTGTTTTCGCTATTTGATATAATCGTGTCAAAATTAAACTAACCATTCCAATTACAATTCGATCACTTTCACTGTTATCTTTACAAACTAGATACACAGCAGTCTTCACAAGCAAGTTACCCGTTACCGGGCGCTAGGGGTGAACAATGTAAACTTCACCCTCCACTAAATTAACCAGTCGCTCAGATTAATTCATTATTTGACATGTTACTGGCTCGAATTGCGCAGTGATGTTAATAATTTATTCCCTTAGTAACAATACATATTCCCGATCGCTGTGTAGCGCGGTTTTCGGGACAGGCTTGTAGATATATCTAATAATATTCACGTCTCTTATATAGATGTTGGTATTTGAAATATGTATTGAACAAAAGGTTGATTAAATTCCTAAATTTGGGGGAACCACTTTCTTTCTTTCGATCTAGAATAAAAATCATGGTAAAATTTATTTTTCTTAAAAACTTTGTAGTAAGTATCTGAATTAGTACATAAACTATTTTACGACAAAATGATCAAGAAAATGTTCAAGTATTTGAGTACAAAACTATACAATAAACTCCATATATTATTAAAATCAATAAAAAAAGTAATAAACATACACACGCGCATATAAATAAATTTATCTTTTTACTTTCATGCAACATGAAAGAGAATCCACTTACTCCCAGAAACATTGGACGATTAAATTCTTCTATTTCTTTCAAATCTTGTTAAAAATAATTCTTTTTCGAAATAAAGCATTTATAAATTATAGCTTAATCACGAAGTGGTAATGAACGTGGAATAAACACGACGTTCTCCATCCGAAATACCTGACCTAGAGGCCGTGCGTGCACTGTTAATTTTATTGTCGGATGGACAATGGACAGTGTCCCATCTATCCGGTCACTGAGTTGTCTCGATCGGTACAGATCGAACGGTCACGGCCCAATGCGTTCTCGGCTGAATACACCCGATAGGCCAGAAACCAAGCGTTCTTTGCATAAGTAACATATTGCAATGATCAAATTAACACCAAATGAAATATATTGAACATTATTTTTATGACTTCAAATAGAAGCTTATCCGGTTGCTAAACGAAGATAAAATATAAAATGAAGTAGGACTAATATTACTATTAATAATACTATCACAATATTTGGGAATAGGGACACTATTCATAGAGCCATGTTTGGTAACAACATTATTTATAATATTGTATTATTTTATATGTGTATGTAAACATACATACGACTGTAATCGTATTAGGTATGATTGTATCTTATACTATATTGTATTTTTATATTATATTATTATAATTATTAACATTGAAAAGAGGAGATAAAAAATAGACCTTGCCTGTTCTTCTCGAGAAGGCTCTCCCAATTTCCGAACAGGTGTCGAGTCAATATATTTTTTCTTTTTTTTTTCCTTATTCGTACGTACGGACAAGGCTTTTGTTTTTTTTTTATTTAATCTTTTTTTTTGTTTTGTTTGTTGACGTCAATAAGTGCCTGTAAAGGTCTATGTTGAATAAATATTATTTTGATTTTTTTGAATACAGTAGAATAATATTCATCTGAATATATTACGATCAAAAATTTTTCTTTATTTAAAAATATATATCGAGAATGGAATATTTCCACTGTTCCTGTCATATTAAAACCTTTTTAATTGAAAACTCCTTGATTTTAAAAATCGAATACCATTTATTTACATAAAAAAATTGTTTAGTCGTTGAGAAAATGGAATCGACTCGAGAAAATTCAAGAGCGATGATTTATTATGTCTTTTACTCGTTGCTACGAGTAAAAGCCTATCAGTACATTTATAAAAAATAATTTATGTTTATAACTATAATACTTTTCATAAAAATTTGCAATTTGATAAATTTATAAAATAAAAATAGGCTTGCCGTTTTAACGTACAGGATGCAAAAAATCTAGAGACTTTTTTTATTGGGAAATGTAATGCTTCTTATCACAAAGTGTTGCCGATTTGCTTTTTCATAAATTTTAATCATTTGTACATAATATTGCGAAAAAAAGATTATTAGTTTGTTAAATTATGATAATACTTGGGTTCAATTTTAATTTACGTTGCCAAATATTAATTTATAAACATAAAAGCTATTTTTTCTCTACGTATGTAATATAATATAGCACGAACATGAACAAGTTCAAACTTGTAAAGTAGGTTATGTTCAGACTGTTTAACTGAGCCCAGCTTCCAATCGACGACTTTGTCAAATATGTAACTACTATTTTACTGGTTTTTTAGCGTAATTATTTTTGACAAACAAAAGTGACTGTAAAAATCTTATATATGGAATACATTTTCGACTTGATTTGAATATTAGTTCTATTCTTTCTTACAAGCAAACAGAATTATCAAAAATATCTTAAGAGTATTTTTTCATCTCGTTTTGTGGACGCAACCAATAGTAGCAAGCTAATACAAGCTGTACTCCTAATGTCCAAGTATCTGTTACTGCCGCAATGCAGCCAGCTATGCCTTAGTTTATTCAGCTGGAATCTACGTCAGGTATATAGTATCGCCAGGTGATCTCTTGATTTAAGGAATAAACTTGAATAAAAGAGTATACTTAATTAGAACCACTGTTTTGTCGGATTCATTGTCGGATTACCATCGTAATCGACCAGGTGCGGCCATCTCTGTTAGAATCCCGCTGTAGGTAGCTGTTGTATGATGGAATCGAGCATTTGTGCTCTAGTCGTGGTTTTTAATATATATATTAAATAGGAGAATTTGATGGCAATATATGTTATTGTCTATGCCTAATATATAAAATGACGTTATATACATATATAGCATAACATTAGTTTTCAATATAGTTCATAATTGACAAGTAAAAGCTCGCCTAAAAATCTTTAGTAGCACATATTTCGAAGTGCGCTCACCATATAATTAAATGTACACAAACAGTCTATTTTATAATGTTATTCCATATAATAGAACTTTAAAATGTTCAGCTCTAATGGTAAAATCCCTCGTAATATTATAGACGCGAAAGCTTATGACTACGAGTATGAATGTTTGATTTTAGTCAAAAATCATTAGCGCTATACATTCATTTGGCCGTCATTTGCACGAATACCGCAGTAGCCCAACCAAATATTCAATTCGAGATTACCCGATACAAGACGCAATGAAACCCGGAGTGGTCCGACGAACCGACACTTCGTCGGGTAATTAACCATCCAGAAACGCTCCAGGATCCCTTTGGAAGACTGAAAAGATCCTTTACATAATATAGTCTAGGCGGCCATTCATGTCGTGATTACTTCGGCGTCGCGTCGGAACGGTTCGTTATTTTTGTGAAGGCAACCGTACGTAAGTTACTACAGCGTGACCCGAAATTCAGCATACATGTATAGGAGTATCAACCTTAATACTCCGCAATAAGAACTAAGCTGATGGCACTGTTATGATGGTAGAAAGACTGCGGCCTGAAATCTACACGCACTCATCATGTTTGAAACGCAAACTGAACCCTATTGCGAAGCGTTAGAGCGTGTTTTTGGGCGCTTCGTATTCGATAACATGCAATGCACTCTTTTGATTTCGACGTAGCTAGGTACCAATTTGAATAGTGTGTACACGTAAATAGCAGTCTTCTAGTGACTACTAATTTTCAGAACACACATAATAAGGGTATGTCTGCACTGGTACCCAACAGAATTTCACATGAACTGTTAACAGTGGCGCCTATGCTTATACGATTGCCAAGTTCGATAGAGAATTTTTTTGACTAAATCGTCAAATCATGTATTAATCACGGAATTTTAGTTAATTAGTAATTTTTCAAAATACTCAATTTCAATATTATCCTATAAATCTGAAAGGGATCAACATTATTTTAAACTAGTTGACACTTGCGAGTTTGTCTGCGCAGGATTTGTGTTTCGAATAGCTTATACGAGTATTATCATGGCGTATATCGTTAAAAGGTGTAGCCTATGTGTTATTTTTTACGTCAAATGATAAGAAAAATTCATCTATACAAAATTCTTCGCTTATAATATTAGTTTTAAAATATATATTATTTCATAACCCTATTATACAAATGACATTACTCGTAGCAAATGTCAGATATTCTAAATGAAAAAGTCTGTTTTTAACTTTCTCAATGAAGTAGTAAAGCATAATCTTATTAAAATGAAAATAATCTTTATTTATCATAAATATAAAAATTTAAGGACACAAATAGCTTAACAGATACATAAGCTTGTACACTGATAGGTACATAGAAGTATAAATTACTCAACACCTGTTCGGGAATTGGGAGAGCCTTCTAGAGAAGAAACTGTAGTTCTAATTTTGTAATTCCTGTTATCAATTTTTTTTTAATTACATCAAAGTAATTAATTACATCTATTTACATCACAATAAATATATGTCCAGTAAAAATAACCATTTATTTAATATAGAATCGTTATATTATATATCATAAAAATTAAATTCAAGCGTTTTCATTGTTTGAGAAATCATCAACCTTACAAAACCCTTTTTTGTAAAAGTATTTTAAGCAAAAGCCACATAAGTTTCTTTTAAATAAGCTTGCTAAAGTATGCATTATAACTCTACTATGTTTGAGCTTTCTCCCGTTTTGTGTCACCGAGTACAACGACGGTAAAGCTAAAAGGAAGGGCAAGGGATTTTGACATTCAATGTATGTATGTTTGTATGCATACGGCCGCAGGCGGAAAGCTAGTCGGGTTATAGTTTTATAAGCTTTATTATATATTTACATTGGTGTTGGAATAGGGGCCTATTTATATTGTTTTTATTTTGGAAGATTTAAAATTCAAACTTCATGAAATATGACAATACTATGTTTATCTACTGCCACAGATATCTATAAATAAAATAGTTATTTATGCAATTGTTGTATAATCAGGGGTGTTAAAACACGAATGTAGGTTTATTACACGAGGTGTAGCCGAGTGTGATAATAGTATCACATGAGTGTTTCAATACTTAATTATAACAGTTGCATACAAGACTTTATCTACAATCATGATGTGAATCCTCTATAAAAGATTTCCAATATTCGAGCGAAAAAATGTCGGGAAATAACACGATAAGACGAGAATTCGAAATTTCGAATTAGTCTTCGAATTTATTGTTCTTTTTTCAAAATTTTTGCGATCTGGTGGTAAAAATGTCATTGCATGATAATGTTCTTTTTTTGAAATTCATAATATCACGCGTTTGGATGATATAATGATCATAATATCATTGAGTGTTTTAATGTTGGCAATAAGCTAATTGTTATAGGTTCTTTTATAGAGGATTAATAGCATGATAGTAGATAAAATATATCTATATATCTACATATAAATAGAATACTCATTATAGGAATTATTATGTAAATATAATAACTACACTACACTCACACCAATTAGTGACCTAAGCTAAGTAACCTAACTTAGGCTTTGTAAGTCTAGTATAATAGGACCAGGATAAACTCGGGACCTCCGAAATGGCGACACATTGAATCCGGTATGCTAACCGACTACGGAGGTAGTATATGTGTGAAGGTAGTACGGAGGTAGTATTATGCGTGTGTGTTGATTAAAATTGGTTAGGATTTATTTGCTTCTTAATATAAGAGCTCACTCTTAAGTTATATATATATATTATATATATAATATATATATATATTATATATATATATATATTGTAATACATACATAAAAATACATTCGCAAGGTACAGCTATATCTGTTTGTTGTATATATTTTTTTACTTATTGTTTTTTATTCTCTATATTTTATTGTTATCCTGCTGTACAATAACCGCATTATTGATCTCTTCTCTATAATTCTCAACTCTATAATTAGGGAATCTAGTTGGGGATTCCTGACATCCCTGAAATATGTTTAATTACCAAGAGTCTTGAGTTACTAGACAAGACGGGTCTGATATAGTAGCAAGAGTAGGTAACCTAGAAAGGCAATCAGGCACAACGTTGTCTTTGCCGCAACGATGTTTTATGTCAAAATTGAAGGCTGATAGACGGATACCCCATCTGGCCAGTCTGCTAGTTGGGTTAGAAGATTGAGGGTTAGAGATAACTTTGCCCTGGTACATTTCTTTAATTCAATTATAAGTAATGTGTTTGTATACAATAAATAATCAATACATAGTATAAAACAAAGTCGCTTTCGCTGTATGTCCGTATGTATGCTTAGATCTTTAAAACTACGCAACGGATTTTGACGCGGTTTTTTTTTAATAGATAGAGTGATTCTTAAGGAAGGTTTGTATGTATAATAAATGCATAATATAGTAGAGAAACACTGATAAATTTAAAGGTTTCTAATGTGATGTCGTAAATAAGCACGTTTTTTTGCGCTTATATTGCAAACGCTGGCTGAACCCTACGAGATAGACCAAAATAATGTACTACAGTATTGTACAACTTACAAAAATCCACAAAAAAGTCCGCGATGGTATATGTCTATCTCTTAGGGATAACCCACCATAACCATTTTTTCACTGCACCCGTGCGAAGCCGGGGCGGGTCGCTAGTTATAAATATAACGTTAAAAATTGTCGATTGGATGAAATCCTAGTACGCCCAAAGTCAATTCGACTTGTATTGATTGAATCATGGATGCCAACGTCACTAGCATTGAGCGCTGACAAAGCACTTGTAGCTGCACAAACATACAAAGTCCCATCCAAACAGAGCCAGCTTATCTGATCCTATGTGGAATTGACGTAAGAGTATGTGAACTTGATTTATCAAATACCTGCGCTTTCGCACTAATGCTGTGTAGGTCGAGACATACTAATGCAAGTCTGTTACCAAACCTTTCTTGAACAACTTATGGTGTAATCGATTTTATACAGTAAGACTCGAGTAGTAATCCTGAAGATATTGATCGAATAAAGTTTTGGTGTACTTGATATGATTAAACATTAATAGGGTAGATAACTACAACTGAGTATACCTATTTTTATTATTTTTATTGAACGTAAGTCAATATAGAAATTTCACTTTAATTTTGTATTATTATTGCTTTTAGATTTCTAAAAAATGTACAAGTATTTTTTACAAAATTCTAATGAAACGAATACCTTTTTAACTTCCTCACATTAAATGTAACATTACTTAATATAGATAGTATAATTATAAACGTAAAAATAACAAAGTTATTGGCATTCATACAAATTAGGCGACTTTAGTAAATTATGACTTGTGCAGTGTACTTTGTATGGAGCGTTTTTGTGCGAACATGGCGCTGTATCTTCAAAAGTAACAATCGCAGATACGTCGTTACTTCTACTATATTTCTCATATAAAAGAGAACTGTTATTATAATAAATTCAATAAAAACTACTATAATAAATTCAATAAAAACAGTGATCTACATAATGTGAATACTAGAAACAAAAATAAACTTGCCGTTCCAATGTTCAGACTCCATAAAACTAGCTGTTCGTTCTTGGGGAAATGTATATCTATGTTTAACAAACTTCCGCAAAGTGTCATTGATTTGCCTTTATATAAATTTAAAATCCATATCAAAAATACACTCATGAGTAAAGGTTATTATAAAGTAAGTGACTATCTAAATGATCACAGTATTTGGGAATAGGGACACTATTCATAGAGCCATGTTTGGTAACAACATTATTTATAATATTGTATTATTTTATATGTGTATGTAAACATACATACGACTGTAATTGTATTAGGTATGATTGTATCTTATACTATATTGTATTTTTATATTATATTATTATAATTATTAACATTGAAAAGAGGAGATAAAAAATAGACCTTCAGAGTTTCTTGCCTGTTCTTCTCGAGAAGGCTCTCCCAATTTCCGAACAGGTGTCGAGTCAATATATTGACGTGACAACGTCTTAAATTAGGTTGCGGCTGGGAGTCACTTATGAAAAAGTGTAACGCTCGGTAACGTTACGATGAGTCACCGAACGAGAGAGAGGCCCGCCGAATGCCTTGCGTCTCTCTCCCACTCAACTATGATGTTGAGAAACTGAGTTTATAGGTTATGTCATACTATTGATAAATGTTGATAGTGTTAAGTAAATTATTAGTTTAAAATTAATTAATTAATTAATTATTATTTTACAAATTTTCATTAACTTCAAATTTATTTAGCAAAAATTTGAACCTTCAATCTGAATAAATGTTTTGATTTTCGAATTGATTCTTTAAAATTACAAATATTAAGAAAAAGTGGCAGATATAAGAAAACTTGATTTAAACTGTGTTGAGCAAGAATTTTAACATCTAATTTAAGTAAATGTTTTAATTTTCAACTTCATCATTTACAATTACAAATTTTAATTAATTTCAAATTTATTTAGCAAAAATTTGAACCTTCGATCTGATTAAGTGTTTTGATTTTCAAATTGATTCTTTAAAATTAAAAATTCATCCAATTCCTTGTTCCTATTGTGCAATTTAATTATATTCATATCAATAAATATTCTACCGAGAAAAAGACGTTGTCACGTAAAATCTTCGCCCGTAAAACCGACTTTACAGGCAACCATTTTATTTTTTCTTTTTTTTTTTTCCTTATTCGTACGTACGGACAAGGTTTTTGTTCTTTTTTTTATTACTTAAGCTTTTTTTTGTTTTGTTTGTTGACGTCAATAAGTGCCTGTAAAGGTCTATGTTGAATAAATATTATTTTGATTTGATTTTGATTATGTATAGAATAAAAAAAAATGTCATCTACCCAACGAACCTCGGTTTTATAAGCATTTCTATTTATATCCTCCCAGCTACATTTTTTCTTACTTACTTGACACTTATTGTCATATTTTGGTCAATTAACACAATCCCTACTAATATAATAAATACGAAAGTTTCAGTAGTTTTTACATAAAAGAGTAACAAACATCCGACGAATTTTAAACAAACTTTAAAGTACCAACCGACTTAGACAAATTTCAAAACAAATGACGAAGAAAAATATTTGTTGTACGAAATTCGGAAGGATCAGTCAATACTTTATCAATAGGCTTGTATCCACTATGAACAAATCTGATGCATTAGGTTGCATAACTATTAAGATGATCATTTAATTATGAAAAAACAAAGTTTTATAAAATAATAACTTTTGATTATTTATATTTTTATAAAATAAAATTGCACAAAATAAGCCATAAGTCACGTGACAGCAAACACCAATTAAAAAGTGTTACGTCACGCCGTGCGAAACGTCAAAGTCAAAATGTCATTCCCAAATGTCTTGTGGAAGTACGAAAAAGAATGGGCATCATTCCTTCTCGCGAGTGTTAGCCACTTTTTACGTATCTGCTGATTGTTTGGCACGTATATAAATAATTTTTTTCGTGTTTTTATACTTGTGCTTGTACACTGGGGCACTATGCAGTACTTGTAATACGATGAATCCATTTTTTATTAAAATAACTTCACAATACCGAATATTCCGATACTAAAACAGCTGTGTTTTGCACGGCGTGACGTCATGCAAGACGCCATGACAGTCATGAGCGTTTTTGATGACTAATGTCAAATATTTAATTAAATGCAAAATTATTCTTATAAATAAGCATTTTTTTTCAAAAATAATAATTATTTTGTATAGAATAGGCATCAAGGTATATTAGTATCTAACTACTGAAATTTAGGCAACAAGCCTATTTAATAGGAACGCTATGAAAAAAACTATTCAAAGAAGCATTTGCTACACTTCTCAAGCATACGATAAAAATTAAAGGATTTAACATCTAATAACAGATATTTAACAGCTTGGACATTAAAACAAAACATTTATTTTAATACATGATTAGTATTAAAATAAATGTTTTATTTTAATGTCCAAGCTATTCAACTAAATATAAAATACAAGACCTTTTTCACAACAGACATTTCGTGACCTTCGCTAATATTAAAAGCGATATTTAATTATATGGCGCTACGAACTTACTAAGTTGCTACGCCGTAGCCACCGACTACGGGAATATTTGTGGTACATTAAAACAACTTTTTTTTAGTGAGATACATCTATATGTAATTGTTCTGGGATAAAGCAAGGCAGGTGTATGAACACTGACGTTAAGCTTTCCGGAAATCTGATTGCGACTAATTTTTCTAAGTCGATTCTTACGACATTCAAGAGACGAAAGGAATGGGCATTTATATACCTAATATTAACCATGTCAAAAAATACTTTAATCAGGGATTTTTCATTTTGAAAAAAGGTTAATTTAAAAGGTATAAATAACTAGCTGGTAGCCACGACTTCGTCTGCACAGGGTTAGAATTTAGTAGCTTGTATTTTTATATATTATTAATATTTCGAGCAACGCAGACGAAGTTGCGGCTATCAGCTAGTCTCTTTATAAATTATTATTGTAGTCTACATATTATTATGATTATAAGTTATATTAATGTAAAGTTTTATTAAAATCCGTTTTAATAAAACTTTACATTAACTTACGTGAAAGAGTTCTCATCACAGAGAATCTAACTAACTCTACTACACACTCTATCGCGTTATTATAAAAAAAAATAAAGTATTTCAAGATTTAATCTAAGTCGAAATTTGAATATTTCGTTTGAATCCAGTTTAGTACTGGTATCAAATCACCAGATTCCCGCGATTAATTTCGTCAAAGTTGAAACGATACGCACCTCCGTTATTAGCGCAGATATTGGACAGATAACACTAATATATTGCTGAGGTCGTGGAAATTTTCCGCCCTTCATGATCAACATTAATCCGCAATATTAACTATTAATAATACAAATGAACTTGTATTTGTCCTGAAGGTCGCTGTTGGCACGAAGTGTTGGATTGTGCCTACTATTATTATTATAGTGGTTGCGTTTCTTGACAAAACTACTGAAGCAATTAATGTGTTAATATTAATTAAGTTATTATTAGCACAGTCAGCAGCGCATATAAATATCTATAGAGTAAATACTGCTCTGAGTTTTGTTTATATACATCTATATTTAAGTATTAGTCAAATGCGGATTTATCGGCTTCACACTTTCAATTTCTTCGTAGATGTAGTAATAAAAGAGGAGTAGAAAGAAGAGAACATGCTCTTGAGATATGATGCTGGAGAAACTTAGGGTTGGAATTTGGATTGTCAGAATTGTCTGAATTTTGTGAGACTTTGTCCAAATATATCTATTGAGATATATTTGGACAAAGTCTCACAAAATTCAAAAAGAGCGCGATGAACATATTATTTAAGTGACTAATATATTGCATGTTTTATATTGCCATATGTATACTGCTCTAATTATGTGTCATTCATGTTGTATACACATACCTAGGATTATAATCTGGTCTGCTATATTGAATAAGAAAAATGTATCTATAATCGATTGTATTCTGTTTTGTGTGGCAAATAAATAAATTCATGGCTGAATTTTATAAGAATGTGATGCTACAAGAACTCGGCTGAAATCAGGGTCAATTTTGAAGTGCGATCTCGTGTATTGGATTTCTTTGGATACATTTTTAGGCGAGATAACAGGTTTCATAGAACATTTTTAGGTGTAACATCCATATTCACGCGATGGACAGTCCAGATAAATATCTAAAATAAGGGGAGATAGTATAACATCCGGGGACGAATACAATCTGCCTCAGACAGCGCTAATTAAGGATGCCTCATGATGTTTTCCTTTCACATAGAAATAACTGATAAATAAATACATAGAATAGAAAACTTTTATTAAACACAAGCGGAATAAAGTAACAAATAGCCAATTAGGACTCGACCTCAGAATAAGCTGCAACAGATTAAATCTATGGCAGCACTGGTATTCTAGCCGGTTCTAAGTAGGATGACATGTAGAGAAATATAAAAAAGAAAGGAGTTCTGTAGTATATATATATATATATATATATATATATATATATATATATATATATATATATATATATATATATATATATATATATATTACAGAACAACTAGCTAACTACAAAATTAAATTACCAATACTTTATTGTAAAATACGCAACATTAAAAATGACAACATAGACAAAACTATATGGTACGACAGCTGTATGACGCTAAACCTTTGCATGTCTAATTTAGAGAAAAAATACATTTCCTTTGATAATCGTGTCTACTATCTCTAAGTATTGTGGTATGTATGATATTAAAGTGTTAGTATTATAATGTGTTAACTTTTAACTTGACTGGTAAGGCGTTAAAGATAACAAAATAATATGTGAAGTTTTGAACACGAGAATCCGTTTTGGGCGAAGTAATATAGCTTTAGCATTGGGAAGACTTAAAGGGAACCTCGTCATTCATCAAGCCAATCACCTTCATATCCTCCATCATCACCTGTCTGTTGTATAGTTCACAAAACAAATATTGTTTACTATAAGTGACGTAATGTTTAAAACTGACCTCGCTTTGTTACGTGCTTATTTTTTTAATGGTGCGCTATCTTTTTCTATCAAACATAAAAAATAGCATTGGAGACACACTACGTCTTCACTGACTCGCTATTGCTATGCGACTAAAGCTCCGCCTCCACACTCTGCTATTACTCGTTATTTCGATACTCACTCCTTTGATCAATATATCATCAGGTCTTCCTCTCCCTATACGCCGATTCACTTTTTGCCCATGATTTTCCTAGTAACTTGGTCGTTCTCTTTTCTCAATATATGAGCATACCAGGAAAGTCTCTTTTCTCTCAGTTTTTTAACAAGAGGAGTTACTTTTAGACTTCCCCTGATGTAATTCCTCACTCTATCCTTTCTTGTTATTATATACATCGATAAAAACATACGAATTATAGCAACTTTGTATATATATACCGCGATATTTTTACAAACTTTTTTTTTTCTTTTGTTCCCCTGAGGAAAATGCATTAAATTGCATACCCCGGCTGTGGCGAGCCGGCGGTTAAGTGGGGCTCTCCTCCCCAGAAGGGGGAGGCCTACCCACTAAAAACCTCAGGGATGGCCTTCCTCAGGCATGTAGGGAGCCCCCGGAAACATCAATTTACTCTTACACGTCCAAGAAGCTACTACGCCATTGGTTCACAAGTCTACAGCGGGAGACCTTGTACAGAAAAGAACCAACGAAAAAACCAGCAAAAGCTATTTGTTTTTCTTCCTGTATATTTATAGAGTTGTTAATTAGAAGCTGGACATAGATAAATAATCTGAACCCAACTTTATTTACAAGTTCAAACAAGTTTACGTTATACAAACCTAATAATAAGGTTATACAACACATTTATTCCAATACAAAATTCTAGATTGGCTCATTCACCATACTTTCTTCATCTACGGCGCAATACTTGTCTATTCTAGATATAAGTTGATATCTATTCTGGTGATATTAATATTTTGTTTCCATAATTTACCAAACCATATTTCGCTGTTATTTCATTCACATTTTCTATAGTTATTGCAGATAAGTATAGTATAGTGAAATGTTTTTTCTAAATGTACATATATTAAAGTCTAGTATCGATTAAGTAAATGAAGCACATAAAACGAAAGATATAATTTAACTTAGTACCCGTGAATGCGCTTCATTGAGACCACGGTAATGCACGTTAGATACGTAACCGTGCATGATTATAGACACTTCTCACTTCGTAAGCAAATCCTTGTCCAGGTGTTATAAGCAGGCATCACACTGCACCTCAAACGCTGCTTCGAATTTAAACCTTAACCCAATAGGGTAGAAACAATTTTCGTACAACCCACAAACGCGAGTTTTCTGTACATCCGTATTTTGATACTCTAGGGAGAGCAGAGGACGAAAATCCTCTTTGGCTTTGGCTAAAATTGAAATTGGGGTTTCTTTGAAGTATCAGTTTGGACGTTCGAATTCGTTACGATTAAATAAGCCAGTATTATGATATTGATCCCGATTTTTCCAAAGAAAATGAAGGTAAAAATTCTAACGTAAAATGGAGAAATCACTAGAGATTTAGATTTGTCAAGAAAGTGAGTGTTAGAACAAGGCGTCAAAAATGACGCGACACTTACAGATATTTGAATATCATTTAAGCATAATTAATAACACAAAAGAAATGTTTAGAAAGAAAAATAATCCCTTAGGTAACAACCGAATTCCTTAGGGACACTATTTCACTATCAATATATCACTATCAAAGTTGTCCATTTGGGTATCTCCGTCATAACGTGTGCTTCACTTAAAGTTGGGCGGTGAAATTACTTGGTTAGTTAACATACATTGCTACTAGTTGGTATCGCATACTGTTGCGGTGTACGTTCATATATACAACGTTTTCTAGTCTGGATACCACACCTCGTTCCCATGGGAATAGGTCCAGATCACAATTTTCAACTTATTACGTTCCAAACATACTTCCCAAGCTAACTTGACTGTCATTAATACTTCCATCCATGCTCGTCGTTCATGGTATCTTTTAACCTGGCTTTCTTCCAATCGATCACCTATTTGGTCGAAGTTTTGAATTATTTTAATTGTTATAAAACATGCAAGTACAAACTGTTAGCTGATGTACAGATGATAGTGCGAAATATTATTCTTGAACTATCAACATTTTTAAAAAATATGTTAAAGCATTCCTTATTCCATTTCTAAACCAATCTATCTTTGTCGGATATCAAAAAGGCACTTAGCACCCAATATAATACACACAATAAGTAGATCAAGGTGATCCAACCTCCCACTATTATGTAAATACAACAAATTTTACAATAGACCAACGGCCTCGCGGCCAAGCAGCATACAATTCACGCAATATTTCACTTTGACATATTCACCGCTTATTTTTTCACCGCAACGAATCGACTTAGGCATACGCGAATTATAAATCAGGAGTCGGTCTAAACACAGGCTTAACCCTTCAAATAGCTTATTCAGGACAAATGAATCGCTTAATCACCCAGCATGAGCGATGGTCATCATAACTCAGGACCCATGTTTTTGTCGCGCGTCCTGGGTTCCACCGTGTCGTGTCGTTTTGGGACAATCGCAGTTCTAGTTAATTTATATGTGCCTAACAGTAATTTTAAAAATCAAAAATATTATATCACTCGCGTAAATAAAAAAAACGATTGTTTTAGACAGATTATATATTTAAAAATATGACCTATGTTCATCACATAAATATTGTTTACCTCGATTCAAAGATATTTGAGTATTTTCAGGTTCTGTAAAACTGTAATTAAGTATTAACTGTATTAAGGAATAATAATACAGTAGCAGTGGTTCGTAGCAATACGCAAACAACAAAACAATTAACAATATCATTCACGAAAACATTACCAAATACATTTGTGACAATTACAGAATTTAGAAACCAAAAACGTACACATTCGTTGAACAATTAAAAATAATTAAAGCAAAAACTCACGCCGCCCTTTTTAAAGCAATATAGGACATTAAATATCTTGTTAGCCGTTCCGTAGAATCACAAGTCAGACAAAGGGCGTTTCCAAATCACCGGACGCGTTATCTGAAGTGAACAGTGGATATTTTAATTGGTTTATAAATAACTACCCTTGCCCTGCCGCCCCTGTCCGTTCGCAAGGAATTATGACCTATGGGCGGCTGTAGATTATGTACCGGTGACCTCTATTAAATTAGGGAAATCTTTGAAACAACAATTAACAATCTTTTAATGGTTAATATTTTACGTGACTATTGTGTATTTGTTTCAATAGAAACTTAAAAATCAATCCCATAAAAATATTATCAAGCAATTTAAACATTTATAGATTTATCAGTACAAAGTCATTTCTTTTATATAATACTGACTTAAAGCATTCAATAAATAAAAAAAAAACATATCATATTATGTACTTTGTTATCTCAAAAAAAAATCGTCGACAAACTGCTGAATAGAATTTTAAAACATTTGTAAAGCCGCGTAAATATCATGCAACTTGTGTTTATATTGCCCAGCAAAATGACGGGGATATATTAAAGAAAGTTCTTTAAACTGGGGAACGTTCGAGCAAATTGAAAGGAGGGGTGATATAGGAGTCACATTTTTGGCATAATCTTTAAATGAAAAACTTAATACGCGAAATTGAAAAACGAAGCCTAGATATGAACGTGTTTTTAAAAATACATAAATTTTCAAATAGTTAAGGCAATTAAATTTTCTTGTTCAATTTCATATCAAAATCAAGATTTTTTTAACAATCCTTTAAAATAATATATCACGATCTACGTTAATATTGCAGCAAACCTACGAAAACATTATGATAATGAATACTGAACCCTGTTTAAGTCGAGTCCTAAGCCAATATAGCCCAGAGCTTCATTCAAACTCAAATATCCATTTAGCACCACAGCGCAATTTCGAATTTAAGGTATTCACACAAGAGTAAAAATGGTTTGCGTTCTGCAGACACGGAACATTTACTCTACAGTTTAAACCTATTGGACTGTCATTTAATGATTGGAATGCTGCATAGTGTGATTTTGGCCTTTGTTGCGACTGGAATAGGGATTAAAAGATGGATTTGGGTGCGGTTTCAAATGTCTTCAGTGACGGATGCTTTTAACTACCAAGCGTTCTGCCGCGTCCTATTACATCATAGCTATTACAGTCGCTTATGTTGTGCGTTGATTATTGTAAGCGTTATTAAAGATAACCTTAATTATATTTTGTTTTGTAAGAGCACTACAACAGAATAATGCGACAAAAGAGTATTTTATTGCGTATTAATTTGAGATGATCATCTGAAGAGATATGATATGTTAACATTTGAAAAATTTCTATAAATACTTCGATAAAATTACATACCGATTCAAGTGCATCCAAATATTATGTATGGCGTGGTATTGAATTTCGATAAATTTTCATTTAAATAATATTTAAACACATTACTTGAAGGAATGTATGGTAGTGAGGATAAAAATGACTTTACTGAACACAACTGTTACAAATTCACTCGATTCATGCAATTAATATTACCTATTGACATACTCCAGCCCTCTAACAAACAACGTCCTTTATTACAGCTGTCGTCACAATAAATATAGTTTGGTTCGAGCAGCCGCCTATCGGCATACAACTTTCGGCACCCCATTTTTATAGCTGACGACATTGATTAATGGCACAGAAACGGGGAATCGAATTATTGCATATCTAGATGACTCCCCTATCTTTTCTTCTCATTAAAACATGCATCGATACTGGATGTCTCTTTTCAAGTTTCCCTCCGCTACTTCTTTTGTCATCTAATGGTGTTTTTGATGCGTGATGGATACTCTAATGGTAAATAAATGGTCTTCCCGATGAGGAAATCTTCGGGTCGGTTTTTATTAAAATTGATGATAGATTGAAATGGCGCTTTTCTGATTGTTAGTGACACTTAACCATTATTCTGTGATGAGTTAATAAAGACAAAATTGAATTTAAATCGATTAAACTCGATATTGCGATGTTAATAGATATTAACATTGCAATATCAGCCTATACGACGATGTATTCATATGAGTCGAGTTCGTTGATTGTTCTTAAGATAATGAAAACGCATATCTTGTTGGTGTTGTCATAGATGTTTTTTTAATTTTTGTATTCATTAACGATAAGCTAGATACGTTGTAAATAGTAAAGTAACGATATTGATAACGGTAATTTTTCATGTCACGTAAAAAAAACTGTTATGTTATGAATATACATATATTATATATGTTCCAATTAATCAATGGTTATATCAATCACTTTAAGTGTTGTGAAGTAAGATTACCTTTTAGAATGTGAATAATGAACAAATTGTTTCACAATAAATTACTATTTATTGTGTTAGATAAGATCAAAAACTATTATCGCCGAACTACATCGCAATATTTTTTATATCGCTAATAATTATCAATTGTCAAAGGTACAATTATGGGATGAGTAATAAATTTACAGTGTCTATTAGTGGTAATGAAACCGTATTGTTTTTTGTAAATCTATCTCTAATCATCACCTGTAGTTATTAAAGAATTAAAAGATAAGAAGTTGACCATCGTAAGTAAAATTTATTCAAATAAATATTAGCAAATAATACACACGTTCAATCGATTTTCGGACTCGTATAAATGTCCTTCAGAACCGATTTTATTCGGTGTATGATATTCTGTTCATCGATGGAACTATAATTGTGGAACTATATTGGTTTCCAGTAAAAAAACACTAGTAAAACAACTAGAAATTAACGAGACCTTAAGTCGCGCTATTATCGCTGAATGCAAGCAACGTTACCAAATTTCAACAGCATTCCGAGCTCTGTGAAAGGCTATTCGAATCGCCCATTTGATCATCGATAGAATTTCACTTGCACGGTCGAATCCGACCGAATAAAATTTTACCGAAATTGAATCGGCCGGTCGGTGCCGGCAGACCGTAAAATTGGGCGGCACGGTCAGTGGCGGCTGATTCGGTATCTTCTTCGGTGTTTGCTCGAATTATGTGTGTATGTTGGGTGTCGCTTGGACCTCCTGAATTATACATCGGTCGAGGCAGCCTGTGATTTACTACGCTACGTTCCGGCGCGGAGTCGGCCGCTTATGCGATATATCCGCTTTCGTTTACATGTTTATGGAGTGGCCGCGGGCGGGCATTCGCTGATGTTAGTGGATTTTGGAAGCCATACGTTTGTGTTATTTATGAGGTCGGAATGTCATCTAATATTTTTTCGGCGACACCACCCCACTAATACAAAACACATCCTCTACATAAAATTGCAATATTTTTTAAAGGATCAATAATGATGAGAATTCAAACCTAGGCTTATCACTACCAGTAAATGAGTGATGAATATGATAATAAATGTTTTTCGATATTTTCTTTAGTAAACACAAACTAACCTTACTTCTTATAGTTTTGTTCTATACAGACAATTATACGTGTAGCTTCAGTATCTTTTTTCCAATGAACATAGTTAAGTGACTCATATAAAGCTGTACCAATGTAAGGAATATCACAATACATTCATAACTTAACTTAAAATATTTAATCTCAAAAATATGTCGATCAATTCTCGAAGCAGTACGTAGTTAGAACTAAAGATTGAACATATTATAACTTTGTTTTATATTTAATATATATTATGGGGAATCAGGCGGTCAGTAAAAAGGAGGGGGGAGGGGGATTACAATATAGTAGCAATGATCTAGAAAATAAAAGTATCATTTACATTATTATCAGAAAATGAATAAAACTAGTAACTTTTTTATGAAATCTAAAACAGTTACGAAATATAAATGTGTTTGTGATATTATAGGAAATATATTATTTTAAAACACAGTTAAAATGTGCATTTATATTACATTTTTGGGAACATTTTTTCAATCACGATTTGGATACTTTCAAGACACATACGTTCCACATAGTAATTTTAAAGAATTGGATTTTTCAGTACGAAACAGCATCAAGGTTTTAAATAACAGCTAAGTAATTAAAAATTTTGTAGTTTTTACTTATCACAATTTTTTTTCACTTAACGCGAAAGTTTGTAAGTATGGATGTTTGTTACTTTATCAAAAATATGATTTTTTGATAAAGTATTAAGCAGGATTATTACTTCGAGTAGCTTATATTAGCGTGGCGTAAAAAAAAACTAACATTATGACGAAGTCACGGAACACCGGCTGATATTCTTATAAAAAAGCTATATTTTTCTATTAATTTATTTATTTACTTACTTTACAGGTAGTGTATCCTATCATAGTGTATCCTACAGCTGTAGCTAGCTGTAGGATCCAAATGTATAATTAATAGATAGTGTATTATGGTAGTTTAACTTGTAGAAATAATACGCAACTCATCTGAGATTGTTTTTTATTCAATTTTATAATAAGAGCGGATCAAAATGAACTTAGACATCCATGGCAAGGTCTGTGTTAGATCTTAGTTCAAACAAAGTCAAATTGTCAACATTAACAATTCTGTAATGACTAACAGCCATTCTAACAGTAAATAGCCAAGTGGTCAGCCCCCGCAGTTGCACAATGCCAGCCTTCCTTCCGTCGTCTACATGGCGCACCCTTAAATATTGCAGTTACAATGCTCTTCCGGCTCCTTACAAAACCACCCCAATCCCCCTAAATTAACTTCTGTTACTTTGTATTGATTCTTTTGGGATGGCATCAGAAGTTCCTTTGAATAGCTAGTGTTCAGTTGTAATTCGATGGGGTCTCCCCATTCATGGAAAGGAAAACATTTGGGTTCGCCTGCGGGAAATCGCGATTTAAGCTCCCAAATGCTTCTTGATGAGTAATCGGAATTCGAAATAGGTTTTGTGGAGGCGGCTCGGTTGTTAGCCGGGATTCAATGGATGCAATGTGTTTTGTGCAGTTCTGGGTGTGATTAATGCATGACTTGAAAATACACGTCTCCGTAGTCGAGTGGTTTATAAACCAGTATCGAGGTGGTGTCATCTTCGAGGTTTCGGATTCGATTCCTGACAAGGAGTTTGTGATAAAAACATGTATGCTATTAATTTAATTTAATTATGAATGTATGTTAGGATAGCTTATTATTATTAGATTAATTAATTTTATTGTATAAAGTATTGAATTTAAGTGTATTGTTAAATGGTTGTATGTAGGTATAAATTAGGATAGTTATTAGATAAGAAAGTACTATTGTTAGATAAGTAAGTGCTGCGCAACTCACGTTAATGTTAAGTCACGGAATAGTATTATAAGATAATATGACGCTGTACGTACAGTACGTAGTAGATCCAAACGAGGACAGTTTAAAAAAGGCACGGACTACGAATCCGTGGAGTAGACATATATATATATATATATAAAAAATAAAAAAACATGTAAGTATGCCTTAGTCATGATTGTTAATATATATCAAAAACATTTATGTTAATTAAAAAAACAAGGATTTTAAGAAAACTTTACTATAATATTGCTTATACGGTTTTACTTATTGTTACTATGTGTTGTTATGTTAACTAGTTATCTTATCACACATTTTTTTCAAGAAATGAGGTAAAAAAATCACATTTCTATCAAGTAGTTTAAATAATTTCAAAAGTCAATTATATGAACTTTTGAATCCACAAACATTTACTGATTGTGCTCTCCATTAGTTAGAGATGCTGCTACCAAAAATTGGCTTAAAATCTAAATGGGGCGAACTTTGTAAGCCTTTCAGGAAAGTGATAGTGGCTCGAGCTTTTAAGCTAAAATCATTAAGCTCAACTTGCACCCCGTGTTACGTAGAGGCTTAATGCAAGCTTTTGACGCGTACTTAATATTTACGTGAAAGCAATACATTTTATACATCAACCCTTTGTAGCTATTGATAAAAATATTTTTTTCTCATTTGCCACATTTATTTAGTTGCATTCATCAAATGTTTCATTATAAGAGATTATTTTTTAATTAAACTATAGTTAAAATTGTGAGGTGTACTGATTTAATATTGACAACATGTTCGGCGCAGCGGTCGAGTGATCGGCTATGTGCGGGTCGCGGGTTCGATTCCGAATGATCTATAATTTTTTTTCCGGTCTAGATGTATGTTCATGTAACATTATATGTTTGTTATTGCACCCAAGACACAGACTAACAATCCTAATGCGAGACAACGTTCTTTTTTTTTAAATAATAATTTCTGCTATGTTACAGACGTCGGAAATGGCAAAGACGTCATTTGGTTGCCACCAATAATATATTTCTCACTTTAACTACAGTCTCAGCTATATTCACCAAACAATAGCTCTCGTAATATAACTCAAAATGAATAGAGGTGTGTTCGACAAACGATTGACACAGAAACACGAGGAGAAACAAAAGTAGCAATTAGCAAAAGAAATCAGAAGACAATAATCCATCGGCATCTCCCGACTGCGAGGAACGCTAGGGGAGGGGTTAATTCCAAGAAAGGGGCACAATAACAAATAGTTTCCCAGAGGAAAGTCCTAATAGCTAGAGATTCGGACTCTTTAATGGCTCTCATGATTGTAGACTTAGAATATGTGCGTCTTATATTGGACGGAATCAAATGTGAACGACTCTCGAGCTGTTGCAAATGTTTTCCGTAACCATAATTTGACTGGCAAAATGATATTAAAATGATTCAAAATCCCTATTACTACATAATATATTTATTTATTTTTATTTATTTATTTAATGATCACCAACATAATGTACACTATTAAATACAATTAATCAAATTAATATAAAACTGTGAACTAAATGTCATTACAATTATAGGTGATGACAATGTGAATTGTACAGTACAGTGTGTTAAACGAATAAAAATTATTCCATGGACATTAATAATTAAAAATTAGAGACATGAAAACAATCAAAGGCAAACATTACAAAGTAAACACGACAGTAACTATATAAACAACTAGCTGACCCGTGCCCACTTTCGTTGGGCATAATATTAATAATCCCCGAAGCGAGCACGAACGCGATCCGAATTAAACCCGAAGCCATCGCGCGCCGTCCGCTGCCTGTTTTTTTCTCCGATTCACTTTGCAAAACGGACTACCACGTAAAAACCTTTTTATTTTTCGGTTTTTTATATAACCTATGACACTCAGCAATAACGTGGCCTTCTATTGCAGAAAGAATTTTTAAAATCGGTTCAGTAGATCCCGAGATTACCCCTTACAATTTAACAAATATACAAACACACAAACTTTACTTCTTTATAATATTAGTATAGATTAATACCTTCACTACGAGTAAATGTAACAAATATATTGATACAATCCTTGGTTATATGTAATAATTATATCAAATGTAACATTCATTGAACGAAAACAATAATAATAAATTCCTTAAAATGTAACAAATTATTTTTATCCAAATCATATATAATAATTGAAAAAATCAAAATAATATATATCAAAATAATATAGAACAAAGTCGCTTACATTGTCCCTATATACCTATATGTATGCTTAAATCTCTAATAGATAGAGTGATGTAGAGGAAGGTTTACATGTATTATAACATCCATTACATAGTATACAAATGTTATTTTGAGATTTCTAATATGATGTCGTAAGTAGTTACATTTTTTCCGTTAACATTTCAAACGCAGGCTGAACCCTACGAGATTAATCAAAATAATCTATACTAATATTATAAAGAGGAAAGATTTGTTTGTTTGTTTGTTTGTTTGTAATGAATAGGCTCTGAAACTACTGGGCCGATTTCAAAAATTCTTTCACCTTTGGAAAGCTACATTATCCCCGAGTAACATAGGCTATATTATATTTTAAAAAAATTAGGGATCCTTACTAAAACTCCAATAATGTAACCCAAGGTGTAAAAAAATGACCTGAAAAATTCCTTACGTCGCGTGCGCTGCGAAAACTATTGATGATAGAACAAAATCAATTACTACGACTTTGCAGAACTCATGATTATCTACAAAAAGTGTCGCGACAGCATAAATCTAAATATTATAGTTATGTCACAGTATGCGGTTTTTTATTCTAAAAATTTAATTTATATGCCGCCGCTTGAAAAGGCTCTTTATTTGTACCTTGGTATTAATCCTTATCAATATAAATAAATTACTTTATATTCAAGACGGCTTCAATACTTTTTTATAACTTCATCATTTTCCTTTTATTTTTAAACCCGACGCAAAAAAGAAGGGTGTATGTGTGTGTGTGTATGTACCCGTGCGAAGCCGGGGCGGGCCGCTAGTGTACTAATAAAAGGGAAAGTTTTTATGTATCTTTGTGACTCTTTCACAAAAAATCTACTAAATGGGTTTTAATGCAACTTTACGATAATATAGCTTATAATAGCTATATACAGCTTTAAATAGCTTATAAATAAAATAACAGAAACGCTACAATTTATAAATATATAACGTCACGTTAATATAAGCTACTTAATCTATTAATTCCGCGCAAACGAAGCCGTGGGCACCAACTAGCTTAAAATATTTGTTCACGTACCGCTGATTTTGTTAGAAGTTCTCTATTATCTACATACATGGTTATTTGTTGGCTGATCTCACACTAATAGAGGCAGATACACTGTGCCTAGCAGCGATAAGTAACATTTTTTACAAAACTTATATAACAACCACGTTTTTACTACCGTACAGATACGATGAATTCTAGATCATTCTAGTAAATCAGATAAAACATTATCACTTTTATTGACTTAATAAAGCCTACGTCTTGTTAAAAATACAAATTTCAAAGATATGAACACATAACGACAAACATGAACTTTGTCGCTCGTAGAAATAAATCAAAGTTACCAAATAAAATATATTGTTACATTGTCATGCAATAGTATATAGCCAAGGGTCCGAGAGACATTAAAACAAAGTCTCTGCTAATGTTTTTCACTAAGGGGTTGCTACCGCAAATTAGGCGACTGCGGGCGACGGGTCGTGCCACCCAACGGGACAGGACTGGTCGAAACGGCAAGGTGGCTTAAGTCGCATTTCCTTAATGCAACGCCACTGATGCTTTTGCTTTGCACCTGACATCTTGCTAGCTTTACGATACAACTACTTCGTATAATTCACCTGAAAACGCTGTATATTTAATAATGTGAGTCTTAATTTATTAGCAATTATCTATTTACAATATTTTTCAACACACTTCCTCATAAAGTAGCTCTAATCCCATGGCAATTAGGCACATAATGACACCTATAATCAAACTGTGACTTTTTCATTACTATTATTAACGAGGGAGTAATAGTTCTTTTTTTCAATATTATTGGTTGAGTTACGCTTACATTTGCGCTAAAAAGCTATCCGCGAAAAGCCCAAAAAAAAGAGACCTCATTTTTTAGTCTATGGCCGATGCGCGCGCGTTTTCTTTAGCTTACATTTGTTTTGCGGTCCTGTTTCAAAATTAAATGAGAAGAGACAGCGGCCGGTGCTGATTCAAAAAATACAAATAAAATCAGAAAACAATTCTTAATTTCAGTTATTGAAACCAAGATATAATAATAAAAACAAATAAAAAGAAAAAAGGAATACTGCGTGTGTCTGTGTGTGTGTGAGTATTTGTATATAATATTTAACAAATTGTATAGAGACACACAAAAACCAACAATTACTCGAAGCGCAACGCAAGAGAGAAGCTCTGCTTTAAGTCTCGTCTGGCGAAGAGTTAGTTGCCAAATATTGAAGTCCTGGTTGAGCCTATCTTATATATAAAAATGAATCGCAAAATGTGTTGGTAAGCTCATAACTCAACAAGGCCTGGACCAATTTGGCCAATTCTTTTTTGTTAATGTTCGTTGAAGTTCAAGGAGGGTTTTTACAATGAGGAAAATTCGAATAATTATCGGAAATACCCTAAAAACAGCCCTTTTATTTTCCCATGCAAACGTTTTCTAACTAAAACGTACAGTCGAATTGAGCTTTATTGTTATTGTATAAAGTTCATATTGCAAGCACTCACTGTTGTCTTAGCAATGAAGGTGTGTTCCTAACATCAAAGTCAATTTGCGCTTTATTAACGCTACATATAGTTGAAATTCAATCATATCTATCATAACAGTGTGCGTGCGTGCGTTGGAGCACAGAATACATCGTTGGAGGATTTAATGTCACGTTCCAAAATTGAATAGCCACAAAATGTAATAGGTAATTTAGACTTTTTTTGCGATTTGGTTGGCTATGCGACATTATCTATAAAATAATTAGGAACAAAAAACTGCCACTGTACAAATCTTTTTGACAGGACGAAGTCTGTCGGGTCCGCTAGTTATAAATAAAAGGCTTTCTGAAAAAAGCGGCTCGTCTGGCAAAGGAGCTGTTGGTTGAAGGTACAGTGAGTCGGAAAGCGCTTACTCCGCATATATATGCAATATTATACGAAACGCGAAAACATATCCAAATTTAGCACAACTGAATGCGGTCCGAAATATATGGAATTCATTAAGGAAGTAATGCATGCCGTCCAGAACCCATTCAGTTAGTTATGCGGGGAACACGACCACACACTAGTTGAGAGTGACTTAAATGAAACAGAATAATGTAAAGATAATGCCCCAACTGTTCAATGAACTATGCTCCATGTAAGTTCATTTATTTCAGGCATAAAGGAATCCTATTGGATTCCTTTATTGAATACTAGCGACCCGCCCCGGCTTCGCACGGGTGCAGTGAAAAAATGGTTATGGTGGGTTATCCCTAAGAGATAGACATATACCATCGCGGACTTTTTTGTGGATTTTTGTAAGTTGTACAATACTGTAGTACATTATTTTGGTCTATCTCGTAGGGTTCAGCCAGCGTTTGCAATATAAGCGCAAAAAAACGTGCTTATTTACGACATCACATTAGAAACCTTTAAATTTATCAGTGTTCCTCTACTATATTATGCATTTATTATACATACAAACCTTCCTTAAGAATCACTCTATCTATTAAATAAAACCGCGTCAAAATCCGTTGCGTAGTTTTAAAGATCTAAGCATACATACGGACATACAGCGAAAGCGACTTTGTTTTATACTATGTATTGACAATACAGTCATATTAATTTTCTAATACATATTTACTGCTATACTGTTGTGTTGACGAAATTCGATGGAATGGACATCTTATAATAAGATAAAAGAAAGATAAAATGAACTCCACAAAATCTTTTGTATGGTCACTAGGGGCCATCCATAAATTACGTCACACGGTTAGGGGGAGGGAGGGGGTTGACGAAGTGTGACATTGTGTGACAAGGGGGTGGGAGGGATCTTAAATTTCGTGACGTCACATTTCAAAATCTATCATAAGCTAACTGTTAAAACGCTAACTTAAATTTTTACTATTAGTATGAAAAGTGCTGTAAACATTAACTTTTATTGTAAAGTCTTTATACTCTCATAAATAAATAAAGGAATAGTATCTTCTTCTATCTATTAATAGGGGTACTCCCGAAACGTACTGTTTTTCTAATTGATTTTGAAAAATATAATAAGAAAATTATAAAATGACCATATACTTATTTAATATAAGTAATCGTTTTTTGTTTTGTTGATTGATTTGATGTTAATTTTATTAAAATGAAAATAAAACTGATTTCGAAACCGCTTTTATCATTCAATAATTTCTATAATTTCAAAATTTGTGACGTCACACTAGGGAGGGGGGGAGTCTCACAAATGTGACTAGTTGTGACAAGGACGGAGGGAGGAGCAAAAAATCACGAAATTCGTGTGACGTAATTTATGGATGACCCCCTATTACGAGTAATTAGCCTTCGCCTTATGTGACGCTTCTAGTGTTGCAAGTGTCCGTGCCTTTTGCCTGTTTCCCTCCAACGTGGTATAAAAAAAATGTAAATTAAAAAAAAAACAATTATTAAAGTTATAAACAAAACAATAGTAATCTTCAATTTATTTTACCACAACAATATAATAATCGGAGTTGCGAAATGCAAACGTGAATTCGATTTGTTTTAAATGATTGTCAACAAATATTAGCATAGCGCATTGTTCGCCGACTATACGATATCGCTGATGTAAAATAATGTGGAATCGGATAAAAAGCGAGCGAGTGGATTCCCACGAAGCGAGAATGAAATATCAATTCGCGAATCCACCGGACCAGTCATTTATCAGCGGAGTGCTCGGTTAAATAAAACATCTTGCAGATGTAATGACTCGTATTTAAAAGGCTTTGGGAAAAAAGTAATTATACTACCAACTATATTGCAAATATACGGTGTGGCTGTTAAATAACGAGACTGACGCTGTAAAACATTTTTTTTTGATTTCATACTTTTTTACTTATTATACCTTCCCTATACACCCCTCCTTTATCCCTACAAGGCTCCATGCGAATCTTCCATTGTTCGAAACAGTGCTGAAGTCTTTTTCTATCAGCTTCTTCAGGACGTGTGCCGCTTTCTCTTTCGTAGCTTCAATAGACTCAAATCTTGTTCCTTTTAAATCAGATTTCACCTTAGGAAACAGATTGAAGACGTACGGCGCAAGATCCGGCGAATAAGGCGAATCTGGCGGACGCTGGGATGCTGAATTTGGCTAAAAACCTCTTGACATACAATTCGGAATGAGCCGGCGCATTATCTTGGTAGAGAACCCATGCTTATCCTTCCACAATTCAGGTCGTTTTTTCCTTATTCTTTTACGGAGTTCAACAAGAACGTGACGGTAGTAATGTTTATTAATAGTTTGATTCTCAGGAACCCATTGAAGGTCACACAATCATATGAATATCGAAAAAACAATCATTTGAATTTTGAAGCTTTGAATTTTGATTTGCTCATTCGAGCTTTTTTGGCTCTCGGAGAACATGGGCTTTGTTGGCACTCAATAACATGTGCACGCGGTAAATATTCATTGCCATACTTCCTTCAATAAATTATAAGTTTCAGTTGCGGGTTTACCAAGTTTCATACGCAAATTTCCCAACAATTCGTTACTCTACTGTTACACTTAACATTTTTCCGGCGAAACAAATAAACAACTTTAATGCGAACGAAGGCTACGGCTATACTGATTTCTTTACAGAAGCGAGAGGCACTACATTCGAAAGAGAAGGCCTCACGATAACAGCCTTGGTTGCTGGCTGCATATGCACTTCTTCTGTAGCAGCGTTAGTCTCGTTACTTAATAGCCACACCTCGTATATACATATATATATCAAAAATATGTCTACTAATCTCTGATGCAGATCGGCTTTCGGACTACAGAAGATCCCTAGTACTGGGAAAATGTCAAAGAATTTGTGAGAAGTTGAAGAAGTTGTGCATTTTATGCGGAATTCTTACCGTGGGAGAGCCATGCTTCGGCACGAATTAGGCCGGCTCGACCGGAGTGATACCACGGCCTCACAGAAAACCGGCGTAAAATAGCGCTTGCGCTGTGTTTCGCCGAGTGAGTGAGGGTACCGAAGGCCCAACCCAAAAAAAAAAGTCGCCCCTACATCTAAGTATGTACGGAAAATTCATACTGATATTATGATTCGGTTACTTTGCTTTCTTTTACAGTGTGTAGTCTTATGGCATTATTGTGCTATAAGAAATGAATTTAAACTATTTACAACCCTAAAATTTTGTTATTTCATCGGCGCTCCATCTTAAGGTCTGGTCTCACAAAAAAATATCTCGAAATCGGTTAAGATATTGCAGAGGTATTTTTTCTAAAAAAAATCCTTTATCTATTATATATATATTAATGAATCATCATTATTACAGCCATTTAACGCCCACGTTTAGACCTAAGCTTCCTCCAAGGATCTCCACACTGGTCGTTCCTGTATTGCTGGCGAATCTCAAAGAATTTCGTTTATTCCTTCAATAACTAATATCATAGTTATAAATTAGTTATCACACAGTTATTGTTAATTATGTACAAAAAAAACAGTAAGTACTTATTGATTTTTTTCTTAACTTTAAAATAACCCGAATTTCGGAATTCAATTATGTATAACCAAATCTTGCATTTTAGAGGTAAAAAATAAATCTATACTAATATATAAAGCTGAAGAGTTTGTTTGTTTGTTTGTTTGAACGCGCTAATCTCCGAAAGTACTGGTGCGATTTGAATAATTCTTTTTTTGTTGGATAGTCCATTTATCGAGGAAGGCTATAGGCTAAATAACATTACGCTATGACCAATAGGAGCAAAGACAGAGCGGTAAATGTGTAAAAAACGGGGAAAATTATTCATTTTTGAAGGCTTTCTTTGCGTGCGCTGCGAAAACGGTTCAAGATACACAAAAAATATGTATGAAAGAATTATTCCTCTATACATGATCTAAAAAAAAGTCCGCGACGGTATATGTCTATCTTTTAAGGTTTAGTCACAATGACCGTTTTTATGGTACCAAATTTGGTCGAAATAATTTGTTTAAGTTGTATCAACATAATAATATTAATCTTTATTCAAATATAAATATGTTGTTGGTTAACCAAAAATCTGCCGGAAGTCACTATTCCACGCGGACGAAGTCGCGGGCAAAAGCTAGTATTTTATATGGGGCTGCAATTTGAAAAAAGTTTTAAATACAACGACAATTTCATCGTTATAGACCTGTTATTTTAACGGTCGATATATTTATGAGAACTTAAAGTTTGCATAAATATATCGACTGTTATACGTTATAATACGTTCGTAAAAATATACATAAACTAGCTGGTGGCCGCGACTTCGTCTGCTCAGGATTTGTATTTAGAGTAGCTTATATTAGCGTAGCGTGTATCTTTATATATTGTTAGCCTATGTGTTACTGTGATGCATAAGCTATGTTATACATCCATCTTTATAAACTAACTACTTATATTAGTAGGATTTTACAAATTAGTTTTTACAAATTAGTTTTTAAGTAGAAACAAGTTAACTGACAAACTATCAAGCCCCAAAAACTAATTAATTATTTAAGAGAACATTGTGTACGGTTCTACGATAAATTCTCTTGTAATAAGCAGGAGATTTGCTTAAACGAATTCGAGGGTAAATTGAAAGATGTATTTACGAAATAATCTTATTATAAAGTGTCTGATTATGAAATTGACCGTTTGAATTTAATTATAAATATTTTGACATTCATAATCGAATTTCGTAAGACTGATTTGAGTACTGTTCCAATCACTCCAAAGGACTTATCATTGTTCTAAACTACTCGTATGTAAATTAATAATATATATATTATATATATTTGTGTATGTGTATATATATATATTCTTTATTGTACACAAATAAAAGGAAGCTTTATGAGATCTCTTCCAGCTAACCCTTCATTAGTTCTACAATTTGAAATTTTATTGACTGAAAGATGCTGTACATATATTATTACTAAAATACAGCAACAATTTAAGACATATATATACATACTTATATAAGATTCAAAACATCAATATATTGACAAATTCGAGAACTAAAGAGCTCTTGCATACATCTAAATTACTATCTTACATTATTCAAAATTTTGTTAAGGAAGTTCTTTTAATGAACAGAGTCAGGGAGAAAATTCTACATTTCTGCAGTTTAAATTTCAAAGGAGATAGAAAATTACACCTTTCGATTTTTTCGCCTATTCTCGAGAAGGCTTTCCCGATTTCCGAACAGGTGGCAGAATGACCTTGTATTTGGTATCATAAGTACTTCCTAAGCAAATTTATGATATAGTAAGTAGGTAATTTAAAACATAAGTAAATTTACAGTGCTGTGTTAAGCAAGATTTGTCAGCAATATCTGAAAACTAATTACTCAGTACGCATTCATAGATGCCTAAGCAAAACAGAACTCTAGAGAAATTCTTAGAAAATATAATCACCCGCTTATTTCACTGCCAGTACCCGCAATACATACCTGCATAAAAGAGCTCCAAGTAAGTTTTAATCATTGAATTCCCTTTAATCCTAAATCCAGTTGCTTATTCAATAAAACGTCGATTATTGGAAAATTCTTTCGTTAGAATCGACGGCCTTTCAACCGCGGCCCGCTTATGAAAAAGTAATTTTAATATTAAGTAATGAACGGAACAAATAAATGAACCAGTCGAGAATTTCTTCCACGAACTCCTTTTAAGGCTGTAGGACTTTTAACGAGTCCCATTCAAGTGCTTTTCGAAGTCTAATAAAAAGATCATAAAAAAAGAATTAACAAAGTTCCGGCGAATGTATTCGGAATTTTGAAGGGGCACAGCTCGCTGTCGCCGATGGCCGCTCTTTAATTGTATGATAAAACCTACTTATTATTCTGTGGATGCATCATCCATTGCGGCCCTCTACGCCTGTGTGGTAAGGAGATACTAGTTTCCATTTCGGTCTGGCAGATCGAAATTTATGACCGCTCGTTTTGAGCCTCAAAAACGTGTAACTATATATTAAATTGATTTTTGTGATTATTTGACGACTTCGTAGTCGAGTGGTTTGTACGCCGGTTTCAAGATGATGCCGTCTCTGAGGTCCCGGGTTCGAATTGCGGTGGGGGCAGGTATATGGTTTATTTTAAAAATTTATGGTATATTAAAAAAATCCTCAATAATATATGTTATATATATAAATAAGATATATTATTGAGGATTTTTTAAAATAAACCATAAATTGTTTCTCTAAAAATACAAAGTGATTGTTTATTTAACACACTTTTGCAATATTGCAACTTAAATCTTAACCACACTTAAATCTTACCTGAAAATGCAAAGAAACGACATTTAAAGTTTATTAATATCGTCTGCTTAATTATAAATTTAACGATTAATTTATATTTACTATCTGTCATTTCATCACTTGGCAAAGACTAGAAATAACATTTTGATTTAATTTCCTAAAAAGTGTAAGAAATATGTATTTCATTAGGTGAAAATGATTTCTTTATGGGAGTACTAGCGTTCTGCCTGCGGCTTCACCCGCATAATACCAGATCTCTCTACTGATACCTAATCTAACCTAATCATTCATTACTCACAGACTACTACAATAGAACTACCGCCAGAGGCACAGTCACACTTGTTCGATGCTCGTTTGAAGCTTTAAAGCTTTGAGTCCGTGCCTTATAAAGACGCGTGTTATTTAGCTATATAATAATAAAATAATATTTGTGAGTACATTAAATTATTTTGGAGTTAAAGGTTCATTTTAAGGCTGAGCTTGAACCAAAGCTCGTAAAGTACGATTCACAGTTTCATTTCGTACGCCTAGCAGCGAGGGACGCCGGTAAAAAATCACAAGAGAAGCTTACACGGTCTAAACAAACGCTATTTGAATAATGCGAAGCGTTCCTGTTTATTTCTGGCAATGAATCCCTTTCAGCGACAGCTCTTGTCGAACGCACAAATTCGCTTTTTGCGTTGCCAGAAAAAAAGTTGCTGAAAAATTGACAGGTCAAAATATGGGGTCGACGAGTGCCTGAGCACTTCTGGATTAGGTGCGTATATCGACCGAAGGAGGTACGTAAAATATCGTTAAAGTTCGCTCTGCTATAGGCTTACATTTCGTTTCTATTAATATTGAAGCTGTTCATTTTATGCGGAATACCAAAGCTGTTGCAGTTACATAGATTATATTTTCATATTTGTTACAAATATGAAAATCCTTACTAAGTTATAAACGACCTCCATAGTCGAGTGGATAATACACCGGTTTCAAGGTGTCGCCATCTCTGAGGTCCCGGGTTCGAATCCCGGTGGGGGCAGATGTTTGTGTGATGAATGCGAGCATTTGTACCTTAGTCATGGTTGTTGATATATATTTCAATAAAAATTATTTATATATGTATAATATATGTATGTCTATCCGTTACCCTAGATCCCATAGCACAAGCTTTACAGAGCTTAGTTTGGGCTAGGCTAATTGGTGTAAGTGTAACAAATATTTATTATTATTATTTAAAAAACGCAATGGTTTGTAATTATGGATGAATGTTTTTTACACTTACATGTAAAAATTACTGAAAGGACTTTATTGAAACCTTACAACAATATAGCTTACACATCACAGTATCATATAGGCTACAATTTCTAAAGATGTGCGTCACGCTAATTTAAGCTACTCGGAATACTAATCCTGCGCACGAAGTCGCGTGCAGCAGCTAGTAGATTATATTTTCATATTTTGTCCCCATCATCTCTTAAGTTATCACCCGGTATAAAATATATACGTACAATTTATATATCACAAACTATTTTTCTTTGTTTTTCATGAGAGTCGACTAAGTCGTCGAAGTAAGTTAGTCATCGAAGTAAGTGAGAAATCAAAATCTTAGAACAATATGCATATACAAACTATCACACTTTCAATAAAAACAATTTTAATACCAGAAATAAATATTTATTTATTTATTATATTAGCAAATCCTACTACTATTATAAAGGCGAAAGTTTGTAAGTATGGATGTATGGATGTTTGTTACTCTTTCACGTAAAAACTACTGAATGGATTTGAATGAAACTTTACCACAATATAGCTTATACATCAGAATAATAACTATCCTAATTTATACCTACATACAACCATTTAACACATTAGGAAAAAGATCGTTAAATGTAGTTTATAGGAGCATACTGCAGTAGCTACCTATAGGCCTATGATTAGGGCTCTGCAGTGCTTAGTTACCGTATTTCTTACTTATTACTAGACTAGACGGGACGAACCTGAAGTCCACGCGAACGAAGTCGCGGGCAAAAGCTAGTAGTCTTATAATAAAGTATGAAAATATCAAAGAACATATAAAAACAGACCTAAAGTACCATTTTTTTTTTTTATATAAAATTGCAGTGTACTTACTGATAGGTGTGTGCTGGAAACCATTATAAACATATTAAATACTAGCTTTCCGCCCGCGGCTTCGCCCGCGTTATATTCGAATTTCCC
The DNA here is from genome assembly GCA_036419045.1 of Scirpophaga incertulas. Taxonomy (NCBI): domain Eukaryota; kingdom Metazoa; phylum Arthropoda; class Insecta; order Lepidoptera; family Crambidae; genus Scirpophaga; species Scirpophaga incertulas. The sequence continues at coordinate 480,758 of CM071637.1, forward strand.
ACAGGAAGGATATGTTTTAACAATACTGCCATACAACCTTTCACCCCCTCCTTTCAACCTTTTACAACCCTTTTCTGCTTTAAAAGGTAGCCTCTGTCCTTTCTCAGCCTCTAGACTATCTGTGTACCAAATTTCAATTAAATCGGTTCAGTGGTTTTAACAATATTTTCATACAACCTATTATCCCTCCTTTCAACCTTTTACAACCCTTTACAACCTTTTTTATATAAAAAAGTAGCTTGTGTCCTTTCTCGGGCTCTAGACTATCTGTGTACCAAATTTCAATTAAATCGGTTCAGTGGTTTTAACAATATTTTCATACAACCTATTATCCCTCCTTTCAACCTTTTACAACCCTTTACAACCTTTTTTATATAAAAAAGTAGCTTGTGTCCTTTCTCGGGCTCTAGACTATCTGTGTACCAAATTTCAATTAAATCGGTTCAGTGGTTTTAACAATATTTTCATACAACCTATTATCCCTCCTTTCAACCTTTTACAACCCTTTACAACCTTTTTTATATAAAAAAGTAGCCTATGTCCTTTCTCAGGCTCTAGACTATCTGTGTACCAAATTTCATTTAAATCGGTTCAGTAGTTTTGGCGTGAAAGCGGAACAGACAGACAGACAGACAGACGGAGTTACTTTCGCATTTATAATATTAGTATCGATTACACATAAAAACTAAAACGCAAAGAAAAATAAAAATAACAAAAATACTTATTTATAGTTTATGGAAACAATTACACGCTAGTTTATTTTTGTATAGCCCCAGGGAGTCACAAAACACTTCTATATCGAAATGCAATTTATTGTAAAAATTACAAGAACGCCGGAAAAAGGTATTTTTAGCATAATTTCTCCGACAGTACGGAACAAAAAAAGTATCATGAATATGAACTGAAAATAAATATGAACTTGCCATTCCAATGTTCCCTAAAATTAGCTACTTATTCTTAGGCAAATTTAATGTTTAATAAGCTTCCACGAAATGTAATTAAGTTGCCTTTGCACAAATTTAAAGAATATATTTAAAAAAAAACATTTATAAATAAAGGCTATTATAAAGAAAGTGAATATCTCAATGATAACAGTGCATGGAACTAGAAACATTAAATTGTTTATTTCAAAGTTTGTAAGCAACTTTGAAGTAAACCTTAATAAAACAAAACGAAACGTTATTTTCATTCACATCAAAAAGCTCCATTACAATTTAATTACAGCTTTAGTCACAATGAAATTGAATACGTGAAAGAATATTATTTGCGTTCCTTAAGCATTTTTAATTATTTCATTGGTTTTGGTTTGGTTGGTTTAATTATTGGAATTGGAATACACATCCAAAAATTTAAAATAAAATTATCTAGCTTCGGATGTGTTCTTCAACATGTTAAAAAAAATACTATGGGTGAACTTGTACACTATTTAGATTTAAAAAAAAAGTAGAAGTATCGGAGATAGCTTAGAACAACTAAAAAGTTCCTAACCATATATTCAAAAACAGAAATTCTTTTCCTGCCTTGACTATATATATTTTAGAAATATGTAAATTTATCAAATATATACAGTGTTTTACACTGAACGCGAGGACGTACTAATAAAATATTATCTTTGACATCATTGTAAATGAATGGTTTCGCTTACGCACGTCAAACTACGGTCCAATAGCACTTACAACTTGTCTATAAAGGTTTACAATAAATTTCCAGAAAAATAAGAAATATTTTTGCGTAAGTACTATTAGAACCTTCGACTAATATATTAGTGATATTTATAAAACATTTGAAAGCTTTAAGTCAATATAATATTTTGTTATACATCTCGATGTATATTTATGTAATAATGAGTAATGTAATAGTAATAATGAATATTAAATTTATAATAATTATAAATTATAATAAGAAGGTAATAATGATAATCGCCGTCCTCTTTTGTTATTAATATTTCCGATAGGGTTCAATGCCATTATTGATTATTGAGTGTTAATATCCGTAGTAGAATTCAAGCCTTCCTCATTTTGGAAGAAACCTGTTCTCAAGATTCCAATTCAAAAAAATCAAATTCAAAAATGTTTATTGAAAGGTAGATATCAAAATCAAATATATATAGAAAAATTAAGTAACCAAATGTACAGATAGCTTCGAGCTTTACATTTGTACTATAAAACTGCTATTACAAGTATAATAAGGTCAGCTTCGAAGTTTATATGTGAAGCCTGATGTGTTGCTATGCGTACATTCCGAATTTCCGTAATAGAAAAATGGCAGTAACATTTTATCTTTACTGCCGAGCAACACATGAAACGGCTGTAACTGTGATTATATTAACAAGGGAGTTATAACCCTATGATTGCTTTATGATGCTGTAAAACGAGGGTTTACAATTCGGGGTCTCATGCGCAAGTAAAACTTGATGGCGGAATGGGCTTTTCGGAGATCTTTAAAGTGATGTTAAACATTGTTATAAATCGTAATCTTGCGTTTGATAGTGATAGGGTCACAGATAGGGTTGAGGGCGTTCCGGGGGTAATACGAAAATCAATATACAAATTTATGATATACCATTTAAAATATTCTTGGTAATAATTTTTGCCAATTGTATTCTTTCACGATTTTCTTGATCTTACACTTAATCATCGTTAATATGACGTTTATTACATTTATTCCCTGACAACTTTCAAACAAAATCAAAATAATGTTTATTCAACACTGGCCTTTACAGATACTAATTGACCTTAAAACAAATGATGTATAATAGAACAAAAATCTTTGTACGTGCACAGGATCAAGTAGAAAAGTGATTCACCTGTTTGGAAATTCGCAGAGCATTTTCGACGTGCCACAGGTAAGAAACTGTGAAGAACTATTTTTTATCCCTTCTTTTCAACCATCTTTTACAATCAGTATTTATAATAAATAATGCAAAAGTATAATATATTACGTTGTTACTAAATTCGTCTCGTTGATCACTTACTTTTAAATAGCTATTAATCATGAATGAATATTTCTGATATAATCATTAATATATACCAAAAACTAAAGACAAACCAAAAAACTAAAGACATGCAACTGTTAGTAACAAAAAAGATATTAACAAACTAGGACTATAAAGAAGAGATATAATATAATTATATTATTATAAAGAATGGTTAACAAATATATAAAAGTAGGTCAAATAAAATATGACGACAATAATATTATATAAATTATAGTAATTGTAAAATACAATAAAAATGATTATATGAAAAATAATTATGAATAAAAATCTAACACTTAAAAAGACTTATTGATTATTTACAGATTAAATGCATTGGAAACAACGTTTTAAAGAAAAGGGTTCGACACTAAAGTAGGTTATGAACTTTTTCAATTAAACGAAATCTGGCCGCTGTTGGATAGTCCGGTCCGGATAGGCGACCGGACACCGGCGGTTTGGACCGGAAAGCGGCGACGTACTGACGAAATGAAAGCGTATTTTTCTCGCATCATCGTTTCTGTTGATCAATTCTGAAAAATATCTGTTTGCCAAATTTAGGTCATAAAGACGTCGAATCTAGGCGAGAAGGGTAAAAATTAGTACCCCTTTTTTCATTCTCAGGTTTTCTGTTTGAACTTATATTCATAGGTTAATTTTAAATCAAAACATTGAACGTAATGTAGTAAGATACCAGAAAGGAACTCACAATAGAAATTTCAAATTTCACTCTCTTGTGAAACGTGTCAAAAAAATGAAAATAATTTCAAATGAGCATAAAATATTTATCGTCAATTGCTATATCAAATCCAATAAAATACCCAATAACCAAATTCATATGGATAACATTAAAAGTTATATCATTTCGCTATTGGTAAATAACATTTAGAGTCGATCGGTTCCCCATTGATCAGATAACCTCAAGGGGCGAGCTGATTTCCCTGCGCACGTACCTCGTTACGTGACCCACGTGTCGCACATCCCCGACTTTGAATCTCCAACCGTTTGTACGCTAATGCTTCATTGCCAATTCGTTGTTTACATACGCCAAAAAATACAATTAGTCAGTAGATTAATAACGAGAAATATGAAACTTTATTATCGTCTTTGATAAGATATTTAATAACTTTAATTTTAACTACACTGATAAATCGCATCGCTACGTATTAAACAATGAGAGCGCAATAAATGTTGGAAACATCTTTCATCAGTGGAATGCTATTTCCAGCAATAAAATCTTTTATTAGCCGCGCTCTGTAAGAAATAGGAATATGAACAAACAATGTAGTGAGTTGACAAAGCGTACAGGGGGATTGTGTCAACAAACGCACTCGTTTAAGGAGTCTCGGCAAATTTCCTCATTGACAATAAAAAAAGGGTACTGCCGTAACGTCAATTTGGCCCCGAAACCTTCTTAGATCGAATTGTCTGAAAACCGTTCCCCCAATATACATACAAATAAATATATTTGCATGAGTTGACATCGCAATCTTCTTATATTTGAGCTTATCAACGCACAATTCGCCGTCATTCAGTCCGAAATTGTGTTCGGGAGGATCGCAGATAAACCGTCCGGGCTATTTCCACGCGCGAGCATACAAACTTTTCATTCATAACTCGAGCGCTCTTAACTCGATTCATCTCAGGTAAGTTGAGTACGTGCAGCGAGCTCGCGGGTGATTGCGGACTGAGTCGGACCTGCACGGTAACCTTGCCCCAATTAAACTTCCAATCAACTCCTTCCAGTAAAGTTGACACGGACTGACCGAGCGCGACGTGTCTCAAGGCGCCGAAGTGGGCCGAGCGGCGGCGGGCGGCGCCGAAGTGCTTCGATCAATACGCCTGTACCCGCCGCGCGTCAATTCCGGGAGCAAAAGTCACGCCGCTTTCGGGTACTCGGCGATTTGGGCCGGTCAGGCCCCGATTGAGTGCGTGTGGACCGTCGTCGCGAACGGGTTAACGAGCCTGCTCGTCTAATGCGAAATCTCGAGCCGCGCTTAACCCTTGCCATATCGCGCGATGTTTTGGACCACTTTTTTGTATTCGATATTTCTTGACATGTTTTTAGAATGATGTATACTATGTTTTGCAATAGAAGAAACGATATAGTTTATTAGTGTAAATTTTATTATATTCACAACATTTTTAAATATACTAAACACTCACAGAAATTATCCGCGAATATCCCACTGATATGTTTACAACGGGGCATGTAAACACGGTCGTGGGTCGGAATGATCATAGATATGTAGAGATAAAAATGTTGGTCCTTTAATAAATAGGTCACGAGATGGATTGAAGATGGAGCGAAGACGTGCCCCGATACCGGGGAATTAGATGCGGTAAAAAGAATTTAAATCCTCTTTTAATATAATCGAATGATTTCGAGAAAAGTTACGTTTCGGAAATTTTGTTGTCAGATCACTTTATTTTATGAGGCGATTAAAAAGTTTGTTTTTGTTTGTTGTTGTTGTTGTTACATTCCGAGTTGGTTTGATGGTACGTTTCGTGTATTTATTACCGAATTGATGAAATTCGATCGAATATAATAATAATAAAAAATCTGGGAGTTCTAATTCTGAAAATTAAACTACGACCGAGCTATATTATTTCGCATTTTAGTTAGTATAATCAAAATTTTGTAAGTCGCATTATGTTAAATTCGTTTTATTTTTGGTAAATGTATATGTATATTACTTTCAGCACGCGGATTCAATCGAAAATATATATTCTTGTGGTAAAAATTATTCAATATCCTTGTTCGAATCTCTAACTATCCTAAACCGATGTTTATCATAAAAAAGAGGTATTTTCCTTGCCGAAGATTACTATCTGTCCTTCCTAGGGCCTCAAGCTATCCTTATACCAAATTTAAAAAAGGCAGTTCAAGCTTATCGACGTAAAAACTTGACAGAAAGAAAAAATACTTTCTCAATTATAATATTCTGTAGGTACTGCAATTTCAAAATGAATTTCTATGTGAAATATAATATTTGCACACGTATTAATTAAATTAACCTTTTAAAAACTTAAAAAGCTTCAGTCATGGGTCTAGAATAATAAATAGATATTTAAATATTTTAATTATACATAGAATACGAGTATATTAACAGTCGTGATTAAAACACAAAAGTCCGAATTCAAAAAAAACATTTGGTTTATTCCAGAATGTCAGGAACGGCGATACCTCGAACGCAGCGCTCAAACCACCAAGCAGTTCATTAAAACAGCATTAAAAAAATACGGAAACGAAAATCCAGAACAATTTTTCAACTGTCAATACTACTAACCTGGACAAACTAAAGATGTCCACGCAAAAAAAATAAAACATCGAACTAAAACCAGCAGGAACTTCAAAGAGCGCGTCGATTGACCTTCTAAATAAATAATCCAATTCGGTTCGACACTGGTCGAGTGAACCAATCGTACGACTATATTTAAGGTGCCGTTTAAATGGAATCGGGGTCACGGCTGCTCTAAATGGACATAAAAAAACAACCAGGAGCGTACAAGAAAAATTGAAATAACACTGAGTTAAGCTCGCAGTGTTAAGACGTCTTGGGGCAGAGGGGAGCTTTGAATACTATCTATTGTATGCCAATTTTGTAGCTTACTAATATTAATATTTGTCTCAAAGTCCACATTCTCAAAGTCAAGCTTTTTATTGCAGTGTTATGAATACTCAAACATACACATTTCTATATACCTATTTATATATATATGCAGACGTAACAGACCCTCAACGGGCATGGTAACTGTGTATTTGTTCGATTCAGAGTAAGTTAAAAAAGTTTATTACAATTTAGTCAACGAAATTAAATTAAGTCGAATCAAATCAAAGTAAATTAAATTAAAATATTCATACAATTTAACTATCCTGTTCCTAGGCATAGCCATACTATTAAAATCGCAAGTACATAAAATCAAACTACCTATTCTGAGCACTAGTTATTACAAGTAGCATTCAGTAGACACTCGCAGGTTGGCTGGAAGAAATCTCTAATAGAAATAAGTCCTCATTTGTGATCAACATTTTGTAAATGTTTGTAACTGTGTAATTTTGGCAATAAAGTATATATACAAGTAAGCTATATATATATAGCTTACTTTGGTTTTATCTTCTTTTCTTTTTAATTCCGAATTTGAGTGCGTTTGACAACGATCTCACCTGATGTAAAGTGAAGATATTGCCTTAGGTGGAACACGCAAACTCAAATAGTGCCTATTTACTCTTGCCTTGAAAATCCCTATATTATAGGTATCGGGGAACAAAGATGCAGGTAGGGAATTCCATTCCTTGGCGGTTCGCATAATGAAGGACGAAGCGAACCGAGAGGTACGGAGAGGTGGAATGTCGACCACATACGGATGGAGTCCCCGGCCGCAGCTCGTCGTCCGATGGTGGAAGGGTGCAGGCGGAATCAATTCATGCAATTCCTGAGCACACTCCCCGAAATGCAACCTGTAGAAAACGCACAGACACGCGACTTGGCGGCGATGTTCGAGGCTATGGAGAGATTTTTTGTCTCATGTAAATTGGACTTGATATCATTGTTTCTTGTCATATTAATTCATACCTTTTAGTCAAACGGTAGAGAGAATGATCATGTTACTAGTTATAAATATGAAATTGGATGGACGTGTAGTGTAGAAGAAGACCGGAGAAAAGATGGACACACTATGTAAATGATGCTATAAAGAAGAAGAAGGGAGTGAGTGACGAAATGACGATTGATAGATGAGAGTTGAGAAGAAGATATCGCTCATCCAAAAGAATATTGACATAATTACCAAAAGGTCGAAAATGAGTTTTTGATACCATAACTTCGTGTTTTACACGTTTTATCTGTGGTAAAAACGACAGAATTTTTGTTCCATTAGTTTCCGACAGAGAGAGTCACTGTCGTTTATTATTTACTTAGAATTGTTTAATTTTGTTTTCTTATGTTAAGATTTTTATAAAAAAAAATAGTTTAGAAAAAGTTTACGTTTCAAGTTCATAAAACAAATTAAGAATTATGTAGTTTAAATTCGCGATTTATTCCCATATCCAAACCTGGTATAATGTCATAATTGTAATATTTAAATTACAAAATGTCATAAATGTACGTCCGGTTTGTTTCATTTGGTATTTTTTAATAATTATCTTGAGGTTTCTCGCAAACTTTTTATGTAATATTATTGTTAATAAAGTAATACAACATAACTATTAAAATATATCGATAGAATGATTGAAAATACACAATATTTTCGATGTCAAACTTTTAAAACGTTCTCCTGAAAAATCGCAAAAACGTAATTATGTCAATATTCTTTTGGATGAGCGATATGTTGTACCGACCCCAAATAAAAATAGGAACAGGACAAGCGAGTGTAGAAACTAGATTTGTTTTTTGATTCTATTCTGGTCTTAACAAACAGATAACCTATCCTCTGTCCTATTTAAGCCAAAACAGTCTCCGAACACATCAGAAACATAATATTTTAATATGATTTAGAACTTCGCTTAATAACGCACTTACTTAACTGTAAACATAACACGGGATTAAGTGAGACTTAACTTGGGATTAGGGAAACTTTAACTCGACTTTGCCTAATAATTTAATTTAGAGTAACTTCAAGATAATAACATCAACTTGCGGGTAGCTAATGAGTGCGGCTTTAAAACCACATTGCAAAATTATTATGATTAATTACATTTAAATCCCACAAATTGTTTTTTATTCTAAAATCTAATAAGATTACTGTTTATTGTAATTTAAAAAAAAATATTTATGTTAGAATAGTTAAAACAATTGACAGGCAGTTGAGTTATCGTTTCGGTCGAATATTACTTACAATAACAAAAAAAAAATGATCTTAAACCTAATGGCAGACCTTAAAACTACTTTACTGTTTAAGATTGAAGAGACTGGTGGCTGAACTAAGCTGATTTAAGCCTGTGTCTCAGTCCACCAGAGCTCTCTCAACTTGGAAGGGTACATTAAAATTATGTTTACCAATAGGTTGTAAAATAAGTTGTTTGTATATGTACATGCAATATACGAAAATTAAATATCACAACATTAGATGTTTTATATCGTAGTAAGAATACCTGTCTGTACGTATCCAATATTTAAATAACAGGTACCTCTTATTTATACGCCAGCAAATGACTCCCTAGAGTCAAATTTGGTATATACTCTTGTATGGACGCTATGCAATAATAGAATTTTAACAATAATGATTAACAAACAATAAACAGTAATGAATTATAATTTATTAATGTAGGTACTTGTTTGGATTATATAGTATACAGTAAGGATGGATTTATGGAAGTTGGTCATATTAGCTATTAAAGTTGTGTAAGGGGAAAGTTTATTTAATTGGTACCATTACATACCATACTCAATTGCCGATTTGGTTCAAGTCACCCAGAGTGATTTTTTTTTCCATTTTATTTCTTATTTATTTAGCTTGAATAAAAGGAAAATTACCTAAGTTGAAAGAATTACAAGCCTTTTGCGTTACGGTACGGTGTAAAAAAAAAAAGATCTCCCTCTTGTTCGAAAACTTTCATTGGCCAAAATGCGGTTTTGAAAAATGCAACAGTGAATTGCTATTGGCGGTCCTGCGGTAAAAATCGCGTCGAAAATCCGCGGCCGGTTAAGGCGTAACGAAATTCCCGCCGCGCATGCATCGTAAATTTACGGTACACGGGAGGGTTAGTTGTGTACCGTGGTGAGGAAGGCTTAGCCGCGGCGTAAGCTACGAGTGAAACGTATATGTAATTTTGTTTGCACCGGAAGCTGAAAATTCAAGTCGTTATCGAAATTGTTTTTAGAAGTTTTTCCGACCTTCTTCGACAGCGATATCGTCTTCCTCTTATCAGGATTCACATCTGGGTAACGTGAGCTGACATCTTTATTTCATCATATTTTGAAAGTTATATAAAAAAATTGCTTTCGAGATTTTAGCCCGATATTTCTATGCAAACTTTCATCCAAATTTCAACATATAACAACCTTTTTGTCGCATTAAAATGTAGCATATCCCCTTCCTCTGACTTTTAGTTTAAGACATGAAAGCGCGACAGTTACTTTTGCATTTATAATCATAAGATACAAATATACAAACAAAAGCTTCTGACTTCGACCACACACAAAGTAAACTCTCGTCGGTCGAGCACAGACTAGCACTAGTCCCTCGCCTACCGCCGGTTCTGAACTGCAAACCATCAGTTCCATTTCTGCCCATTTATTACCATGGATTGTGCTCATCAGTGGTGTTGTACTGTATACATCCATTCATTTTCCATTTTATTTTTTGTTTTATAATTATGACCGTTTATGTTGTCTATGGCGCTGTCACTTGTGATATTCGAATTTCAAATATACATTTATATTATATACTGCATACACCGCCAATCCGTACTGAGAAAGTGTGGTTGACTATGGCGTTCTAATATAGGGTAGGCTAGTGTAAGCTGTGATAATGGTTTTATTTAAAACTAGCTTCCGCCCGCAGCTTTTCTCGCGTGCAATTAGTTTTTGTCAATCCTGGTCCCTTATGTTTAAGGTACCAAGATTCATGGTCTTATCTTCAATTCAACATCTTATTTCACTGGTAAAAATGTCAAAATGCTAGAATAAACAATTTTTTGTTTCTTATGACGTGATATTGACGAACTTGCATACTAACTTTCAACCCTTATTACTGGTCGAAATTTAAACAATGCTAGAACAAAAGTTAATTTTTTTCTTATCAAGTGCTTAAATATAAAGTTTCATGGTTTCATGTAAAAACTTTCAACCTCTATTTCAACCTTTTCATCCCTTTCTTTCGAAATAAAAAGTAGCCTAAGTTCTATCTCATTGTTTAAAGATTGTCTATACCAAATTTCATTAAAATCGGTTGCGAGGTTTAAGTGGGAAAGCGTAACAGACAGACAGAGTTACTTTCGCATTTATAATATGAGTTGGGATATACATACTACTATACAGTGATAATGATTTGTAAACTTTTTGTAAGTTTCTCAAGAAATCGACAATAATTTTCTTAGTTGAATTTTGAGAAATAGTTATTACTTTGGTAACTTTGGTATTTTTGTCTTATTATACTTGTGTCGCGACATCTGAATGTAATGGAACGTGTATGAGGATTGGATGGGAACGTCAACGAACTTCGAATTTAAAAATTTTGAACATTCATTTTCTTCACTTACTTGTAACTTTGCATACTGGTCTCTGAATAAATGCACTTTGTACTATAGCATAAAATATCGCAATTTATTTGAAAAACAACTACTTCAACAGCATCCGTAACATACTTTTAAATATAAAAAGCAAAAATATATTGCATCAACAGGCATCTTTAGTCAAATTTTTCAAAATACTGTGATAATTATGGTCTATCAACATGTGTTATATAATTCAATGAAGTTCTTTGCGTTAGTTGGTTAGCAAAATGCGCAGCTGGCATCGTTTGAGGCAAATTAGTACATTAGCTGTTTTGTTTGTATGTTAACTATATCTAAATAAATATATTTTCTTTCTTCTTCCTTCTAAATAAAGTCAAGTTTAACTTAACAATGAAAAGGATGAATAATTTATTTGAATTTTCCAGCGGGTTGAATAAGTAATTGGTGGTTAAATTAGTAAAGGCATCAACAAGGGTTGAAGAAGACGTGGGCTCAAATCCGTCCAAGTTGATAATTTTTCTTGAGTTGTTTTAACATTTTTATTTAATTTCTCGTTGATTTATTTGACTAGAATAATTTATGTTAAGCTAAAATCTTGAATTGCTGACATTCTGTCTGTGATCCGAGGTTTTTTTTTATGCTAGGCCCGGCAGATGACTTCCTTCCCCCTGATGTTAAGCGGTGAAAGAGGCCCAAATAAGATGACAGATAGGATAGTGGCTTTACTCCACTCTCCTACCTGCCCTATCCCTGCCGGGCCAAAATATGCTTTTTCACGCCTCTTTTATTTAATATATACTTCACCTTTTAAAATAGCAATGAAATCTAAAAAACTATTTTTTTTTTCGTGTCATACATTTTTCGTTTAAAATAACATTAACTTTTATTAACATTGAAAAGAGGAGATAGACCTTCAGAGTTTCTTGCCTGTTCTTCTCGAGAAGGCTCTCCCAATTTCCGAACAGGTGTCGACTCAATATTTTTTTTTTCCTTATTCGTACGTTCCGACAAGGTTTTTGTTTTTTTTTTAAGCTTTTTTTTTGTTTTGTTTGTTGACGTCAATAAGTGCCTGTAAAGGTCTATGTTGAATAAAGATTATTTTGATTTTGATTTTTTTGATTTCGTTTGTCATTGGGAACAAATAACTGCTACCGGCACTATCCAGATAGGCACCAAGTTTGAATATTTCTCAAGTCTATATATAATACAACATTTTCACAGATACTTTTTTGACTTTCAGATACTTTTCTATCTGCTCCTTTTTTAAAACTCTACTCATTTAAAAAAGGTGATGGCTGAAAATCTGTGATTTGTCTAAATTAGGCAAATTTTTAACTGAGCCTTGACCTTTTGCTTTCTGCAGCATACTTACATCTATGATGTTTGATTGTATGTTTGTTTTTTCTCAATTGTTACCATTGTTTTATAAGATATTTATGTGTATTTTGCAGAAATTAATAAACGCTTTATCTATCTATCTACTTTGCTTCTCGTGGAAGTTGTATCTAAAACTGTTTTAATGTGTGTATGTGTGTCGTTCCCTTTCTTTTGGTTTTAAGTCGCATCAATTTTTTTAATGTGCATATGTTATGGGCCAAGTAATTAATGCGGGCAGTATTCATAATTCCTTAAATTACACAAAGGTAGTTCTTTTTTTTTGTTTTCGAAGTATTTTTTTGTTTATTAAGTAGCTTTTTATAGAATTAATAATCTATTCTAACAATAACTACTACCTATGAGACTGGTTACTAAGACTTTATTAACTTAAGAGTAAATTTTAAGTTGAATAATCGGAGAAGTGATTTCCATTTAGTTCCATTCAGATTGTTAGTTTTATAATTTAACTTATTCACGCCGAGAAGTATTATATTCTCATTTCTCGCTGCAGCTTGGAAGCGCGCTTACTCGCAATATCTACCTACATGTAGATAAAAGCTACTACTAAAAGCGACTGCGAAATATTTCCAAACTGCATTGAAACTTCTATGGACTATAGTTTCTAAATGTAGCCCTTCGTAAATTGATCGAAGTAAAACTGAAAATTAAAAATGATACTAAACTATAAAACATGTTTTTATTATTGTCGTACCCGTTAATTGATTTTATTACTTCTACGCTCGGTCTATCTAACTATATATTACTTTGAAAATAGTATATGCTTTACATCACTCTGCCCAATAGGCACTGGGCATTATTCATTATGTCCGGGCAATGTGATATATTGATTGGTTATAATCACATTGCCTTACTTATTGGGCATTATTCATTATGCCCAGGCATTATAAATCACATTATACGCACATTTGGTGTCAGGTGTCAGAATTCCTTTTTTCTCAGTTAAAATAACACATATAACTTTTCTTATGTTAGCATGTGTTGAAAGTTATTTTCTTTTCGATTTTAGTCGTACTTAAACCTTTTTGATGTGTGTATTCTGATCTACATCTCTATTTCTATCTAGATCTATTTATATATATATTTCTATCTAGATCTTTCTAGATCTACATTTCTTCCCGTGGAAATTATATTTCAGTTACTACTGTATACTTCGAAAATGAGACTAGAACTTAACAGTTCGAAGTTTATCAAAATCAAATTTTATTAACTTGAAATCCCGTTTTTTTTAGCAAATCTTTAATAATTATAAATGAAACCCAACGCAACATAACACAATTACGCGCTGATTAAAAATGCAAAATAAATATTTTCGTCGCAAATTGAGCAAATTTATTAATTAACAAAGTTATCCGAGCGTAGGTGGGCGGCAAGTTCAAAGAGTTTTTAGGAGAAAAAAAATGTCGGTTCCACATATATTTAAGGGGCACCAAGTGTACTGATCGCAATGGATTTGGTTTCAGCCTTATATGGACATTCTGGAATATAGGTGAAACGTTTACATAAAATTTTGAAATGAAGGATTTAATGGAAACTATTTTTCTTTTGGTCTATGTAGTAACATCTGATTGAAGGTTTTTACCGTAACTAATGCCTTCTGAGAAAAAATGGAAGCAGGAAACTTGTCATGCTAGCTTAATGTCAGCGAGTCAATTTTCATTTGCTAAGGATCTACTTAGCAAAAGAAGATCTTCACTTGTCGCTACATTGCCAGACGTTGGCTCAACTTTGTGAGGTTATATAGAATTTCGGTAAATATAAGGTTTATGTTAATCTTTCCGTCATTTATTTTCTTGTTTTAATTTATGTTATAGACAATACTCGCCACAATGTGATAAATATCAATCTTATCTTTAATACTTAACAATTTTTTTCTAATATTCTTTACTCTTAACCAGTACTTAACAAGATTATATAAGTATATGCACAGATTAGTATTATGAAACGTTTTCCCGTGCGATTGTTGAATACTTAAGTACTTCTGTTTCTCGTTCTTACCACTGTGTGAAGCAGAATACCAGTGCAGGAATTACTGCTTCCTGCTTATACTGTTATTATTACCTAAGTATTGTATTGTTTTGTTATTGTTGTAGGTATCGTTGTGTGATTCAAAATAAATGTGTTTCTTTCTTTCTTTCAATATTGAAAACATGTTATTTTTTATCCATCATAAATATATTTAAAAAGTTATTTAGTATCTTTATTTTGACTACTATAATTTCTATCTTAATTTTTATATGCATAGTTTAAAAAAATGTTGAGTTGAGTTAAGGTAGAATGAGAATTTCCCTTTTTCCGAGCAAATATTTATTCTACAAAAACTATATTAAAATAAATACACTGTTAAACATTTAATGTTATGGTTATGTTATAATAAACGTCAACAAATTTTTCACGCATAACCCAGTACTGGACATTCACGAAATCTCTCAAACAAATTGATGAATATTTTAGGGTCATATCATAGCTTGGCGTTTCGGAAAGCTTTTAGGAAAATAGGATTTTTTTGCCTCGGTCCGATAGAAATTTGCTCTAACGGTTCGTATATTCGCCTAAAAGGTTACTTTACAATATTTGTTTTTATATTAAATCAATTTTAAAATATATTTAAGTAACTTACTGGCATAATGAGTTTTTATGTATAGTTAGTTTCTATAAACCAAAATAATCAGATTTTAATTTGTGGAATTCAAAATTACATAAAATTAAATTTAATAAAAATTACTGAATATAGTTAATTCTGAACTAAGGATTTCAAGTGTAAAAGTGTTTCTAATCTGTATCAGAAATCCATCAATTCAATATTCAATCGAAACAAAAGTAAATTCAAAAATCAAAAGTTTGTATACAGCGCCATCTATCGTCAATTGATTCATACTGGGTGCAAGTTATTACACTTTACAGGATATAGATGGCGCAATTAGCCGTGGCTTACTCAATTTGGTTTTTTACGCCCATCACACGATTTTAGTATGTGTGAATAGTTTTATGTGACAGAGTAACATACATACATCCATACTTTTTTGCGTTTTTAACATTGGCAGGGATAGTGTGAATTGTCCGATAAATTAGATGTTAGATTTTTTTCTACTTATTTGAATAAGTAGAAAAAAATCTTAAATCTGTGTAGACCATCTAAAACAAGATAAAGTAACTACCACTGATCATCCATACTAATATTATAAATGGGAAAGTGTGTCTGTCTGTTTGTCCGTCTTTCACGGCAAAACGGATTTATTACGTGGAGATAGTTGAAGGGATGAAGAGTAACATAGGCTACTTTTTATCCCGGAAAAATTGACAGATCTCACGGGATGCGCAATAAAGGCTTCGCTCAAAAACTACTGCACAGATTTGCATGTGGTTTTCATCAATAGATAGAGTGATTCTTGAGCAAGGTTTTGCGAATTTTTTTATCTCGGAAAAACGGATAGTCCCACGGGAAGCGCGATAAAACCTTCGCGCCATAAACCGACTTCCGCGCATATGTAGCTAAAGCAAAAGCTATGACCCTTATCCCTCTATAGAACCAATCCCGAAATCCAGGCAGAAAGCTAGTGTAATATAAAAGTAATTAATTTAAATATAAGGAGAACATAATTTCACAGGAAAAACCTGTTATTAATATTAGCGCAAGCTTAGAAACAGCGAACTCAAATTTGCCCAGGGCAACAAACTGTCAGCGGCGGTGAATTACTTCTACCTTCAAACATTTTTAGTCCAAGTACATAACAGCATTAAGACGAATCGAGTCGATTTGTCACACGCAACTGTAGTCTCCCTCTGTACAGTTTTCATCAAATAAATCACACTTCATTAACTTGTACAAGTGTTGTTAACAACTCGCCGACTTAAATGTTACTGAATTTTAGTATTTGTTCTCCCGACACCGGATTCTGGACTCTATGCAGACGGAGGAAGGAATTATTCTGTCCTGTGTGAATACAAGTAAATAAATCATCGGACGAGTGTCTATGAAACGAATATAGCAAAGAAAATATTAATCAATTTCTTACAAATCTATATCTATTACTAATATAATATTATAAAGAGGAAATATTTGTTTTTTTTTGTTTGTTTGTAATGAATAGGCTCCGAAACTACTGAACCGATTTCCAAAAATTCTTCTTCACCTTTGGAAGCTACATTATCCCCGAGTAACATAGCCTACTTTTTATCCCGGAAAAATCGACAGATCCCACGGGATGCGTAATATAGGCTTCGCTCAAAAACTACTGCACAGTTTTTCATGCGGTTTTCATCGATAGATAAAGTGATTCTTGAGAAAGGTTTTGCGGAAATTTTTATCTCGGAAAAACGGATAGTCCCACGGGAAGCGCGATAAAACCTTCGCGCCATAAACCGACTTCCGCGCATATGTAGCTAAAGCAAAAGCTATGACCCTTATCCCTCTATAGAACCAATCCCGAAATCCAGGCAGAAAGCTAGTGTAATATAAAAGTAATTAATTTAAATATAAGGAGAACATATTTTCACAGGAAAAACCTGCTATTAATATTAGCGTAGGCTTAGAAACAGCGAACTCAAATTTGCCCAGGGCAACAAACTGTCAGCGGCGGTGAATTACTTCTACCTTCAAACATTTTTAGTCCAAGTACATAACAGCATTAAGACGAATCGAGTCGATTTGTCACACGCAACTGTAGTCTCCCTCTGTACAGTTTTCATCAAATAAATCACACTTCATTAACTTGTACAAGTGTTGTTAACAACTCGCCGACTTAAATGTACTGAATTTTAGTATTTGTTCTCCCGACACCGGATTCTGGACTCTATGCAGACGGAGGAAGGATATTCTGTCAGTTCGAATCGGAATTTGAATGGAATACAAGTAAATAAATCATCGGATGAGTGTCTATGAAACGAATATAGCAAAGAAAATATTAATCAATTTCTTACAAATCTATATCTATACTAATATTATAAAGAGGAAATATTTGTTTTTTTTTGTTTGTTTGTAATGAATAGGCTCCGAAACTACTGAACCGATTTCAAAAATTCTTTCACCTTTGGAAAGCTACATTATCCCCGAGTAACATAGCCTACTTTTTATCCCGGAAAAATCGACAGATCCCACGGGATGCGTAATAAAGGCTTCGCTCAAAAACTACTGCACAGATTTTCATGCGGTTTTCATCAGTAGATAGAGTCATTCTTGAGCAAGGTATTGCGGTATTTTTTATCTCGGAAAAACGGATAGTCCCACGGGAAGCGCGATAAACCGACTTCCGCGCATATGTAGCCGTGGGCAAAAGCTATGACCCTTAACTCCCTATAGACCCACGCGGGCGAAGCCGCGGCAGAAAGCTAGTAGTAAATAAATACATAGTACATAAGTATAGGAATAAATTAAGCTAGGTATGCGTGGATTCCTATCGCTGAAACAATGTTAATAAAAATTATTAAAAAAATGAAAAAAAATGTTTTACCGTCATCGTCATCGTGGCAAGTCAAGATATCTTACTACACCCCCCCTCCCCCCTTGTGCTATTTTAGTGATTTTTATTAAACCCCTCCCCCCCCTAGCAAGCCTCACGTGATTAATGGACAACCCCTAATGGGGATTTTTGTGTCAATTTCAAACTTTTTAATATGGGGATTGTGCTGTCAAATTGAAACTTTTTTCAGTGTTGACAGTACAAGCATGTTGTTATGTCATTCGTGTGGTCACGTGGACGTGCTTTGATTAAAGCAAATTGTTTAAGTAAGTTTTAAAATAAAATTAAGTTTTAAAATGAGCACTTTATACGTAGCGAAGCACGTAACGGGCCACTAGAACGTTATAAAAGTTATAACACTGATGGCAATATTAAACATAAATTTAAAAATAAAATATCATAAACATATCAGTCACATAGAAAGTCCCCATAGAGTTTTTAAAGAATGCAGCCGCAGGCTAATCGAATCGACACGGAAGGCTGGAGACCTATTTTTGGATTACGAATGCGATTTCGAAATCACCGCAGACTAAATAGTCAGCGGTGACTTTGAGATCACGGATTCCTAAGCATCCAATTTTTGAAAATCGATCACAGAGCTGCCAACATAGATAAAGTACACACATAAATGAAAGAGTTCGGTGCCACGCAGAATGTAGCCGCTGCCGGTTATTGCCGGCTTAACCATTATGTTTATTATATATATATATATATATAGACTGAAAAATCAACACCTCAACTTCAGACTCTTGTCAATAAGTTCTCTATGACTATGACTTGATTACGAGTGGGTGAGGGCACTCGTAATGAAATCACATCCGTGACTAAGGTGGTCACATAAGTGATATTCATAGATACGAATGATTAAAAATCGGTGATTATTAGTCACATCGGTGATTTCTAAGTCGCATTCGTAATTCTAAAATAGGTCTCCTGGATCATATCTGGCACAGCGGATCAGCATTGGGGGGCAACGTGGTAATGCTGCCAGCTTTCTGGGCACGTTGCCGATTGACGGCGATTTGGGTCAATTTTGTATTTATAATTTAGTTTTATCATGTTTTATTTAAGGTTCCTTTTGATCTTTACTTTTAATATTACTTTATTATAGGTAGTTGTTTTTACTCCTTAATATTTCACACAAATAAATTTCAGCGCAGATATAAGTCACATAAATAATAAGTTCATGTGGCGCTCTTTTTGAATTTTATAACACTATCGAAACATGTATTGTTGTCAACAATATCAAACACTTAGAAATAACGGTTTATTTATTTATTTAAAGCAATGGAATACTAGTGTGACTTTTATGACTTGCACTCTTCCCGACTGACTGAATACTGTCGCTGACCAAGTCATATCTAATCATTACACCGTTTAAAATCAAATGTGCAACTGTTTTCCGCCACGTGGCTCACTGTGCTGCCATCTATTGGATAATGTCACAAACAGAAAAGAGACAGTAGTCAAATCCGCAATTTATTATCACGGTATAACCTTAAGCATGAGAAGTAGAATTACATATTTAGATTACAATGACTTAGTGTTTAGTTTTTAGATTTCATTGTAGTGACGACATAGCCTGACAATTGGATTGTAACAGGAACTATTATTTTATAACACTTGCAACGAGAAAATGTTTGCAAAGCCCTTACGCGCCCTAGGTTTAATATTTATGTTAACTAATAATAAAATAGAGGAAGAGTCGTTTAAGAAAGTTATAATTTGAGGAACAATGAGACGTTCGTATTTAAACACACGACCGGACCTTTTTATATATCTAATAAAAGTGTACTAGAAAAATATCCAATTGAAAAAGGACTATGATGCCCTATTTTTTGAGAGTAAACTGTTTTCTAACGTAGCATCAGTTTTTGATTAGTTTCTGCAAATGGTAGCATGTCGCTTCTGCGTTTACTTAAATCGCTATTATGACTTATTTAAGACCAAACATTTGATGACCACTTCTAAATCAATTAAATTCATTAACAAAAAGAATTCATAAATCCATCGGACAAGACAAGATTCATAGAATCAATTAAAGCAGCAATTTGTCCGAACGCATTGCACCGCCTCGGACAGGCGTACAAATCGATTTCAGATGTTAGTGCGCCTCGATCTACGATTGGCCGTCAAAAAAGCCGGCGTTTATTTTAACCGACAGATTAAACCGAATAATTATATGCGTGCCTGTTATGTAGACCCGCATTTCACATTTCACAATCGTCACTAGTCGTAATTGGAAGAGAAAGTATGGTAGTCGTAATTCGAATTGCTTGAATTCGTTAGATAATTTTATTTACGCGCATTTTCTAAAAATTAATACATTCCATCTTCTATCATATTCTTCATTTTCTCTTTTATCTTCATCTTCATGTACGAGTAAGTAAAAACCCAGTGGTAAGATAAGTATTAAGTGACTAAACTTCCACTTATTAAAATAAAGAGTAATAGTACATTATGGTACAAGTGTGTAATGTTGGTGATTACCGCTGAAGGGCATTGAGGCCCGAGCCGTAAGGCGACGGTCTTAAGGAGCCGAGGACGGTAAAATCAATACACACGTGTATCATACAACGTTTTTCAACACACTTCTGAATATAATAATATTTAAATAAAAAACCATTTTCTTCATAAATTGTATTTGCAGACATCTTAATTAATAACTAACTAAATAACTTCAAAAGAGAAAACGAGACGAGTTGTGAAAAATGTTTCGTAATGGCGGGAAAAATTAATCAGTTTTTCTATGCGCGCGCATCGCCCATAGACTAATAAATTTCGTAATGGCGGGAAAAATTAATTAGTTTTCCTATGCGCGCGCATCGGCCATAGACTAATAAATTTCGTAATGGCGGGAAAAATTAATTAGTTTTCCTATGCGCGCGCATCGGCCATAGACTAAAAATGAGGTTTTTTTTTTGGGCTTTTCGCGGATAGCTTTTTAGCGCAAATGTAAGCGTAACTCAACCAATAATATTTAAAAAAAAACTATTACTCTCTCGTGAATAATAGTAATGAAAAAGTCACAGTTTGATTATAGGTGTCATTATGTGCCTAATTGCCATGGGATTAGAGCCACTTTATGAGGAGGTGTGTTGAAAAAACTAATACATAATTCTAAACTAGGATATCATTAGTAAATGGAATTAACTATTTTCTGAGAAGAGTTGTGACGGGGTGGTGAAAGATAGCTAGTGCATCGTTCAGGCCTCTGAAATCTACAGTTGAAGTTCAATCTAACAGGAACAGTTGAAATCTCACGTTCCTAATGCTGCATTTCATTCCCTTCTTTGCAATACTAGCACAATTAAATTATAGAATGCTAAAGAGTTTTCGTCTCCATTTACTGCGTGGTAATATATAGAACTTTTCGCCTCTTTTCTTAGATAGACAGACAAAGTCTTTATTCAGAGACAAACATACTAAAAAATACTTACAGGAGAGAAACTTTATCCAGGGTCGTCTGCTTGGGTCTTGGGTGCTTGGTTCCGTCTTAACTATTTTTGCTGCAAAATAGCAATGATCCCACTGCTGTATTCCTATAAATATTTGGTACTGTGAATTTTCATCTTCTATCATATATGGGAATGTATACTTTAGCTTTTATGAGGGTTGCAGATTTGCTGAAAATCTCACTGGAACCAGATCTCATAGGCGACTGTAATCATATACCATTTGGTGAATAAATAATGTTTTGACTTTAATTTTGATTACATTTTTGTCTTTACAAGATTTTTTACCTTTTTTTATTACCAATTCTGAAAATAAATTATCTGACTTTGAAGACGACAGTTGATACTCGCCTTGTCACCTGAATTGGATTACACTTTAGTAATTTGTTTTTTGACATTTTATTTTCAATTCTTTTTCACACACACACACATGCCTTCACACACAAATTTTTACCTATTGACCCACTACACTTGCACACAAACGTTACAATAAAAGCGCTATATTCATTTATGTAATATATGTGTTAATTAGAAGTATATATATATATGTACATACATACATACATATATATATATTTATATATATACATATATTATTTGACATCTCCAAGTGAGCGCTAGCCTTGTGTGGATGTCTATTTGTGATTATGGTTGTTTATGATGAAAACAAAGCTTTATTTTTTATTATTGTACATATATATATTTGATAGTGAATTGATAAATTAATATGTCAGCCTTACCCCACAAATCACAACGATAAGTACTCACAAAAAGTAATACGGATTTATAAGCGATAATAGTATCCAAACAGATAAGGTTACGGGAAACAATCCCATCGTCGAAACAATCCCGTCGGCGCAAAAAGATATACGGGAATACACGAAAAAAATAGTCGTGCCGAGCGCAGAAACAAATAAATCGTTGGCAATAAAATCGACAACTCGATGCCGTGTCTATATTTTATTTCGATTCCGTTTTCCGATGAGTTATTTACGAGGATCACAGTTAAACCTGGAGAGGTTTCGTGACGTTTGGGAAGGCGGGATTAAGTGGTTGAGAAGCCAGCTGTCCCCGCTCGTCAAGCATTTGTTGGATTTTACCAGGAATTTCTAATCTGGGAGCAGGCGCGGCGTTGTCTTGTCTTGTTTATTCGGGATCTGGAGTATTGACTTCCTGATCTGATTGTTTCGTAACTGTTACTTGTTCGAGAAGTTAGGATATTCTCGGTCAATCTACGGTAGGAGCGTCGGTGGCGCTGTGTTAGCACTGGTCTTCGAAGAATTGGGAAACGGCGTCAATCCTAGCAAGTATCAATTTGTTTTTGCAATTTCATATATACATCTATACTAATATAATAAAGCTGAAGAGTTTGTTTGTTTGTTTGTTTGTTTGAACGCGCTAATCTCCGAAACTACTGGTGCGATTTGAATAATTCTTTTTTTGTTGGATAGTCCATTTATCGAGGAAGGCTATAGGCTAAATAACATTACGCTATGACCAATAGGAGCAAAGACAGAGCGGTAAATGTGTAAAAAACGGGGAAAATTATTCATTTTTGAAGGCTTTCTTTGCGTGCGCTGCGAAAACGGTTACAAGATACACAAAAAATATGTATGAAAGAATTATTCCTCTATACATGATCTAAAAAAAAGTCCGCGACGGCATATGTCTATCTTTTAAGGTTTAGTGACAATGACCGTTTTTATGGTACCAAATTTGGTCGAAATAATTTGTTTAAGTTGTATCAACATAATAATACTAAAAATTCTGCGGAAACTCGACCATTCCGAAAATCCCGCAAGAACGGGAACTATGTGGGAAAAACCAAAAATCTGCCGGAAGTCACTATTCCACGCGGACGAAGTCGCGGGCAAAAGCTAGTTTATCATAGGCTCCTACAATGAAGGAAGACATCGTATGACAACACCCGCAAACAGACTCAAAGATGTAGCAAGTATGTATTTTGCCAGCGTGGTTAACTAATGCTTGATTGCCCGACAAATTTAGGGTAAGCTTGACCTCCCTGTTAGGGATGTATGAGCTATGGCGATCTACAGTAATACTTCCAAGTCAAAAATTAGTTTCTTGTGTTTTACCAATTTTAATATACGGCATGAAAACCTGACCGGATACAATGGACCTTATACAAAGATGTGTGACCTACAATTCATGGATGAGGCCATGCTCAGAACTTCCCCGTCTGATCGAATCAGGAAAGATATTAACTGATCGGCAAGCTTCTTTTAAGCTTTAAGCATAATCATGGTTTGTTAAAATATTGCTCAATTGTAAAAAAATAATTAAATACCTAGTTGTTTTGATTTTACCAGTATGTTATTATTTTAATTATCACTTAAGTAATGACCATTGCATCTCTTCTAGGAATATGTGAAGTCATAAATCCGAGTGAGTAAATATTAAGTTTCAAGTCATCTTTTAGAATACGTGACATAATTTTAGAGCTCTCTTCATCTCGCGAGATAAAATACCATTGATGTATGATATATGATAAATACCGTTTTTTTATTAAAGCAATCCTAAGTAAATTCAAATCTGGGTCAGTAAAGAGAATATTCCTTATGATAGTAGTGAGGACAGAAAAATAAGCTTTTAAAATATTGCATACTTGCCAGTCGCTGTGATATTAAAAAGCAAAGACGAGAAATAGACCCTAAGCCCACCAAATACGACTGTTTATAAAATGCATTAGCCAAAACAGCAGCCGATGCTCTAAACGCAACATTGCAAACTTCTTAACAACTGTCTATTTTATTAATGCCCCTCCCAAGAAGCAAGTTTCCGCTTAGTTGCCCTAAACTTAAAATTGACTTTGCTCTGCTTGCCCACGCTCGTTTGTGGACTCATCCTCTATGTGGCTTACGTCTAAACTTGGCTGGCAACATCGCATAAATCACATCGAAATAGGTCACGGGAGCCGCGACAATAAACCTGGCTGGACGTTTTGCAGACTACCCGGAGGGTAGATTTTAATTCGGACACCGGACGCTATCGCGTACACTGTTTGGACTAAAATTTTCCGAGCAAATTTTTCGGTGGCAACGTGTGTGTACGTACGGACACACGGCGATATGTCAGCCACGATACACAGCCGGAGGCGACGCCATTTTTGTGCGAAAATTCTCCGCGGCATTGGTTCTGTGACATTACTTTTTGAAGATAATTAATCTTAAATTCCACAAAAGGTAAAAAGCGTACGGATGAAGAAAATTGAACTTGATTTCTGGGACATTGAAACTTACGATATTAAAGAATGATTTTGTGTTTAGTAAATATTACAATTTTTAGTCAAGCTAAAATGGATTGTGGAATGTGATTGATCTGTGAAAGATTTAGGTAAGAAAGAGATAGGTATTAAGTATAAATATTTCTTACACTTACACCCATTAGCATAGCCCAAAGTAAGCTCCGTAAGGGTTGTGTTATGGGATCTAGGGTAACTCTGTAACAATCAAGAAAGAGAAAGATCTCTTCCTTGATAGTTACAGAGTCGCGAATTGGTGTCCTCAAAGCAGATAATTAATACTTTTTATATACTGCTTCTTTCCAGTACAATGGTTCTTCAAGCAGTATTTCTAGGGTAAACTCCTAGATTAATGAATTATTGGCGCATCTTCTTTGATTTGACAATTCGTTTCGATTGTAAATACCGATTTCGAATGCAGCTTAGCAAAATTGCACTTATTTTATATAAAGACAAAATAATATTTTTATTGAACATTTAAATAAGTTTCTTGTTCTGAAGCTATCCAAGCTTTTTCTAATTAAGAATGAGTAAAGAATATGCAAACATACTTTTAACACTATTTTTTTTTATATCCGAAATCTATTTTTTATCTATGTTCGGTTCATCGATCATAAATCACAAATATGTCACAGTTAAGGTACTTTTGTTAAGGTAATATCTCTCAATCAACTTCAACATTTCCTAAATAGTTAAATGTGTTTTCAAGTTAGCTTATTTTATCGCAATCTTTTATTACTCGGTTAATTCATGTCATTTAAGAAAGAAATTGTAAGGAATTATAAAAGATATATAATAATCATAATTTTGTTAATTTGTGTGCTTAATTTATTACAGTTTTAAACAATTTTAATTTATGATCTATACCGTGATATATAATTTTTATATGACTCTTGGTTAAAACTTTAAACTTACCCAAATCCACAGTATTTCATATATATTTCGATACTTATTCGTAAGCTATGTCTGTGTCCCTTTCAAGCAATACATATTGTCAACGTTTTAAAAGATTAAAGAAACAAGCTCTCTATATTTGACCCGAAACGACATAACGCTAACACATTTACAATACAATATTATTTTAATACAAACCTTACCTAAGCTCACCTTGTAAAGGCAGGTTCACACTATGATTACCTATTCAACGCCAGCCGGTCATTAGTCTTGATCAACGACGGTGACAATAGCTCAGATTTAGAATGTCCCTGTCGGAATGCGGAGTCCATTTATCCAGTATTACTTGTAGACATTCGATAACAATTTAAAGCGGTCGGTTACTCAATGTCTTGAGCATATTTAACATTTATATCTGTCACCGCTTTTGGTATTCGACACTTTTTAAGCCTTATGTAAGGTGTTGTGCTTATAAGCATAGTGTGTGATGCAAGGATTTTACTTGTTTCCTCATGGTTTTGATTAAATAGGCCTTTTAAGGGCTTTCGAGAAACTTTGCAACATGTTTCACAAGGATCTCGCGAAGGAGCTTAATTCAATTTAAAGTGTGTTAATATGACGCGAAGTTAAGTTCGTTGTCGCTTTTGAAGGATCCGGTAGACTTAATTGGATCCTTCCTCACGAGAGTGATGTTGGATGGGGAAAGTATTCTTATAATATTGCCCGTGCTCGGCTAAAAAGTTTTGTCAACAATCCCATTTGGTTGACGATTACGACGAGAACGGCGATGCCATTAAGAAGCTGAACACCGTTTGCCGTAATCAAACAAAATCTGTGCGTTAACTTCGCACTCTCACGGCGTGATATCGTCCAGAAACAATTCCACACAAAATGCCAGCACACAAAACGAAACGTTCGAACTAAAATTGCAAAGAGAAAAACTGTTTTGGTTAGTTGCTGCGGGAATCAAATATTTACTCGATAACACGCATCGCGGCCTATGCGTCGGCCATGTTGGATTGCATCCGTACTCGGAGCGAGAGCCGGAGAGCTGTGTAAACGCGCCTTAACATTAGGGTAACAGCGACAGTGATTGACAGTGCAGGCTCCGGCTAATCTGTAGTGTCACAGCGCGGAGATTACCAACGCTCTCACCCTACAAGCCCTACGTCCATTTAATTAGACCTCCCTCGGCTTTCTTGGACTATACCTTCCCGCATATAGCTACTGATATATCGTGTATCGAAATGCTTTGGTGGATAAATGGTGTTTGAACAAGTTGGCTCCTGAAGACATCTGTATTTTGTTCCGACATTTATTTATACATCGTCTTAATGTTATTGAAGAGTATTGTGTGGGAACAGATAAATAAGCTTAGGTTGGAATTAAACGATGATAGTCTAGTAGGAAAAAACCGGGCAAATGTGAGTCCGACTCACCCACGAAGGGTTCCGTTACAGCAAACATTTACGATTTACGAAGTATCAATAAAAAACTACATATTAACTAAGTCTCATTTAATCCAATTTTAGGTAATGTTCATCGTATATTTCTTTTAGTTTTATCATTCTATTATTTACACACACATTTTCGAAATAAATGATCTTATAAGAAACCAATATCATAATTATGATGATCAAACACAAAATCAATTTTGACGACCAATCCATAGATACCTCACAGGTGTGGGTTTCATAAAAAAAATTTAGATTTTCTGTTTTGCATAAATATGGGGTACAACCAAAACTTTTTTAATAAAATATTTTTGTGTATCAATAGTACCTATTAGTTTTGGAAAAGAGTAGCTGTGACATACGGACGAACAGATATAAACAGGACGAATCTATAAGAGCTCCATTTTCGCTAATTGGCTACGGAACGCTAACAACTAACAATTATTATCAAAATAAAAATTGAAATATGAAATTAAAAATTCGACGAAAATCTTTACGATAAGCGCTTGTATATTTTACGACAGTATCTCCCAAAATAGAAAGGGTTTAAATCACATTGAACTTCAAAGACAGTATTCGCTGTAAACTCGAATTCAGTTCCAGTGAAACAAAATGGTGGATCTAATAACTAATATCCGGATCCAACTGAGCGCCAATAAATCCGCAATATAATGGGTTACGGAAATTAATAGATGCCAAAATATTGGTTACAACGCCGGCTGTGGCTTCGATGTCACTACTGACTAGTGATGTGCTGGATATCCGTATCCGTATCCGCGGATATCCGAGGCAGAAGAAAGGTAACTTTTTCCGTATCCTCCGTTACTTTTTGACGGATCTTTACGTATCTATTTAGCAGTCTTCTTTAAAGATTAAGTCATATTCTTTAGGATGTTTTCTTTGTACAGTCGGGTCAATTTAATAGGCCACATTTGACATTTCATTAAAATTCCTCAACTAACCTTGTAATGGCGCACATAAAATATTCAACATTTTTTTAGTTTTGAAATGGACAAATGACCGTTGTTACAATGTTGCGTTCAGTGAAGTCTGAACGTTAGTGATATTCCTCAAAAAATCGAATGCATGCAATCATTACTTGTGAAGGGATTTTTCACCAAGAATGAATAATCAAATTTTTATTGAAATAAAACATGTTATTCTTTTGTTTTATAATAAAAAACAATAATAACTTCATAAACACAGACACATAAACACACACACACAGAAATAATTGATGTTAAAAAATGTTAAGGCAATTAAACTCGTAAAATATATTATTACAGTACCTATAAAAAAGAGCGTATTCCCATTTAAAAGGCCGGCAACACGTCTGTTGTTGCGGGCAGCGATAATTACTTACCATCAAGTGATTCATTTGCTCGTTTGCCCCCCTATTTCATAAAAAAAGTTATTTTCCATAATAACAGTATTCGATTTACATATGTTTAAAGTAAATATCGATTATTTCACCATAATCGGAGTGTTTAAGCAGGTCACCTCACTATGAACAAATGTCACATGTGGCCTATTAAATTGACCCGACTGTAAATGATTTTTTAAGGAATTCCACATTACAGTACTAAACTCTTTAACAGTATTTTTTTAAATCATGTACCAATACACATTAAAGTAAAACAAAACAAAAAAGACCCGCCGCGCAAAGCAAGTCTAAACATCTTTCAACTCAAGATCGCGCGCACCGACACCAATTGTGTAAGAAAGTTAAGATCCGTATCTGCGGATCTTGACACCAAATATCCGTATTCAGATCTGTATCCGCGGATCTAGATTTTTGACGATCCGGCACATCACTACTACTGACATAGAGTTTGACACACGACATTTATACTGAACATATTAAATTTACTCGCTCATAAGCACCGAAAGGAATTATTGCTGGAATTGAATCATAATTTAACATTAATTATTAATTTAACAGTTAATAGCCGGAAGACCTGAAGTTGCTCCATCACTTAATCGACTCCACGCACAAAACCGAAAACGTTAATTCGTGTAATTTGCTGATATTTTTATCTTTATAACACGCAAAATACAGAACATAATGAAAATACACATCGCATCTTTATTTAGTACTGTTGTACAAGTAACTTTTGCTCGCGACTTCGTCTGCGCATGATTAATAATAATACCCTCGCTCGTTGAAATAAACAAATTGTTATTAAATTCTTAGGTAACTGTGTAACATAATAATATGTATATTTAACTGTACCTATTATAATAACACTTGTTACTTGTCTCATAATAAATGAATTCTAGTTCTTAAATGATTGTATGCGCGTGTCCTGCGGTTGTTTTTTTTTTTTTTAGTTGTGCTAATTTACACGGGTACCTGTTTTTGGTAATTTGTATCCTTCTGTGGCTTAAGGGTAGTCATACTCTCATTAAAATCTCTTCGGCAGTGTCGTGTGAGGCGGGTCGTTACGTTCCCTAAAACATGGTTGAGCGAAGCGATGGCTGGTTCATGCGTCATGCTCGTGAACGGGTGCTGCCAGCGGAGATGAGTCTGCTCTTTGCTATACTGGGTACTACTCGTATTTATTATAATTTTAATTTAACTTTATATTCTTTTAAAACTGTATGACACGGCATTCCTAATATAGGCATGTTTTCAAATTATATTTTTATTAATTATATTATGTAATGGAAAGTGACTTCATGAATTATCCATATGGAAGTCATTTTCCAAATTGACGACTCTGTATCTATTTAATACAGGGAAAAAAAACAGCCCTTGCTGAGTTTCTTGCCGGTTCTTCTCAGTACTCCCGCCGTAGATTTGCGAACCGATGGCGTAACTTTTCGACATTCACAAGTGCTTGTAACAGCCCAGACTGAATAAATGTTTTTGAATTGAATAATAACTGCTTACGTTAAATAACTCAATGTTTATTATATTTACACTACACTAAATACACTACAGAAAAACTGCCATATAGATCTATATTAAATAAACAATGTATTTAATTGTATATGGATTAATGCTGTATTGGTTAAAATCGCTTCGTAAACTAGCCATTATTTATCGTAACAAGTAAATGACAAAAAAAAATTATTGTGGGATATCCATAAGAGATAGACATATACCATCGCGGAGTTTTCTGTAGACCTTTTCAATGTGTTCAATACTTAGCACATTATTTTGATAAATCTCGTAATTTTTTGTAAGCAAAAAACCTATTTACGACATCACATTAGAAACCTCTAAATTTATCAGCGATTCTCTACTATATTATGCATGTATTATACATACAAACCTTCCTTAAAAAAACATTAAAATCCGTTGCATAGTTTTAAAGAACTAAACATACATAGGGACAGACAGACAGACAGTATTCGCCAATTTAATACATAGAAACCTTCCTCTTTAATCACTCTATCTATTAAGACTATATCAAAATTGCGTTGTTTTAAAGATTTAAGTATACATAAGGTTATAGGGTCTGTTCCGATGTCGCATTCATCACGCCAGCATCTGCCCCCACCGGGACTCGAACCCGGGACTTCCGGGACGGCGACACCTTGAAACTGATATACCAAATAACTCGACACCAATACAGTTAAATCTCGGTGTGTCGTGTCGGAAAAACAACTTTTCAGCATTACAACATTTTTTGTTAAAATAAATTTGTTTTAATGGAATAACAAAACATATGTAAAACTGATACAAATAATATTCGAAAGATGTTTACACAATTCCTATAAAATTTTATTATATTCATTTTTGTGTATTAATCTATATTTCGTATATTTTTTATATATATATGTCTACTCCACGGACTCTTAGTCCGTGCCTTTTTTGAACTGTCCTCGTTTGGATCTACTACGTACTGTACGTACAGCGTCATATTATCTTGTAATAAATACTACTAGCGACCCGCCCCGGCTTCGCACGGGTGCAGTGAAAAAATGGTTATGGTGGGTTATCCCTAAGAGATAGACATATACCGTCGCGGACTTTTTTGTGGATTTTTGTAAGTTGTACAATACTGTAGTACATTATTTTAGTCTATCTCGTAGGGTTCAGCCAGCGTTTGCAATATAAGCGCAAAAAAACGTGCTTATTTACGACATCACATTAGAAACCTTTAAATTTATCAGTGTTTCTCTACTATATTATGCATTTATTATACATACAAACCTTCCTTAAGAATCACTCTATCTATTAAAAAAACCGCGTCAAAATCCGTTGCGTAGTTTTAAAGATCTAAGCATACATACGGACATACAGCGAAAGCGACTTTGTTTTATACTATGTATTGATTCCGTGACTTAACATTAACGTGAGTTGCGCAGCATTTACTTATCTAACAATAGTACTTTCTTATCTAATAACTATCCTAATTTATATCTACATACAACCATTTCGTATGTTTATATATATAAAAATCTTGAAAGGAAATAATAACAAATCAATTTGCAGTTATAAGGTCACTGAATCCTTAGATAACTGTAAGTCATGATAAGTCTTGTTAACTTTCAAGACTCGTATAAAATGTAAAGAAAAATGGGAATTAGTTACTTGTTTACAATAATCTCAAAATAATAACAACAAAACGAAAAACATATTGAAATTGAATCCTGAATAGATAGAGATTCTAACATCTATTGATAAGACAGCTGATTGACGTTTGGTCAGGTTCAACGAGGCGATTTAGCTGTCTCCGGCTCCTGAACAATTTGATTCCGACTCAAACTGGATTATTGAAGTTACATACTACGCGGCGTGCGTTTATTTCATAGCAAATATTAAGTAACAGTTCCGTTTACTTTTATCAATATACCAACGAGCGTTTTGATTGAAATTATTTTTATGCAATCTTTAGAAAGATCTCTTTTCATTTATAATAATTTCAAAAACGTGATAGGTACTTTTACCACAAAGCACTATCAGTCTTTTTTCAATTGCAGATTTGAACTATATTTTTAATTATTCAGCCGAAGAAGATTTTATTTTCTATAACATAATAACTACGTATAAACATCCAATTTAGAAATCTTTAGAGATTCCTTGAATTTAGTTAATAATAAAGCAAACTAATAAATATATTGTTTATTTGTACTGTAATTTATAAATGTATATGTGACTTTACATTAAGACATATATTTAGCATCTGTTAACACCATAATATATATAACTAATATAATAATCCAGCATATTACAGGTGCGTGTAGAGCCATAGCCTAAACCGACTATAAACCACGACCAAGTTGCCTCAATAAGTCATCAGTCCTTAGCCATTCAAACAAAACTAACTACAGAGAAGGTATCATATTATAAATATAAACCACAAGCTGTACTAGAAAATGAAAACTTCAAATTGTATTGGGATAGAACCATTATTACAGACAAAACTATATACAGCAATAGACCGGATATAACAATGCTAGACAAACGAAATAAATTAGTTTATATAATAGATATTGCCATATGTAACACACACAACCTTGTATGCACACACTCCGAAAAAATTGCAAAATACACAGATTTATTGATAGAACTAAAAACACAGTGGAATGTTACCCATACTAAAACTATCCCCATCATATTATCAACCACCGGAGTTATTCCAAAAACCCTTCATAATGGTCTCAACACATTAAAGATCAGCCCGTCAACATACCTTCTTCTGCAAAAAGCAGTTATTTTAATACATGCCGCCTTACCCGTAAATTTTTAAACAGTTAGTTCTTAAGTTTAATTCAACGCACTTGGCTTCGGCCCGTGCTTCTTAACACCCCACCAAGATGGGAGAAACACAAAAATTTTGAATAATAATACACACTCCAGGCACACTTTCATTAAATTTCGCTTTAATGGCCTCTACGCGTTGGATCTGTATCCCCGCGTACGCCTTATAAAACCACGTGATATGAACTTTAATACTGACGAATTAAATAAATTAAACAATAGATATAACGATGTAACACATCACAAAGTGAACGTTCATTATAATTGATCAGGTTTTGACGATAACATAACTAACTACTTTCCTACAACGCAACTTGACCACATAACTTATCAACTTTGCTACAATGCAATCGATCAGCAAACAATAGCATTCTAATTTCAATAAAGACGGGATGATAAGAAAAGATTGATGATAGGAAGTTTGAATCTATCCGAGACCGACCACGCAAATAGTGGCACATCCGTCACGCTGCGAGGATCAGGGATTCAGGATCTTCTAAGTCGCCGGAATGGCTGCCAAATAGAACTGAGTTAATATTGCAAGTCCACAATAAACGAATATGGCTTTGCAATTATTTTCTGTTAAATTACTATGAATATTGATAATTTGAAATATATCCTTTTTTGAAAATAAGTAGGTAAGTATAGTAAACAAAAAGGACAATGCCCATTCCTGCCCCAGCACGCCCAGAATAATGAATCTGACGAAATGTCTTATTTAAATATAATAAAAATTTTGAGATCAATTAACAATCACATAAAGCATTGGATAAATAACTATTAAAATATATTTTTCAATTGATATTTTGTCATTTCCGTTGTAATTGCTTAGTCTGTGGTAAAGAATAATGGCCAACTAGTGATGGTAAGTAATTTATTTTTTTCTATAAGACTCAAAGATCGTTTAATAAAAGTGTCAAACTTAATTTCCACACCTACATACAAATACAGTGCATCCTTAATATAACGTACCTCAATATAACGATTTCCTTGATTTAACAAATTCTTCGCAATCCCGTTGAAAGGTCCATAAGAGTCCATATACGAAAACATCCATTAAATTCCGAAAAATTTTTTCGAACAACCTCTTCAAAACGAATTTCCAACTATCCAGAAAAGTATTCATACCTCTTATTAACGAATTTTGTCAACCCAAAACCTTTATATTAGGTCCCACCAATATATAACTCTTAATCTTATATTATGTGAGATACATGTCGCGACATGTTTCGACTCACTTTTGTTCATAAATCAATCATTGTTGTTCGATGAAAAGTAATGTAAACAGCTCTGCTCGTCACTATTGATAAAGATTTAACTTAAAATGACTCAGAAACGCAAAAGGTGTTCCTTATCGGTCGCAGAAAAGCGAAACAGTATTAATTATGTTAACAAAAATCCTATGACAAAAAATAGACATCATTAATAAGATAAGTACGTAATGTTGAAGTTCTGAATGATTTTTTACCTCTTTACAACGAATATTTTCTTGTTCCCCTCCGATTTATTATATCAAGGTTGCACTGTATGTACCAACGGCTACAACTATCCTCGAGAATACATATTCATGATATCTTCCCAATCACATTAGTACATAAAATAAATTTATTATTATTGTTATTTGTAAAATTTTCTGTTAAATAGTCGTCTACAAAATATCTGAATGATGTAATTTCCGCTAGGTGGATAGACGAAGCCGCGAGCACTAGCTAGTCTTTATTTAAAAATATAAAAACTTATTCAAATGTACGTTTACTTTTAAAATATAATATGACTCTACAGCAAATATTTTTAGTAAAGATTTTACATGAATCCAATAAGAATACGCATTACGCTCTAACGCAAGATGTAGTTCCGCTACTCGCCAACAGATGGCGCTACTTGTATCGAAGTTGCTCGCAGCGCTAGCGCACGCGTGTCCAATTGTGACCCATTCATTTCATTCCGTCTTTTTTCTGTCGGGCCCAATTCCGTTGTTATATCCGAGCATAATCGTCAAAGGGCCCGACTGGATACGAACTGAAGATGTTATTTCGAATCGGGAAAAAAATCGTTTACAGCTACTTTATCGGGTTTTGATGCGTTACAATGGGTTTTTTGTTCGTATTGAATTACGGAGTACGTGTGAAAATAAGAAAAAAAAACGAAATCGTTCGGTGCCGTTAAATATTACTAGTTATTTTGTGTGACGTCTCTATCGAGGAACGACGAACGATGACAGAGCTTACAAACTGTTATGTCAACATTGAGGTGTCAATGGAAGTTATTTTTTATAGATACAGAATAGATTGAAAAATGTTAGTTGCTTAGTATGCTAGTTTGACACTAAAAGTGTAACAGAAAATTCACTAAATATTATATTATATAGCCGAATTAACATAAACGAAATAAACTATTTTAACTTTATAGTCTGTTTGGTGACAGGTGACGAATATATGTGTCACCGGTTCTTTTTTTAACCGTGTAACAAGAATCGATTCCATTAATCGATTCACGCCAATTCCATATTTGCGATGTGCCCGGACAGTGGCAATAAGTCCGCTTGATATTTTACTGGTGGTTTCCATTTAAGCCGTAAGGCCTTAATGGCCAAGGCTGAGTGTAGCCTAGTTCACGCTGGTCAGACCGCTCTGGCCGGCGTGGAGTCAGACACAGCCGTTGCGGTGGTATTTTGAGCTCGTGTTCCTTGTGAGGAATCTTAGCCTTTTTCTCCTGAGAGAAATAAATACTGGTGCTTTCAAATGCAACATTAAAATAAAAGTAATTTTTATTGTGTTATAATAAAAATGTTAATAATAAATAAATAATAAACCAATAGCGGTCTGCTTTTTTGGAAGGCCCATTTAGTGAGCGGCGAGTCACCACCTGCCATATTTAAATCAATTAGGAGGCTTTGAGAAGACAGGTGACTGGGGTCTCTTCCATAGCCCGGTTTTCATTACCACCTAAATCGAAATGCAATAGGCCACAAACGTTTTGACCACTAATGACAATAGTTTCTGTGCATCTAACTGGGTGTAGTCTTTAGCTGCATTTTTCATGGTGCAGATAGAGATTACATCCAGTTGGTACACTCTATGCACACTTTGATAAAATTTCGCTTAAATGGCCTCTACGCGTTGGATCTATATCCCCGCGCACGCCTTATAAAGGACCGTGTCTTATAAAGACACGTGATATAAGCGACAATAAATAATAATTTGCTGATATACACACATACAAAGAATCAAGTTTGTTTTCTAATAAAAGTTAGACTCAAGTGTAACATACATCCGACTTTATAAAATGTGAGCCTTTTTTACAAGCTTTTATATTAGCTCCACTTGTAAGAAAATCTTGGAATCTTAATTTGACCCACTTCCCGGTCTCCGATTGAGCTGGCATTTTGCATGCACGTGTAAGTCGGATGTCAACCCATGGTTATGTGTGTGACGTCATTCTAAATCCAACATGGCGGCATTACTAAGATGGCGGATCAATTATTTATAATGCATCCCTACAATATGGGTATCAAATAAAAGGTTTTGCTAAGCTTGGTTTTTTAGTCTTTTAGTATTCTATAAGTAAGTAAATGTCGCGACAAGCTTTTATATGTAAAGGTTTATTTTTTGTTCTTTTTAGCGCATTTAATAAAAGCTTGTGTTAAAGATTTTTTTTTACTTTGAATTTTTAAAGATTCTATGATGAAGACAAAATGTCTATACCTATGGCATGAATTAAAGAATCTGGTTGAAATTCTGTACACAATAACAATTAATATTACTGATAGGTAAATTATTATTAAACCGATGATTTTAATAATTACGACATGATTATATAGAGAGATAATAATATGAACTCGGATTCAAATATATCTGTATGATAATTCGGAGCATTAGCCACCCATGTGTCTATTGTAGCGGAAAATTGAAAACAGGATTATGAAGTATTCATATATTCATTGGGAGCATGTTGGGAACAATAAGTAGCGTACCTTTGTTGTTTTCGTGTAACAAAAATGTATGTATTCTACGAGAATACAGCTAACTTCATAAAAGTATTCATTAGATTCAAATAATTCGATGCACCAATACAGTAACGAGTACAGCCAAATGTTAAAAAATAAACCGTAGAATCAACCGTGTTTTTTATTTAATATTCTATTTGTGTCTTCGGATTTAACATCATTTGTATTACAACATCCATATATGACACAGAAAATAATCATCATTCATTCGAACTAGAATAAGATGACTTAAGTATTATTCAAAGTTATTTTTCTAATATTCCTGAATGTTATTGTTCAATGCTTAAAATTATGCACCTTTAAGTTTAACGGTTGTAGCAAGTTTTAATTCATTTACGCAATGAATAGATTAATATAGACAAAATCACGTAGTATTCTAGATCCATCTTCTGAAGTCCTTATTACCAAGGATGGTGTATGGAACCAAAATGTCACCTAAAGGGCAATGAAAGGGCTATGCTCGGAGTTTTTCTAGTTAAATCAGAAATGAGGTAATCCGCAGAAGAATCAGTGTCACAGACAGAGCCCGAAAAATTTCGAATTTGAATTGGTACAATGCAGCCATTAGAGCGAAAAGACCCTGGAGTGGTAACTAAATGCCGGCATGGCAGCCAACTATAAAGGGACCAACTATTTGGAGAAGATCGCAGGAATTACCTCTGAACGCTAGCAGCGATTTAGGAGCATTGAGATCCTTAAAAGATCCTATGCCCAGCAATGGATGAACTACCAAAACAGACTTCTGGTATCAATAGGCGACTCTTATATATCGGAATTATCGACTATGGTCGTAACGACGTAAGACTTTCACTCCATAGATAATGACTTGCTTATATTTACATGAGTAATTGCAATGATAAGTCCCATTACCGAAGTAAACAATATATCTAATAATAAAGCATGAACGTTGAAAGAGGAGGCAGATAAATTTGACGTTTTGTATCAAGAATTATTACTAATTATATTAAAGGGTTTAATTATGGAAATAAATTAAGTGATTGTAATGGATGATTCACTATGTTCGTTTAATACGTTTGCAGTAGGTAATCAATTATTGAACCTTGATAACATACATTATTAATATTTTTATGTGGTATCTTAGTAATGATGTGCTTCAACTATATAATTGAATCTCAAATACAAAGACCTACCTACAAAACATTAATTTTAATCACAGTAAATAAACATGTTAACAGGAAAAATGTTTGAGTGTACCTTAATCAATTTACTGACTGTATTATGAACATTTGAAAATCATCTCCGACTTTATTGCTCTTTACATATAATTCAAAATGCAGTAGTTGAAAAATATGAAATCCATTGTTTTGGAGTTGTAAATATTGCATAATATCGTTAATAACATACAATTAGTTACATCAATATTATCAGTCAATTATAACTTTATATCTAATTACCGACGCGGCATCGGACACCCTTAATTAGGCTCATATTAATCTGGTCGATAGCGAGTAATGCCGCGTTAATTCTGCGGAATTAACACTCGAAGCGTCTGTTTCACGTCAAATGGGTTCGCGATTCCATTACCATCCTGTTTAT
This sequence comes from Scirpophaga incertulas, assembly GCA_036419045.1. Taxonomy (NCBI): domain Eukaryota; kingdom Metazoa; phylum Arthropoda; class Insecta; order Lepidoptera; family Crambidae; genus Scirpophaga; species Scirpophaga incertulas. The sequence continues at coordinate 519,106 of CM071637.1, forward strand.
GAGCTCTTCCGATATGGGTGATAAGACCTGTTACATGGTGATTAAGTTCTGCGATGCTAATATTATGTTGATGATTATGGTCTAATGCCATTAACGTATTTTTTTTATACTCGCACTGATATGAGCGTCTAGTTGAACCGGCAAACGTTAAATTGCCAAATAAATTATTTTTAAGGAATTTATAGTGTAGAAAAAGATAATCAACTTATTAAAAAATAGTTTAATGTAAAAAAATTACCACAAATAAAAATGTTTATGGTGGACTAGTTTTATCTGCTGTTTTTCTGACGCAAAAACTTTTTTATTACTGTTTTTTATTGTTATTATTATTTATTTTTTATTACTGTAAAGTTACATTAACATCCATTTAGTAGTTTTTACGTGAAAGTGTAACAAATATCTATATTTACAACACAACAATTTACAACGATTTGTGTACTCTACGATAAAATAAAAAGTTTGAAATGTAAAACTTGTCGTGTCTTTTTTAAGTAATATTGAATAAAAATATCATATCCCAGTTAGTTTTCTTAGTATAATGTAGAAAACTACGTTGATGTTCGTGTTTCTAATTAAATCTAAAGATTATTATTTCTTCTGTCATGTGAGTCAATAAACAGTTCACCATAAATAGATAAGGCATAACGCGATAATCATGTTATTTATTAATATGAATACTACTATTTTGGTCATATCAAAAAAAATAATTTAACAATTTATCTGAACAAGGTAAATTTATACGTATTTTGAAATACAAATACACCATCTGCTTACTTCCTATATCGTTAACGAAAACAAAAAGTCTACAACCGAATATGATTTCGTCAAAACTTTCACTGGCGAGCTTTGCAATGCAGGCCCGCGGTTGCAAAACTCTCTCAGTAAGTGTTGCCAGTGATATGGACTTAAGCCCTAAATAGGAAACGTGAAAGCCAAACAGCACTCTGCAATGCAATAACCATCAACTTAAGAGTGTCTGACCCAATAAAACCGCAAAAACTTCAAATCAAAAATAGGGACCTTTAAAACCAATTTGTCTCCAGTTTACGAGCGCAGTTAACGCATCAAACAATGAGCGAGAGCATTTCCTTTTTATACTGTTTAAGTTTGATCGTTTACCTAACCATAACTCTTTTATTGATCATCGTAAATTTTTTAGAGTTTTTCCAACCCCGCCACCCGTGAACGCATCGGGAACCTTTGATTACGGTTCCCATTACACTTTTGGACGTAATGTCAGGTTAGGTGTAGTAATTATGTATTATCGGAAATAATGTAATTTTTTGTAATGACGTTAGCAATTAGAGTATTTTTGTCTCTAACGACAAGTTTTCTGAGAAGGTTTGTTTCTTTGACACACGTGGGAGTTCCTCGCCTATTGAGTGCCGTTTGGATGCATATGTTGGCCTCGGGTTAAATTAACCGGAAACTTCAAGGGGAAATAGTTAAGATGCAGTGCAGGTCTATAGCAGTCACTCAGAATCTTGAGCTTGGCCACCCGCCGTTTAAATTCGTAACATAGCTATTATTTGTAGAGTTTAATAAAGAAACATAAGCCGAGAAACAAGATGTTTCACGGACACGAGTTCGATTTTGAAAAACATCAATAACAAAACAATAGAATTGGATACAGTTTTGATTGACAGCGTCAAACGCACCACATAGAACACAATAGACTAAAAAGTGTTTGTAACCGGTAGCGGTTAATGCAATCGATAAGGATTGAATAGTATTAAAAACAGGATCGTAGCACAACAAAGGTTTGGATGACACGGCAGTTTCGGTTGTCAAGACTCAGTACAAACACAGGGCACCCAAAAAACCGAGTAGAAGGATAGTGAAGATGTAAATTACGTAAAAACTGAATAAAAACGGGCTGGTTTTGGTTCCTTTTCATACTATAATGGGGTCGTGCGTGCTTCATGCGGAGTCGGGCGGATAGCATGGGTGGTCTGATGTGGTCGGACTATTTAAATATTTTTTATTCTTATTATTTGCTCACAATTTGGAGATTTATGTTTGTTTAACACGGAGGTGTTGGGGCAACAAGGTCTGATTTGTTGGACGCTCTTTATAGGCTATCGATTACACTCTCAAATTTCTAGTCGTAAAACGGTTGTGTTTTATTTTCGAGTATTTTCACTTGCGTCGGTAATAAATATCTCAGCCTGCTATCGTTGCTGGACCTTCGCGTGAGAAGTTTAATTCAATTTGGAGCAAACATTTCAGCTCGGCTCGTTGTAGCTTTGGTTTATTATAAAGGAACTACGAATTATTTAGTCTATTCGTGTGAGTTATATTTGCTTTAAGTGAAAATATTAGAATCACTGTTCTGTACTTTCTGGGTCAATGTTGATACTGTCATTAGAATAAAGTATATTTATATCAATATAATTATTTGATTGTTTAATTTAGAATTGTCAATAACCAACTTTAATTTTAAGACCGTTTATATGATTATGTTCTTCGCATTATATGTTGTGGTCAATTTAATGTAATGAACATCCAATATTTAAATTCTACCGAACGAGTGGTCATTGGCTTCAATTTCTTTGGGTCGAAACTAAATATTGACTACTTCTCTCGCGTTACTTAATCAATTTCAATGATTCTCCAACAAATCGTGAAGCGAGCGCCCTTTACAGTTCTAATTGAACAAATCATCGTCAATTTGTTTTACTGTTCGTCAGCTATCTCTAATAAAGCAGTTTGCATCGTTAACAATATTAACTCGTTTATCTGTGTGTCCGCAGATGTTTGTCACACAATGTTCAATAGAGTCGGCTCCTCGAAGACAGTTATTATGTGGATTCGCAAAGTGTCAGGTTCACTGACTCGGATCATTATTGCGGATTGGTTTGTATTTTCAACGATTCCGTCGTCCTCACCCTCGACATCGTCTTTTCCTCGTTGCGAAATTATTTATTTTTCTTGTGTTGTTAAAATTAAATGATCCGCATCACTTACTTTTTCGGGGATATCTGGTTTTATTTCGATGGTTAAAATTTATTGTTTTAATAGATCTCCTAAATTGTGTTTGTTATGAGTTAGCTTAATTTGTTATTTTTTATTCGCGTGTTCTATAGTAAACTAAATAATATGTTTGATTTCATTACGCTAATAAATCATCTCACTTTTCGATTCATTTTGTTATTTTGAATGTTACGATGACTTAAAAGTTTTTGGCGAACCCAGAAAATAATTAAGCTACAACCGTTACCCGCACTACCGCTGAAAATATTGATATGCCGCAGCTGTGAGCCATTAAACTCAAATAAAGTCGCTAACCGCACTGCGAACGAAGTAACCATTTCCGCACAATCCGCACGTAGTCAAAACACAAACTTACGTTGATCGAAGAAGCAGCGATCCAGACCATTCATAACGTTGCAAACAGCCGCATAGTGCACTCAACACACAATTATGTAACGTCCACAACTTGCACACAGTGACGTCACACTCAAAACAAATCACAGCGTCGTTCTCACTCGGTCACTGCACAACGTCAGGGCGGGTGCTAGGATGGACATTAGCAAGTTCTCTTTAGGCGTGTTGCCTGTTCGGCGGTCGGCGCGCGACTGAGTGCGCGGCGCAAGGAGCAGGCGGGGGCAGCCGCGGGAGGGGGTGCGTGCGTTTGGAATCCGCTTCCCACGTGCTCGCCGCCCGTCCCTTTCTTACGGGACGGGTTAGCTTTTTAAAAGCTCGACTCGCATCGATACCGGGGGCGACGTTACACTGTAGCCTTGTTTATATGCACTGTGCTAATAATAAACACGCGAATCCGAGTGCGTTTGTTGTTGCAGCTCTCTTATTGTGCGTCACAAGCTAAGTGGCGAGTTAAGTTTCGATGTTTGTTTTCCAGTTTCCGATACGCTCGCGCGCGCGTTTCCGGTGAGCGAAGTAAACTTTTAGCGCGATGCAGCTTAGTTCGCTTATTAATAAATGGCGTACGTAACTTTATAACTTCACGGTTGTACCGTGATAACTTGCTGCATCTTAGATGTAACGTTGTTTTATGTTTGGAATTTTTTGAAATATTCCGTGGAACTTTTCTATGAGAATTTAGGGGTTCTGCTAAAGCTTCCAGTTAAGCTCGCAAGATAAATACAAATAAGATTTAAGGCCTCAGCTTGCACTTATTTTAAAAAACACCGAAGACAGATAATTTCCATCATAAAAATATGTAAAACAAAGGGGTGGCGAGGCGAGGTAGCCCCTGGATGGATGGCCGGAGGAGAAAAAGTTAATGTATTTCTTAAAACGCTATTTCGGTGGTCGTACACTTGTCTTATCGCCGTGTCACTCGACAGTACGTTTTTAGACATGTTCTTTTTTTAACCTCCACACATAGACACTATTTGACTCATTGTTGAAAACTGATGCATTTACATGTTTTGATTAACGAGTAAACGAAAGGGAGTGAAAAAAGCGCGTCGTTTTTTGTCGTGCCCATGACCGGATAGGCGCATATTGTTTCATTAATATTTCTGACGCAAAAAAATGACAGCCGTGAGTTATTAACATACGAATTAGTGAGTGCGAAAGCCATTAGTTTCCGAGTCTATTGTGAGGATGGGATATTCGTAACGAAGCAGGTGGTATAAAAAATGACAATAAAATAAATTGTGTCTTTGTTGTAAAAATTAAAATAATATTTTTTTCATATAGACCTTTACAGATATAAAATTTAAGGAGATAGAGTTTAAGAGCTAACATACCTTGTACGCGGATATGAAACAATAAAGTTTTTCTACGTCTGTTCGTAAACAGGAACAGTGTTCCAGAGAAGGACAGGCAAAAAAATCCTGAAGGTAAATTTTTATCACATTTATAAACATTGGGTATACAATTACCAATAAAATACAATATTTTATTTGACATAGAATCATTAAATTATATACAATAAAAATTAAATCCAAGCATTTTCATGATTTAAGAAAATAATTTAAACTTACGATTCCCTTTTTTTTCATTGAAGTTTTTTTAACAAGTGCTTTATATTTATTACTAGCGACCCGCCCCGGCTTCGCACGGGTGCAGTGAAAAAATGGTTATGGTGGGTTATCCCTAAGAGATAGACATATACCATCGCGGACTTTTTTGTGGATTTTTGTAAGTTGTACAATACTGTAGTACATTATTTTGGTCTATCTCGTAGGGTTCAGCCAGCGTTTGCAATATAAGCGCAAAAAAACGTGCTTATTTACGACATCACATTAGAAACCTTTAAATTTATCAGTGTTTCTCTACTATATTATGCATTTATTATACATACAAACCTTCCTTAAGAATCACTCTATCTATTAAAAAAAACCGCGTCAAAATCCGTTGCGTAGTTTTAAAGATCTAAGCATACATACGGACATACAGCGAAAGCGACTTTGTTTTATACTATGTATTGATTAAAGGGCAAAGCACTAACACTTTCTGGAACTGTATTGTAAAAAGTTATATATTTCTAATAAATAATCTAATCTAATAATAATATAGGAATATATCAAAACCCGAACGAGACTATACCAAGATTGTTTAACTGGTTATGATAGCTTTTATTCTTGTCTGTTTGATGTGAGCTTTAAATTTATACAAGTTTTCAGTGATATATATGTATTTACTTAACACACACGTTCCTTAAGTCCTAATCGAAACAAGGGTATGCTCCTAGGTTGTTATTTCAACCCGTTAGTACCCGGCTGACTCAATTATGACTACTTAGAGCACGCGTCGCTATCGCGCCATTAGCCGAGACCTCGCTCGATACACTTTGGACTAGTGTTGATACAACTACTATTAAAATAACATGGGCTGGAGATATTTCACTTGCTGATAGAAGGGATACTTTGTTTTATACTCGATTATTTAATAATTAGTAACGTTCCGTTTTCATTCGCAATATATCGGAAGCACACAGATTCCCATAGCAAAAAGTATAATATAAAACCCGTCTTAAGCTTCTTGCTAATTCATTACGACAATGAAATATTGGAAGAATATTAAAAATATTTAATAATGACGTACTGTCGTTTTTTTTGCTATCAATACGTAAATCCTGAAAATCTCTATTTTATTTGTTTGACGAAAGATTTGGAGAAATTGTTCGATTCCAGAGACAGATATTTTGTATTACCTACAAAAATTTGTTCTAGTCTTGTTCTAGTCTTGGTGTGATTCTACAAAGGATATATATATCCTAGTCATTTAAATTCTACAATTTCCTATTTAGGATTCCGTAGCCGAATGGAAAAAACGAAACCCTTATGGATTCGTCGTGTCAGTCCGTCCGTCTGTCCGTCCGTATATCACAGCCACTTTTTTCCTAACTATAAGAGCTATACTGTGGAAACTTGGTAAGTAGATGTATTCGATGAACCGCAATTTTGGGGTTACCCATACTTAGAACTGAAACTCAAACATTTTTTTTATCATACCCATACGTATGGGGTATCTATAGATAGGGCTTCAAAAATTGATATTGAGGTTTCTAATATAATAGTTAGCGCGAGAGACGCTTCCAAAGGGGAAAAATGTGTCCCCCCCCGCCCGCAACTTCTAAAATAAGGGAATGATAAATGTAAAAATTATGATGATGATTGAAAAATTATATACCATGCAAACTTCCACCGAAAATTAGTTTGAACGAGATCTAGTAATTCGTTTTTTTTAATCTATACTAATATTATAAAGAAGTAAAGTTTGTGTGTTTGTAAATTGTAAGGGGTAATCTCGGGATCTACTGAACCGATTTTAAAAATTCTTTCACCAATAGAAAGCCACATTATTGCGGAGTGTCATCATCATCATCATCATCATCATCGATTTTAAAAATTCTTTCACCAATAGAAAGCCACATTATTGTTGAGTGTCATCATCATCATCATCATCATCATCATCATCATCAGCGGACGGCGCGCGATGGCTTCGGGTTTAATTCAGTTCGCTTTCGTGCTCGCTTCGGGGATTATTAATATTATGCCCAACGAAGTGGGCGCGGGTCAGCTAGTACGTTATAAATCGTAAACCGCATTTTACCTTTCATTCAATCAACTCCAATATTACTATTACTATTTAAACTTGTCGATTCTAGCCGAGCTTACTAAGAAATCTTGGCGGTCCCCTTTCGTCGAAAGATCGCGATGATGCGAACGCTACATAAAAAAAATTAGCTTCCAGCCAGTGCAATGTTCCGCTTGGTTCCCATAATTCGTGCCAATCGAACGTGCGCCGTCCCTTTGTGACACATAGCCCTCGTCACGGTAGATTAAGCTGCAAATTGTGATATACATCTATAGGTCTACGAGCACAGAGCGCGATTTGTCGAATTGAATTGGCAGCGTTATGTTATTTGGGCTATGTAATAATTTGTAACAATAACCCTTTGACTATAGCCCTTCTGGTGCTACCAGTAATAATACTTTAAATTTTTAACCGACTGCAAAAAAGAGGAGGAGGCATTCTCAAATCGACTGTTCGATTTTGATGATTCCTTTGTTATTTGAAAGCTAGTGCTTCTAGATTATTTTATTTACATTAAATTTGATTTAAATCTGACATAGCATCCATGAGAAAAACCATTTGAGTCTTAAATTTATATTAAGAATATGTGCGATAAATTTTCAAGATAAAAACTATGCCAAAACATATTAATATGCACAAAATAGTAACGACAATATTACGGACATATAATTTTTATAGCTACATACAAATTACATCCTGAGCACTATCTGAAATCTCTTACTAAAACAAATTATTCTCAAGTTACACAGTTTAAATATATATATATATTCCAGATTATATATTGTATATATATATAATATATATAGATGAAAAAAAAAATGCTATGTATGGCCCGTATATAATAGTTTATATCTTTGTCTGCGCCAAACACAGTTCTTTGGAACGAGCCACACTGGGTTGATTGGTAAAGAATACCTTGTTGCATCAAATTCGCCTTTTGTCTTGTATTTATATTGTGCAATAAAGATTGAAATTCATAGTCAAATTATTATTTACTACAATATACTAATAGTAACCGACACTGACCTGACACCAAAAGTAAAAATAATAATCGTCATTATTTTTAAATAATAATGGTGCTTAGCTATTTTGTATTAGTTCTTTTTTCTTAAGTCAGTCTTTATAGTATTATTGATTTCAATAAGACAATAAAACAATGAGATAACATAATTTAAATTATATAACTTAAATTATAAACATCTCATTGTTATAGATTACTTTTATTAATAATCTTTTTCGCTAGATTTTGCTACTAATTACATTTGTATAATTACTAAGAGATCTTTTAAACATTTCCAGCGTTATTAATATTTTCATAATTCCATATAAATATTTTCACAAAACATTGTCTTAAGGTTCGTCGTTCGTCGACTTTATTGCTTTAGAAATATCGTTCATGTGTATTTTAAGTTAAAAGTGTTTTGTATTATTTTTACCGAAAAGCTAACTCGAATCATTATCCAATTCAAACGAACCGAAGGACTCACTCAGGGTTCGCTACTCAGACCTATTCATTTATCGCCAAGCACAGGATCAAGCGAGCTCTTTAGGCGTTAACATCTCAAACGCCCAACACCCTTCGATCGATCGTTCTAATTATATTAAACTGGAACTATTGTCATCTCCAGCGGTGTCGGGGTCGCCTGGGACCCCCGAATTAAGTTATTGTCAAGTTTATTGCAGTAATGTGTGGGGTTAAGATAGTGCGTTCAGCTTAGCGCCATTCGTTCCACTAATCAGATGGGTGGATACGGTTCGCGTCTGCAATTGTAATGTTTAGTTTTGTTAGGTTCGAGTTTCGAGTTCAAGAGTTTAGACAGAGCAGAAGTTTGTTATGAAATAACATACCGCATTTTAAGGGTTGTCGATATGTCTTGCCTGGTGACAAAAGTGTCATAATTATTTTATATTGTACAGATTCTATCAATGCTCAATAAGAGAATTGTATATGTTTGTTTGGGTCCTCCTCAAGTATACCCAAATAATATATTAATTTTTGAAATTTATAAGGTGAATTGATATACTGGGGAAGATCGCAGAAGGCGCTGAAATCTGATTCTAGTGTTTTAAGCTAGCTGGTGTACGTGACTTCGTCTACGCAAAATTAATATTTCGAGTAGCTTATATTAGTGTGGCGTATATATCTATAAATTTAAATCTTTGTGTTATTCTCATATAAAAACTATATTATTGTAAGGTTTCATTATGATCTATTCAGTAGTTTTTACGTGACAGAGTAACAAACATCCGTCCATACAAACTTTTGCGCTTATACTATTAGTAGAGATTGTCAAAATCAAATCAAATCAAATCAAAATAATCTTTATTCAACATAGACCTTTACAGGCACTTATTGACGTCAAAACAAACAAGACAAAAAAGAAGCTTAAAAAAACAAATACCTTGTCCGTACGTACGAACAAGGAAAAAAAAATATTGACTCTACACCTGTTCGGAAATTGGGAGAGCCTTCTCGAAGAACAGGCAAGAAACTCTGAAGGTCTATTTTTTATCTCCTTTTTCAATGTTAATAATTATAATAATATCAATAATTATAATAATGTCAACTTATAAATTTAACCTTTAAATGATTCTACATTTATATGTGAGTAAATCTAAAAAAATAACAATGCATGCAGTGGAACAAACGTAGGGTCGAAAAATCGATATCGAAAAAAATCTAATTGCAAATCAATTACTAAGAAATCATAACACAGTAGAAACGATTAAGACAAGAAGTAACTGAAATAATTTTCTTTCCGGAAATCACATGCAGAATCGGGAAATGCTACAAACATACTCCTAAGGAGGTTTATTGTGCGCGCGCGACGTGCGACTGACACTTCACTGATTGTGTTGCCGCTAGTAAAAATTTTTAAATTTTCCAACGTCTCGGCGCCGCCGCCCTGCGCTCGCGTGCGGGCCCGTCAGCGTAACGACGTGTCACGTACCTATATTACTTATTGGATTTTTTAAATTTACTATTTCCGTTTTTTTTTTCTTTTCACAAAATGTTATCCCGGAACGAGCGTTTGAGAGTATTTCGGTGTTGTAAGGTGAAATAAGGTTGGCGGGAATAAATAGTTCGATGTATTTAACGTTTCTGTATATTATTTAATTCATATATTTGCTATATGTTTATTAATATAATTATTAATAATTTTAAATAAAATTTTAATGTCATATTTTTTATTATTTTCATGAAAATAAAATGTAATTATTTCAATGTATTGAAATAATCTCTTGTATATACGATGTTTTCTTTTATGGATTGGCCATTGTATTTTTTCAATAATATTTCTTTCTTATCATTGTAAAATAAAACTCAACTTACAAATAATATGTGATCACTTATGCGTCTTGCCACAACAGCATTTTACCTGAAAAAGACAGAAATAGAATTTATTATTATTTCCAAAATATATTGTTGTATTAAACAATATTCTGGACAAATTTCGACTTCGTTGCCACAACATGAGGGATTTCACTGTTAGCTAATTGCAATGTTAAGAGATAATGATGCTAAAGAGATAAAGCTATTGTTATTAAGTAAACATATGACTTCTTCACTTTTATATATTTATGATGTTGAATTTTAAAATTTAAGTTTTATATTACCACTAGCTTCCGCCCGCGGCTTCGCCTGCGTGAAATTAGTTGTTGTTAATCCTAGTCCCTTATGTCTAAGAGTCTCTTGAGAGAGAGGGGCCAGCCTCACATTGTGTACAAAAATATTTTTAAATGACCTAATTTAAAACATCCTATTTCAGCCCCACACTGGTAAAAATTTCAAAATGCTAGAACAAACGATTTTTTGTTTCTTATGACTTGATATTTGACGAACTTGCATACTAACTTTCAACCCCTATTTCACCTCCTAGCTGGTCGAAATTTCAAAAATGTTAGAACAAGTGTTTAATGATTTCTTATCAAGTGTTTAAATTTAAAAGTTTCGTGGTTTTATCTTTTAAAATTAAGAAATCCCATACAAACTTTGAACCTCTATTTCAACCCCTTCATCACTTTTACGAAATAAAAAGGAGCCTATGTTCTGTCTCAGGGTCTAAAGATTGTCTGTACCAAATTTCATCAAAATCGGTTGCGAGGTTTAAGCGAGAAAGCGTAACAGACAGACAGACAGAGTTATTTTCGCATTTAGATTTCTTATCAAGTGTTTAAATTTAAAAGTTTCGTGGTTTTATCTTTTAAAAGTAAGAAATCCCATACAAACTTTGAACCTCTATTTCAACCCCTTCATCACTTTTACGAAATAAAAAGGAGCCTATGTTCTGTCTCAGGGTCTAAAGATTGTCTGTACCAAATTTCATCAAAATCGGTTGCGAGGTTTAAGCGAGAAAGCGTAACAGACAGACAGACAGAGTTATTTTCGCATTTATAATATTAGTTGGGATAAATCTATTGTATTACTTAAAATTACAATTAATTAATCATTAATAATGGTGATTATGGCTAATTACAAAGCCTTCGTTTCGTTATCTATTTGAAAATGTAACCAAACGTTACTTGAAAACTAATTTCGTTTACTTAACAATCAAGTTTTGCATTTACGTGGCGTAGGGGAGGAAATCAGTGCGGAGTTTTGCAATGTTGTGTTCGACGTTGGGAAATGTATATTTCTTGTAAGGATGCAAGTTTCTCTAACTTGAGCGGTGCAAGCGAGTAATGCGCTGCGAGCACAGCGTTGAAGCGACAGCGGGAGTTCAGTTTTTTATTCATTAAGAGTATACCATCGCTAGAGCGTCGGTGGCGCTGTGGTCTCATCACTGGTTTCTGCGCCGCATAGAATCGGGAGGCCCGCGATCTAATCCCCACCGTGTACTAATGTGTTTTTCGTTCCGAATTTCATATGTACATTTATCCGACGCTCCTACGGTGAAGGAAAACATCGCGAGGAAACCTGCGTACATCTGCGAAGCGATTCAAAGGTGTACGTAGTCAACCAACCCGCACTGGGCCAGCGTGCTTGACTAAGGCCTAATCGCCCTAACGTAGTTAGGGTAGGCTCGAGCCCCTCGGTGGGGACGTATATGAGCTGTGATGATGATACCATCGCTCAAGGACCTTCAGAATCACCTCAATAGTGTCTTCAGAATTACCTCATAAAATGTACCATCAAGTTAGCGATACCACTGGCTTAATAAACAAAACAAAAATATAAAGTTTAAATTATAAAAAAACCGCTCAAGTGCAAGTCGGACTCGCGCAACGAGGTTTCCGTACAAATTTGTCTACATCCAAATTGTTCGTTCATTACTAGAATTAAGTCTCAAAGATTTTTCCTGTTTTTCCCAATTATGTTGTATTATTTTTGTGAAATTTACAGTTTTCGGAGTTTTTTCTTGTTTATACTCGTATTTCGTACATTGCTTGTTGCCAAATTTCATTAATTTTAAGTCAACGGAAAGTACCCTATAGGTTTTGATTGCCTTGCAAATGTCAAAATATGCATAAACGGCCATATCTTTTTATTGCCTTGATTTAGAAATTTGATTTTTTCATTGCTTTGAGAAATACGAGACCTAAGTAGGTATGTGATATTAATTTTAGCTTGATATCTCAACGCGTTTCTGAGAAAAACGGTCTTGACAGACGGATGGACGGACAGTCAGACAACAAAATGATCCTATAAGGTTCCGTTTTTACATTTGGAAGTACGGAACCCTAAAAATGAATAAGAGTCGAACTCGAGCATTTTATAATTCGTTCATTGCAGGATTTTTTTTGTGATGTATATAAATAAATACCATTTTCTGTTTTTTGATGTGAAACGTTTTTGAAATCGCGCCGAAACATACGGGTACAAGGTTTAAAAAGTGGACCGTAACGAAAAGGTCTATATCATCGTACCTTAATAATTAAAAAACTATTAGTCTTAGAAACAAAAATGTGGTGTGAATATTTCACTTATATAGTCAGCTCGCTGTTGTGACATTGTTTTTTTTTTAAATTATACTACAAGATATTGGTTAATGCCAAATTTCATTATTTAATGTTAACGGAAAGTACCTTATAGGTTTCGATTCCCTTGTGGCTGTCAAAATATGTGGTAGATTGCATTGATTACTGCTCTGAATATTGATTCAATTTGAGACTTCTCTATAAAAAAATATCTCGACAGACGGATAGACACGTTCAATAACTGAGGGAAACTTAAAGAAGATAAAAACTAAAAACCCACAATTGTACCCCTACATAATATAAAAAAAGTCACATTCTCTGTCCCTATGTATGCTTAAATCTTTAAAACTACGCAACGGAATTTCATGCGCATTTTTGATAGGAAGAGTGATTGAAGAGGAAGGTTTATATGTATAATAGCATTGCACCTGTGCGAAGCCGGAGCGGATCGCTAGTCTATACTAATATTATAAAGAAGTAAAGTTTGTGTGTTTGTATATTTGTTAAATTGTAAGGGGTAATCTCGGGATCTACTGAACCGATTTTAAAAATTCTTTCACCAATAGAAAGCCACATTATTGCTGAGTGTCATAGGTTATATAAAAAACCGAAAAATAAAAAGGCTTTTATGTGGTAGCCCGTTTTGCAAAGTGAATCGGAGAAAAACCGGTCGAATGAAAGCGTTTCTTGCGAACGCTGCCTTAACTATGAAAGATATATTTTTGAGTTCTAGAGAAAAAATGTGGAGCTTGAAAATGCCTACAAAAAAGTCAACGACAGCATATGTCTAACTTTTATATTTAAATTACAAAAAGTATATTTTTTAACATTAGCATAGACAATTTATTTTTTTATATATTAATAAAATAATTCAAATCATTAGGTCATATTTATTAGTCATATATTCCGAAAAATTATGAATCTATGAAAACAAGTAAACTCATCGTCATAAGTGTGAAGGCCAAAGCAGCGGACGGCGCGCGATGGCTTCGGGTTTAATTCGGATCGCGTTCGTGCTCGCTTCGGGGATTATTAATATTATGCCCAACGAAGTGGGCGCGGGTCAGCTAGTAATAAATAAATAAATAACAAATATCCTTACTTAATATTATAAATCGGAAAGTGAGTTTGTTTGTTTGTTTGTTCCGCCTTCACGCCGTAACTACTAAACCGATTACTTTGAAATTTTGCAGACGTAAAGATAAAAGTCCGGATTAAATAATAGGGTACTATTTATCCTGGAAAAATCGACAGATCCCACGGGATGCGCAATAAAGGCTTCGCTCAAAAACTACTGAGCAGATTTTTCATGCGGTTTTCATCAATAGATAGAGTGATTCTTGAGCAAGGTTTTGCGGTATTTTTTATCTCGGAAAATGGATAGTCCCACGGGAAGCGCGATAAAACCTTCGCGCCAAAAACCGACTTCCGCGCTTATCCGTGGGCAAAAGCTATGACCCTTAACCCGCGGGCGGAAAGCTAGTAACATATAAATAAATACAGTTAATGTGTGCAAGTATGAGCAGAAAAGTTATTAGATTCAAAGAGAATATCGCTGCACATTTTTATTATTTTTATGAACGCGATTGTGACATTGATATTAGATGGCCTAGTATGGGATCTATTTCCAATGACACCATTCAAATATTGAAATGTTTACATTTATTCAATTAACAAACTAGGTTAACAACACTTTTTTTAAGTAACGGGTTTTGGATTTGAACATATTCGTAACGAAGCGAGATTATTTTAACACATAGGGGAAAGCTTTTAAAAGCTTATCAGTAAAATATATATAATACCCCCGCATATTATTATGAGCGCCTAAACAAGCAACAACAGAATAACCTGAAGTAAGAAAAGGGTTAAATTATAAAAAAGTTTTGCCGCTCGCGCTTATAAAATAAAATTGGGCATATAATGACGACCTCCATAGTCGAGTGGATAGTACACCGGCTTCAAGGTGTCGCCATCTCTGAGGTCCCGGGTTCGAATCCCGGTGGGGCCAACAGATAAAGACCTCGCTGACTATAACACGCAGATGATGTTCAAAGACCAAAACAACGCGGCAGCGGTCTAGATGCTGCTTAAATTCTATGTGTGTATTATAAGAGTGTTTATACGTGTGTGTGTGTGTATGTGTATGTATGTATATCTAACTTACTAAACCATATTATATAAATTCATAAATATTGTATACATAATTAGGTTAGGAGCTGCGCAACTCTAAATGAGTACCTATAAGTTATTTTAAGACAATTGTTGTATTGTAAAGATCACTAAGTAATTAATCATTAAGTAAGTAAAAAGAGCATGGACCAAGAGTCCGTGGAGTTAACAATTAATAATAAAAAAAAAAAAAAAAAAAATCCCGGTGGGGGCAGATGTTTGTGTGATGAATGCCAGCATTTGTACCTTAGTCATGGTTGTTGATATATATTTCAATAAAATTATTTATATATCTATATATATATAAAAAAATGAAACCCGTTTCGCGTTGTCACGGCATCACGTGTGAACGGCTGAACCGATTTCGATAATTCTTTTTTTTAAATGTTTGTGGAAGTCCAAGGATGGTTCTTACGGAAAAAAAATATTAAGAAAATCTCTCAGAAATATTGAAAAGTATACATTTAATTTTGCATATTTTAAAAAACGCGCGTTACGAATGTCAATTTTTTTTTTTATACGAATGTCAACGTCATTCACAGCCATAGACTATATTAAAAGAGCATCGTTTCAACTATACAAAACAAAGTAGTGCATCAAAGCTACGCTAAGGCGGTACGAAGTTCGCCGGGTCAGCTAGTGTATAATATATGTATGTCTATCCGTTAACCTAGATCCCATAGCACAAGCCTTACAGAGCTTAGTTTGGGCTAGGCTAATTGGTGTAAGTGTAACAAATATTTATATATTTTCTCAGTTTTCAAAACAGTTTCTCAAATACATACGTTCCAAACATTCCAACAGATACTTTTAGCGATACTTGTGACAAACAAAAGTCAAAAGTTCCGATTCCGAATATCTGACAGTGGTCTGCAGTAAGGCACTAGTTTATAAGCAAAAAGTATTTTTTTAAATCACATATTAAATCGTTTTCCTTTTTTAATAGCCATTCCTTCGCGTAGTTTAATCAAATTATCAACAACAAAACGAAATTAATTGGATAATAACTCACGTAATTGTATTTACATAATAGCTACCTGCCTCCCCATCAGGACTCGTCACGCCCCTTCTTTCAGAAACCTAGCTGTGTTGTTAATAATTAAAGATTATTAATAGTAATAGGAAGATGGCGATTAATAATACCGATCGCATGCTAGCCCGTTTAATAATACCTTTGATGTGAGCTAATGGACGGAAGAGTAATAATACCCCTTATGTCAAGGGTTAGCCCTTAGGAGATGCGTTAGAAGTTGACGTCCGGAAAGTCAAAAGTGATAAACTTACCAAAGCTTACGACACTAATATAGCTAGGTGCGGATGTTTGTATTGATGTGACAGTCGGTATTGATACTTTCCTAATATCTATTGGTATTGTTTTTACAAACTTTTATTTAGTTTCACCTGTCCCGTTGTCTGTCTGTAATCAAATCTTGCAACTTAAATTTGATCCACTTCCCGGTTTCCGATTGAGCTGAAATTTGGTATACACGTTTAGTTCGGATGACAATGCATGATTAACTGTGTGACGTCACTCTAAATCCAACATGGCGGCGTATCCAATATGGCGGACCAATTATTTTTAATGCACTCCTACAATATGGGTATCAAATAAAAGGGCTTGCCAAGAATAACTAGAAAAATAATGTGACGTCATTCTAAATCCAACATGGCGGCGTATCCAATTTGGCGGACAATTATTTTTAATGCACTCCTACAATATGGGTATCAAATAAAAGGGCTTGCCAAGAATAACTAGAAAAATAATGTGTCGTCATTCTAAATCCAACATGGCGGCGTATCCAATATGGCGGACCAATTATTTTTAATGCTCTCCTACAATATGGGTATCAAATAAAAGGGCTTGCCAAGAATAACTAGAAAAAAATAATGTGACGTCATTCTAAATCCAACATGGCGGCGTATCCAATATGGCGGACCAATTATTTTTAATGCTCTCCTACAATATGGGTATCAAATAAAAGGGCTTGCCAAGAATAACTAGAAAAAAATAATGTTACGTCACTCTTAATCCAATACGGCGGAACACCAAAAATGGCGGATAATTTTCTTTTATTCGTTCCTACAATATGGGTATCAAATGAAAGGGCTTGTTCTCAGCAAGCCTGTAGAGGTACTAAAAAGTTAAAGATAAAATCAAAGAAAAAAAAACCTTTTTAAAAACAAGCTTTTATTATTTGTTTATATAATGAACTAAAAAGTTAAAAATAAATTATTAACACTAAAACTTTTCACCATACATAATTATTCAATCTCGTCCCCCCTCTTTATCATAGTCGCCATTTATAAATAAAAGCGTGTTACATTGTGATAGCTTGAGGAAAATGTTGTGTTGTATTAAATTTTTAACACACACTAACGACGAGATTGAATAATTATGTATGGTGAAAAGTTTTAGTGTTAATAATTTATTTTTAACTTTTTAGTTCATTTTTTATTCTGTACATCACTACATAGTATAAGTCCGTGTCTTAAATATATTAAAATCTCAAAACGAACCAGACAAACGTTAACACTCGATATGAAGATTTGTTTATTTGTGTGCATATGTTTATGTATGTATATATGTGTGTATATATACATATGTATGTATATGTTTGTATTGTATTTTATATAGTATCTTTGCTGTGTGTTTGAAGGGGTGTGTCTCTGTAATTTATTTTCTAAAATGAATGTGTTACTTTAATTTATGTATAACTTTAATACTTGTATAACTTTAATTTATGTAATAGGCAGAGACTGTTCTTACGATGTTATTTTAAATTCAAACATCCGTTGTTGCTACTTACGAATGGTTTTGTGTAAGGAAACCTTTATTTGGCCTTGGCATTGGCACATACTGTAGAAAATATAGTCTGTATATCGCTGTATGGTTTCTTAGAAAATTAAATAAAATAAAATTAATAAATAAAGTCGTTTTCTCTGTACCCATATCCCTATGTATGCTTAAATTTTTAAAACTACGCAACGGATTTCGGTGTGGTTTTTTAGGGTTCTGTAGCGAAACGGCAAAAAACGGAACCCTTATAGATTCGTCATGTCTGTCTGTCCGTCTCTCCGTCTGGCTATACTGTTGAAACTTAGTAGGTAGATGTATTCTGTAAACCACATTAAGATTTTGATACAACAATAAAAATAATAATAATAAATATTGGGGGCTTCCCATACTTATTAGAACTAAAATTATTTTTTTTTCATCAAACACATACGTGTGGGGGTATCTATGGATAGGTTTTCAAAAATGATATCGAGGTTTCTAAAAATTTTTTTTCTAAATCGAATAGTTTGCGTGACAGACGCTTCCAAAGAGGAAAAAAGTTGGTCCCCCCCCCTAACTTCTAAAATAAGAAAATGAAAATCTAAAAAAAGACATATGATGTACATTACTATAAAAACTACCAATGAAAATTGTTTTGAACGAGATCTAGTAAGTACTTTTTTTTAATACCTCGTAAATCGTAAAAAAAAAAAAAAAAAAAATATTTGTTACACTTACACCAATTAGCCTAGCCCAAACTAAGCTCTGTAAGGCTTGTGCTATGGGATCTAGGGTAACGGATAGACATACATATATTATACATATATAAATAATTTTTATTGAAATATATATCAACAACCATGACTAAGGTACAAATGCTCGCACTCATCACACAAACATCTGCCCCCACCGGGACTCGAACCCGGGACCTCAGAGATGGCGACACCTTGAAACCGGTGTACTATCCACTCGACTATGGAGGTCGTCAAAAACCGCTTAAAAAAACCGCTTCCTTTAATTTCATAAATCAATGGTACGGAACCCTTTGTGCGTCCGACACGCACGTGGCCGGGTTTTTTAACAGATAGAGTGATTGAAGAGGAAGGTTTCTATGTATTAAATTGGAAATACTGTTATTTTTGAGGTTTCTAATGTGTATTAGCTGGAAAATATTGTAGACTAGCCGATACCCGCGAATTCGTCTGCACAGTTGGTAGATTTTTTTCAACTTACTTGACACTTATCGTCACATTTTGGTCAATTAACATAATCCCTACTAATAATACTACTTACAAAAGAAATTAATACGAATTATATATAAAATAGATTAAATGACATCTTGCAGGCCATACTTAATAAAATACAAAATACTTACATTAACAGCTATATGTATATTAGAATCGTGTAAATTTGTGAAAAAAACAATTATATACATACATTTATATACATACATTCAATACAGCATTAAGAAGACATGACCGATATAAAAATAAATTAAAACTCCCTTCAGGAAAAGCTCTCAAATTAGTAAGATCGGGTCCACAGTGGATGTCAATTCAAATTTATAATAATGTTCCAAATAAAATTAGAGAATTAGAAAACTATCACAAAAAAGCATTCTATAAATTAGAAGAGTTTTTTGCTGACAAATAATATTTGAATACCAATTTTTTGTGATATGGTTTAAATTTTAAATTTTAATGTATTCATCTTTAATTTAATTCTAAATGAAATCTGACCCCTTTCTTTCTTTTTGTGTTATTTATATTCTATACTAGCTTTCTGCCCGCGGCTTCGCCCGCGTGGATTTCGGGATTGGGTCTATAGAGGGTTAAGGGTCATAGCTTTTGCCCACGGCTACATATGCGCGGAAGTCGGTTTATGGCGCGAAGGTTTTATCGCGCTTCCGTGGGACTATTCGTTTTTCCAAAATAAAAAATACGGCAAAACAATGCTCAAGAATCACTCTATCTATTAATGAAAACCGCATGAAAATCTGTGCAGTAGTTTTTGAGTGAAGCCTTTATTGCGCATCCCGTGGGATCTGTCGATTTTCAGGGATAAAAAGTAGCCTATGTTACTTGGGGATAATGTAGCTTTCCAAAGGTGAAAGAATTTTTGAAATCGGTCCAGTAGTTTAAGCGTGAAGAGGTAACAAACAAACAAACAAACAAACAAATAAACAAACAAACACACTTTCGCATTTATAATATTAGTTGGGATGTTTGCAGTGCCCCTACGGGGTGTCATGTGATCAATGTACCTAACCTTATGTAATAACTGTGTAACCATGTGACAAGCAAATAAATAAATATGAAATAATATAAACGCTAAAGTTTATAAATATACGTTTGTTACTCTTTCGCGTAAAAACTGAATTGATTTTAATGAGACAAAATTTTTGAAAGATTCTAGATGGTGCCCGCGAATTTGTCTGCATAGATGGTAGGTTTTCTCTAATTAATTGATACTTATTGTCATATTTTGGACAATTCACCTAATAAGTAACAATGTACTTGTCATTATTATTATTAATAATACAGCGACATGTTCGGACGTTGACGACAACGAACGTAGTGAACTGATACGACAGAACTACGAAGTGACTTCTTTTCATTTCATATACTACATTGGGAGCTTAGAATATAATCCAGCCACTTAATTTGTATGAGCGTACAATCAAAATCGAACTGAAATTTGTTATTTTACATTTATATGTATACTTTCAATATTCAAAGTTGTAACAATTAATGCAAGAAAGCTTAAAATATTTTCGTTTTAATAAAATATGAAGTTTAAATGACCAAACAATTTTATACAAATTATATTAAAAAGCATTAAATTAATATTAAGTTAATCAACAGCAAGTTCAAAGATCTTTTGCAACTTATAGCGTAGATTTATCCAAATTTTTGGCGTTTTATAATTGTTTGTTAAAATCATCTATAAGTATATAATTTATACACATAAATTAAGTGCTTGTTCTTGTTTAAATATATTATTACTTGTTTTAACTATCTTGTTTTAATATATGTTACAAATAATCTTCTATTATTATCTAAAGTTATATGACTTTTCCACGACCACAAACAAATAACATGAAACAAAGAAGAACCCAGAATGTTTGAACAATTTATAATTTAGTGAATTCGAGTTATCGAGCACGGCCACGTTTGCTTATAATCTTGTAGATTAAAAGATCTAATCGAATCAACTTTCCTCATATTTATGTTGATAGGCTGTTACTAAGTAATCTAGAAAAGCAAAGATCACGGTAAAAGTTTGTAAATATTTCAATTCTCATTCCATTTTCACCCCCATATTTCAAGAATTTCTTATGAATAAGTATTTTTGAAAGATTGGTTTTTCTTTCTAGAATTTAGACAGTCAGGGGAGAATTTGAAGTATACATGTCTACATCTTTCAAAACTTTCAACCTACACAAGAGTGGGTGCTACAGAGGAAACGAGATGATTTTCGTCTTGTCCTTCTTCATTTTAAGATCCACACAAACATGCATATTGCTTGTTACTTGCGACTTTTAACGACTTGCGACTTTGAGCCAATACATTTCACCCATTTACTGTTCAAAATTACATCGCAGATAATATGAAGTTTCGGCTGAAACCTTAAAACCCTCGTATAGTGGACGATCTTAAGATCCGGTTACAGCAAGTGTGCGCTGAGTGGTCGGGCGGTGACTTCAAACGTTCTCAAAGTAGCCGCTATACAGATTAGATCGCATCTAACCTCTGACTAAGACGTAATGCTGACTTATGTTTTAACTGTTAGAAGCTCACTAAGGATTATTTTTGTTACAAAAAGAACGAATTGTTGTTAGTGGTCAGAGCTTTGAAGACGATTAAATTAAGCATATGAAAGCGGTACTTTACTCAAAATCAAAAATTTGTTTTTTAGATATGATTTTTATCAAACTATCACTTTACACGCCAATGATGCCACGCGATTGGCTTACAAGTCTACTGCGAAAGCCTTGTAATGTAAAAAAGAAATAATAAGAAAAGTAAGAGCTTTCTCTCTGTATTTTTTCACAGTCGTCAATGAGAAGCAGGCTTCAGATAAATAGTCCGAACCGAACTTCCTTTACGTACCTTAAGTTCAAGCAACTTCACATTATATCTATAAAACAAATAGTTGCATTGTGTTATTCCATTATCATTGTTCACAAAGAGACAAAAAAATGAAGGCATTGTCTGAAGAAAACCGAAATATATCTTATAATGCATAAAGTAACTACTGAAATGTTAACCCTAATAAGAGCCAATCTTAAAAAACTATACTAATGTTATAAAGAAGTAAATAAAGTTTATGAGTGTTGATAAGTACCGAGGAATTTTTAAATGGTACCAAATTTATTGTGGGAAAACCCAACATTAAAAATATATATTTTATATAGTATCATATTGACAAACATGCTGTCTGATCACCTGATTGTCAATGATTATAGACGCTTATAGTATTTTTTTTTTTTCCCCTGAGGAAAATGCATTAAATTGCATACCCCGGCTGTGGCGAGCCGGCGGTTATGTGGGGCTCTCCTCCCCAGAAGGGGGAGGCCTACCCACTAAAAACCTCAGGGATGGCCTTCCTCAGGCATGTAGGGGGCCCCCGGGAATATCAAGCAACTTCCAGGAACCCCCAGCCTCCGCTACCCTGCCTAGAGGGGAGCCCTCCTCGGGGGAGGCTACTACCTCCACCGGTCTCCTCCACCGACGACGCCCCCCGGCCACGGAAGGGGCGTGGTCCATCCCGGGTCGCCGTAGCAGTCGCGACTTCCTCGCGCCCGCCGGCGACCCGCGGCGGCGCCGCAGCTGTGCTACCGAGCCCGGCGCCGCCTTCTTCGAGCGGGATCGGCCATCTCCCGACCCCGCTCGGAGACGCTTATAGTACTGGTTCCTATGACATTTTCAGTAAATCTACAACCCCCATAAAAACCATAGTGTGTTACCAAAATAATACGTAACACAAGTCACAGTACCCTTTATCCACATATTGGTCTACATATTGAAACTTTGGCAATCAAACATAGTACAGCGGCGTACGCAGTAAAAAAGATTAGACTTTTAACTAATGTTGAAACGGCAAGAATTGTTTATTTCAGCTACTTTCATAGTGTTATGTCCTATGGGCTGCTGTTTTGGGATCAGCGGCTAACATTGAAAGTATTTTCCTTTTACAAAAGAGAGCGATTCGTGCTATTTACTGTTTACGGGCTAGAGAATCCCTAAAAGAATTGTTCAAAGAAATTAATATTTTAACTTTAGCTAGTCAATATATATATATGATAATTTAGTTTTTGTATATAGAAACTATAATACATTCAATAAAAACAGTGATCTACATAATGTGAACACTAGAAACAAAAATAAACTTGCCGTTCCAATGTTCAGACTCCATAAAACTAACTGTTCGTTCTTGGGGAAATGTATACTAATGTTTAACAAACTTCCGCAAAGTGTCATTGATTTGCCTTTGTATAAATTTAAAATCCATATCAAAAAACACTCATGAGTAAAGGTTATTATAAAGTAAGTGACTATCTAAATGATCACACTATTTGGGGATAGGGACACTATTCATAGAGCCATGTTTGGTAACAACATTATTTTATAATATTGTATTATTTTTATATGTGTATGTAAACATACATACGACTGTAATCGTATTAGGTATGATTGTATCTTATATTATATTGCATTTTTTATATTATATTATTATAATTATTAACATTGAAAAGAGCAGATAAAAAATAGACCTTCAGAGTTTCTTGCCTGTTCTTCTCGAGAAGGCTCTCCCAATTTCCGAACAGGTGTAGAGTCAATATTTTTTTTTCTAAGGTCTATGATGAATAAAGATTATTTTGATTTTGATTAAGTTCGAAAGAAATCGCACACCGTCCACAGCTGTTAACACATTTTGCAGGTTGACTGGTAGAGAATGCCTTTGACATTAAGTCCGCCATTTGTACACTTTTATGTGAACGTTGTGCAAAAAGTTTAACTAAATAAATTAGGTTTAGTAATGGACAATATAAGCACCAACAAACACGCAAAGTCGAAAAAAAGGAAATATGGACGTCTCTCACAACACTATCTCAGGTTAGTGAGATTTATTTAGTTACTGGTACTAGGAATATTTAGAATTTTCTTGAAGAAGACTATATACCAAGGTAGTTGTTTTTGAAGGACTGGTTCCCCGTATTCTGTATTAAGTTACAGTGAAAATGAAATACTTACATATTAAAAGAATTTATGCAATTTCTCTTATGTTGATGTTTTTCAAAAGCCTGTAAAGATTACAGGATTGGCATATCATTAAGTCTACAATAAAACTGTAACCTTCACAAAGCACAAGGGTTCACTATGCAGCTCGGTGCTCTTTCGCAGTTAACAAGTCATAAATCGAAGCGCTTACTCTATAAAGTTTGTTGTCAAAGTTACAGTTCATAGTTCGCTGTACAACACTGCAGGAGCAGGCGATTTTGCGACGGAGTTAGATGACGCAGCGATGTTAAATGATCTTTCTACTAAAATGGACTTCGAGAGTAGATCTACAGAGACGGAGTACGCTTTTTATGGGCCTGAGAACTTTGAGCGCAGTACTCGATAGGTTTAATTGGCTGTATAAACTTCTGATTTGTCCAAACACCGATATTTCAAAACCTGTTACTATGTACTCTGAAGGGTAATTTGGGTTTGGCAGTTATGTTCGACTTGGATTTAGAGAGGCTATTTGCGTTAAAATTTATCTAAGTTTTATAACAGATAATTATAGAAGAACCTTTATTACTTAATGAAAATATTAAAAACGAATATGGGGTAAAGAATAAGTATACAGTAAGTTTGTTGTCAAACATATTTTTGGAATATACATACGTACATACATATACATATATGTCACGCCTTGTTCCCAATGGGGTAGGCAGAGACCACCTCTCTCCACTTGCTACGATCCTGGCACACTTCTCTTGCTTCCTCCACTTTCATGAGCGTCTTCATGCATGCTCGTCGGTTGCGAATACTCTTGACCAGGAGACCTATTTTTGAATTACGAATGCGACTTCGAAATCGCGGATGTGACTAATAATCACCGATTTTCAATAATTCTTATTTTTGAATATCACTGATGTGACTACCTTACTCACAGGTGTGATTTCATTACGAGTGCCCTCACCCACTCGTAATCAAGTCATACTTATGGAAATGTTATCTGTGTTTTGTTTGGAGAACATATTGACAAGTCTGAAGTTGATGTGTTGATTTCCAGCCGGCAATAACCGGCAGCGACTACATTCTGCGTGGCACCGAACTCTTTCATTTATGTGTGTACTTTATCTATGTTGGCAGCTCTGTGATCAATTTTCAAAAATTGGATGCTTAGGAATCCGTGATCTCAAAGTCACCGCTGACTATTTAGTCAGCGGTGATTTCGAAATCGCATTCGTAATTCAAAAATAGGTCTCCAGGCCTTTCTTTAGGACATCTTCGATTTGATCGAGATTTGTCCGCCTAGGTCGACCTGCACCGATTCGTCCTATCATTCTTACCTTGTGTATCTCTTTCGTTAATCTTTCATCATTCATTCTTTTAACATGGCCGAACCATCTAAGCATCCCTTTCTCTATCTTTGTCACTACATCTTCAACTACGCCGCATCGCTCCCTTATCACACTGTTCCTGACTTTGTCCCTTTTTTGGAATATAAGTTACTATAATTGCTGAACTAAAGATACAATATTAATCCCTTTTATTATTGTAAAATTTGTATGGATGCATGTTTGTTACTCTCTCACGTAAATACTATTGAATGTATTTTAATGAAACTGTACAATAATTCACCCTTAAAACACCCTTCACTATGAAGGGTGTCTTGGAGTACAATAGTTGTGTGTGGTCTCCTAGTTACAGTGTACATGTAAACAGCGTAGAGAATCCAGAAAAAATAATTATACCATCTGACGTGTCAAATAATAATTGTAAATATTTGCAGTCATATAATAGTAGGTTGAGTTTTTATAAAATGAGGTCTTTGAGTATTAAGCGCCTAGCTTTCGATATTACAAGCTTTTATTTACTTTCACCTGTCCCGTTGTCGTTCTGTAATCAAATCTTGCAACTTAAATTTGATCCACTTCCCGGTTTCCGATTGAGCTGAAATTTGGTATACACGTTTAGTTCGGATGACAATGCATGATTAACTGTGTGACGTCATTCTAAATGCAACATGGCGGCGTATCCAATATGGCGGACCAATTATTTTTAATGCACTCCTACAATATGGGTATCAAATAAAAGGGCTTGCCAAGAATAACTAGAAAAATAATGTGACGTTATTCTAAATCCAACATGGCGGCGTATCCAATATGGCGGACCAATTATTTTTAATGCACTCCTACAATATGGGTATCAAATAAAAGGGCTTGCCAAGAATAACTAGAAAAAAATAATGTTACGTCACTCTTAATCCAATACGGCGGAACACCAAAAATGGCGGATAATTTTCTTTTATTCGTTCCTACAATATGGGTATCAAATGAAAGGGCTTGTTCTTAGCAAGCCTGTGAAGGTATTAAAAAGTTAATAATAAAATTAAAGAAAAAAAAAACCTTTTTAAAAACAAGCTTTTATTATTTGTTTGTAAAATGAACTAAAAAGTTAAAAATAAAATGAACTAAAAAGTTAAAAAAAAGTTTTAGTGTTAATAATTTATTTTTAACTTTTTAGTTCATTTTTTTTTTTATTTAAACTTACCTATGGGCATATTGATTGTATTGGAATCTTTCTCGAGTAGCCGGATGTCGAACCGTAGAAATTTCCATCTTCGACTCCGTAGGACAAATATTGGTCATCGTCATCAATGGGGAGCCATTACACAGATCCTTCTCGTACTACAATGACATTCAATCAGAGGTCGACATTTTCTCTAGCCTCAGTTAAATTTGCCTTTTTAGACCCCCCAATGAATTAGATACATAAGCGTTTATACTGTTAGTTTATGTGATAGTGTTACTGTGAAAACTTCGTGCATGCCGTATTCACTAATATTAGAACTTACACCGTGCGTGTCTTTATTTGTTTTGTACTCATAATTAGTAATAATCTCGTGTATGTTTCAAGTTGTGAACCAAATAAACGCTACGCTAATATAAGCTACTTAAAATAATAATCCTAGCAGACAAAGCCGCGTGTACCAGCTACTTTGTCAATAAGAAAATCGAAGAATCACATACTATGTCTAATTCCAAAAATAAAAAAGATTTGATAATGAAGACGCAACCCGACAAAACATAGCAACATTCGAAATTGTTGTAACAAATCGATCTACGTAGAACAAAGGATGTGTCAGGATAACGGTGCCTCACACAGAGAAATATTATTAATAACTTGCTTATGATAAATGCAACAATAAGTTTACCGATACACGAGGTTAGTAAGGAACTTCAACCCAAAGCCGGCAGAGTAGAGTCGTCAGTCGAAGCTGATGTAGAAATTAAAAGAGCGTACGTTGCTACAGTTAATAACGAAAAGAATCTAAGGACCATTACTTGTGTTTAGACGTGGCAACCGGCCCACTCGTTCGGGTACTGATTCAGAATAAATGAATGCACCTATTTCTGTGCCGGTCGATCGTTCATTATGATTAATTGATGTTACTGCATTGCTATTGTTCTTGGTTTTTTCTTATCTAACAGGGATTTAGTTGTAATTCTCGTGTAATGGGAGATGCGTTGGTATTATAATTTACGTCTCATTAATCGGAAAATAATAAACAACATTTTAATTTAAGAACACATTTTTCATCAGTCTCAATTAAACACATTTTAGAAAGAAAGAAAGTAGAAAGAAAATTGTTTATTTGGTGCGCACGCTTTGCACGGGTACAATGCCAAAAATAAATACAAAATTACATATTAAAAAAATGGTGTTGTGGGATATCCATAAGATACTATCGCGCAGTTTTCTATAGACTTTTCACTATCACTACCAAATATGCATCCGATTATCCGATCTCTAGTAATAACTAGAGATCGGATAATCGGATGCATATTTACCTAAAGTTAATTTTTGGCTCACAAATTATGGAAGCGACTTTTTAAAATACATTTTGTTAAATAAAAATCCCGAAAAAATACGGGACTGCAAATTCAACGTAGTGATATTGTTTGAAAATTACTAATTTAGCACGTGGTATTTATTTTCAAAAGACCGAGACTCCGGGTTCATTTATACAACTATGCATACGTATTTACATAAAGTTTAGTTTCAGTTCCCCGTGCGATTTATGAATGTACGATTTATTACATGAAGAGTGTTATACGAAAGTAGTGAGCTAGTTTGACTAAAACAATAATTAATTAAAAAGTGAAAAATTTTATTTAACAAAACAATAAAAAGCCGTTTCCATACTTTGTCTTAAACTAACTTTAGGTAAATATGCATCCGATTATCCGAACGCTAGTTATTGCACATATAAACCTTCCTTAAGAATCACTCTATCTATGAAATAAAATCGCATCAAAATCCGTTGCGTAGTTTTAAGGATTTAAGCATACATAGAGACATAGCGACAGAGAAAGCGACTTTGTTTTAAGCTATGTAGTGATAACAATACAAATATAACTAAATCTAATTACGGTAACCACTAAGTAAAGGGACGTGACATTTACGTCACGACCACCGATGTTCCGTGGGGTCAGATCAAAGACGGCGGTAACCCAGCCACAACCCAGACCGCAGCTCACTAAATCTTAAAACTAATTCTACCTTAAAACTAATCTTAAACTTAATAATATATATATTAAAGAAATAAATAACGATTTTAACGAGAAATTTGTATCGATAATTTCATGAATAATACATTAAACATTTTCAACGGACAAATATTCTTTATACTTTTCTATCTATTACTTTTTACTTTAGATATCCTGTATATTCTAATCAAGCAATTATCTTAAAAATCTTTTACATTTAATGGTTGTTAATTGTTACTTAATAATTTGTTATAGTCATTTTTAGACAGAAAATGAAAACTCTTTAGTTATTTATCAATTACTAGCGACCCGCCCCAGCGTGCAATGCTTCTACTAAATAAACTACAGAAAAACTGTGAACGTTGTACCTATATAATAAAGTTTAGTTTAAAAAACTAAAATTGATTGTAATGTAATTATTTACGACATCACATTAGTAAAAAATAACAAAAATAACAGTATTTCTTCACTATTTAATGGATGTTATTATGCATAGAAACCTTCCTCTTCAATCACTCTACGAGTATCTATTACAAAAACGCATCTTAATTTGTTGAGTAGTTTTAAAGATTTAAGCATACACAGGGATATAGGGATAAAGAAAGCGACTCTGTTTTACACTATGCAGTGAATAAAAAGTGTGCTAGTCATTTTAAAAACTATGATAGGTTAATAAATAATAATAAATAATAATAAATATTTGTTACACTTACACCAATTAGCCTAGCCCAAACTAAGCTCTATAAGGCTTGTGCAATGGGATCTAGGGTAACGGATAGACATACATATATTATACATATATAAATAATTTTTATTGAAATATATATCAACAACCATGACTAAGGTACAAATGCTCGCATTCATCACACAAACATCTGCCCCCACCGGGATTCGAACCCGGGACCTCAGAGATGGCGACACCTTGAAACCGGTGTATTATCCACTCGACTATGGAGGTCGTCAAAGCCGGTTGCAAAGCCAGTTGCAGGCTAATGACCCTACCGCGAGGCTGCGTGCGCGTCTGGCTACCGCGCACGCCGTGGTGATGTCTCTCCGTCTGGGGGACTGTCCAGGGGTTCTCGGACAGACCCTCCCTTGGCGTTGGCTCGATCAGACCTAGGTCGAGCCGGCCCCAGAGCACATGGCGGTAGAATCGCGAAAGCGCACCCCGCCATTGCCCCGCATGGGCCTAGAGAACTCAGGGGGGTTTTAGTGGGTAGGCCGGTCCTGTTGACCGGAGAGCCCCACACACGGCCGCGCCTAGCCAGCGCAGTGTCATGGTGCAAAAGGTGCATTTCCCCTCTTAAAAAAAAGGTAGGTGTCCTTAATGTTAAATTGTATTACTGTTTATTTAACTTATTGCTGAGGAAGAGATTATTTCATGTAAGTCGGGGCTGATGTGCATCACTGCGACCTATTAAGATCTATTGTGACCAGCCTCCTGTGTAGGTTCCATGTAGGCAGTACAGTAGCTCCCTTAACTGGGCACTGACCAAGAAAGATAGGATGTTCCCAGTTCGGATTGTTTTTATTTCATCTGGGTCAAGGATGTGTTTCCCCAGGTGTCTGTTTCTTTTGTGAATCAGCGGTTCACAGTAGCACAAGAGGTGTATTGGTGTTTCACGCTCTTGTTCGCAGACTCTGCATGTGTCAGTGTCCTTAAGTTTCATGTTGTGAAGGTGTCTATTCAACATGCAGTGACCGGTCAAAGCCCTAACCATCACGCTCAAGTTACTCCTGTTAAGCTTTAATAGCTCGTCAGTGCGTTTGCGAGAGTATGGTTCGATTAGTGCTTTTGAGTGTGTCATCCCGGACGTACTGTGCCAGTCTGCTTTCGCCTCGTTAAGAAGGCGAGTTTTCAGGTATTGCATGGCCTGGTTCTTTGAGATACCACAGATAGGCTCTGGGCCGAACTGTATTCCTTGAGCCCCAGCCCTGGCTAGTTCATCGGCCTTCTCATTGCCGGTTATTCCAGAATGACCTGGCACCCATTTGAGAGTGATTTTGTTCTTTTCTCCCAGGTCATTGAGTTTTTTCACACAGTCTTTTACTAGCTTTGATTTAAGGGTGTTATTGTTTATTGCTAGTAAAGCTGCCTGGCTGTCTGAATTGATTACGATTTTTTGGTTTACGTAGTTTCGTTGGCGGTTCGCTTGTACACATTCAATTATGGCACAGACTTCCGCCTGGAATATGGTGGCATACTTTCCCAGGTTTATGCTTTTGCTAACCCTGGGTCTGCCCCCATATATGCCACATCCTACGTTAGCCCCCATTTTTGAGCCATCGGTAAACCACACCAGACTCCCGTCATTTAAGGGATCACTATGTCGGCCTTGCGCCCAGTCTTCCCTCTTGGTGATTTCCACAGTGAAATTCTTGTGGAAGTTAACTTCTGGAAGCAAGACGTCTGTCGTCATTGCAAGAAGTGGACATTCAAACACTTTTTGATGTAGTGTCCTTATTGTCTGGGATTTCCAGTGTTCTATGCCAGCGTTAGTCCTATAGATGCCAGCCATCATCTCCTTCTCGATAAAGAGGTTTAGAGGTGGGAGGCTGAGGATTGCATTAAGGGCTATGGCTGGTGTTGATCTAACGGCTCCTGTAGCCATCAGGCATGCAGTGCGCTGCAGGCCTGATAGCTTTTTTATAGCCGTAACTTGCTGTGCCTTCGAGCCCCATATCGTACAGGCGTAAGTTATTGACGGCCTGACAATGGTGGTGTAAAGCCATAAGGTGATTTTTGGGTTTAGTCCCCATCTCGTCCCTACAAGCCGTTGACATATACCTAAGGCAGTTTTTGCCTTTTGTATCGTGTTCTTAAGGTGTGACTCCCAGGTCAGTCTCTTGTCGATGATTACGCCCAAGTACTTGACCTCTGTTGAAAATGGTATTGTTGTTCCTTTAATAGTCAGTGGTGAAAGCTTATCCAGCTTAGGAAGAGAAACTCTTCCTAGTAAAAGGGACTACAATAGTTTTTGTAGGATTTACAGTCAGTTGATTTTCTGAACACCAGTTAACAATTGTGTTTACGGTTTTCTGTAAAATTGAGGTCACAGTGCTTTGACAAGGGCCTATGACACAGGCCACTACGTCATCTGCAGAGGAAGAGATAATGATCTTGTTAGTAGGAGAGTTGTGGTCATGAAAGTGTATGGACATGTTGAGAGAGAAAAACCGAAGAAAAGATTGATGGAATATGTGAATGATAATGTGATGAAAAAGAGAGTGAGTGTTTAAATAACGAGTAATAGAGGAGAGTGTAAAACCAGTGATGAAGACATGTTGGCCCGACCACAAATGAAGAAGGCAGGGCAATAAAAAGAAGACTTTATTTAACTTATTACTTAACTAGTTTATCCAAAACCTTTACAAACATTTTTGGAATCAATGTGACACTAAATTAACTGATGATAAGAGACAATATAGTTTAAAATGGAGACGAGCTTCATCTGGACTCTTTACCTAATAAGAAAATGATTAGAAAACAGTCTACTGTTACTGCGCATCATGATTTTATATGAATCCTTAATACAGTAATAAGCACCGTATAGAATAAATAGCAAATTCTTGAAGTGTCAGTGATATGTTCTATACATTTGTGAGATCCTGGTTGCATATTGCAAGGTAATACAATACAAGGTAATTTGTCATCTCAACTGAATCCCATGGTAATTTTTTTGGGATAGCTTCGTGCCATCATCGCCCGAAGTTATCCACTTCGATGATACCTTATAGATGATATGTTCTATACATTTGTGAGATCCTGGTTGTAATTAAATATATTGCAAGGTAATACAATACAAGGTAATTTGTCATCTCAACTGAATCCCATGGTAATTTTTTTGGGATAGCTTCGTGCCATCATCGCCCGAAGTTATCCACTTCGATCGATTCGGGCGATGATACCTTAGTCGGAATAAAATTCGGAAACAAAAACAAAACATTGTTACATCGCAGGACTATCCTCAGACCTCTCAAATCTCCCGATTCGAAGACGAGTGCTGAGATTGCAGCCCTACCGAAGTTCTTTACTCATTTATTGCCACGAAACATTTAGAAATAAAATTTATAATAGGTACTATTGTAAGAAAATTCACAAGACTTAAGTTTATGACACAGTCCATAGAATTCTCCAAAGACATTGTAAGTAGCGGAAAGTTTATGCAAACGTACCTAGATGCCTCAATGGCAGATGTAACTTCAAACGTATTTAAAACACAACCACGTAGATGGTGGATGTATTGCAAACAATGAAGCATTGTCTAACATGTGAGTACGTTTTGTATGACCTAAATCGGCTCTTTCGCCGCAGAACGGTCATTTTTACTGTGGAACAAAAGCTTAAAGGCGCACGCGCATCTATTACAAAGCGAAGCTTCGTGTCTTGCATTCAAGTTCATCCAGAAATATTGAAAGTCAATACTTACGATTTATTTTTTATTCCGAACATAACGTTCTTGGGAATCGTCTCTTTGTTTTCTAATAGCATGTTGAAAGTAAATATATTAAACACGACAACAGTCTTGACGTGAGACATTGGAACAATGATCCATTAAGCGACAAAATGGGCCGAGATTTCTTGTCGAAACAATTTTGGGTGGCACTCACAATGTATCATGTACAGTATATTGGGTTATGGAAAATCATCTTTAATTATATCAAACTATTACTGGTACAGACAACCAGAAAATCTTAGTGAGATGAAAAACAATTATTAATAGATTTCAAATTTGAAATGCTACTGAATACAGATAATTATACTTCTGTTTAAGTTATCGAACTTGAATAAGCTTGTTATACAACAATAATCATTATTACATTTATACTGTGACTCAAATCAAACCAAAGAACAAAGCGATAGCGGTGACAACAACACCATTAATAACAAAAAAAAAATGAATGATAGCATCCGACCAATAAGACACATAGACGCTTTTGATGGTAGAAATTACAATGTAGAAGCGACTCGAACGCGTGGAGATTTAACTTAATTATTTCCCCTTACGGTTAGAGGCGAAGTTATTGTGTCACGTAGCGGAAGGCTACGGAGCAAAATAGGTTAAGGATATTAAAAAAAAGATAAGAACAAGAGACTAATATATTAAAATAATTATTAAGATAACACGGCCGAAACTTAATAAATAAATTAAAATGATAAAATTACAATAATAAAATAATAGAGAAGGGGAAAGGAAGGTAGGCGGTACCAGGATCTAGATAGACCAAGTATCGGCAGGCTGGCAGGTATACAGCGGCAGGCTGGCAGGAATACAGCGGCAGGCTGGCAGGTATACAGCGGCAGGCTGGCAGGCACACAGCAACAGGTTGGCAGGTGTGCAGCGGCGAGCTGGTAGGTATTCACCGGCAGGCTGGTTGGTATTTTGCAGCAGGCTGGCCAGTACCCCGCAGCCGACAGGCAGGGATGCAGCAGCAGGCAGGGATGCAGTAACAGGCAGGTAGGCAGAGAACGTTGGAGGCTCGATGTGGCAGCAATAGTACGTGGTCCTTATGGTGAAGTATGCAGCAGAGTTTCCACAGTACTTTTAGAGTAGTCTTTTCCTTCACAGAGAGCTTCAGGTAGTATTGAAGGTTGTTGATAGCTTCAGAAGTGGAAGTAGAATGTCCTCCAGAGACCCTGGACCGCCTTATATAATAGCCAGATATGGTGTTCGAAACTAAATACAAAAATTTAAAATGATGACATAAAATTCATAAAAAGGAGTCTAACATGGCATGAAAAATAATAAATATATTCAAATTTAGAAATTTGGAAGTATGTGACGTCACGTCGGACTGTTGTCATACGTTGTCAAATTCTAAAATGTTCCTAACAAAACAAGAGAAATCGTTGAAAATAATAAAAATTATTAAGAAATTATAACAAATATACAGCAAAAGTAAAGAGAAAAGTAAATTACAAGTATTCAGTACAATAAAAGTGTTAAAAGTGAAAGATATAAGCCAAAACAGTGCAATTTAGTGATACAATAAGATTACATAATATAAGTCGGTTTATAAGTGTTAAACGTATTTGTACACAGTTAAATTGAAAATAATATATTAATCCAAGGTAAAGTTGAGACATTCTTATTTGTAGTTACACCAAAGACTCATATTTGAACATTACATAGGTAGGTAGCAACAGAGAAGTCAATGATACATATAATTCAGTCTATAAAGTAATAAATATATCTGTCCATCTATTAGTTTTCTAGTAGATTATCATTTATAGCATATGCGTAGTCCTCAGCATACCAAACATAACACTTACAGTACTCCTACAGTACACATTACAGACAGAATACAACCCATTTGTACATACAGTAATACTATACGCGTTTCCCAATGGAATCAACACAAAGTTGTGTTGGGCTTGGGTGTTAATAGATCACCTCTGTCCAGCTCGCTTAACACTAACGGCAGTGCTGTGGGGGAGTACCCCCAGTGTATCCTACATACAAGTTGGGTGTAGCGAGCACTTTCCTAGGGCAATCCGTGCCGACTATCTAGAGGTGTTCAATATTCCCATACTTGAACTCTATACATGCATGACACGATAGAAATGCAGATGCGTAGATTGCATGAGCGTAGCTTGAAAACTAGCAGATGGGCAGATTTGCATTAAAAGATAACAATTTACTTATAATTTCGAGACCTGAGAAAATTCTAGAACATTCCGTTAGAAGATTAAAGCTTTACATATATTTGCAAGTTCCGAGAGATTTCCAGAATACAGAATATTCAAATAGTATAGACGTTACAATTGTAAACGTTCGAATTGCGTTAATGAGATGGCCGTGTTCTTGGAGGAGTGGGCGTACGGCCCTACAGGGATGCAGCGCGCTTAAGGACAAGTCGATCTTATCGGGACCTTAAATTGAGCCTCGCATTATCTTTGGGAACATGGAAATTCCCGATACCAGGTTATCCATGATCAATTAAAAAGCAATAAAAATAGTCGGTTTTTATGCTGGTTAGATTTGAAAGTGGAGATACATTTTTATATATTTATTATTTATTGGTAGTAACTAATGATGTTAGATATTGTGTCAAAGATTAATTCAAAAGATTTCGATATAAGAAACTGTTTGCGAGTTCCCAAAATATTTTGAAAATATATTTTCGATCATGCAATGATATTTTATATACTATTATAATTTTCTTTGTAATCCCGATATAAACGAAGATGTACTAAATGAGAACTTTGAACAAAGTAAATTCAATATAGCAACAATAACAAAATAAAGTCAATAATCATACTACACTCCATACCTATGAAATCAGAAGTACAGCTAATGAATGATTGATAAGGTTGAGAGATCGTGGCAGTTAGATGGTAGACGACTGGCATATGAACAAAAAACACGAGGTCATAAGTTACGCAAAACCGTAAACCGATTGGTATCGCGACGGCACTCCGATCTTTTGATACGTGGAAATAATTTTTAATTTTATTTTTATTTTTCGATTTAATGCTTACTTTAATTTGATGATTGAGGATGATCAAGTGATAGATGCGAGATACATCTGTTTCTCACCAATCACAGAACTAGCCATTTTCAATAATCATTATAGACTGAATACAACAAAACTTAATTAAAATTGTCACTAGGGCGACGAACTGAATACATATTTGTTTCACAAACAAAAGATATAATTTCACCAAATATCTCCCATTCTGTGTTAAAAATCACCAAACGACCAATCTAAGCAGACCCATGTATGTGGAATCCCATTTGACAATAAGTGGTTCAAATGTGGAGAATTTTAAGTCATTCCGAGAAATTCCTTTGAATGTCAACAATCCGAGAGTTGAATATTCTGAACGAATAATAAATAAAAAACGCTTCAACTGTGTAGATATGAAAACACTTTCAGAACAAGTAAATGTTGACTTTTCCTTAAGTGCCAAAGTACAAGAATAATTTTTATTTGAATGTTGGTGGTACCTACAGGCATGAAAAATAACGACGCTTACATTAACACTTCGCCTTAACTTTGTCCGAGTAATTAAAGACCTGAAGTCAATATAAAATATTTTTAGCGTCAATCACGTACAACTATTGTTTTTAATTAAAGAAAATCCCTTACGCCAACGCCTTCTTCATCGACACAAATAACGTACATTTACATACTGATATGTAAGACAGACGTATTTTTAATTGTAATAAATATTAATGGAACGTTATATTAATATATTGAATTGACGTGTCTATCTGTTAATTGTAATGACCTACTATTTAACTATTATGACGTGAACATTTATGGTTTTAAAATCATTTTGTCAGTCTTTTTATTTGAGTGGCCTGTGTAGTTCTATTGAACTACATAGGCCGCCTTCAGCGAATATGTTTAATCAAAATCGCCAAAGACTTTGCAGATCGCGACACGTCCTTAGCAACCCTCCCAATCAATTAACGCAGGAGCTTTAAGACCTGCTTGCAGCGGCGTCCGAGCCGCCTGATCCCTTGTCATTCCCTTCTCGGCTGCTTTCTGCATGGCTACGAGATAGGTTAT
Organism: Scirpophaga incertulas; assembly: GCA_036419045.1. NCBI lineage: Eukaryota > Metazoa > Arthropoda > Insecta > Lepidoptera > Crambidae > Scirpophaga > Scirpophaga incertulas. The sequence goes on from CM071637.1 coordinate 556,275, forward strand.
ATTTAGGTGTACCTCTTCTAGCGCATATGCTCTCTTTCACAGCGCAGTACTGACTGCGCCTCTCCTGAGGTGCCGAGGTCTACCTTATTACGTCAAGCCATAGGGTCATTAGGACTAATGACTCAGGCTGAGTTTAATCGACAGGTTTTTCGGGTCGAGCCAGAAGTCCTCATAATCACCGTGGCACTTGCGCGGTATCCATGAGGAAGTAACCTGTGGGTGGAATGTACGCGGCAGGTCAACAACGTTTTGCGTGTAGACAATGCCTTTAGGGTGTTGTTGCGACCGCGGTGGCGACATTCGCCGATACTCGTACGGATAGCTTCACAGCGATCATTCGCAAAAAGGCGGCATTATTACTTCGTACTTCGAGTAGCGTTCTAAAGGTTATTGCTGGTCGGTTTAACTGCCCTATAAAACATTGGGTAGGTTTACTGATAGGTTTTACTAATAACTAGTCTTATAACTACTTAAACTGTTACTAACATACGACATGTATGGACTCTGTCTGAAATAAAGTTATTATTATTATTATTGCCGCTTTTATCACGCGTCTTTATAAGACACGTACACGGTACTTTATAAGGCGTGTGCGGGGATACAGATCCAACGTGTAGAGGCCATTTAAGCGAAATTTAATGAAAGTGTCCTCAAAAAAGGCCAGGTCAGAAGTACCCGCAATCGTCGAGCATGTATGAGGAATGTTATGAAAGTAGATGAAGCGAAAGAGATATGTAAAGACCGTAGCAAGTGGAAAGATGTAATCTCTGCCTACCCCCTTGGGAAAAAGGCGTGAGTGTATGTATGTATGTGTGCGTAAAGGCTATGGAAGATACTCCAGTCACCTTCTCAAAGCCTTCTAATTGATTTAAATATGGCAGGTCGTGACTCGTAGCTCACTAAATAGGCCGCCCAAAAAATCAGACCAATATTGGTGCGAAGTGAGAAGCATTGGTGTGAGCCAAGGGTCTGCGACAGCAATCGAGACGCCGTCGGCGTTATGACATTATTACACTTCCACCTTTCAAGCATTTGCTCTTGCGGCTCTGTCCGGGTGGCATACCCCTGAAGCACATCGGTACCTTCGGTGACGCAATCACCGACAGCTCGCTACAAGCTGTCTTGAGGGATTATTATTATATTATTATTAATAACGCAGATATTACTGTAGTACTTGTCGGGAACAATTTAAGGTACTTAGTCTGGTTATAATTGTATAACAGGGCTTTGTAATGAGTTCAAAGAGGTGTACCGAGAACTCTTAATATTACGTTTCAAGACTAGGCTAATCTTAGAATTTTGAGAAAAGTCGTAATTAATTTTAATGGACAAAGGCGTTATTACCACAAAGCCTGCTCAATTTTTTGTGCTAAACGTACTTATATATATAAGTACTTTTAATAATTGCATTTTTTTATTAGTACTAAAAATATCTTTATCTATTAGATAACTGAGAAAATAATATTCTATGAAACTTTTACACACACTTTAATAGTAATTAAACTAAGTAATAATTTAATGACAATAAAATTTGTTTTCAGTAAAACAATATATTTTTTATTTTCATCATCACAGCTCATATATGTCCCCACCGAGGGGCTCGAGCCTACCCTAACTACGTTAGGGCGATTAGGCCTTAGTCAACCACGCTGGGAAAGTGTGTCTGTCTGTTTGTCCGTCTATCACGGCAAAACGGAGCGACGAATTGACGTGATTTTTTACGTGGAGATAGTTGAAGGGATAAAGAGTAACATAGGCTACTTTTAATCCCGGGAAAATCGACAGATTCCACGAGATGCACAATAAAGGCTTCGCTCAAAAACTACTACACAGATTTTCATGCGGCTTTCATCAATAGATAGAGTGATTCTTGAGCAAGGTTTTGCGGTATTTTTTATCTGGGAAAAACAGATAGTCCCATGGGGAGTGCGATAAAACCTTCGCGCCATAAACCGACTTCCGCGCATACGAGTATGTAGCCGTAGGCAAAAGCTATGACCCTTAACCCTCTATAGACCCAATCCCGAAATCCACGCGGACGAATCCGCGGGCAGGAAGATAGTTATTTAATATTTTTAATTAGCTGACAACCGATCGAAGCAAGACAACTCGCATCGGAGCGAAGAACGTCATCAGACACTTGCTACTGCTACGCGACTAAATTAAATCACTCTGTTTGAGGTGCAAGGTTGCGGTGGTGGTTCAAGTATAGAATTTTAGTTAAAAAGTTATTTTATTAATTATAAATGTTCCAATGTTGGAATGCACCCGGACAGACCGAGGTTTTGTTGTGCACTGTCTAATAATTACAAATTGCTCGCGGTGTGCGAATTAGCTCAGAATAAGTGTTTGGTTGCATGTTTGCACCGAACACACTTTTTGGAGAGGAGAGGTTGAGAATCCTCATGAATGGTGGTATTGGCAACCAAGCGCCATGGTGATTATGTCGGAGTCCAAACAGATTGAGGTGGCTTGCTCCGAATTACCTACTATTGAGCCTAATGACTACCTGAGCCGTGAGCACAAGTCCTACAGCTTGGACGGGAGGGTATTAAAATCACACCAATTAACCTAATTTGAACGCCTTAATTTCGTTGTATTGCGACATTTATGTACCTCTTTATATGTCCTATCCTAAAAACAGAATCATATCCCAAAACCATTCATTATGATCAAACCGCAATGGAATGGAGTCTTAACCATCACACTGCCGTGAGAAATGACTGTGTAGACGACACGAAAATAACAAATTAATTATCAACGCCCACAGAACCTGTCTATGATGCATCGCCATTGGTGTTTCATAAAAAAACCATAGCGTACGCTGTCAGAGAGGTTATCTTCGGAGATAGCATCTCGACGAGCCGATCACTTCGATACGCGAGCAAAACAATTAGAAGCCATTAGACGGATCGATTGGGTCCCGTTTCGTGGGTTAGCCTTTAGTCCGCATGTTACACCGATTTGGAATAAATGTAATCTATAATATCAAAAATTTTATGGAGTATGTATGTAACGCATTGATCAGTATAGGAATTATGTGGATTATCTATAATACAGGTAAGGGAAGCTTGGTCCCTTGGTTCTTTCTTTTCTTCAGGATAGGAGAAGCTGAGTCCCTTATGCCTACCACCGCAAACAATTGTCGCGGTAGTTATGTTGGAATCCAGACCGATCGAAGCGGCTTGACTGATGACGACCAAACTCGACCTAAGACCAACAGTCCTAAAGACCCTGCGGTTTCAAGTGAGAGCGACAGCTCCTCAGCAGAGGGCGCAGAGCAACTCAAGACATCTTATATATAAAAATGAATCACAAAATGTGTTGGTAAGCACATAACTCAACAACGCCTGGATCAATTTAGCCAATTCTTTTTTAAAATGTTCGTTGAAGTTCAAGGATGGTTTTGACGGAGAAAATTTCCAATAATTATCAGAAAAACTCTAAAAACAGCCCTTCTTTTCCCATACAAACGTTTTCTAACTGAAACGTACAGTCAATTTGAACTTTATTGTTATTGTATAAAGTTAATATTGCTTAGACAACAGTGAGTACTGTTGTCTAAGCAATGTAGGTGTGTTCCTAACATCAAAGAGTTAGTTTGCGCTTTATTAACGCTATATAAAGTTGAAACTCAATCATATCTATCAAAACAGTGTGCGTGTGTGCGTTGGAGCACAGAATACAACTTTGGAGGATTTAATGTCACGTTCCAAAATGGTATAGTTACAAAATGTTGTAGTTCATTGGACCTTTTTTGCAATTAATTATTTCTTATTCACAAACGCCCTACCACCAGGGTGACGGTTCTGTACAGGAGAATTGTTTGCCCTGACTATAAAATAAGTAGGAACAAAAATCTTTACAAATATTTTGACAGGGCGAAGTCTGTCGGGTCCGCTAGTTGTATAATAAAATAATTATGAATTTTCATCATCATCACAGCACATATACGTCCCCACCGAGCGGTGCAATCCTACCCTATGTAGCGTGATTAGACATTAGTCAACCACCCTATCCCAGTGGGGATTGGTTGAGTACACACACCTTTCCATTTATTCGAAGATGTATGCAGGTTGCCTCACGATAATTTCGTAGGAGCGACAGATACTCGTAAATATACATGTCGACGTTTTATTTTGGCTGTAGTTAATAGGACTTTATTTGATTGTCACTGTACCGGAAGTGAGTGAACACCGGGACGTCACATGATTGAAAATGAGTTTAGTCAAATGAGTGACTGAACGCGTGCGAAATCGTGTTGGCAAGTTACATGAGCATCGGGCATCACTTTTTCTGTGACTAGCGCCGAACGAGGGTGATCTATTAGCCTGAGACCGACGCCATGAATTCGAAGGAAAGCATTAACGACTCACTGCCGCCGTCAGAAAGCATTAACCACTTACCGCCGCCGTCATACATATGAAATTTGAAAAACGAAAAACACATTGGTACATTGCAGGATCGACCCAGGGCCTCGCTAATCATCTGATACGCAGACTTATGCTGAGACCACAGCCCCATCGACACTCCTTATGAATTTTAAATAAATGTTTTGTAATTTTATAACTCAATGCGCGGCATTGACACATTGGAATTGATAACAAAATAATTATGCAATCCTATATAATACAAATAAAATTGGTGTGTCGTCTGTCTGTCTGTATGTTTGTTCTGGCTAATCTCTGAAATAGCTGATTCTATATTGACAGGATTTTTATCTGATGTAACAAGGAATAACTTAGGCTATTTTAGTTTTTGTGCAACTTAGAATAAAAGTGCAAGAACAAAAAAAACAAATAAACTTATTTGTTACGAAACCGCGGGTCAGTTAGTTCTCTATACGAGTATAACGTAGGCATGTTTGATAAAAGTTTTGGAAAAATAGTTCTATCAAATAATATTCAATGTCTTTAGTAATTTATAAATCAAATCAAATCAAAATAATATTTATTCAACATAGACCTTTACAGGCACTTATTGACGTCAACAAACAAAACAAAAAAAAAGCTTAAATAAAAAAAAAAAACAAAAACCTTGTCCGTACGTACGAATAAGGAAAAAAAAAGAAAAAATATATTGATTCGACACCTGTTCGGAAATTGGGAGAGCCTTCTCGAGAAGAACAGGCAAGAAACTCTGAAGGTCTATTTTTTATCTCCTCTTTTCAATGTTAATAATTATAATAATATAATATAACAATACAATATAGTATAAGATACAGTCATACCTAATACGATTACAGTCGTATGTATGTTTACATACACATATAAAATAATACAATATTATAAATAATGTTACCAAACATGGCTCTATGAATAGTGTCCCTATTCCCAAATACTGTGATCATTTAGATAGTCACTTACTTTATAATAACCTTTACTCATGAGTGTATTTTTGATATGGATTTTAAATTTATATAAAGGCAAATCAATGACACTTTGCGGAAGCTTGTTAAACATAGATATACATTTCCCCAAGAACGAACAGCTAGTTTTATGGAGTCTAAACATTGGAACGGCAAGTTTATTTTTGTTTCTAGTATTCACATTATGTAGATCACTGTTTTTATTGAATTTATCATAGTTTCTATATACAAAAACTAAATTATCATATATATATATTGACTAGCTAAAGTTAAAATATTAATTTCTTTGAACAATTCTTTTAGGGATTCTCTAGCCCGTAAACAGTAAATAGCACGAATCGCTCTTTTTTGTAAAAGGAAAATACTTTCAATGTTAGCCGCTGATCTCCATAGCAGCAGTCCATAGGACATTACAGTATGAAAGTAGCTGAAATAAACAATTCTTGCCGTTTCAACATTAGTTAAAAGTCTAATCTTTTTTACTGCGTACGCCGCTGAACTAAGTTTGATTGCCAAAGTTTCAATATGTGGATCCCACTGTAGTCGTGAATCTAACGTAATGCCTAAGAATTTAGTATTATTCACCAAGTCAATGACATCACCATTCATATTTAAACTAGTATCAACCTGCCTTACATTGGGCAAAGAGAATTTGATACATTTTGTTTTCTTAGAATTTAAAGATAAATTATTAGTATTTACATCGTCATAACATTCCTTTTGTCTATCAACTTTGAATAGTAAAGAAGTATCATCTGCAAACAATACTGTCTCACACGATTCTGTAATGTAGTAAGGAAGGTCATTTATATATATTAGAAACAGTAGAGGACCCAATATTGATCCCTGGGGAACCCCCATAGTTATAGGCGAGCTAGCAGATTCTGATCTATTAATAACGACTTTCTGCAATCTGTCTGATAAATAAGATTTTAAAAGGCTAACAGCTCCATCCGAGACACCATAATGTCTAAGTTTACTTAAAAGCGTTTCATGACTCACACAGTCAAACGCTTTGGAAAAGTCGCAAAACACTCCAATTACATCCCGCTTGCCCTCCCATGCGTCAAAAATATGTTTCATAAGTGCAGTTCCGGCATCGGTAGTGGATCTACCTTTGGTAAAGCCGAATTGGCTTTCATGCATGAATCTGTTTGTTCTCAAGTGACCTATTAGTTGATTGTAAATAACTTTCTCGAAGATTTTGCTGAAAGTAGGTAATATGGATATAGGTCTAAAATTTGAGGGATCTTTTTGTTACCCGATTTGAAAAGTGGTATTAATTTACTATATTTCATTAGATCAGGAAAGATACCCTCATCAATACAAGAATTAAAAATTTGTGCTAACAATGGGGCTAATTCATCGATGACAGATTGAATTATGTGAGTTGATATACCCCAGAGATCTTCAGTTTTCTTCTTGTTAAGTAAACGGAATGTTTTCTTAATTGAAGAAGCATCAATATGGCTAAATTTGAATGATTCACTGCACCTATTCACACTTGACTCCAGGAGGGTGACGGCTAAACTAGGAGATGAGTTAAGATTACTGGTAGTTATAGCAGGAATTTGAGAAAAATAATCAACAAATGCATTCGCAACTGCATCGTCCGACTTGATAGTCTTATTATTAATTTCTAAAGAGAAAGAGTTCCCAGAGCTTCTACTTTTTCCCGTTTCCTGATTTATTATAGTCCACGTAGTCTTAACTTTGTTCTTTGACATATTTATTTTATTTGATATGTATAAAGATTTAGCACATAAACAAACATTTTTAAAAGTCTTTGAGTATTTTTTTACATAATCTAAAAAGGCAGGGTCGACAGAAGTAGTTTTTAAAGCATATAATTCAAAAAGTGTTCTCCTGCTTTTATATATGCCTGGAGTAGCCCAGTCACTAAATTTCTTTTTGTTGTTTAATTTTACAACCTTTTGTGGGAACATATTGTTGCTTTCCATTCTTACTAAATTAAATAAATTATTATATAAATTATTAGCATCTCCACCAACAGTAGGCAAAGATGTAATCTGAGATGTTATTTTTTTTTTTAAATTTACATAACCTTCCCTGGGATATAGGTCTACAAATCAATTCAGTTTTAGGGCTAACATGATGGTGCTCAATACAGGCTAGTTGTCCACTATGGTCAGAGTTAATGTAGTTTATTACAACAGATTCAATTACTTTACAGTTACAAAAAATATTATCTAAGCAGGTAGCTGATGTGGGTGTTATTCTAGTTGGCTCGTTAAATACGTGATGCAGATCAAATGATTTATATAAATTAATAAACCTTTGGGATAGAGGTGATATATCTAAAATATTAATGTTAAAATCTCCACATACAATTACATTCTTATTTTTCCTGCACACTAATTGCAAAACATCCTCCATGGTGGATTCAAACTCTATATAGCTTCCAGATGGGGGCCAGGTTTTTAGTGGGTAGGCCTCCCCCTTCTGGGGAGAGAGCCCCACATACCCCGGCTCGCCACAGCCGGGTATGCAATTTAATGCATTTTCCCAGGGAAACAAAAAAAAAAAAAAAAAAAAAAAAAAAAAAAAAAAAAAAAAAAAAAGATGGGGCCTATAGATATATACACACTATAATAAGATTGTTAAGCTCCACACACGATATTTCAATAACTCTTTCAATGGAAAGTGATACAACATCTTTGCGTTCTTTATAATGCAATACATTGTTTAATATGATTAAAGACCCCCCCTCTTATTGCAGAATGTCTAATATATGAGCTTACAATACTATAATTATTATCAAAGGTGATTAATTCATAGTTCTTAAGCCAATGTTCGGTAACACACAATATATCAACTTTTTCACATGTTAACAACAAATTAATTTCTAAATCTTTGCCAGAAAAGCCTTGGATATTTTGATGTACAATTCGTAGATAATGAGGCTTTTCTATTGTCTTTAAAGAGCCAGAGATAATCTCTGTTGTCTTATTATTTAATTTAAATTCTTTGGAACAGATTCCACGAAATTATATTCTATATGTTGCTCAATAAAAGCATTGTCATTTTGTAAATTAGCAGCCAAGTTCTTGGCTGAAGTTAAAAAGTAATATTTTAGCACCATTGCTAATCGTTTAATCGTTTTTTGTAAAATGTAGACAGACTTATTCTATCCTTAATTAAAAAGAAATTATTTGTTATATCTGATAATTGGTTAATGTCAATAATATGAATATTTTCCATGTATTGAGTCATGGTATCCAACATGCAATTCAATTTAAATATAAAATTATTTTTCTTTTTGCCTAAACTTTGACAATAGGGAAATGAGAACATAATAACCCTATTAATTTTTAAATCATTTAAAACAGTGTAGAGGTGCTTAAGTGAATTCTTGTTCACACCACTCACGTTTCCTAATAATATAATTAAACTGTCATTACAATTGAACTCATAAGCTGAAATTTTGCTGACAATATTATGAAAGTTAGAACCCGGCATACAATTGTTTATAACAGGTTCACCTAACTGGTTACTTAATATATATCCTATATTCTTCCCTATTTCATCACTAAATAATACATATCTTTCTTTCAATGGAGAAGACAGTCTAACCTGAGCAGAGGTGCATAATGGCACATTGTCCAACAATACTGGTTCATCAACTTGAGGTGATGACACAACTAATGACTGATTACTACTGGAGTTATTGGTTATGTCTTTAAATAAAGAGTCTACTTGGCATGTATTATAATTCATATAACAAACAGTGTGTGATTATTATGAACTAGCTTTCTGCCCGCGGCTTCGCCCGCGTGGATTTCGGGATTGGGTGTATAGAGGGTTAAGGTCATAGCTTTTGCCCACGGCTACATATACGCGGAAGTCGGTTATGGTGCGAAGATTTTATCGCGCTTCCCGTGGGACTATCCGTTTTCCGAGATAAAAAATGCCGCAAAACTCCTCAAGAATCACTCTATCTATTGATGAAAACCGCATAAAAATCTGTGCAGTAGTTTTTGAGCGAAGCCTTTATTGCGCATCCCGTGGTCTGTCGATTTTTCCGGGATAAAAAGTAGCCTATGTTACTCGGGGAGAATGTAGCTTTCCAAAGGTGAAAGAATTTTTGAAATCGGTCCAGTAGTTTAAGCGTGAAGAGGTAACAAACAACAAACAAACAAACAAATAAACAAACAAACAAACAAAACATAAACAAACAAACAAACAAACACACTTTCGCATTTATAATATTAGTTGGGATTACACCGACTTATATAATACATAATATTAACATGTGGATTTTATTCGGTGTAAATGCAGGCTGTGCTGGCTAGAAAGGTTACACAGTTCACGTGTGATGGTATCGATGTATTCTGGTATTTTTAGTACTTGCCGTAGTGCTGGCGTAACGAGAACTGATTCCGGCGTAGTGATGGGTCTAATGTACTCGATTATTACGAATTAACAAGGGTAACGTATTAACAAAGGCACGATTATTTCTTGATAAACAATTAACTAAATATAAAGCAAATTATACACACACTTGACACAAAAAAAACACACTTGCATACATTTTGGGAACTACAAATAAAAATATAAAGGCTTCAATTTATAACAATAACCTCCAAGCTAATATAAGTTACTCGAAATACTAATCTTATGCAGACGATGTCGCGGGCACTAGCTAGTTTGTCTATATATATAAATATTTTTTCAAAGAAATATATTAACAGCCACGACTAAGGCACAGATGCTCGTATTCATCATAGAAAACACTCATCGCGACTCAAATCCGAGACCTCAGAGCTGGGGATATTCTGTAACCGGTGTACTAACCACTGAACCATGAGGGTCGATATAATAAATAAAGAAATAGATAGTTTTATTTATACCCTCGACATCACAGACTTACATGTTAAGACTTAAAGTAGAAAATATAAATAACAATACCACTTCTTGAATAATTTGAAATATTTTTGAAAATGCATATTATATAAACGAGCTATACATGTGTATGTGTGTTGCCAAAGGGCGAAAGGGTAATTAATGACTCAGCGACAGTTTTGATTCTCAGCCTTCCTCTCCTGAGGAAAAAAAAGACAGTTTTGAACCATATCAATTCAGTATCAGTTTTGAACCATATTTTTCAAACATGTTGATATATCTTCAAAATAATAGGTGCAGATGTACTGTTGGTTCTACAACATTTTTCACTTAAATGAGTTCTCTTATATATATAGAATTATATATATATATATATATATATAATATATATATATATATATATTGTAGTATATTTATCTTACACACATTTCTAGGCGCACACACACAGTGCGCGAGCTCGCATGCACGCACACTTACACGCATGCACGCACACGCATGCTTGTACGTACGCACACTCACACATCGCGCTCACACGCGCACACATACACAGAAGGGTGTATGGTGTGTGCATGGTTATTATGTATTATTAGTATTGTGTGTATTTATGTGTGTATGTGATTGGACTTTTTTTAGCGTTAATTTTAAATACATTTTTATTTTATATTCATCTATTTCTTAAGTCCACGGCAAATGTTATTATGTTATGAGAAGAGCAGAGCCTTCTGACACAAGTATATTTATACTTAAAAGGAGACTCTGGCCACTATATGTTAACGAATTGGATTGCAGAAATAAATATTTTTTTCATTTTTTTTATTTTTTCATATCGCAGGATATGGGCAAAGGTAAGGTATTCTGCCTCTGTCCAATCAGTAGGCAGGGCTGCTATTATTTATAACTTTTATAACCCGCGACCCGATGCGATAATAATATTTAGTGAAAGATAGTTTAGATATTTAAATTAATAAAATCAAAATCATCTTTATTCAAGATAGACCTGGCCAGGTCATTATTAACGTCAAAACAATTATTATTAAGGGAACAAAACCGCTTAAGAGTTAAAAGAATTGACTCTATATCTGTTCAGAAGTTTGAACAGCGGAGAAGAAGAGACAAGAAAGCTTAACAAAATACAAATACAAAAATATTTATTTCATCAACTTAGGTCTATATACAAATATATTGTGGCTGGAGCTTACATTTAAGCAAAAGATTTGCTTGTGCTAGGAAGCACCACTCTTCCATAACTAGTTTAACAAGTATAAGACTAGGGTATCAGTACTAGCAATTAAAGATAAATATAAAAATAAAAAGAAAAGAAACCTGAAACATGTAGTCGCTGTGTGTGTGCGTGTGTGTGCAAGAGTGAAGGATACGGTGTACGTGTGTTTGTTTGTAGAATATTATACGTGTATTAATTATATTTATTATTATTTATCAAATTTGAAGGTCTATTCAGCTGAAACCTTAAACGTACTGGGAAATAAAAATAACTTGCATGCGTTACAGGTCTATGAACAACTGTCAAAAAAATAAATATATTTCCATAATGTTCTCTTAAACCGTCTTATCAAAGAAATACGAACTTTATTAAACGTCTGCATAATTTTTAAATGACTATACTGTACGTACTGTTACGAGCTGGGGTCAGTAAATTAAACGGCGGTCTACCAAAACACTAAACTTTTATTAATTAGTACACTAACTTCACTAACTTCACTCAAAGCACTGAAAGTCGCTTCTTAGTTCTCCAATATCACTTAGATGTTTTCGCACTGTATCGCAAAACAATAATGCTTCCCGGCGGCCGGACACAGCCTTATATAGTCCCCTAAGATACTTGCCACTCTTGCCAGAACATTCGCGGACACACTCGAATGTGTAGTCCAATACGTCGCGCGTTCGAGACGTTTCGAGTATAACTGTCTCGATACTCGAATATTCTCGATACACAATACTCGAATATTCCTGTACTATCTTTCTCGAATATTCCCGTACTATCTTTCTCGAATATTCTGTGTTTGTCTATCTCTTTCTAATGATGTTTTCTCATTCTAATACTTCTCGAATGTTCTAACTATCTCTGTCTCTTTCTACTATTGCTATCTCTTTCACTCCTATTGAAATTTATGTCCTTTTACTGAAGTTGGCTTAATGGCCCATAAGGGGTCCTGAAAACGCCTGAAAACGGGTTTTCAGGTTATTGCGGCGTTGGATAGAGGGTAGCCTGAAACGTACTGAAAACATGTTTCAGGCGCCTGAAAACTACTGTAACTTGGTGTAATTTAGATTTTTTAGTATGTGAAAGAGCTACTTCTGAAACGGCCTGAAACGACGTTTCAGCCTGCTGAAAACGTTTCTAAGTCACAGAAAATCACTTTTGAAGTTGTACTAAGCCACCGGCGTAACACTACCCCCTCCTAAGACATGCTCGTCCCGAGCATCATTATTTCCGTGGTATTTCGCCAGTCGGTCAACGTGAACAATCTTACAGGGACTACGTGCATTTCGCTGTATCCGGTACGTGACGTCGTTGATCTTCTTCAAAACTCGATAGGGTCCTTCCCATTTGGCTTGAAGCTTCGGAGATTTCCCTTTACTGCGGACTGGATTATGTAGCCACACCAACGAACCCTCTTCAAAGCCCTTGTTGTTTACATTTCGGTCGTAGCGGGTTTTCATCTTCTCAGACATCTGTTGGCTTGATTGTCTGACTTGCTCGTGTACGTCGTTCAACTTGTTGCGCAAATCATTCGCGTACTCGGTTATATTCCGCGGGGCATCAGGTGGAATTCCAGTAAGTAGATCCGCAGGCAACCGTAGTTCTCTACCAAAGTTTGCAAATGCTGGTGTCACCGAAGTACTTTCATGCACTGCGCTTCGATATGACATCAGGAATGGTTGGATGTGCTTGTCCCAATCCTTTTGCCTGTTTGACACAACCTTTGCAAGATACCTCTCCAATGTTTGGTTAAATCGTTCCACCATTCCATCAGATTGCGGATGGTAAGAAGTGGTCCTCGTTTTATGGATACCCATAACTCGACACATCTCTTGAAATATTTGAGACTCAAAATTTCTTCCCTGATCACTATGAATTTCCAAGGGTACTCCAAAACGGCAGAAGACTTCATGGACTAATTTATCCGCAACTGTTGAAGCCTCTTGGTTAGGAATAGCGAAGACTTCCGGCCACTTAGTGAAATAATCCATGACAACCATGAAGTACTTGTTTCCGCATTCACTTTCCGGAAATGGTCCCGCAACGTCTATGGCAATCCTTTCCCATGGTGCACCAACGTTATACAGTTTCAATGCACCTCTGCTGCGTGTATGAGGTCCCTTTACTGCAGCGCAACTAGTACACTTGCGGCACCAATCTTCAACATCGTCACGGCAATTTATCCAGTAAAATCGTTCTCTTATTTTCAACAGAGTTCTCGTCACTCCCATATGACCTCCCGAACATCCGTTATGGTACAGCTGTAGAACATCCGGTATCTTGGCTTTGGGTACAACCATTTGTAGATGACAACGGTCTCCCCGAGCGTTTTCCCATTTGCGGCACAAGACTTCATCTTGGATAACCAGGCTGTCCCATTGAGCCCAATAGCTCTTCGTGATGGAACTCATCGACGCAATATCACTCCAGGCAGGTTTAGGAGTACCGGCTTTGATCCATTCGAGAATTGGTTTGATGTCTACATCACACTGCTGGGCGTGCTGAAAGGTTTCTTTCCATTCATTGCTAAGATCCGTGTTTAGCATTCTCACAGGTAGGTCTGCTTTTGCTTCTTGTTTTACGCAGTGCTTGCAGTCTTCAGAGCAAGGTCTTCTTGACAAAGCATCTGCATTACCATGAGATCTTCCACTGCGATGTTCAATCACGAAGTCATATTCTTGAAGTAACTCGATCCATCTCGCAACTTGTCCTTCGGGATTCTTGAATTGTAATAGCCACTTCAATGCAGCATGGTCAGTACGCAGATGGAATTTTCGACCAAGCAAATATTTGTTGAAATGCTGCAATGTTTTCACCACTGCCAGTAATTCTCTTCTCGTGACACAGTAATTTCTCTCAGGTTTGGACAAAGATTTGCTGAAGTATGCTATAACAACTTCGCGATCTCCTTTCCGTTGCGACAATACACCACCTAGCCCAGTATCACTTGCGTCTGTATCCACTATGAATTCATTTTCATTATCGGGATACCCCAGAATAGGTGTGTTACACAGATGTCGTTTCAGTTCTTGAAATGCGACGTCACAGTTTTCATCCCAGCAAAAACTTCTCTTTTCTTCCGTGAGTTTATGAAGAGGCTTGGCAATGTCGGCAAAGTTCTTCACAAATCGCCGGTAGTAGGAACACAAGCCCAAAAATGCTCTTACTTGTGTCTTGTCTCTCGGAACTGGCCAATCCTTTACGGCGATGATCTTCTGCGGATCTGTCTGGACACCCGCTTCCGAAACCACGTATCCTAGGAAGCTTACTTGTCGTTTGAAGAAGGAACACTTTTTAGGGCTTAACTTCAGGTTGGCGCTTCGAATTTTTGATAGCACCCGTTCTAGATTCTGAAGGTGTTCTTCAAACGTACGGCCCACGATGATGATGTCATCCAAATAGACCAGACAGGCTTCTCCAATCAATCCGCTGAGTACCAGCTCCATCAGCCTTTCGAAAGTCGCCGGCGCATTACACAGCCCGAACGGCATCACTTTGAACTGCCATAGTCCCTTTCCAGTAGAAAATGCAGTTTTCTCCTTGTCCTTAGGGTCAATTTCTACTTGCCAGTAGCCACTTTTTAAATCTAACGTGCTGAACCACTTCACTCCAGTAAGCATATCCAGCGTGTCATCAATCCTGGGTAATGGATAGCTGTCCTTCTTTGTGATGTCGTTCAGGCGGCGGTAGTCAACACAAAAACGCATGCTGCCATCCTTTTTCCTAACAAGCACCACGGGTGAAGACCATGGGCTGGACGAAGGCTCTATAACACCTTCCTTCACCATTCCTTCAATCATGGTCTCCACTTCCTTTTCCCGTGCTATCGGTAGTCTTCTTGGTCGCTGGCGGATAGGCAATTCGTTCCCTGTTAATTCTGTGTTGAACTAAACTCGTCTTCCCAATGTCCTCGTCGTTAGTAGAGAAAACATCAGCGTACTTGAGTAACATCTTCTTAGCCTTGTCTATCTGTTCCTTAGACAAAACGTCTCGACAGTCTTCCAAAAGTTTTGACACGCTGATTCCTTCATTTTTGTTGACATTTGTATGAGTCGTGTCTTGACAACGACGCAACCAGTCTACCTCCTCACTCGTACCAAGTAACATTCCCTTTTCGATCACGAGTTCTTTATCGTCAAGATTCAGTACACGAACTGCTGCAAAGCCACTGGTTCTTACCAGAGTTCGTGCCATCTTCCAGGGCTGGTCATGATCTAATCTTTCAATGAGTACACATCGATGTATCTTCCCAGAATTGTAAGGGAGACTAACCGGCACAATGGTTTCTGATTTTGGGGGTAGAGCGGTTTTCTTTAAGCTATACACTTTCCCCGGTGTGGCTCCTTCCATGAACAATTCTTCTCGTCCACAACTCATAGTTCCTTGCTTGACGTCGATCTCACAACCATTCTTCCTCATAAAGTCTAATCCGAGAATGCAGTCATCGACAATATCAGCCACAATGACGTTTGCAGGTAAACTTGATTACCCAACTTCAACTCCACTTCTGTTGTTCGCCTCGGACGGGTATGTGCTGACCGGTGGCGGTTACTAAATTTAATCGCTCCAGGCTGTTGTTTCTGAAGTCCCTCAGAAACCGATTCGCAAGTTGGGAACTGACAACCGTGCGAGAAGCTCCGGTATCGATTGTCAGCTTACATGGCCTTCCGTTAACCTCGCCATTGATGATCAGGCTGTTCCCATCGTGGGCTTGTGAGATCGAAATCCTTGGGGCTCTGCGAACACCAGCCAGCACTCGCCCCGCAGTCCTGGCATTTACTCGTTTCCCTGCTGTTGTGGACAGCGAAGCTTTTAGCTGCCCTGTTCTCCTGAGGCCCATCTTTATCAATCCCTGAGCTACGCTTAGGACAACTTGATCGGAGGTGTCCCTTTTCGCCACAAGTGTAGCATCTAGGGCTGTATCCCTTGAAGCGGTCACGCACAGGTGTTGCAACTACCTCCCTGACACGGTGAGACCGATGGTCTTGCCTCACAGCTTCCACTTCTAGAGCATGGGCCAGGGCGTCTTTAAGGGTTTCGTGGTGCCCGAGTCTCACAGCAGCTCTCACTTCGAGGTCCCGAATGCCGTCGACAAAAGCCTGTACAAGGTTGCCCACAATTAACGTCGGTGCGGACTGGTACGCTTTACGTACCAGTTTTTCTACCTCTAGGGCCCATTGTTGCAGGTTTTCACCAACACGCTGAACCCGATCTTTTAGCTGGGCCCGAAACACATGTTCAAGGTGTGCGTCGCCGTATCTTGCCTCAAGCGCTTCCAATAGTTCCTCGTAGCTCACCTTCTTGTCAAGAGCTTCGAGGACTGTCAAGGCTTGATCTCGGAGGCCTAGCTTTAGTGCAGTCATGGCCTGGGCTTTAGTCCACCCGTTTGCCTCCATTACAGCCTCAAACTGTATTTTATAGGCTGACCACGAGGAACTCCCATCAAAAGGTGGCACTTTGAATCCTCGCACCGAAGGAGCGGCACTGACGATAGTGGCTGTCCCATCTCCGACCTTCAGATTACCCAAAGCCTTCTTGACATCGGCAATCTCAGATTCAGCTTCGGTGAGACGGTTCTCGTGTTGCAGAACCTTATCTTCTATCACTTTGACCTTATTGCCGAAAGTCGCTTGGAGATCTTTGATCAGGACCATTTGTTCATCTTGGCCGAGCTGCAGTTGTTCCCTCAAAAGGCGAGTCTGCTCCTCCTGACGGCGGGCCTGTTCCTCCTTATCGCGCTGCAACTGCTCTTCCAGACGGCGTGCCTGCTCCTCTTGACGGCGGGCCTGTTCCTCCTGACGGCGGGCCTGCTCCTCCTTATCACGCTGCAACTGCTCTTCCAGACGGCGTGCTTGCTCCTCCTGACGGCGGGCCTGCTCCTCCTGACGGCGGGCCTGCTCCTGCATCATCGCCATGAAAGCCGCCCAATCTGGTGCGGCAGCCGACGTTGAGGGAGTGGCTTCCATAACTGACTGCTGGTCCTCGTCAGTTGGTGGCTGAGTAGCTCCGAAGCGTCTCTGGTCGGCTTCCTGTTGTCGCTGGCTTCTTGTCCGGATTCTTCCTTCCGTGTCTTCCTTTGGTAGAACCGGCATACTGATCCCACTTCTGACACCAAATGTTACGAGCTGGGGTCAGTAAATTAAACGGCGGTCTACCAAAACACTAAACTTTTATTAATTAGTACACTAACTTCACTAACTTCACTCAAAGCACTGAAAGTCGCTTCTTAGTTCTCCAATATCACTTAGATGTTTTCGCACTGTATCGCAAAACAATAATGCTTCCCGGCGGCCGGACACAGCCTTATATAGTCCCCTAAGATACTTGCCACTCTTGCCAGAACATTCGCGGACACACTCGAATGTGTAGTCCAATACGTCGCGCGTTCGAGACGTTTCGAGTATAACTGTCTCGATACTCGAATATTCTCGGATACACAATACTCGAATATTCCTGTACTATCTTTCTCGAATATTCTCGATACACAATACTCGAATATTCCCGTACTATCTTTCTCGAATATTCTGTGTTTGTCTATCTCTTTCTAATGATGTTTTCTCATTCTAATACTTCTCGAATGTTCTAACTATCTCTGTCTCTTTCTACTATTGCTATCTCTTTCACTCCTATTGAAATTATGTCCTTTTACTGAAGTTGGCTTAATGGCCCATAAGGGGTCCTGAAACGCCCTGAAAACGGGTTTTCAGGTTATTGCGGCGTTGGATAGAGGGTAGCCTGAAACGTACTGAAAACATGTTTCAGGCGCCTGAAAACTACTGTAACTTGGGTGTAATTTAGATTTTTTAGTATGTGAAAGAGCTACTTCTGAAACGGCCTGAAACGACGTTTCAGCCTGCTGAAAACGTTTCTAAGTCACAGAAAATCACTTTTGAAGTTGTACTAAGCCACCGGCGTAACAGTACTATCCGCAAACGGGTTTCTAAAATAAAATCTCTGGGTTTCTAGAATTTTTTTACTAATCAAGTATTACATAGCTTCATATAGTTACTAAAATCGACTCGACTACCCATCACTAACGCTGCTTTATAGCTAAGCCGGCTCTTTAATTTAGTGCGATAAGCATACGAAATGGGCTCCGGAATCGAATCGTTCGAATGTTCGATCACATCACGTAAAGCGTACAACGATATCTGCTTCTACAGTGTCCGCGTACCTCTCATCTACTGCTATTATTATTTTATTGTTATTGGAATTTGTTACAGTTGCAAATGACACTTAAAATTAGCAAATCTGTGACAAGGAACAGTGTACTTTACTATTTGTATTATAAGATATTAATTCGCAGTTCGATCAAATTCGGCAATCAATTCTCAGACTACGATATGTCTTAAGAGATCCCCAATTAATTAATGCAGGACCTTCAAGACTTGCTTGTCTCTTACAGCCCCCTTCTCGGCAGCTTCCTACTTAGCCACGATAAGTCCCATGTAGGCCGGAGCCATTTGGGTGTATCCCGCCTCTTCTAACACATATGCTCTCTTTATAGCGCAGTGCTGATCGCGTCTTCTCCTGAGGATCCGGTCTTCTTTATCACTTCAAGGCTGTACCCTTTATGATCAAGACTCAGGCTGAATTTAGTTGGTAGATTCTTGAGTGTAGTTTTTAGTAACAAACTACATTAATAATGTAGAGTTTGTGACTAAAACTACACTTAAGTTGTGTATGACAATTATTTGTTTAATAAAACATTGCAATAAAAATAGTTTCCAAATTGGGTGCCATAGACAATAAAAAGAGGAGATCCATTCAGAACGGCGAATTAAAAAACAATCAACTTTACTCCTGCCCGCCTTACAATGCAAAAACGCGAAAAAAAACACAAAAATCGTCCGCGTCCGCGTGCGCCCAAAATTATTATTCGATAGTTACGGGCATATATTTCAGCATGGGCGCATACGCTCGCTACGCCATTACTCCATTACCTGCGTATATCTGTCAATACGCCATGATGGAAAACTTGGAGCCTGCGTACGTTTTTGTTGCCAGTGACTTATGTTGATTGCAAACGCAACTCAGTAATAAAATTACAGTAAAGGCTTTACGGATTTTTCTCTTGACGCCATGACGGTGGGAGCGATTCACTGGGCTATTTGTTAATTGCGATAAAAGTACGTTGCATTTTTTTATGTACGGTTGCATTTTCTGTTTTAATATCATGGAAGGGTGACGAAATATGTACATGTACAATGTACGATGCACTTATTAAGATTTCCAAAACTTTATTTCATACATAGTTGTACAAACATAACAAATTAAAAATACATGAACACAAATAATTTCATTTATCACGACCATAATATCTGTCATGATAAGGTCGGCGCCACTTTGGCTTCCTGCGCCTCTTCTTCACCTTCTACCGCCCTTTAATGGATCTGCACTGCATCGGTCGCCCTCACGATTTGCTTATATGGTTCTTAGAATTTAGGCACAGGCTGAGTTTAGTCGGTAGGTCACGTGTTCAGGCCTGTACCCTTGCACTAACTGCCTAGGTGGGAGTGGCACCGACGGATTGTGGCGGCCTGGCATGCGTAGCTCGAATAACGGATCTGTGCGCGTCAGCGGGCCGTCGGTGCTGTACTCCCGCACCTCGTAGCTTGGCTCCACGGGAAGGAGGGGTGACCTCCTCCTTCCCGTTACCGATTGACTCAGATACTCATCGGGCACGGGTTCTTCGGTGAGCATCTGTGTCGCATAAGATGGGAGGGATCGACACGATGCCACCACTGCGCATCCGACTTCGACTCGGCTCAGCACACGCGGGCGGAGTGCCCCGCGTGGGTCTCCGAGCGCCGAGTTTTGGTCGCAGAGATCGGGCGAGATCTGTCTCCGCCGGCATTGATTGCGGCAATGCTGACGGACGAGGAAGGTTGGAGGGCTGTGACCTCCTTCTGTGAAGCAGTGATGCTCTAGAAGGAGGCCGCCGAGGGGATGACCGATCCCGCTCGAAGGAGGCGGCGCCGGGCTCAGTAGCACAGCTGCGGCGCCGCAGCGGGTCACCGGCGGGCGCGAGGAATCGCGCCCGCGGATACGGCGACTCGGGAGGAACCACGCCCCTTCCGTGGCCGGGGGGCGTCCTCGGTAGCGGAGATCGGGGGAGGTATTGTAGGCCAGGGGAGCCTAAGCTGGGGGCTCCCGGAAGTCGCTTTGCGTTCCCGGGGGCTCCCTACATGCCTGAGGAAGGCCATTCCTGAGGTTTTTAGTGGGTAGGCCTCCCCCTTCTGGGGAGGAGAGCCCCACATAACCGCCGGCTCGCCACAGCCGGGGTATGCAATTTAATGCATTTTCCTCAGCGGAACAAAAAAAGAAAGAGGAGTTTATTGGGGTTATTGTGATATCTATAAAGACAGGAATTTTCTCACAATTCTACAGGTGTTCAATATCGTGGCTTCCTGCAAGAGGATGTATGTTAATTTTTGTATGCATAATGACTCAAAGTTTGGTTGCCAAGTGCGAGGTATAACTCCAGTTGTTGAAAGAGTGATTGGTATGGTTTTGACTATGTGTAGGTTCCATTGTTTTTTAATTTCTATCAATAAGTCTATGTATTTGGCTAATTTGGTAGTGTATGTAGATGCGAGGTTATGTGTATTAGGAATAGCGATATCTCTGATGAATGCAATGCGAGTGGTTTTATTGTTGGTTTTAATTTAATTATTATGTAGCTTAAATCACGTATCTATATAAGACACGGTCCTTTATAAGGCTTGCGCGGGGATACAGATCCAACGCGTAGAGGCCATTTAAGCGAAATTTAATGGAAGTGTGCGTGGAGTGTACCAACTGGGTCTAATCTCTATCTGCACCATGAAAAATGCAGCTAAAGACTATACCCAGTTAGATGCACAGAAACTATTGTCATTAGTGGTCAAAACGTTTGTGGCCTATTGCATTTCGATTTAGGTGGTAATGAAAACCGGGCTATGGAAGAGACCCCAGTCACCTGTCTTCTCAAAGCCTCCTAATTGATTTAAATTTGGCAGGTGGTGACTCGCCGCTCACTAAATGGGCACCCCAAAAGCGCAGACCAATATTGGTGCGAAGAGAGCAACATTGGTGTGAACGGCTAAGGGCGTAGAGAGGTGGGTCTGCGACAGCGATCGAGACGCCGTCGGCGTTATGACATTATTACACTTCCACCCTTCGAGCATTTGCTCTTGCGACTCCACTCTGTCCGGCTGGTTAAGGCAAGACAGAGGCGGGTGGCTTACGCCTCCCTGAAGCACATCGGTACCCTCGGTGACGCAACTCACCGCCAGCACGCCACAAGCTGCCCTGAGGGAGACTGACTGCACTGATGGGGCATTTATGGCAGTTAAGGGGCATTAAATGCCCCACCAGCGGGCGATGGGGTCGTCACTTATTATTATTATTTACCTGAAAGAGTAGTAAAAATCCATCCACACAAACATCCGCGCTTATAATATTAGTAGGGATGATCTAGTTGTCTATTTAACACCGTTTGTTTGTCAATGATTTAGCGCAAATAACCCATTATTCCCATCTCTGGGAATGCAACCTTTCAATTTGAACCGAAAAGCGCCAAAGCTCTCTTTCAACCATTAATTAACATGCAAACATAAATCAGTGTCCATGAATATGAATAATAACAGTGCAACCGAAGCATTCCGTTGAATTTTACATTATTTCACGTAAACAAAGATAGCTAGTATTATTGACAAATTATTTTTGAATATTATAATATTTCATTTGTTTCCCGACGATCCCCTGACGGGCCGACAATCAATAATGTACATTACTGCTCAAGTAATTAACGATTCAATTGGTCGGCAACAATTTACAGACTCAGATGATTTCTATGAGTATTTTAAATCAGACGCTCAGTGAAACGATAATATTGTTCGAGTATCGCTTGTATTTATTCGGTGTTGGTGCTTTAATGAATTTGGTTGTCTTGGGAGATGCTATAATTGAACTTCGGATCTAACGAGACTTCGTGTAAGCTCGTTAATTCATTCCAACTTAGCTTTTTGTTTCACCGGCAATAGACCGCGAGATTTTACCCGAGCAGCTGAAGGGCAAGAGAACTATGAATTTAATAATTGTATAATTATATTTTGAAGATTTATCTTTCGTTACTAAACATAAAAACAAATTTTGGATTTATTTATTTATTTATTTATTTATTATTGTTTTGGAAGACCGACAGCACATAAAACATAAGATATTTTTTTTTTTATATATCAGTTGGCCAATAATGGGTCTTCACGTATGGAAACATACATTGAAATAAGATTAGGTGTGAACAATTACTATTAAATATTTAAGATCCGAACTAATCATCTTAAAAATCCTCACTAAGTACACGCCTCACTGTCGCCAAGCTACAATTATATATATCAATGTTTTTACATTTACACAAATCATTTAAAGTCTTACTAGCTCGCAACAAGAAAGAGTTTTGCCGATAGTTCGACGCGGCCACTGAGATGTAAAGGGGGGTATAGTGCCTGGTAGACCTAGTTGGTACGTTGAATTTCAATTTTAATAACAATTCAGGAGAGTCAATTTTTCCTGTAGAATTTTCAAAACATATATTACATCTGCTACTTCCCGTCTTTTGACTAAAGAAAGCAGGTGAAAGTGAGAGCACAAATTTCGGTAATTTTCGGAGTCATAGCCGATTCCAAGACGATAACATAAAAACTTTACAAATTTCATTTGAAGTCGTTCAATGCGCTGGATGTACTTTATATATCGCGGATTCCAGATTTCAGAGCAATATTCCAGGATGCTTCTCACAAACGTGCAATATAAAATTTTAATAGTTTTAATTTCTTTGAAACTGCTGCTGCTTCGCATCAGAACCCCAAAGCTTTGAACGCCTTAATTGTGTAATATAAATGTATTATAATGGGATATTTCTAATGTGTCGATGTGTCTCAAAGGTTTTGTGTACCCTTTAAAGCGTAGGACATATGTTAAGCGCCTGAAATATTTATACTTTTACAGTATTGACGTCAAAAACTTGCTGTCAAAAAGTTTTGCCGGTAGAAGTATGAAGATATATAGATTACCCCTCCATCCAAACATATGGCTCGCCTCGATCGGCTAGGAATCCGACATAATCACGGCGGCACTTGGTTGCGCGGTGGCATCCATTAGGACTGTTTCCTCTCCAGCTTTCTCTCCAGATGCAAAAAATATGTCACGTTTATAATGTTGAACATTCTTTAAATATAGCATACTGTGATAGATATTATTCTTAACATACGATTCCTGCAAGATTCTGGACTACTTGGGCGGACGAGGACTTTATCCCCTGTAAAACCTCACAAATAGAAACTGTGGCATGAATTATATTTTTCTCCTTCGCACAACCTTTAATGCGCGTGACGGGGAGCCAATTCCGAAATTTTAATAAGCGTCAGAAGGGTGACAATCAAGACACATTAGGCGAGACTGTCCGCGCGGACATATGAATTGCGTTGTAATTGCGAAGATTACGGTACTGCTCCACTGATTCGCACGAATATTATCGAATTAGCTTCGCTTCGCGTTAGTAGTGTTATCATTAACTGCAATCGATAGACACCCTACATATGAATGAATATCATTGGTACATACTATATGCTTGGGCTTTACATGTGCTCTGTGAAAAGCATCGTTATTTGAAGCGATTTAAGAGTGATTCAACCAAATCAAAACTACGACTGACTTCGTTTGCAAACGATATCGACTACTATTGTGTGGATGCAGCGCCTCTAGCGAAAACGTATTCAACTAAAATTGTATTGACTTCAGTTAATACTAGCGGACCCGACAGACTTCGTCCTGTCAAAAAGATTTGTAAAGTGGCAGTTTTTTGTTCCTACTTATTTCAAAGATAAACTAGCCGTGTCCCGCGGTTTCACCCGCGGACGATTTGCATTATTTATATATTTCTATAGTAATCTAGTACTCAATATAGCCTATATTACTCAGTGATAATGTAGCTTTCTAATGAAAAAATAATTATTAAAATCGGTCCAGTACTTCTTGAGTTTATTCGTTACATATAAAAATACAAATCTTTCCTCTTTATAATATTAGTGTAGAAGTAGATATTGACATGACTCTACGGTTAACATAAAGTCAAACACCAATCGATAAAAATAGATGTTATTTTTATCGAATGGATTGATCGATATTTTTATCGATGCTGCGTACATATGCACGGTTGTTGTAAGCATAACTTATGCGCTACGGACATCAGCATCGGGATCCATAAGAGTTGATATGTATGTGTTGTTTTTAGAACAGCGAATGCACGCTACGAATATTTAAAACACATACTTGCAACATGAAACGGTGCAATGATGACCTTATCGACTGTATTTGAATGTAACTGAACATGCTATTTTATAACATGCTTTTAACTCTGAATAACATGCTTTGCACTCATACTTTCTCATCCACGTTTTTTTTAGTAATATCTTACAACGTTATATAATGTATCATAATGGGTTTCATTGTTATTTCCTATTGTTTTAGCTCATAAGATAGTTTTGTATAGATTCCAGCTATCTTGTTTAAATCTTTGAGGTTGAGAGCCTGGAGATTCTGTAATACAGGTTTTATACCTAGTACAGACTCCAGCTCTCCCAAAGGCCTAATTCGGGAGTCCCTTAATATAAAAAAAAATATTTGTAAGAGCGAAGCAATAAATATATTATTATTATTATCGCTTATGTCACGTGGTTTTATAAAACGCGGTCCTTAACAACGCGTAGAGGCGATTTAAGCAAAATTTTATGAAAGTGTGCGTGGAGTGTACCAACTGGATCCAATCTCTATCTGCATCATGAAAAATGCAGCTAAAGACTACACCAAGTTAGATGCAGAGAAACTATTGTCATTAGTGCTCAAAAAGCCTGTGGACTATTGCATTTCGATTTCGGTGGTAATGAGAACCGGACTATGGAAGAGACTCCGGTCACCTGCCTTCTCAAAGCCTCCAAATTGATTTTAAATATGGCAGGTGGTGACTCGCCGCTCAC
Organism: Scirpophaga incertulas; assembly: GCA_036419045.1. Taxonomy (NCBI): domain Eukaryota; kingdom Metazoa; phylum Arthropoda; class Insecta; order Lepidoptera; family Crambidae; genus Scirpophaga; species Scirpophaga incertulas. Next base: position 581,746 of record CM071637.1, read on the forward strand.
TAAATGGGCTCCCCGAAAATGCAGACCAATATTGGTGCGAAGAGAGCAACATTGGTGTGAACGACTAACGGTGTAGAGAGATGTGTCTGCGACAGCGATCGAGACGCCGTCGGCGTTATGACATTATTACACTTCCACCCTTCGTGCATCTGCTCTTGCGACTCCACTCTGTCCGGCTGGTTAAGGTAAGACAGAGGCGGGTGGCACACGCCCCCCTGAAGCACATCGCTACCCTCGGTGAGGGAGACTTACTGCACTGATGGGGCATTTATGGCGGTTAAGGGGCATTAAATGCCCCACCAGCGGGCACGTTATTTTTGATGCTTAGTTATAAATTGTCACATGTTTTTTTTCACCTGCTAACTACTAGATTTGATGCTGTTCGCTTAGTAGTTATAACACTATATGTAAATCTGATGTGTCTTCGAAATTTTAATATTATGTTCTATTAATATTATATTACCTTCTCTGTAATTCTTCATAAATCTTTCACTACAAATTAACGAGTTAGTTGTCTCAAAACATCAAGATTATAAAGTGTCGTCTGCTCGGTTACCATTGTTCGATCGACTGAATAAGTATAACTAGTTAGTTTATATGTAACTATCAACACGTGACCGCCCTAGTGCTTAGCGAAGCGTAACGTTTAGTACCAAATTGTTATGAAATATCTTTATATTCATAGCTGTACTTGAATATTTACTTACATTATAAGTATATAGCGCGCTATTTTTATCAACTATACGTTCTAATAACCATTATTAGACTGGTGATATCGCGAGACATCAAGTTAGTTATAGAGTAGTATCTAAAAGTGTGCCGTAAGTTCCTAGAAATAAGATCTACTTTAGTTAATAACCGAAAGTATAGCATAACATAGCTAATTATTGCTTTCGCTGTAGTAGAGCAGAGCCTTTATGCCCAGTCCGCGGACCGGCGCACTACCCTGTTATTATCACGTCTGTCTGTCTGTAATCGTGTCAGATGTTCACGATAAAATGTTTATATAAATAAAATGTGAGCTCGAAGCGCTGTGAACTTTGACACTGTGCTTAATTTGAATAGTTTACGCGTTATTAGTCGTGTTCGCGGTGAGTGTTGATTGCTTTTTTGATGAGTAAATTTGTTAACATACCAATAAACGTTGCATGGAACGCCTTTCTAACGATAATATCATCATTTTAGATTACATAGATGATCGGACTGCTAATTCTGGATGTATCGTGTCTTTTTGCCACAAAAAATAGTTAATGGACGGGTCTTAGGATCGTATTCTAAAATCAAATTGAAACTCAAATCTCTTAGTACAGTTAAAAAAGTACACACGCCCACATAGTCTTTCCTGTTTCTCTTTCCCGTCCCGGGCCTAACACATAGATAGCGCTAGTTTTATTGCAGTCACCTTTTTCAAAGACAGCTGTTAAGATTTCATGATATTCTATTCACTAGTTTGTGAGTTATTATGCTAAGAGTGATACTACTTTTGTTATTTTTAAAATAATAGATGAAAAACAATTTCGTGTTTTAATTTTACACTGCTTCTTGATGGGAAAAAATACCGATCAAGCGAAGCAATGGCTTGAAATAATTTATACATACATAAGGTAGAAAGGGAGGGACAGAAGTTTTCTCTAAATAACTCCAATAAACTGCTCCTATTTCTTGCTTGGCACAATGAGTGAAAATGTAAAACACAATCACCTGAGTAATAAAATTATTATAATAAAAATAATAATAACATTATTATTATTATGTATCCAAACTGTATTCTATTATGATTAAGCAAATTAAGAGAGGTAGTGAAGTGATTACCTCCATACTAGGTGTTTTAGCAATCGATATGAAACTATTTGTGTTGATCGCTTACCTAAACATGATTCTGTTTCGTGTTCAAATCGCGGCCAAATGCTCATCGACACTGCAAAAGTAAATATTATGTTATCTGTTGATTTAGTAAACCAATCCATCTGCTAAGTAATCCAATCCGAATCCATTAAAGCTGATTGAACGGGATCATTCGACGGGCAAAAACTAATCACCACACATCATTATATGTTTATTTGTCATTATATATTTATATTGGCGGATCTCTTACGGATCTATTTTCATTTTACATACACTCACGCCTTTTTCCTATGGGGGTAGGCAGAGATTACGTCTTTCCACTTGCTACGGTCTTTACATATCTCTTTCGCTTCATCTACTTTCATAACATTCCTCATACATGCTCGACGATTGCGGGTTTTTCTGACCTGGCCTTTTTTGAGGACACTTTCGATTTCTTCGAAATATGTTCGCATAGGTCTTCCTCGTCCCGTATCTCCACTCACTCCAGCTTCATAAATCCTTTTGGTCAGTCTACTTTCATCCATCCGTTCCACATGCCCAAACCAAGCATTCCTTTCTCTATTCTTGTCACGATATCCTCTTTCAAACCACATTTCTTTCTAATCACTTCATTATACAATCTGTCACTCAGTTTTACTCCTGCCATACTCCGCAAAGCTCTCATTTCTACTGCATTTATTCTGTTTTCATGTCGTTTCTCCCATACCCAACTTTCACTTCCGTACATTAATGTTGGGACCAGCACGCCCTCATGCACTGCTAGTTGCGCCTTTTCTGATATTTTCTGACTACTCAGAAACGTATGCATGGCCCCATTCACCATGTTACCAGCTTTCACTCGCTTCTCTATATCGTTATCACACCTTCCATCCCTTGTAAACATACATCCCAAATATATATAAATATATATATATTTTAATAACAATAAATGTCTATATTAATAAACACCAAGTTACATGGCCCAACACATATTTCACAACTATGCCGTTGTTGCAGAATGGGCCTTTAAATCAGATACCAGCGGAAATCAAACTAGACAAATGCCTGTATCTTGAGTCCCGCAGGTGTTTGCAATACCTACTATGATTATATGTACTAATATACTTCCAAAAACTTTTCAAGTTGGACGACAATATTTGTTAACTTTATTATTTAACAACTTTTCAATTTTTATTATCATTTCTATATTTTGTGTTATGTGTATCTATGTGTGTGTTATATGACAGTATAACTAACCGAAAGTGTGTGTGGTGTGTACGTATATAATGAGTAAATTAATGAATTTACCTTTATAATTTTAAATTTATAAAAACATATCATTAATACTCTTCGCAGCGTATGCGATGAAAGACATTATATGGCAATTTTTTTTACACCTTCGGTCGGTTTTAATAAGAATTTCTAAAGATTTCTATAGTAATCTAAGTAGTACTAAAATATAGCCTATGTTACTCAGTAATAATGTAGCTTTGTAATGAAAAAAGAATTATTAAAATCGGTCCAGTACTTTTTGAGTTTATTCGTTACATACAAAAATACAAATCTTCTCTCTTTATAATATTAGTGTAATGTCAACGGAAACGTTCGAATATCATTTCGCTCTTAACAAAACAACACACGATATCAATTTTAATTATTTTGTATGATAGGAAGAACACCAGCAATGGTTGATGTGCCACTAGGCTGCCACGACATTCGCAATTAGTTGCCGAGTTATTTTCATATGCCTTACGCGAAATTAAGAAACTACAGACATATCAACAGCCCTTACTACTTATTACGCGTATGCACACTCGTGCTTAAGTTATGGCATTATCCTTTGGGGAAATAGCACCGAAGCACCTACAATCTTTACCCTTCAAAAGAAACTCATTAGAATCATATACAATCTGGAAGAAACAGACTCCTGTAAACCATACTTTCAAAACCACGGTATTCTAACATTGTCAAGCATGTATATGCTTTATATAAATATTCTGGGTGATTCCTGACGAATTTACAAATTCTAGAATGTATATTCTAGAAATTTGTAAATTCGTCAGGAATCACCCAGAATATTTATATAAAAGAGAAAACATACAAACTAGGTATACTTTAAGACATAAAAACAGATTAAACCTACCAACTTCACAGCTAAAAATGCACTCAACAAGCCCTTTGGTGACATCCATCAAAGTATGTAACAAGCTACCACAATCAATTAGAAAAGAAGAACAATATAACGTATTTATTAAAAAACTTAAAACCTTTCTAATACAAAAAAGCTACTATAGTTTAAAAGGATATATGGATGAAATACTATAATTCGAGTACCTACATACAAAGAATATATATTATATATGTGTTTTAAATTTTAACGTGTAAAATGTCAAATATTTCAATCCCTTAAAACCACCATCGTCCTCTCTTCTAAATAGGTATGAACTGTTTTATTATGCTGTGCCCGACAGGGTCCTCAATTGTTACCTACATAATTTTAAGTTTTTACCACCTATACAAAACATTGTGGAATGCAATAAACTATTGAGTTAAATAAGCCTATATATATAAATACGAAACGTGCGGTCGCAGTATATTTTGAACTCTATTCTTTCAGTGGTAACGCTTTTAATATTAATTAATAATGAAAGTGGAAACGCTGTATTTCGGCGATGCAGTTGCAACAGTCTTTGTACTGTCAATAATGAAATTAAAGCGGAGTTTTAATATTTACATTGCTGTTGCAATAGCGGTAATGAAACGCAGAGGAGTGCAGTGTGTGTGGTAGCGATTTAATTTCAACCGTTTGTCTGTCGTTTATTCAGTCAAAATTTTGATAAGCTAATTGATGAATTTTGCTAAACTTTAGGGAGTTGATGACCAATTAATAAAACTGATTAATTACATAGCTATTGATAAAAAATACCACGGAGTATCAATAAACAATATAATAGAAAAGTAATTTTTCAGCATAAATCAGCTGTGATTCTTAGGAGAAAAGAAAGCGTTATATTTTTCATACAAACCTATTGGTAATAATACGCCCGCCGGGACTAACGCAGATCATCACTGCACCAGCTCGCTCGTAACGTGCTATTGTGTGCGAATGTTCGTTCTGTTGTGGCGTAATCGGGTCGCCGCGCGCCGAGGTAAAAAACCGGTTCGTGTCTAGCTGGTGCAGTGAATGATCTGCGTTAGTCCCGGCGGGCGTATTATTACCACCTATATCCTTGTTTTCTCCCTGGAAAATCACAATATTATTTCTTCTATAAATGTATAGCTTCTATCATCATATAAGAACTAAAAATCGAAAATCCTGAGTAACATTAACCTATGTCAAATTCTTGCCTATGTCTCAGTTTAAGTATCTATTTCAGGAAATGAGTGCTGTTTTAAAAACCTGCACAGGACTGAATAACAAAAGTCTTGAGCAATATTATCATATGTCAAATTAGATATTTCTAGTTACCATTTAAGGAAATGAGTGCTGATATCGAAAATCATTGAACAGAATTGTAAAACAAAAGTCCTGAGTAACATTGACATATGTCAAAATTGACAAATTTTATATTTTAAGTTACCATTTGAGGAAATGAGTGCTGATATCGAAAAACACTGAACAGAACTGTAAAATAAAAGTCCTGAGTAACATTGACATATGTCAAAATTGACAAATTTTATATTTTAAGTTACCATTTGACGAAATAAGTGCTGATATCGAAAAACTTTGAACAGAATTGTAAAACAAAAGTCCTGAGTAACATTGACATATGTCAAAATTGACAAATTTTATATTTTAAGTTACCATTTGACGAAATAAGTGCTGATATCGAAAAACTTTGAACAGAATTGTAAAACAAAAGTCCTGAGTAACATTGACATATGTCAAAATTGACAAATTTTATATTTTAAGTTACCATTTGACGAAATGAGTGCTGATATCGAAAAACACTGAACAGAACTGTAAAATAAAAGTCCTGAGTAACATTGACATATGCAAATACAATAAACTATTTTTTAGATTAAACTAATTAAACTACGTATATATTAATTAGCATCACAAATAACAAATGATTTCTCGTATAACGGCCATTGGGCAGAGCAGCTGATATATACGCGGCTAGGGTTGCTGTTTTGGCGTTAAATGCAGCATCATTTAATTTGTCCCTAATTATTTGCCGCTGGGAGCTGTTACGCTACACAGTCCAAATTCCTGAGCTGATAAGGCTGACGTCATATTTGGATGTGGTACTTCCGAATCGAATAACATTAATAGAGCATTCAAGACAAGAGAAATGGACCAGAATAATAACAGAGTGGTATCCAAGGGACGGTAAAAGAAACAAAGGTGGACAAAGAAAAAGATGGGAAGATGATTAAGAAAAGATGGCTGGTCCAGAATGGATCAGAGTTGCAAAAGATAGAGAAAAATGGAAATCTTTAGAGGAAGCCTATGTCGAGAGGCAAGCTGTTTATAAAAGTAATGACCTTAACGCTGATAATTTAGAATAAAAAGGAAATATTTAGTTAATTAGATTAGGAGAAAGTAATATTAGGACGGGAGGAATCGACACATTGCCACCACTGCGCATCCGACCTCGACTCGGCCCAGCACACGCTGGCGGAGTGTCCCGCGTGCGCCTCCGAGCGCCCAGTCTTGGTCGCAGAGATCGGGCGAAATCTGTCTCCGCCGGCATTGATTGCGGCAATGCTGGCGGACGAGGGAGGTTGGAGGGCTGTGGCCTCCTTCTGTGAAGCAGTGATGCTCCAGAAGGAGGCTGCCGAGCGGGGTCGGGAGATGGCCGATCCCGCTCGAAGAAGGCGGCGCCGGGCTCGGTAGCACAGCTGCGGCGCCGCCGCGGGTCGCCGGCGGACGCGAGGAAGTCGCGACCGCTACGGCGACCCGGGATGGACCACGCCCCTTCCGTGGCCGGGGGGCGTCGTCGGTGGAGGAGACCGGGGGAGGTAGTGAGCCTACCCCGAGGAGGGCTCCCCTGTATCGGCGGGGGAGCGAAGGCTGGGGGTTCCCGGAAGTGGCTTGATGTTCCCGGGGGCTCCCTACATGCCTGAGGAAGGCCATCCCTAAGGTTTTTAGTGGGTAGGCCTCCCCCTTCTGGGGAGGAGAGCCCCACATAACCGCCGACCCGCCACAGCCGGGGTATGCAATTTAATGCATTTTCCTCAGGGGAAAAAAAAAGGAGAACGTAATATGTAATATTATGAATAAGTTAAACAGCAATAAAGGCTAATTTTATTTTTATAATAGAGCATTCTATGTATGTATTCTCTTTGAAGAAATACTTTAATATATTGATTTCCTAATAAATATTCGCAGTGAAATATATCCGAAATATAAACATGCTTTCTTACCTCAAAATTCATTGCCTGATTTTAAGTTGAGAAAACTGCATAATTTCCTTATCAACCAGCAATGTATTTTGAATCAATTAGGGTGATAATCATTTTTACCCAATAAAGCAATAAGGTGTGCAGAAAAGTTATTCAAAATGCCGTGCAAATGTGAGAAAAAGATACGAATGTAAATAAAGCAGCAAGAACCACATTAATGCAAATGACATTATACGAATGAAATATCTGTTTCATAAGATATATAAATATAAGAATAATAAAAAATACACTTACACCAATTAGCCTGGCCTAAAGTAGCTCTGTACGGCTTGTGTTATCGGATCTATCAACTTTGTGTAATGTTTTGTGTTTATTTGTATTTTGTAGCTGTTTGCTGTTCCTTAATAAATTAAAAAAAAATAAAAATAAAAAAAAATAATAAAAAAAAATCTATGGTAACGGATAGACATACATATATTATACAGATATGTTTGTAGAAATATATATTAACAACCATGATTAAGGTGTAATAAAGCTCGCATTCATCACACAAACATCTGACCCCACCGGGATACGAACCCGGGATCTCAGAGATGGTGACACCTTAAAACTGGTGTACTAACCACTCGACTAAACTCACTGTAAATATATACTTAATTTTGTTCAAGTGCCCAAAAAATAAGTAATAAGTAAGTAATGAACTATTTATAGTATAATAGAACATTTAATAGCAAATTAATAGAAATATCAAATTATGATTAATGAGAGACTGAGGCTGTGAAATAAAATCAATATTGGGGTCAATGATACAACTATATAGGCGTAAATTGTTTTTAATGAACATCTGTAAGTCGAGGACGATGCTTATTTTTATAAATTTTCATGATTGAAAAAATCTGTTCACATTTATTCTTGCTCCCGAATGTACAAATTATTTTCGTGCGAAAACTCCCAGCTGTGGATACTTTTCTTCAGAGATACCTCTCTGCTCTATAAAATTTGCTTAGTTCCACATCATCAAATCTAGATATCAAATATGAATCTTCATAAAGTTCATCAGCTCCATTTGTATTCTTCTACATTCCATTTATGAGGATGTTGTCCAAAAATATTATCATCACTGCATTACTAAAACAAAGTCGCTATACGCCGTCTGTCTGACTATGCAACGGATTTTGATGCTTTTTTAAGGAAGGTTTGTATGTATAATACATGCATAATATAGTAGAGAATCACTGATAAATTTAGAGGTTTCTAATGTGATGTCGTAAATAAGCACGTTTTTTGCGCTTATATTGCAAAAACGCTGGCTGAACCCTATGAGATAGACCAAAATAATGTACTACAGTATCTTATGTCCACCTTAAAAAGTTCAACATAAAAGTCCGCGATGGTATATGTCTATCTCTTAGGGATAACCCACCATAACCATTTTTTTATTGCACCCGTGCGAAGCCGGGGCGGGTCGCCAGTTAAAGTTTAAAACTGATGAGTAAATTGCTCTGACAGAAGTTATCATAATCATAGCTTCCATAATCAATATGTTCCATTATCAATCTTAACTGGATGGTGTTGAAAAATGAAAATATGATTTATGGTAAGTGTTTTTTTTTTTAAGTTAAAAGTACTTATTAGCAACATGAACTGGCCCATTCATATTTGCCTTATTTTTTTTTCATCCATTGCCTTTCGTCCATCCTTTTTAGGTCTCCCTTTTTCGATTTTTGTCACTAAGTCTTCTTTCACACCGCATATTTCCCTTGCCACACTATTCGGAAATTTTCCTTTCAATGTCGCTCCAGCCATTCCTCCAAAAGCAAAGCTCACATTTCTATCATTACTCTTGCTTTCATACTTCTTTTGCATTTGCCCCAGTAATTCCTCTGCCCCAAGAAATTATTCATTAACACCAAATCAACTATTGATTTTACTATATCAGATAAATCGGTACTCTCATACAAAGCAATCGAGAATATTAGATGACGAGCCAATCTATCAATCAAAATTGCTTTGATAGCACTGGCCGTCATTTTTATACGTTCAAGTTCATGTCACAATAAACTGACTTTCTCGAACTATTTATTTTCTTTGCAATAAGTTAAGCAACATCTAATAAGCACTCTTTAACAAACTCTCAGAAAATTACTTGGATGTCATAAAACCAGTTTTAACAACACTGTCTGAATTTTATCGCTGCGATTGGAACATTAGTTGTAGTTTCACCAAATCGGTAATCAGTTTTGTTTAAATTTAACCCTTTAATCGCCCTTAAGCAATAATATTGATAATATTGAGCCCCTAATAATATTGAGCAAAATGCTGGGTGGAGTAATGGCGTTTCATATTCTATTCTTTTTAAAGATACATTGCTTGACTGTACAACCGCTGTGCATGATTTTCTTCTGGACCTAACCCTAACGACCCCGGAATAGCTTGCAGAAGCGCCGGAGTCGCTAGAAGGCAAGGCGCCGAACGTTCTGTTCGTGCGCTAAATACAGTAAAGCTGAACATAGCCATCTGCGGTATCCTTAAAAATATTATTTAAGACCATTATGCATGATAAAAAAGTATTCTTCAGTCCATTCGTATTGATATTGACGATATTCTGTGTATCTCTCTCTCTGTCTTATAAGTTTTTTTTTTCATTTTTAGTTAAATTTGATAGAATCTTTTCTTAGTTGTGATAAAGTAACGAGTTGACATACACGCAACTGAGTTTATATGTTATTCGCAACGAATAACTAGAATATTTTTAATCGATAGACTCGATCGTTCTTGAATAGGCGAGGAAAATGATCGTAGCCGACGAATGAGCCTGAGCGCATCAGACGTTTTCCTGCATGCTTATCTCTTTCTAACGACAAATCTAACTCAATCTACGACGTTCCACTTCACATTCTTAATAATATTATTTATCGATTTTAGTCTTAATGATTTGACTTCAGATTGATTGACAGGTCAATGCCATATCGGTTTCTTTGACATATCGGCATCTCTCATCGGCCGGATTGGCTCTTCCTAAGGATACGGTAAGGCCTCGGCCTCGGGCACGGCCCTCTATATGATATAGACAACTTCCAAAAACCAAGTCATATAGTGAAAATCTAAATTAAAAATTAATTCTTCAAATGGGATTTTTGCATGTCAATGATGCTACAGCCCTGATACCCTATATTGTTATCTTTTAAATACTCCTTTACAGTATAATAACCTTTTTTCATAAGAGTATTTTTAACAAGTAATTTAAATTTGTGAATAGGCAAATCAGTAACACTTTGTGGAACTTTTTTGTTAAAGACTATGCATTTCCCCATGAAAGAGCCTCTAGTTTTTTTCAGTCTGTACGTTGGAACGGCTTATTTTTATTTCTCGTGCTTAATTAATGAATATGAAAATTTTATGAAAGTTTAATGATTCTTATGAACATAAAAATAGAGTAGTTTATCCAACAAAAACGAAAATAGAGATACTCAAAATTGGAAATAACTCATTCCTCACTAATCCAATAACGTTTTATTAATCCATAGTAGTATGTTTAAATCTTGATATCATGATGTTATGTATCTTGCTGGTCGGTCATATTATTTTAGCATATCAAACTTGTCGCAGCTCCGAATGCCAACACAACATTAGTCCGTGGTAGGACGTAATATCGGCTTAACTCTGTTAATTACAGGATGGATTGATCCAAACCAGGCACTAACCCCGTGACATCAAAATGTCACAATGTTACCCATAACCTCTAAGACCAAATTAGAGCACCCTGAGCGTCTGAAACAAGTCGGCTGTATTCCGACGAGTCATGCAAATCTTTGATTGATCGCATTCAAAACCGCGTCGTCAGACGTCTTCACACGTCATAGTGACTGATGATGTCGTGTAAAAGATGATTTTGGTAGCGTCAACACGAAAAAATGCGTACAAGACATGTAATTTTGTGTTTAAACATAATATTATTACGTTTAAGGAAATAAAATTCATAAATTCAAAATATAATAAATTACATTTACCAAAAATGATTCTCTATTAAAAAGAAACCAGCTGAAACATCGAAGGTCTCATGGCATCCTAAGCAGAACAAATAGTAGCAAACATAACTTCAGAAACAAATCACAAGTAAACATCTAACTCGAGAGGTACTAGACAGCAAACGCAATCACAACAAGAAAACCGCATTACACTTTCATAAAAATGACGCTATCACGGAGACCGTCCCTCCGACAAGGTGTTGGGGCACAAATAATTTATTACTTTCCACGGCCACAGACAACATAAGCCGCGAGAAAAATAAGCAAACTACCCACTTAAAAAGACGTAACTGTCTCTCAAGAGTGTGCGCTCAGCGAAAGGAGACCTTCTAGCCTCGAGGCAAACTCAAAAATCAACCGGACGCACGCCGCAGAAGGGTCTTTCTGGCATTGCAAAGAAAACATAGTTTGCCACAAAGGGGTATAAATTTCAAGAGCAGGGAAGGGGAGTGCGGCGTCGACCTTATTTAATTTCATAATAAATTGCAATAATTGCATTAGCCGAGCCGGCGCAGAAATAAATCAGGCGATGCGGACGACTCTCAGACGAAGTTTGCTGTCAAGCGGTAAAAATGACAGGCTAGCCGGGTAAGAAACGAGCGTGCGTCGCTTCAGCTTAAAATTTGATACATGGAGGAAATATTCGTATAAACAACCCCTTAATCGTCGCCTCCTACTTACCACGATCTAATTTAAGTCTCGCGTTCCTAACAAGCCTATTAAACGGTATCGTGAATTTGAACTACAAAGAGCTTTTAGTAAGCTGCGAAACTGACTTTAAGATCCTTGTGCTGACGTCGGGCAAAATTGTATCCAATCAGCATTAAATTACAGAGACGGGCGGCGAATACTATAATTACATCTATACATCTCCAGTGAGACAACTAACAGTATTGTCTGCCTGATATCAGCCACGAGCATCCCTTATGGAGATTCGATAAACAGGAGATTAACGAACCCCGATTACGACGCGTACATGGAAAAACAATTAAGGAAAATACAAAACAATGACAGACTATAAAGTTTGTCTTTGTTTTCTGTATCTTAACGGCTTGCGGTAGGGCCCGTGCGACCTGCGAGGGTGCGTTAGTGCGGAAATAGGCTCGACGCTGGGGGGTTGAAAGTTGTGAGCTATTTGAGCAAAATTTATTGTTTTTAGATAAGCCGCTGGATTAGTGCAAGGGTTAGAGTGTTAATGGCATTCTGTCATTTGCGTGTCCTGATGTACGACCACTTCCTGTTCCAGAGCTTGTAGAACATTACGACATTATGATTACGATTTGTCGTCAAGCTGCTCATAAAACTTGTCTTGAAGATTAAAGGTTCTTGACATGGCATTGACTCGTACTGCTCAAAAATAATCAATAAACATTAGTGTGAAAGATGTATTGGTAAAATTGAAATAGGAATGCTTAGATAGTTAGAGCATATAGATACAGGCAAACTAGATGGAAAGAACTAACTGACTGATTAAAGAAAAAAACTGGATGCGGGGAATTTGAAACGAGACTTACCTAAATGAAATAAAACGTATTATAAAGAATGGCTACAAATTAAATAGGACAAGACTAACAAAATTACAATAAAAGCACTACTGAAAATTAAAATAAATATTGCCTAGTCCCAAAGGAAAGATGCGTACGTAATACATACATACATATGTATTATGTGAACACAAGATTAATAGATACTTAGATTTTCCACAGACGTGTACATACTGTATTATTAAGAGCATTTGTTTTTATTGATCAACAAAAAAGAGCTCTTATTAATCCCAACAAACATTTCGTTAGACACGACAAAATAATAACGCAAGTAAGCCTGTCAATATTTGGCAGCCGATCCCGTTAACGTAGCCAAGTCGACAATATCAAATTTAATGTGGCCGTATTACACGAGCTATCATTATTAAAAATATTAATGTTTCCCCGTTCGCGTACGCCGTATCGAGTGACAATGGAATGTGTGGGTATGATGAAGATAAAAATGAGAATTTTCAAACCATACTGTAATTAAAATCTAATAAGCGCGACATACCTTTTGGCAACACCTAAAATATTATTTTCGGGTGTTGCTTTTGAAGCATATTTTAAGCATCTACGAGTAGATACTGTGAATGTTATTGTGCGTTCAGATATTACAATGTAGGCTGTGTCATATCGGATTTATCGTCAGTCATTTGTCCCATTTCAATTCATGTCAAATATATTAGAATAGACTCAGCTATTTTTATCGGATTCCATAGAAAATAAATATGTACCGGTAGTAAAAATGATCTTATAACCAAATCTCAATGTATAATTATTCTAAACTTCATTGACATTAAATAAATGACATCGGACTTTACTTCGAACCTTTAATCTATAACAAATAATAAACTTTAGCTCTGCATCCTTACTAATACAAATGCGAAAGTTTGTAATTATGTGATACTCTTTCACATGGAACTACTGAATGGATTTTAATGAAACTTTAAAATAATATCCCATTTAATATAATAAATTCGAAAGTAACTTTGTCTGTCTATCTGTTTCGCTTTCCCGCTTAAACCTCGCAACCGATTTTGATGAAATTTGGTACAGACAATCTTTAGACCCTGAGACTGAACATAGGCTACTGAAATAGAGGTTAAAAGTTAGTATGGGAATTCTTAATTTTAAAAGATAAAACCATGAAACTTCATATTTATGCACTTGATAAGAAATCATTAAACATTTGTTCTAGCATTTTTGAAATTTCGATCAGCTAGGGGGTGAAATAAGGGTTGAAAGTTAGTATGCAAGTTAGTCAAATATCACGTCATAAGAAACAAAACAAACAACAAACAAATCGTTTGTTCTACCATTTTAAAAAAAAATCCACCTCCTGTGCAGACAAAGTCCCGAACATTAGCTGGTATGTAGTATTGGTATATATATAGATTGAATAATTTTTTTTTCTCAGAATTATCAAAGGTTCTAGACGATTGCAATTTGATCAGCTCTGAGCTGCACAAAAAGTTGGACTTAACGAACCACTTTTGAGTTTCTGCGATGAAATACGAAGAGTGCTTGTACAAATTGATTCTAACAGAGTCTGACCGCTGGGCAACCGGCGTCCGTCGCACCACGAATGAACTGTGATCCGCATACTAAGTACACCGTCAAAGAAATAATTGACAAATGGCTTCCATTGAACGCTTGAATGCTTTAGGAGGTAAAAATTTAAAAACTTTTTCGTCGTCTGTCAATATTGATGCTTTACACACAGTCTATTATGGTATGATTGAGTCAGTAACGAGGTATGGTACAATTATATAGGGAAACTCCCAATAAAGGTACGAACGTGACGAAGGTTTTTATACCCAGGTCAGACATATTTCTTTTTTCACTACTTCTCAAGCGAGTATCGTTGGTCGAGTTGACTGTGTCTTAGGAGATAAATATCTCAAAAGACTACGTGAGAGAAACCAATAGATTTTGTTTTAATAAACCAAGTAATAAGTCTTGGATGCATTGTGGTATGGGTCTGGTAGAAGTAGACGCTAGAGGTATACCAGCTAGATATAGCTCATTAATACAACTGCCCAATTTACCTTTTCATTTGCCTCTTACCTTTGCACAGATTTAAATAAATGGTCTAAAATACTCTTATGAAAAAACTTTATTAGACTGTTAAGGGTTACTTAAATGATAGCAATGTTTATAATTTAATAATGCCTCAGTAGTAACGTTGCCAAATGTTTTGACTACAGTAAATAACGTAATGCAGCAATAGTATTTTTTTATAGAAGTTGGGTTCTTTGAAAATACAAGAAGAAAATAGACCTATATTAGTACAAGTTCTCCCAACGTAGAGTTGTGAAACAATAACGTAGCATCGTTGACGAGTAAAAGTGATTGTAAAAACCTATTTGAAAATATTTCTTAAAACTAGCTTTCTGCCCGCAGCTTCGCCCGCGTGGATTTCGGGATTGGGTCTATAGAGGGTTAAGTGTTATAACTTTTGCCCACGGCTACATATGCGCAGAAGTCGGTTTATGGCGCGAAGGTTTTATCGCACTTCCCGTGGGACTATCCGTTTTTCCGAGATAAAAAATACCGCAAAACCTCGCTCAAGAATCACTATAACCATTTGATGAAAACCGCATGAAAATCTGGGCAGTAATTTTTGAGTTTTTTTATTGAATTGATTTTAATTTAGAATTTGCCATTTCTATGTAACTGAAGGAAAATCAACGGAAGTTTAAGTTGTGCTTAGATGAAATCTATAATAAGCTATAAATAGATTGTCTCTTCCTAAAAAAGATCTCAATTTACCACCAAATAAATATCTATGGCAAAAAATTTGGATAATATCAATTATTTGCGCCTGTTAATTTAATTGAAATAAATTGATTCATTAATCAATCGTTGAAAAGATCGTTGCATTAATTAAATACATAAGTTACTTAAATACATCCCTAGGTATAATAGTTTAAGCTTTCGGTACTTAGCAATAAGGGCACGTATTGTTTTGTGATGCGCTGCGCGCCCTATCTGAAGAACTGTGGCTCTACAATGACTTTGATACCATTTATAAATACAGATGTAATGTTAATTTAATATGAAATATTTTCATACAAAAATCTACGCCGTCGATATCGTTCAATTGATCGGGGTATCCATTGTTATCCTTACCACTGTCTAGTATTCAGATATTGTGTGTCCAATATATTTAATCGGTCATAAATTCAACACAAAAATCGTCCGGTGATAATTAAGTATTGTATCCGTGTATTAAAAGGGAATGCAGCGTTGGGTCGATTCTGGAGACAAGCTTGGTGAGTGTGCTTTTGAAATGAGGTTTTTGTTCCTTGCATGTTAATATAATTTTAGTGATAGACAGCCCTATATACTGACTACAAAGGGCTGGACTTTTCTCTGCCAATCATGAATGTCAAACTTTTGTTTAAGTAAACACAGCGGCTCTCGATTAAAACATATAAATTTACATGAACCTCGATGTTACAAGCCGTTCTAAGTCAGCAACTTAGCTAAGTATAGTTTTAAGCCAACTTTGAAATTAATCGGTGAGGTCACTCGGGCGGAAACTCACGAGAATCATATGGCTACACACAAACGCACTACTGCTCTTCTACATAAATACATTCTACAAACACATACTCACACACCATGTGTGTGGGGTAAGTCAAAAGAGGTCGTTGTAGTTTCATTAAATAATAAATAAATAATAAATATTTGTTACACTTACACCAATTAGCCTAGCCCAAACTAAGCTCTATAAGAATGCAATCGCATGCGAGGCATACAGAGGAATGGAATAACCTAAAGGGAATGACGCACGCCAAGCTCTTTATGGGCTCAGAAAACTGGCTGAGATTCACACTGAGCTCAAGTAGGCTCCACACCCACCGCCTGGTGCTTGGTGCCCTTACAGGACACTTTGGTACTAGAACTATGCTGCACAAGATGGGCCTCACTGAGACCACTCTATGCAGGGCCTGCAAGACCGAGGAGGAGAGCATGACACATCTATTGTGCAACTGCGATGCTCTGGCCGGAAGTAGGCAAAGGTTGATAGGGATTGGATATCCAAAACCCAACGACTTTAGGGTAATGCCACCAAGGGACATAATCAGGCTCTTGAGCACGATTGATTGGACTGACGGTGGTCAAGTAACTGTCTAACGACATTAAGGAGTAGGAACTAATGGGGTAGCACAAAAGACCCATAATGGGTCGAAGTGCGTTGGCACCTCACGGTAGCCACCCCGGCCCCTAAGATAGATAGATAGATAGAAGCTCTATAAGGCTTGTGCTATGGGATCTAGGGTAACGGATAGACATACATATATTATACATATATAAATATTTTTATTGAAATATATATCAACAACCATGACTAAGGTACAAATGCTCGCATTCATCACACAAACATCTGCCCCCACCGGGATTCGAACCCGGGACCTCAGAGATGGCGACACCTTGAAACGGTGTATTATCGACTCGACTATGGAGGTCGTCAAGTGTACCTTTCATTTCATATCTTCGCTTCGAATGTATCGGACCATTATTAAAAACATAATTTTTATCAATCATGAAAGCTACTAAGTGAAATAACACTAAAACATGTCAATTTATTAACATTGTGAGGGCTTCTATCTTTAATTCGTTTCGTTTATATATATGTATATACTTAAATAAAATTGATTAAGTCCATCAAAGAATTAAACTCTAGTGACAGAAGGCAGACCACATTGCTATCAAGAAGGCTGAAGTGTTCTCGAGTATGTCTCATGAAATATAATCCAATCAATAGAAAATTTTGCATCAACTTTATATTTTTGTTTTATTTATAATTCAATAAAAACCTAATCAATGAACGATCTAATAACAATAAAAATTGCAAAAGTAATTAGCTAATGATAAATATATTTATATTATCTGTGATTAAAGTTTTTTTCTCCATCGTTGATCTTTGATTAGGTTTCTCCAGAATATCAGCTCTGCGCTCTGCTTTAAAAGATTTTAAATGTGTTTTTTTTTCTATTTAATGTTATAGTGTTTTGTGTGTTTGTCATGAATGATTTTCTTTCTTTCTTCCTGCTTTTCACACTTGACAAAATTGCATTGTAAGAAACAAGGGTGGCGATAAAATACCAAAACACTAACTACCTTAACTTATCTTTATACAATAATTAAATTACTTCTAACACACTTTTGTTTCACTTTACCATAAAACGCTTGCGTCTTGTCTCTTAATTGCTCCAGCAATATTTCATCGCAACCAATTAATATGGGCTTTCACGGGGTGTGTTAAGAAAGCGGCCCCGACTTCAAATTCAATATTAAGACCGACAATGCTGTCATATTATATTCTATAACAATTAGTGTCTGAGAAATTGCGGTTAATAGTTTTGTTTACAAGAAGACTTACCTCGTTATTGATTGCCTTCTAAGGATTATTTTCTGGTATTAAGTATATTAATATTTGCAGGTTATTCAATAGTTTTAAACTACTATTTCGAAAGCTTAATATTCTATCACTCCTTGGTTTTCGTTTTCATTTTTATCAGTTTGCGACAAACATGACCACCGAAACATTCATTATTTTTTAGTATTTGGTCAACAAACTGGTTGTTACAATCATTGCAAACATATCAATAAATATTTATAGGACATGTGAATTGAACAACCTTCTAGGAGTAAACAATACCATATAATAAAACACAGTAAACAATTCTACAAGTCAAATCAAGAGAGAGACTAAATAAACTTGAAATATAAAAACTTACAGAAAATTATCTTAATTATTGTATCAAAATCATATGTTTTAATAACATTTGCTGATGTCTTGAAAATGTCGATAAGCCATGACAAATTTAATTATGTTGAGAACACATGTGAATCAATGGCGAGTATTGTGGTAAGTAAGAGACAGCATGGTTTTTTAGGCGACTACCACTTATAAGTATGGAAAAAAAAATCATAAAGTTATACATGAAGAGAAGGTAAAAAGCTTCAGGTATCTTGACTGACTCCCTTGACCTTGACAAATACTGAAGCCAAACTCATTCTATTTGGTAATTAAAATTTGATGACACGCTTGGGGCAGCGGCTGTTTCGATTTCCGCACGGATCATATATTTTGTATCTTACACCTACAAAAAAATATTCTGATCTGGGCGATGGTTTTTTCCCCCTCAGTAGAGGAAAGGAGACCCTCTTGGCTACCACTGCAAGCAAGTGTCACGGTGGCTATTTCGGACTCCAAACCGATCGAGGCGGCTTGAACGATGTGACCCACCGACCAAACTCAGCCTAAAGCCAATGGTCCTAATGACTCTGAGACTTGAAGTGATAACGACCGGTCCCCAAGAGAAGGCAATGAATTTTTTTAATGTTCGTTAACCAATCAACGAAAATGATTAAGATACTTTTAAAAAATACTGGCCAGTGCAAGAGCTTCTAGTCAACATTTTTTAATTTCACTATCAATATGCGGAATAATTAATTCATTGATGATGTAATGTTATGCGATTTGTTTAACTTAATTAATTATAATGTATTCTTACTATCTGTAATAGGTGTAATAATAGAATTTTGACAGCGCCAATTGCAATTCTTATTTTCTATACACAAAATTTGATGTTTAATATAAATATAATTATATTAATAAACGTCAGCTAACTATACTGTAACAGAATCAAAATAATATTTATTCAACTTAGGTCTCTGTAGGCAATTATTTATGTCAAACAAATGAAATTTAAGGACACTAAGAATTTAAGAGTGTAAGAAAGTGAATTTAAGAGTTTGACACCTTGAACAGCCTTGAGCCCTTTAATGAAGAACAGGCAAGAAACCCTGGCCAAGGTCAATTTTTTTATCTATATTTACTATATTTTTTTATCATAATAACGTCTATTTACACAACCACACAAAGATATCGGATATACACGCCACGAAAGACAATTCTTTATTTAATACATCATTAAATTATCTGTCATAAAAACTGAAGCTAATCTTTTAATTTTTATAATTTGAGAAGTGATTGACCTTGTTTCATTAGAGTATTTTGAACAAGTGCTTTGAATTTATTACAAGGCAAAGCAGTGACACTTTCTGGAAGTGTATTGTACAAAGTTACATACCTATTTCGCCAAGAACGAACCTCTATTTTTTCGTTGGAACCGCAAGCTTATTTTTATAACAATAACGTTTTGCTTATGTGCAATTTGAAGTGTGTATCAAATTCATATTCTTATTAAGTTAATCTGCTTTAAAATTTTGCCCACTTTCCTTTTTGACTGTTATCTTTACAACAACCAGGATATGACAAACAATTCTCACTATCGACACATCGCAATTATAACTACGAGCGAGTACAGACATACTAAGTACGTGCGTGCCTCATTCAATGCAAATTTGAATACAAGTACTTATCAACGTTTGAAATCATACATTATTTCAATCAAACTTATGCAGATTTTTCCATTTGGTACCCATGTTGATTATCGTATTAAGTTCGATTCGACCTTATTTGCATTGGTAGGTAATAACACACATTTTAAAATTATATGCAGTCATTAAATATTGCTTATTCATTGCAAATTCAAATATTATTTATTCCACATTCTATCTAGCAATTATTATATCTGCCACAAATAAGTAGAAATTGTTTTGATTTGATTTAGCATAAAGAGTGCAGAGAGACATAACAATCACCTAAATACAATTATTTAAGTTAGAAAACTATTCATACCTAATAATAAAGTAAAAATAAGCTTATTCCTTCACTTCACTTCAAATTTCTTCATCGGGTCGTTATGGAGTCAACTCACGCCAAAGTTCAGATAGAATAACGTCACGACATATAGAAGCTATAGACTCTAATGGTTTTGACAAAACAACGAAATCGTCAACATAACAAAGAGACCTGTTATTGTTATTAAGAACGAGGAGGGCATGTAGGGCTCTAACCGAGATAGGCACGCCATCGCGTTATCCATTACACGCTGTCGACGATGACGAATGACGATATTACAGCAAACAATACTTCTCTCTAACTGAATTATATAAGTTACGACAGTATGTAAATTCTCCATCACGTGAGTATTCATTTAAAACGAAAATACGTCTAAACGAAATTGTATTGGGTAACAATTTATTAATGTAACAAATTTTACACTACAATGTTACTTCTTTTATATTAGAAGAAGTTAAAGTTTTACAAATATACTATTTAATCAGAAATGATATTAATGTAATAATGAACACAAACGATCAGTTTGCGCTATGCCCGAGAAAACAATTCCATTCTATTTTTTAAATTATTAGTGTAATTTTCATACTGATACTATTTGTAGACTTATGAATCAACCCTTAAGTCGTTAGGTTAAAGTCGTTAATGCACAATCGTTTTTGAACAACACACATATTGAACTTGAAAATGAAATGGATCCGAGGACAATACCGACCGTCGATCTGTAACAAAATGTATCGCGATAACATACAACACGCGTTTATGGGAGACGAACGGACACACGATCGGATAATAGTTTTTGTTAGAATTCCAATGACGCTGTCTAACCAAAATATCGGAGGTTTAAAAAATAACAGGATCATAAATTCAAATGTACTTCTTTTCTCTCAGCTTTAAGTAATTGAAACAATAGATATAAAATGAATAATTAATGTACCTCCGCCTATTTCCCATGGAGGTAAGAAGAGATCAGTTTACCCCTTGCTACGATCCAAACATACTTCCCTAGCTTCCTCCAATTTTATTAATACTTACATGTACGCTTGAAGGTACTCTTGACCTGACCTTCCTTCAGTATATCACTATTTGGTCCAAGTATATTCGTCTAGGTCGTTCCCTACCAACTGGCCCATTCATTTGGCCATTTGACATATAAATTTCTTTCGTCAGTCATCTTTCGTCTACCCTTTCTACGTAATCAATATATTACGTACCAACATAACATTGCTTAATAGTATTGGTAACAATGGTGACCAATTTCGCTAAAGTCGCGGTACCAAACCACGCCAAAGTTATATACTCAGTTTCCAGTTTCATTAAAATGACTAGATTAAAACTGAATTTCTGTTGAATTATGTTTGAAATACAGCATGTTTTAAATTAATCTTAACATATCTTGTCGGCACAATATGTTTTCTTCTTCAGACACTTCGTGTTGGCGAATATATCTCTTCGCCAACACGCCACACTTATATCTCTGACCCCGCCAAATGACAAAAAGTCTTAGTTCCGTTATCCTACGACTGCGATTGACCGAAGTGCGTCGCGTGGGGCAGAGGTAAGGCGCGCTTAGTCGATAAACATTTACATTTCTTTTGTTTGCATGTTCGTTCGTTTGTTATGTAGGCCGAATGTCTTCTTTCCGTTCGGATTTAAGTTACAAGCTACCAATAGTTATTCAGCTTCGTTCTTATCACACGAAAATAGAACTTTTGCTTATTTTTATAAACTTCAATTTTATTTTTATAATGTACACGATAACGTAACACAAGATACGTGTCTACAAAATTAACGAAAATGTTATCAAAATCAAAAATCAAAAATCAAAATAATCTTTATTCAACATAGACCTTTACAGGCACTTATTGACGTCAACAGAAAAAAACAAAACAACGCTAAAAAAAACAAAAACCTTGTCCGTACGTACGAATAAGGAAAAAAAGAAAAAAAAATTGACTCGACACCTGTTCGGAATTGGGAGAGCCTTCTCGAGAAGAACAGGGAAGAAACTCTGAAGGTCTATTTTTTATCTCCTCTTTACAATGTTAATAATTATAATATATATAGTATAAAAATACAATATAGTATAAGATACAATCATACCTAATACGATTACAGTCGTATGTAAGTTTACATACACATATAAAAAATAATACAATATTATAAATAATGTTGTTACCAAACATGGCTCTATGAATAGTGTCCCTATTCCCAAATAGTGTGATCATTTAGATAGTCACTTACTTTATAATAACCTTTACTCATGAGTGTCTTTTTGATATGGATTTTAAATTTATATAAAGGCAAATCAATGACACATTGCGGAAGTTTGTTAAACATAGATATACATTTCCCCAAGAACGAACAGCTAGTTTTTATGGAGTCTGAACATTGGAACGGCAAGTTTATTTTTATTTCTAGTATTCACATTATGTAGATCACTGTTTTATTGAATTTATTATAGTTTCTATATACAAAAACTAAATTATCATATATATATTGACTAGCTAAAGTTAAAATATTAATTATTATTAAAGTTAATGAGAACATAAATCACATAGTCTCTCATGAACTTAATTTTTGCTTGTGATATTTAAATCTGTGGTGATCATAGAGTGACAAAATTATTGCGATATATTTTGTCTAATAATGTTCAACATTCAAATTTGTAAAGCAGTTTAAAGCAACTACGTTCACTTGGACCGCATCGGTATAGACGTCGAAGAAGAATTGATGATCGTATTAACAATTTTAATGGCCGCGAGTTTTGTTGTCCAGAGGCATGTGAGTGAGGTACGAGAGTCGCATACCAAGTGTAATTGAGTGGGATATTTTAATATTGACTACCCATGACCGATCACTGTTGATGATTTGAACACAAAATACTAATGTCAAAACAGAAAATAGCTTGATGTTATTTATAATTTTATTATGATATAACAAATTGATTTGTTTGCATTAACTGGAACTAGATAACTAACAAATAGGACAAAATTGTTTGCATATGCATATTTGTATAATTTTCATTAACAAATAAAATATTCAACAAAATCCATAGAAAAAAAAGGAAAATTTTAGTTATACATTTTATTTCAAATTAGGAGAAATTTCTTTTGACGTGGAACGTCTTTAAAATTGCGCCGAAACATACCGGTACCAAGTTTAAAAAGTGGACCGTAACGAAAAGGTCTATATCATCGTACTTAATAATAAAAAAACTATTAGTCTTAGAAACAAAAATTGTGGTGTGAATATTTCACTTATATAGTCAGCTCACTGTTTGACATTGAGTTTTTTATCAAAATTCTTAAAACACCGTCAATCTTGTTTTTTTTTCAATCTTTACTTAAAAGCGATTCCCTAACATAGACGTTTCACGTTAAACCAACGGCCGTGTGCCCCGGCACAGCCCAATCCGATTTTTTTGTATCTTGTGGCATGATAATGCCACAAGAACAAAAAAGAAATTTCTCTTAATTTGACCACAATAAACATTAGTAAACTAAGATTCAACCATAAATAGAACTCTATTTACACTGAGTCCTTGAAAATTAAAATAATCATTCAAATTAAATACATCGTCAGTTGCTATAAGCATCAATAGCCTGTTATTAAAACTTGTCTTATCTTATTAATACTCGAACACAAATCGTTGTTTCACAAACGATCAGATTGACTTTCCCAGAATTAAATCGATTTGCCCAGATCAAAGACATCAATAGAAACCGGCAATTTGCCGGCGAATTTACTCACTGGAGTTTGATTAGCTTTATAGCATGTGTCGTCATGTCACCACGTTACTTGTAAATGGCATCTAACATAATCTTTGATTCATTTTATACTTTATTAATCAGCGCTGTGCAAAAATCGACGGTCCTATTTTATATTTGTTTATATTTACGTCAAATACAAGAACAATTTCCAATATATACATGTATCGTTATACCGGAAATTTTCTAGAAGTTACGTACCCGAAACCAGTAGTTTTGACCACATCATTCTCCTACTTCGCCTACACTACTTCTACAGAAAACTACAAAGCACGCGGAAAAGACTCAAGATCTTCTATTTTTAGCCTTTTTCTTCGCTTCTGCTGTCTCAAGCTCCTACCAATACTGATTCAGTCTTCACATTGATCATACAAGATTGTGTATTAATCAACTATTACTTTGCGATTTTTCTCTTATTTTTTTTTATATTTGTACCAAATTAGTGTTACACTAATTGTCTTACACTAAATGAAATGCCTAATAAATGATTTTGTATCTATCTTGGAGTATTGTACTTCATCATAATTGTGTCTTTAGACACAAATCTTTTATATTTGTGTTTTTTGCAATCTGACTAAATATCTGCAAATATATTCTTTTATAATATATTAATTTTACCGACTTATATGTAACTAATAGCTGTAATAACAAAAAAGCATATTGACAGCCTCTCGCTGTGCTCTAATGATCTCACTGACACGAGTATCTTCCCTTTTAAAGCAAAAACTATTCTCATGCCAAAGATATAAATACATTTTTCCTCGATCTCCATTTACATCGTCGAAATTCTGTTAGTAAGTATTTAATAATTGTCACATGTTCTGAAGTTCCGACCGCTTCTAAATTTGATCGAAGATAATATAAGTTTTCGAGGGAAACTACTCATTATGATGTTGGAGCAACAAGAATAATTTGCGCCAGTTACGTACTAGACGACACACATAATTATTGTCGCTCGCGCCAGATCTAAACTTGATCGTAAACATCACACGCTTTGACTACATGTCGCGAGGATATAATATGTATAATCATCCAATCTATCTATATTAAGTATATATAGCGTTGTAGAGCTAGTTGACGTATTAATATGCGGTTTCAGTTTCATCCCCTACAATTTGAATTATCTTGCTTGTTGAACACTAGTACTTTATTGCATTACTTGTCAATTTTTCTTCTTTAAGTTTATCAGCTTACCTGTAACAAAAAAAAAATAATAGTAAGTCATTTATCATCTTGCTCTTATAGTCTCTGATATTTTATATGCAATATTTTTTGTATGCAAGCGAGCAAACGGATCACCTGATGGTAAGGAATCACCGAGGCCCATGGACTAAGTGTGAGTCACAAGTGCGTTGCCAGCTATTTAAATGACAATACATTTTTTTCTGAAGGTTTGGATATCGCATCAGGTTCGTAAGTACTGCAGGCGACAATTCATTCCACAGCTTGGTAGTGCGAGGCATAAAATTTCTATGGTACTGTTTTTTCAAGGTATCATAATAGAATAAGCACAACTATAGACTTTTCAAGCTGTAATTAAATCAAATCAATCACACGAAAATATAGGATCATTCGAGATTTATTTTCTAACATTTTTCAGGATAGTTAAAATTTATAGGTAACTTTTTATAGATAGACCTAAATCCTGGAATTGAAAAAATATAGGTCTGTATTGACAGACCTTTTTTATTTTTTTTGTACTGACAAGTGTTTCGTCACAAAAAATTTCGTATTTGCTCAGTGCACTAATCCGACTTAACCGGTTTTTTAAGTAATCTATCTAATCAAGTTGTAATTGTTGTATCATATATCAGCTCTTACGACATCCATGAAATAAAAGTGAATGGCACCACCGACCGTTCGTCGGCACAGTAATGATTTTATTTAAGCAATCAGGGTCATTAATATGTCTGTATTATTACCGTGTACAAAACACCGGCTCTCGACAGCCTCGACCCGCTGCCTCAATGGCAACTTTCCGAGGTATCAGGTGTCAAAGGTTTTCTGTTTGTCTAACAAGGATTAGAAATTGCTATGGCGTCAAATTGACACCTAACTTGAGGGCGCAGATATTTTTCAAAAGGATTTTCGATTGAGCAGCAATTTAGATTTATGATGTTTTTATTATTTCTGAACTAAAAAGGGCCCTGTATGATATGCAACTGGGGATAGAAAAACACAGATAAATTCTTATCCCCAGTTCCTTTTGTTTATTTATAAGCAGATTTTTATAGCCTATCTTATACTTTTTTCTTTGAATTTGCACGTCAGCAAATCTTCATCGGAATTTTGATCTGTATTATCTATTTATTCCTTTCTATTCGCCAATAAAAGTGTTATTTCATTAATTTTGCATCGTACGATTGTAGTAATTAGATATCTTCAATCAAATTTATCTTGTAAAGGTTATGAATAAAATATAAATAATGTCGTCAAGTTATGTTAATATATAAACACTTTATCTTGTCTGTGACTATACAGAAATTTGTGCATAGACTGTTTTTCTTTTTCCTCTTTTCTTGTTTTATTTGCTTTTATTTTCAGTACAGCTTGCTCTGTTAGCTGCTTACACTGAGCTGAACACAGTTTTGATATCTTTCGGCAAAATGCGATTTCCTATTAATTATGTTGTAGGTACGTGTAATTTTTGTTCTGTGTTTATTTTTAATTGTGCACTGTCATGTAATGTCTGACACTTATTTTCTAGATCACTAGTCTTCACGTGTAGACTCTATAAAGAATATGATCTACGAAACCAATCCGCCAATATGCCATAATTGCAATAATGATTTTTCTTTTTAAATGTAAATCTAGTGCTAGGCTTAAAAAATAAATTTGATAGTATTACTGGAGATAAAGATTAAAATAATAGGTTGGTATGGAAGCAAGTTCCGCCTTTATATTATTCTACTGAGTAAGTGATGATTAATGCGAAAATAGTTCAAACATCACATGAATATTCAAGAAAATATTCAAGAAGACATTAGGTGGGTTCAAAATCAAAAATTTATTCAAATAGGATTTTTAACCCGGCGTGAGTGAGGTTGGGTATGTCATACCCGAAAAGTTTCTAAACGCAGATATTTTAATGTTACTGTTGCTATGCAAGTCTCACATCATCTCACAAGACTTTTCAGTTCCTTTTTTATTTATAATAATTAAAACACACTATTGTTATATTGATTTACCAAAGTTGGAATTTTGTTAGATTTTTATGGCAAAAGAAGTTAATTGCCTAAATTTGTATTTTTCGAAAATAATTTAGATATTTTGTTATTTCAATAAAAATAATGCTTAATAAATAATAATAAATAAATAAATAATGCTTTATTTCCAAAAAAGTAAGACCATAGTAATTGCAATGGCTACTACACTAGGCTCGCAGGCCTGTATTAGTCGTTGAGTCATTTTATAGTAGGTTATTTACAAGGGTCTTTAACTCCAGTTATACAATTATTATTTTTCAACATTTTCCATAACAATACCTATTACATTTTGGCTACAGATTAAATCTCTTACAAATAGAGCTATGAATATTATTTGTGCTAAGCTAAAGTGAAATGTGAAGCGTATGTGCGTGTGTGAGTGAGGGTATATGTGTGAGTGAGGGTGTATGTGTGTATCTAACATATTTTTATTAATTGAACATTTTTATGCTGTGGATGGTAGAAGTTTTTCAGTTTCATTATAGTTAAGATCCATTAACCAATTTTTTATTGCTTGTTTTGCTTTATTTGTACTTAAATCCTTAATAAGACATTTGCGGGTCACATTATTATAAATATATGGATGAGAAAATAAGGGTAAGCGCTTAGCAAACATAGTGCGGACGCGAGGAACGGGTATTTTCCTGTATTATTAAGCAGTATTTGCTGCTTAACTTAATGTTGGTATTTTATTTACTCATCTTGTTGAGTTACTATTTTTAATATATCTTAAGCATTAATGCTAATTACACAATCATAGTATCAAAAATTTTACAACATAATTTTGGGTATATCATACCCACATCATAGCTGGTGTAACAATTTCTCACCTCATTCACGCCGGGTCTAAGATGCTACGCCATTGGTTCACAGGTCTACGGCGGGAGACCTTGTACTGGAAAGAACCAGCAAGAAAACCAGCAAGGGCTATTTTTTCTCCCTGTATTTTTATAGTCGTCAATTTGATGCTGGCCTCAGATAATAAAAATAGTCTGAACCCAACTTCCTTTATAAGTTTAAACAAATTCACATTATATCTATAAACAGTATTGTTATTTACTATAGCAAATATAGTAAAAACTTCACATGAATTCTCAAAGAAGGAATTAGCTTTATATGATTTTAATGTATCCTGTATACATTACAGTAAAGCAAAATAATTCCAAACAACTTATCCACAGCAATTGAATACGTATTCCGTTTAAAATTAAAACGTACAACTTTTAACACGAGATAACTTGTTTCCTTGTAGCATCATTGCGGTCACACACAAACTCGTAACTCCATTATACCAACACGAGCACACGACGTGGGCAAACACCAATAAGATTCTTAGTAACGGACCAATTAAAGGATCTCATTGTTTATGCCCATATCGTCGGGTTAAATGTTATCATTATGCTTGTGCGCGATCGTAACAGTTATTTCGAGCACTGAATCACGACCTGCGAACAATAGGCCATTTCCTACACGGCCACTATTGTCTCCGCGTTGGAACAGCGTAAGTATACATCAGATAAAACTGTCTACCTCTTGATACTATTCGATGACGCTTTCTCGATTTGTTACTGTCGCCTTATATTTTACCAAAAACAGATCTTGCACAAAATCAAATCAAAATCAAAATAATATTTATTCAACATAGACCTTTACAGGCACTTATTGACGTCAACAAACAAAACAAAAAAAAAGCTTAAATAAAAAAAAAAACAAAAACCTTGTTCGTACGTACGAATAAGGAAAAAAAAAAGAAATATATATTGACTCGACACCTGTTCGGAAATTGGGAGAGCCTTCTCGAGAAGAACAGGCAAGAAACTCTGAAGGTCTATTTTTTTTCTCCTCTTTTCAATGTTAATAATTATAATAATATAATATTAAAATACAATATAGTATAAGATACAATCATACCTAATACGATTACAGTCGTATGTATGTTTACATACACATATAAAATAATACAATATTATAAATAATGTTGTTACCAAACATGCCTCTATGAACAGTGTCCCTATTCCCAAATAGTGTGATCAATAAGATAGTCACTTACTTTATAATAACCTTTACTCATGAGTGTCTTTTTGATATGGATTTTAAATTTATATAAAGGCAAATCAATGACACCTTGCGGAAGTTTGTTAAACATAGATATACATTTCCCCAAGAACGAACAGCTAGTTTTATGGAGTCTGAACATTGGAACGGCAAGTTTATTTTTGTTTCTAGTATTCACATTATGTAGATCACTGTTTTTATTGAATTTATTATAGTTTCTATATACAAAAACTAAATTATCATATATATATTGACTAGCTAAAGTTAAAATATTAATTTCTTTGAACAATTCTTTTAGGGATTCTCTAGCCCGTAAACAGTAAATAGCACAACATTTTGTAACTCATAGAGCCATTTACGCTTTTTGCCTTTCTAATTTGTGAAGTTCTAATTATCGGTCCGCTTTAACGATAACAGAGTCAGTGTAAAGATTTACATCTATATTAACGATATAATCGTCAGTTTTACTCAATATGTCTGTAATAACGACCTCCATAGTCGAGTGATTGGTGTACCCGTTTCAAGGTGTCGCCATACCTCAGATTCCGGGTTCGAGTCCCGGTGGGGGCAGATGTTTGCGTGGTGAATGCGCGCACTTGTCCCTTAGTCACGGTTGTTATAATATATTTCTACCAAATTGATTTATATATGTATAATATATGTATTTCTATCCGTTACTCTAGATCTAGAACACAAGCCATACTGAGCCTACTTTGGGCTAAGGTAATTGGTGTAAGACTTATTTATTTATTTATTATTTTATGTTTTTCCAGTCCAGGGTCCGTTTTCCTGCGATGTCTGCTCAATTCTGACCGCTCTTTGGCATCCTATTTTGTAAAATTGTTGTTTGTCCGCTTTCACGACGCTTTCTTGAGCCTACCACGCGATCTTGGACACTTATTGGATACTTGATGCCATGTAGGTAAACTTAGATATTACCGTACAATCTCGTACGAGGCGGCGACGGTTCTGGGACGCTCCCCCCCATTCGACATCCTGGCCGACATGTACGCGGCGACGTATGCGTCGCGGCGTGTCGACCGGGGGCGATGGGGGGAGCGCCCTGGAACCCGCGCGCGAAGTGCCTAAGCGGGAGTGGCACCGACGGATTGTGCGGCCTGGCGTGCGCAGCTCGAATTACGGATCTGCGCGCGCCAGCGGGCCGTCGGTGCCGTTCTCCCGTACCTCGAAGCTTGGCTCCACGGGAAGGAGGAGGTCACCTACCGATTGACTCAGATACTCACCGGGCACGGCTGCTTCGGTGAGTATCTGTGTCGAATAGGACGGGAGGGATCGACACATAGCCACCACTGTGCATCCGACCTTGACTCGGCCCAGCACACGCTGGCGGAGTGCCCCGCGTGGGCCTCCGAGCGCCGAGTCTTGGTCGCAGAGATCGGGCGAGATCTGTCTCCGCCGGCATTGATTGCGGCAATGCTGGCGGACGAGGGAGGCTGGAGGGCTGTGGCCTCCTTCTGTGAAGCAGTGATGCTCCAGAAGGAGGCTGCCGAGCGGGGTCGGGAGATGGCCGATCCCGCTCGAAGGAGGCGGCGCCGGGCTCAGTAGCACAGCTGCGGCGCCGCCGCGGTCGCCGGCGGCGCGAGGAAGTCGCGACCGCTACGGCGACCCGGGATGGACCACGCCCCTTCCGTGGCCGGGGGGCGTCGTTGGTGGAGGAGACCGGGGGAGGTAGTAAGTCTCCCCCGAGGAGGGCTCCCCTGTGTCGACGGGGGAGCGGAGGCTGGGGGTTCCCGGAAGAAGCTTTCTGTTCCCGGGGGCTCCCTACACGCCTGAGGAAGGCCATCCCTGAGGTTTTTAGTGGGTAGGCCTCCCCCTTCTGGGGAGGAGAGCCTCACATAACCCGGCTCGCCACAGCCGGGGTATGCAATTTAATGCATTTTCCTCAGGGAAACAAAAAAAAAAAAAAAAAAAAAAAAAAGGTAAACTTAGATATAAAGAGTGTAAATATTGCGGTTTATAGGAAAATATGGGCCTAGAGAACTCGGGGGGGTTTAGTGGGTAGACCAGTCCTCTATCGGGGGAGTATTGTAGCCTCCCCCGAGGAGGGCGTATCGGCGGGAGAGCGGAGGCGGGGGGTTCCCGGAAGTAGCTTGTTGTTCCCGGGGGCTCCCTACATGCCTGAGGAAAGCCTTCCCTGAGGTTTTTAGTGGGTAGGCCTCCCCCTTCTGGGGAGGAGAGCCCCACATAACCGCCGGCTCGCCACAGCCGGGGTATGCAACTTAATGCATTTTCCACAGGGGGAACAAAAAAAAAAGGCCAGTCCTCTATGACCGAAGAGCCCCACACACAACCGCGCCTTGCCAGCGTGGTGTCATGGTGCATAAGGTCGCATTTCCAAACAAAAAAAAGTACATACATACATTTAAATACACAAAAAGTACAAAAGAAGTCGAGTTTTATTTTCAAGTTTTAAGTAAAAAGTACATATATATTGAATTACAAACAATAAGAGTTAAATTGTCCCTTTAAAAAAAATCCTTTTAAAATACATAATTTGTAAACAGAAACATAAGCATACCAAGACATACAGTTCTGGTGGACTATTCTATTGGAGTTAGGAAACTCAATTTTTTTTTGCTTCGTGGCCGATCGGTATTTGTTTGTTTATACAAGTACTAGCTTTCTGCCCGCGGCTTCGACCGCGTGGATTTCGGGATTGGGTCCATAGAGAGTTAAGGTCATAGCTTTTGCCCACGGTTACATATGCGCGGAAGTCGGTTTATGCCGCAAAGGTTTTATCGCGCTTCCCGTGGGACTATCCGTTATTCCAAGATAAAAAATACCGCAAAACCTTGCTCAAGAATCACTCTATCTATTAATGAAAACCGCATGAAAATCTGCGCAGTAGTTTTTGAGCGAAGCCTTTATTGCGCATCCCGTGGGATCTGTTGATTTTTCCGGGATAAAAAGTAGCCTATGTTACTCCCCATCCCTTCAACTATCTCCATGTAAAAAATCACGTCAAATCATCACTCCGTTTTGCCGTGAAAGACGGACAAACAGACAGACACACTTTCCTATTTATAATATTAGTATGGACGTATCATGTCTCAACATGATTCCCTCATCACGTCCATCTGAGAGCATCGGATTACTGGAGTGAAGGAATAACGAGGGTCTACTGTATATAGTTTTTTGCTTCATAGTACTTTATTGTTAAACACATCACTCAACAATAGAAGTAATGTATTTACACCAAACTGTTATTTCACCGTGACGTCAGTCTGTACCGCAGACAATACCTACAACACAACAAAGCACTACTCCTGATAATGGCGAATGACTTTCAAATTAGGA
Source organism: Scirpophaga incertulas (assembly GCA_036419045.1). Lineage (NCBI taxonomy): Eukaryota > Metazoa > Arthropoda > Insecta > Lepidoptera > Crambidae > Scirpophaga > Scirpophaga incertulas. Next base: position 614,545 of record CM071637.1, read on the forward strand.
ATCTTGCTCATTAAATCATTGTCGGTACTCGGAACTATCATTTTAGATTCAAAGGCTTAACGCTACCCCGTCTTGTGTAATGTGATATACGGACCGCAAGGATACACAGCTTATGATGCGATTGCGTTGTAATAATTTTTATATTCTAACTAGCTGTGCCCGCGACTTCGTCCACCAAATCGGTCCAGCCGTTCCAGAGACTAGCCGAAACAAACAGACAGACAAAAATTTTAAAAATATGTATTATGGTATATGTACCGTATATACATTCATATGCATGTAGTCGAAAGCGGTTATTTTATTATTACACACAGACACTCCAATTTTATTTATTTGTATAGATTTCAAACATAATGTACTTAGTTTCGTTAAAAGTAGTATTGAGATGATTCTCAAACGTAAAACAAAGTTACAGTATTTTTTTTTATTCTTTATTTCATGGCAATAGACCTCATGATTAAGTCGACAAAACATTGGTTAATAATAACTATATCAAATATAATAAGAAGTACAGTAAAGATATACGAAATATAAAGTTGATTACATTACCTTATCAACCTAAAAAATAAATTTAAGTTGTGTTCTTAAAAATTTATTAAGTATTGTTTTCCAATGACTCAGATTGAGGCCAGCTCGAACCGACTCTTAGTCGCATTTTTCTTTGTTTTTGTATATCTAGAATTTTAATTATGGTATCAGTTTATTTCTCTGCGATCACGTTGTTAAGGAATACGCAATAAACATGCTACAAAACATGAAAAATACAGTGATTTTAATGCCTCTTTCACAGAGTCTCTGTGGAAATAATCTAACTTTTAATTCAAATATACTATCGACTAGCTGTGCCCACGACTTTGTCCGCGTGGAACTGTAATTTTAGGTAGCATTTTTAATGACTGAGAGTGTTATAGACGTAAGAGTAGACAAATATAATCAGAAAGCTTCGAACTGCTAAGCTATCGGGAGTTACACGTGTTAATTTGAGTCAACCATAAAAGATAGACATATGCTGTCTTGAGATATTTTTTTAGGGAGAACATTTTCGTAATACATGATTACTGTGTAGCTTTAACCATTAAGGTTTCACACGAGACGGACGCTTAAAAAATATTGTAACTAGTCCCGTTTTCCCAACATTTTCCTTCACTGCTCTGCTGCTATTGATTGTAGGGTAATAAAAAGCATACTATAACTAGCTCAGAAATATAAAAATAATCGTATCAAGTTTCGTTAAAATCCGTAGAGTATTTTTTGTTTCTATAACGGTTATATTAGACAGCGACAGAAGCTTCAAAAATTGAGTAACTTCTGTCGTTTTCCCAACATTCCCCTTCACTACTTTGTTGTTATTGTTTGTAGCGTGATGAAAAGCATACTGTAACTAGCTCAGGAGTATGAAAAATAATTGTACCAACTTTCGTTAAAATCCGTAGAGTAGTTTTTGTTTTTATAACGGTTATATAGACAGCGACAGAAGCTTAAAAAATAGAGTAACTTCTACCGTTTTCCCAACATTCCCCTTCACTACTTTGTTGTTATTGTTTGTAGCGTGATGAAAAGCATACTGTAACTAGCTCAGGAGTATGAAAAATAATTGTACCAAGTTTCGTTAAAATCCGTAGAGTAGTTTTTGTTTTTATAACGGTTATATAGACAGCGACAGAAGCTTAAAAATAGAGTAACTTCTGCCGTTTTCCCAACATTCCCCTTCACTACTTTGTTGTTATTGTTTGTAACGTGATGAAAAGTATACTGTAACTAGCTCAGGAGTATGAAAAATAATTGTACCAACTTTCGTTAAAATCCGTAGAGTAGTTTTTGTTTCTATAACGGTTATATAGACAGCGACAGAAGCTTAAAAAATAGAATCGATCCCTAATCACACCCTGAAATTTATTTTGGAAATATATTTCATGTACAGAATCGACCTCTTTACAGATTTATTATAAATATAGATTAGATGTCACACATTATTTAATTACGTATTCAATAAAATGTTACTTGCCAGTCGCCAAAACCGTATCTTTAAGGCAACGCTGAGTAAGCAAAACATCGTGTTTCTAATAGTGGGGCGCGATGCACCATTTACATGAATGGCGCTATGAATTTATCGATTTCTAATTAAAACTCTGAACTCTGTTGCGCGAGCATAAGCTCGCTAATATTTTAACAGTCTGCAGTTCTATGCAGAGGCAAATGTTCTAGTTTACAAAGTATGTTCCATGTACGCTACTGATGGAAAATTTGTTCTCTGTGACGTGCTATAACTTTGTATAGTTGTTAAAATGATGGAAGATGATAAATGCAATGAATATCTTTGCAATTTTACATTTTGTCATTTATTTGATATATATATATATATATATATATATATGTAATGTAATGTCGTGTTTAAACGTCAAGTTGTAATTAACTAATGATTTCTTACTAATATTTTATACGCGAATTTGTATTGGTACATGTTTGTTGCTTTTTCACGTAAAAACTGCTAATTAATTTTTGATGCTATTTCATTGTAATATAGCTCATATATCACGATAACATATAGGCTATAATTTATATAGATACATTTCATATTAATATGAGCTACTCAAAATACTAACCTTTAGAAGTCTTGAGCATTACAGGATAACGTTGTATTTAAAAATTACATTTTTATAGATTTGAGTCAAATGTCATATACTAAGATCCACAAAATATATACATCTTCATTATTTTTCATTAGATTCATAAATGTAAAATTTAACTTCATGTTTTTAACTTTGAATTGCAATCAAGTCACGACGTATTAACAGTGAAATTAACAGCGATAACACTATTTCATACCATATCATATCATCTATAAAATTAACTAAGGTTAATTCAGTTATAGTCAATAATGCCTATTCGTCCATCTATTTGTTTCTCTCATGTGTACTTAATACCTAGTAACTCTTGTTACTGTAGTAACAAAATATTTGTTATTATTATAGCAATTTCACCCTTCGTGTAACAAATCAAAAGTTATTTACTCTGTCTATGTAGCTAGAATAAAATAAAACTAAACCATTTATGACGTGTCTTTAAAAACGTGCGCACACAATGGAAAACGTGTCACCAGTTCTCGATGTGATCATGCGCGGACAAACTTAAATCTTGTTGTTTCTCTTTTTAAATTTGCTCTGATTAAATATAAGAGAGCTACAACCCTTGAGATTAGAGGGGAAAGGTTTTATTAGGGGCGACTAACGAGTGCCGATAAGGACGCATAATGCCCCTCAACTTTGAGGACGATACACTGGACAGAAGAACGCGGATTGTTGTTGGGTCTGAACTATATATATTGCAGGAAACGAAATAAATAAAATAGTTTTAGGCATTGAAGTTCATTAGTAATAAAGGTATCATTATTTAAGATGTAATTTGCTATAGTTTCTTTATTAATACTTTTCTCTCAATATATTTTTTTTTTCAACAAATCTGTAATATTTTCTACATGATGAATTTGCATTTGAATATATACATCGTTCTTCTTCTTTCTCTTGTCTTGCTTCCATTTTATTTGGGTCGGCGCTCTACCTCTTCCTCTATCACTCACCATTTCGACACTCCCGTCTTCAACATATCATCATTCACATAGTCCATTCATCTTTTTTTCGGTCTTCCTCTAATATAATCATCATCTCTTTTTAATATATGACCATACCAGGAAAGTCATATTTCTCTCAATTTTTCGACAACAGGAGCTTCAAATGCAGACTTCCTCTGATATATTCATTCCTCACTCTATCCTTTCTTGTCACTTACATCCGTCTTAACAATTTAACTTCAGCAACATGCAATCTTTGTTCACCCATCCGTTTGACGCGCCAACATTCCAGTCCATACAATGTGAATCTATACAACGCTCTGATAGCATATTTTTTATATCTGGTTATTCAAATAATTTTTTTATGTCTATTCAATTCCTATACTGATCAAACGATATAACTGTTAATGTCTAAATTCACATTCATTAACAAACATCATTCTCAAGTTGTCTCACATGATTTCCAATCGCTTCAACCTCTGCTTTAAACCAAAATCCAAGAGGGGCAAACCATCCACTGTTTAATCTCTAGTTCAATCTTGACTTAAATGAACACCTACGGTACTGCTCTAGTATCGATTCTCTGATAGTTATAAGACACTGGTTCGCTAATGAATTAATTCGGCAGGCGGTTCCACCAATCTAATGAGATTTGCATAGAAATCAGACAAGCTCTAACACCTTGGAATAGAATTTAACTTGAATTAGTTGATGGATTCGCGACGCTTGTTTTGCTGTGTACTTATGCATCGGGCCTAAAATGATTGTTTATATTCATTTGTTCATTTATTTGATTTGGAACATGTCTATATGCGTATATTAACATCCTTATTATTTTATCCCATGATTACTACACACCAGTAAACCAGTGAGATAAATAAATTTATTACTTATTCGACAAATAGTTGACGGCGGTGAGACAGTGGCAATTCTGTAATATCTACGTCTAAGAACTTGTGAGGCATACACTGCAGTAGTTTTGAAAGGTTTATTTATGAAATTATGCTGCCAAATGGGAATAGTGCCCATTCGACAGTACCTATGTGGCAACATACCCCATTTTGATATACGTTGCGAAATCGTGATGCTTTAATTTCCATATATCTATCAAATCGATATACAGCATTTGATAAACTTCTGTTTCACGGTAGAAATGTGTAAGAGGAAGACTCTCTCTAAAGACGAATATAACACGACAACTAATACAATTATTTATGTTACAAAACATCTTATAATTTATATATAGATATATATTAATGTTATAAAAACAAATATAAAAGCGATAAAACATATATGTGTAAGTATATATAGTAGTATAGAAATATCGGTTTTAATTAAACATGGTTACAAGCTGTATTCAGTTCATTGCGTTACGAATTGTTTCTATACCGTTGATATAACAATGCAACGCGAAAATTTAACATCGTAAATAATAATAATGTCATCGAAATATTTTAAACAGGGGCGACTAAATCCTTGGTCAAATCCTGAGGAAGAACCAAGCCCATCCGCTTGCCCATCCGCAAATAAAAACCACCGTGGAAACGTGATAAATCTGTCCTTATCACGACCCGATAGCTTTAAAGATTTATTTTTTGCAGAGGGAAGGACGATGCGTTTGTCGTGTACCCCGACTCTACAATCGGGAATATAAAAACGATAGCGATGCTTGGAAAGGATATGGAATAGGCTTTTTAGTGCTGTTATCGAAGGGGGATTTTTGAAATGCGAGGTAATCATGCGATGGGGATCAATCGTTATTGGAATCAATAAGTGCATGCCACGAATTAGTTAAGTAATTGGATTGGGAAATTTCTGGAAAGCGTATCGAGGACACACTTGATCGGGTTCCTATTTGTGAGGGTAATGTAACAACGTAACCATAAAATTTTAACGAGCTTGGCTCTTTAGATGTCTGAGCTTGGGATTTTGTTAAATGATTAGAAATCCTTCATGGTTATATTCGTGTCGACCGCCAATTTAGTAGCTTCAAAACACATATGCTTTGTTGTCATCAAATTGCTACCTATTCCTCTATAAGCAGCTCTTAATTATTATTGTGATCGAATTCATAAATACAGTTGTGTCAATAACCTTTAGTAAAACTGGATTTAGCATCTTTGACATGTAAATCTAAAGTTACACGTGAATTACGTTTATTACTTTCGTAAATTATGTTAATATACGACTGTTTTATCAAATAAATTAATTTTTAAATTTGTTTCGACAATCCGACTTCATGTGACCTAAACATTAATTATAGCGCTTCGAGCCAACAAGACTTACAGTATCCAAAATTCAAGTAAATAAATCTTAGCACGCCAATCCTAGGTAGTTCACAAACACGAGGCGGGCTAGACGTAAAACTGCGGGCGGTCATAAAATAAAAAGTGTTTACTTGCCCCGAAGATAACCGGGAACAAAGTTCGCTGATAAGTTTTTATTCCCTTAGGGGAGGGTGCAGGTAAGGCGTTCGATACGGATGGCGTAATCTGTATTAGTTTAGGCGACATTCTTTAAGGGAATGGGGATGGAATTCAAAAGGCATTCGGTATCAATGATGCAACAACCGTTAGCTGAATGAAGGAGAACGAATGTTTGAATTTCATAAAATATTACACATTTGACAATAATTAAATATTCTAAAGAGAAACCAGCAGTTGTACTCTTAAAACCAGTGTCAATTTAATCACAAGATAATGTCAATTTAATTACTAGAGCTGTCAACAAAATAGCATCGTTATCATCTTTAAAGACATTTTTGATGATCATTTTCACGATATTTGCACGAGAACAGTCTAATCCATTGAAAGCCCAACAATCCATTGTTCTCGCTCATTAAGCCGAGAGGACGTGAAGTACGTCAGATAATTCGTACCTCAGGAGATGAATCATTTTTAGTGCCCTGTGAAACGGCGTCGACCGCGAAACTTCCTACAATGGCCAATAAACACCCCATAAAATATGAAAAGGCCGCACTAAAAATGCCATTATGTTCACCTTTTGCTAAATGAAGCTGTCAAATATTTTGACTGCATTGAAGAGTTGAATGTACAATCATAACATAAACGAGCCTAATAATATTGACAGATTTTATAATTTTAATTAGGGTGTTCTTGGCAAATTATATTCCGACAAAACCCAATCAAAAACATGATATTTAATAATGTGTCATGTCTAAGTGTCGGAAAGGACTTTACGATCTCCGTTAACACTGCAAATTAATCGTAATATCGAAACTGGCCAACCGTTATTAGTACCTTCTGTAGTTGCCAAGGTGTTCCCACCCCTCAATAAATCTTGTCTAATTTGTGTGTAATTACAGGACGGTACAGTTCTCGTTGTAACAAGGAGTGCGTAGCAGCGGGGAGTAGGCGGCACGTGCTTACGCGTGCTTTCTGGACTCCCGAGACGTAAAGTCTTTACCAGCAAGCTACATGACAAAGCAATTAAGACTTAAGCATAAGCTATTAACGTCTATAGTTCTACGAGAGATCTTAATTCATACAAAGTGAAGGTAATATCGGAAGCACTCCATCTAGTTCGACTGTTAAAACATAGAAGCAAGGTTCAAATTACAATAGCTCGAATATTCCACAATAATTCCGGCTCAAGTTTTCATCACTATAAAGGAGTTCTGCAAGGTAACGTGCCGAAAGTTTGCTGTTAAAATTTCGTAATGTGTTCTTTGACCCCTTGGTGAGATAATAATTTTAATAAAGAAATAGAGGGGTGTACTATTTCAACTTAAATTAAAGTTACTATTATTATTTTCAAGTGTCCGCGTATGTTGGGGGACGAAGCACGTGTTTCTGATATCTTAAGTATATCTTAAGTGATACAAAATACGGGCTTTGAAATAAGTGTCAACTGATCAAAATTCGTATAAAATCCCTCAGAGTCAACTATAAACGCCACAGCAAAGTGCATTCAGTCGTAAAATTCCTATAACCAGTGCTTCGAAATATCCGACATCAAACGAAGTTTCTATTGACGATCACGAAGCTTGGCTTGCGTCGGGCCAGATGGCTTTACTCTCTTCGGCTTAAGCCCTTTCATCCCTACATAATTAGTGCAGAGGAGTCTATGCGATAAATAAATCCTCGTCGGCTACAATTGCCATTTGAATAGTACGAATAAATCTATGTCACGGGCTATGCACTCGTCGCCAAAACATGTATGTTTCATTCCACGATCAATTGCCGTTCGAAAACGTGTCGTAATAGCTAACGGAACAACGTCCAAAATTACTTGTGCGTTGCACTCAACATACATTGCTATTTCAACCCCAAAAAAGTAGAATCGAGTGTCGATACGAAACTGTACACCATTTACGAGCTTGATTGAAATTTCGCAATCAACAGGGGGAGTGGTATGATGAAATTATTCGTGTATATTTTTTGCCCTCAGCCGTTGAGGTTATTCCATTATAATGGGCCTTCGGAATAGAAAATTTACGGGGGATTTAAGATTCTAATCTGGGGCCACTCGGTTGTTCAAAGTGATTATGCCGTAGATAAGGCCCGGAGCGGAGTGGGTCGTCCCACGTCCTGCGCCGCGTATCGCAATACATGCTACATTCGTATCTCCCGTTGGCCTGCATTGTCTGGACGTATCACAATGCTTGTAAATGTAAATATTTCTCTTAATACAAATATTTGTCATTCAATTCATATCTGTTGAGGGAGAATTGTGTAATAATAGTTTGCAACAATACGTTATAAAACTTCTGTATTTTATGCACAGATTATATTATTTATATTATGTGTGCGTACTGTCAAGTAAGTTAAAATATTTAACTAATTTAAATATTGTTAACTACAGAATTTAATGAATTTTATTGTTAAATAATAGCTAATGTAATATAGTAATAATTTGATTTAATTAAACCACTTTTACATCCTTCAGAAACTGTATGTTTTCCACAAACGTTCAATATAACTATGTTTGCTAATACACCACTGAAATTAGTTTAATATTCTTTTATTATTTCATTTAATGAAATAATAATCTTTTGTTATGTTAGCTTCTTCTCATCAATAACATAAAAAAATAATTGTGCAAATTATTATCAATAAATCAAACTCCAAATACTTGACTGATAATAACCAAGCTTTCTATTTTGGGTACTTAAAAACTTATTATTAATTTAATATTTAACCATAACAAACGCTTAATGCAGCACAGAATAGTGTTCGTTACGAACCATACATAGATTCTGAGATAAATCGCTATAATAAATCGGTCGGTGCCTGTCCGAATTATAGGAAAGTAAGAGTGATGAAAGACACCGAATTCAAAAAATACCTAGTTGGTATATCAAAGTGAGTTTATTTAAGACAGAAGTTATATTCTTTCGAAACATACGTAGGTAAGTTAGTTGCGTACAATTTTGAAGTCGGTTTTATTTTTTTTACATAATTCTTATGAAACGAACACATTTTTAGCATTCTCACATTAAATGTAACATTTTTTTAAATAGAAAGTATACCTATAAACGTACAAATAACAAAGTTATGTATGAATTTTATTTATATGCTCATACGAATTAGGCGAGTCCACTTAATTAGGACGTCACGATTGCAGTGTTTTTAGTGTGAAGCGTTTTTGAGTACTCCGTGACAGCGCCGCAAACATGTTGATGTATCTTCAAAAGTAAAAAGCACAGGTATTCTGTTGGTTCTACAATATTTCTCAGTTAAAAGAGGACTATTATTCCATATAGATTAAAAAGATGTCGTCTAGCCAATTGTTTGCATTACATTTTGGATCAATTTTTGTTATTGTAAAGTTTTAATTTTAGTTACTAGTGATCTAAAATCAATATTTTCCCAGATTCTAGGCCACTCACTGTGTCAGAATACAAGAGAAATCTTAAGATAAACACAGTAGTACAGGACAGTTAGATCACAAGCGAGACGCAAAGATAATCTAGAAATGACGATGTGCTTCGCGAAACTTTTCAAAAGCGACTCGTTTTAGTATCCTTTTAAAGGAAGATTGAACCAGGATAATATTTTTATTCAATTTGAATTGCATGACATTGGGTCGTAAGGCGTTGTTTTGTTTACATGTTCCAATAACTACTCATAGGGCTGACACTAGTGGAAATAGGGATATATTGTTGTTTGCCTGCCTTTTAAAATACATTTTGTTAAATAAATATCCCGGGGAAATACGGGACTGCAAATTTAACGTAGTGATATTGTTTGAAAATTACTAAATTAGCACGTGGTATTTATTTTCAAAAGACCGAGACTCCGGGTTCATTTATACAACTATGCATACGTATTTACATGAAGTTTAGTACCGGAATTCCGGGATTTTTATTTATAGAAATAAAATAAAAAGACAGTTCCATACTTTGTCAAAAACTAAATTAGGTAAATAAATAAACATCCGGCTATCCAATTCCGCAATCCCTGGATTTTTATTTAACAAAACAATAAAAAGCCGTTTCCATACTTTGTCTTAAACTAACTTTAGGTAAATATGCATCCGATTATCCGATCTCTAGTTATTATTGTATGTATGTTATGTTACTATAAATATAAACCTTTCTCTTCAATCACTCTATCTATTAAAAAACCGCATCAAAATCCCTTGCGTAATTTTAAAGATATAAACACACATATATGGACAGAGAAAGCGACTTTGTTTTATACTATACTAGCGGACCCGACAGACTTCGTCCTGTCAAAAAGATTTGTAAAGTGGCAGTTTTTTGTTCCTACTTGAAATGACATATGATGACATTAAATTTGTTTGACATAACTAACGTCACTTTTTTTGTCTTCGATTGTTTTGCCAAAGGTTCAAAATGGCTTTTGAGTATTAATACAAATTGTTTGGATATGGGAGTATAGAAAGATGTTGATTTTACACTTTTTCAAGACTTTTTTATTTTTCTCTACGTACAAACCTTCTCTGGACTTGCACGAATAATTCAAGACCAAAATTAGCCAAATCGGTAAAGGCATTGTTGAGTTGTAACATTACAACGAAAAGTGGCACTGATTTTTATATATTTAGATAGTGATAGTATAAAATCCATAGAATTCGTTAAGCGGAAAGCACCACTGACAACCCTAATTTCACTACTTTCTAACTATACCTTATAATAATATCAAATTGCGTTTCCCTCTTTCAAACTGAATGCGAATCCATAAAAAAAAACTTTATTCATGGTTGCATTATTATCAAGGGCGAAGTTCAGAAGTCAGATACTGGAACTCGGAAAGTGGGTTTTTGGGCTTAACAGTTTCCTTCACACTCCATTCCTTGAAACTTTCTTTGGAGATACTTTCTAACGGTGGATTATGAACTTTAAACGTTCAATTATTGAATACAAATCGACTCAACACAACGTTGATCGGTTGTGATTATTTTAATGAGAAACGTGAAATTACGGATATAAAAATTGTTGATTATTTGCTTAAATAAAATTCATAGAAAAGATTTCATAAAAGGAGTTATTTAATTTAATACTTAATCCCTACTAATATTTTTTTCTTTTTCACGTAAAAAGCTACTAAATGGATTTTAATGACACTTTATAATCGTATAAGTTTATACATCAGAATAACACGTAGGCTAAAATTTGTAAAGATACTAGCTTCCGCCCGCGGCTTCGCCCGCGTGAAATTAGTTTTTGTCAATCCTGGTCCCTTATGTCCAAGGTACCAAGATTCATGGTCTTATCTTCAATTCAACCCCTATTTCACCCGCACACTGGTAAAAATTTCAAAATGCTAGAACAAACGATTTTTTGTTTCTTATGACGTGATATTTGACGAAATTGCATATTAACTTTCAACCCTTATTTCACCCCCTAGCTGGTCGAAATTACAAAAATGCTAGAACAAATGTTTAATGATTTCTAATCAAGTGCTGAAATATAAAGATTCATGGTTTTATCTTTAAAATTAAGAAATCCCATACAAACATTCAACCTCTATTTCAACCCCTTCATACCTTTTTTCGAAATAAAAAGTAGCCTATGTTCTATCTCAGGGTCTAAAGATTGTCTGTACCATTTCATCGTCTGTACCAAAATCGGTTGCGAGGCTTAAGCGGGCAAGCGTAACAGACCAATTAAGTGTTAAATAAATGAACACTTCCTGTGACACATCTGACTTGTACAACTTGAGGCAGTTTTTGTAGTGCAAATGCACAACGAGACGTTTTGTTGTCTGTATATATATATTTTCTGTATATTATATTCAGTCAAAAATGAGTTATATATGCCATTGGACTCAAAATTTTTGCTCCCATGGCGCTATGATGACTTTTTTGGCGTTTATGCCCAAGCAAAAAAAAAAACATTTTCATAGTGTTATTTTAGCTAACAAACGAAAATTCTGGTGTTTAAAACTACTTCAAATAAAACTAAAAATATAAGTAACTGTTCCATTTCTATCTGATTTTTTATAGCTGTTTCATTTTTCAAAATATCTTATGAAATTACGGAAATACGTCAGTGTTTCTAAAATTAAAAACTTTAAACGGCTCTCCTCCTTTTAACCGTCCTATATATTTCTTTTTAACCATCAATATATAACTTTCGCGCTTATATTGTAATATAAGTAGATTAGTAGGGTTATGCATAGCAATTATAATATAGTTATCACATGATACAAGACAATGCTATATGCACCATTATGTAATTCAGGCTTTTTTCTTTATCTCAGATCAGGTAAAAAAATTATAAGCACAGCTCACAGACTACGTTCTTATCTCTATCCTATAAAGAAATTTGGTTTCCTTATAAAAAGTAGATCCCAACATATATATATACATACCATTAAGTAATTTTGATTAATAAGTATTTAGAATAATTGCATTTATCACACTCTTTCTGATATAATTTTGCATAATCAAATTGACAATAATATTATCAAACCAAATAACGTTTTATAAATTAATAATTCGCTGATTAACCGGGAATTTTCACAGAAAACAAACGAACATTGAAAGAGTAAAATCTATGCTCGCAGTTTCTCTGTGGCAGGAAACGCAGCATTGGTGAAAGTGAGGCTGAGTTTTGGTGAAGTAGAAGGAAGGCTTTGGATACTGGCAGCACACGACCGTTTGATGCTGAGATACTCAGAACTGGTCTACATTCAGCATTGGGTATCTCGACTGAAGCAACGATAGTGAATTTTAAAAGTTTTCGAAGTTTCTGAATAACCTGACAAACAAGAAATTCACTTAATGACTCTTATTGTTTATTTATTCAGGCAACATCTTATAAATGCATTTTCCGTTGTTAAATACATCCAAACAGACCTAAACTACCGTAATACATTGTAGACTGTGCAAATATGTAACAGAATTATTTTAATAATAAATACTGTAATTTCCACATACAAATAAAAAAAAAGACTTATCTGTACTGCAGTTTCCGGAAACTGTAGTACAGATAAGTCATTTTTTAAGTTTATATTTTGAAGACAAACCAATGAAAACAGAATCTTTCCACGCAATATATAATTTATATTATTATTTTTATATAGAAGTAACCTTGGCCAACATAAAAAAAATGTTGCAATTTTTACCGGGATAGATATAGCAGACTGCATTTTGACTGAACTAAAATTACACTTCAACTGACGTTGTAATTCGTTTGTTCTCTATAAGGCTCCTTTCATTACACGATCGTGCTCCATAAAATATGCATTTGAAATGAGAAAAATGTGTCGCGCTGCCGCTAGATAGCGTTGGGAACGAAAAGTCAGATGTGGACTTGCAGCATGACATTTTGAACTTTATTAGAAACTGAATAGAGATTAATATTATAGATGCAAACTATGAAGTTACGTACTTTATAGCAGTGGGTCGTGTAGAATCATAGTCTTGGTATCCACTATGAGTTACAGCTTGTTCCTATTCACATTAGTTTTTAAAATGAGAACGAGGTAAACCTAAGTTTTTTCAAATTTCATATTACATCAGAAAGATTGTAAGTGTAAACTAGATTATGTAAAACAATTTACACTCAGTTCAAATAATAATTTGTATAAGCTCTACTAATACTATGAACGCGAAAGATTGTAAGTATAGGAATTACTGAATGAATTTTAATAGTACATTATGGTACAAGTGTGTAATGTTGCTCGGTAATCATCAATACACACGTGTATCATACAACGTTTTTCAACACACTTCTGAATAAAATAATACTTAAATAAAAAACCATTTTACATAGTAGATAAAAAGTTTATTTAGAGAAACAATTAGTAAAATTATAATTAAATATTTTTCTTCATAAATTGTATTTGTAGACATCTTAATTAATAACTAACTAAATAACTTCAAAAGAGAAAACGAGACGAGTTGTGAAAAATGTTTCGTAATGGCGGGAAAAATTAATCAGTTTTCCTATGCGCGCGCATCGGCCATAGACTAATAAATTTCGTAATGGCGGGAAAAATTAATTAATTTTCCTATGCGCGCGCATCGGCCATAGACTAAAAAATGAGGTTTCTTTTTTTTGGGCTTTTCGCGGATAGCTTTTTAGCGCAAATGTAAGCGTAACTCAACCAATAATATAAAAAAAAAAACTATTACTCACTCGTGAATAATAGAAATGAAAAAGTCACAGTTTGATTATAGGTGTCATTATGTGCCTAATTGCCATGGGATTAGAGCCACTTTATGAGGAAGTGTGTTGAAAAATATATTTTTTTATATTCTTTGTTCTTAACCTTGAATACAGAGTCCTTCAGTCGTATACATTTTAACATTAGAAATTAACAAAATGTATGTTAACTTATAATAATATGATAATTATCCTAGAATAATTTTAGATTATTCCTACAGTGCCTTACTATATACTTAAATAGAGTTTTAAATAGAGAATTTTATTAATGTCTGAGGCTAAAATTAAACGTTGTTAGTTAAATCTTGCACAATTTTCTAACAAGTGTTGGGATTTTATTTATTTATTTTATTATCAGAATAACACATAGATTACAATTTACTACTGAGCTACTTGCCAATAAAAGTCCTTTTAAAATCGGTCCAGCCATTTGAGAGATTAGTCGGAACAAACAGACACATCAATTTTATTTATATGTATTTTATAATAATATACAATATAATTTGGTGAAGTGAGATATTTAAAATATTTTATCTGGTAGCCATTAAAGAATTCAAAAATTTACGAAACATTAGCTTAATCGTAGCACATAAATGTCTTTAATCTTTTGAATTATAAACCCTTGACAAAAGATTAAATTTCTCCCGATAAATTGCTTTGAAGTCTTAGAACTCTCCTATTACTCGCCACAAACTATTTAGAGGCGTACAAAAACAAACTCTTTAAGGATCGGATTAATGTAATCTTAATTTGATATAATTTTGGCTTTAACTGTTATAATTTAAAAATGAAGTTGAATATTATGAAAAGTGAGTATAGTGGATAATTTAGAAAATATATTTTATTGTATGTGCTATTTGAAGCTATTTGACATTACTTGACTTTCTTTTTTATATCCCCTAGATTAGCAAATTAAATAATATTCTTATTTCGTCGTCTGAAATAAAAATATCCTTACTGAAACAATACACAGTATTAATTATTATCTTTAATATTAAAATTCAGTCCTGTGTCTGTCATACTCATGAAATTTGTTCGGCTTTTTAATTAAATTTTAAATAAGTACACATGAATATCTATTATACATGAAGCAAATTACTTTAACTTTATTTCTCATTAGCTTTCTGCCCGCGGCTTCGCCCGCGTTATATTCGAATTTCCCACAGGAAGGATATGTTTTCCGTCGGTAAAATTATCTTATTGGGTCTATTGGGTCTTCCTTCCTTGGGTCCTCGGGTTTTACGATTGGTATATACGGGGTGGTTACCCCGTATATACCAATCGTAGTCCGTCCGACCAACCGATGTACCAACTCTGTGTATAAAATTCTATCTGTCTATCGTATTCGTATATTCGTCAATCTGTGTATAAAATTTTATTTAAATCGGTCCAGTGGTTTTTACAATACTGCCATACAACCTTTCACCCCCTCCCTCCTTTCAACCCTTTACAGCCCTTTTCTGGTTTAAAAGGTAGCCTCTATCCTGTCTCAGCCTCTAGACTATCTGTGTACCCTTCATTTAAATCGGTCCAGTAGTTTTAACAATATTTCCATACAACCTAGCATCCCCCCTTTCAACCTTTTACAACCCTTTACAACCTTTTTTGAATGAAAAAGTAGCTTATGTCCTTTCTCAGGCTCTAGACTATCTGTGTAGAAAATTTTATTTAAATCGGTTGTGGTTTTAACAATACTGCCATACAACCTTTCACCCCCTCCTTCCAACCTTTTACAACCCTTTTCTGCTTTATAAGGTAGCCTCTGTCCTTTCTCAGCCTCTAGACTATCTGTGTACCAAATTTCATTTAAATCGGTTCAGTAGTTTTGGCGTGAAAGCGTAACAGACAGACAGACAGACTTACTTTCGCATTTATAATATTAGTATGGACTAGTATGGATAAACTTGGCAAATATCATTACATAGTATAAAACAAAGTCGCTATCCGCCGTCTGCCTGTCCCTATGTATGCTTAGATCTTTAAAACTACGCAACGGATTTTGATGCGGTTTTAATAGATAGAGTGATTCTTAAGGAAGGTTTATATGTATATATTACATGCATAATATAGTAGAGAAACACTGATAAACTTAGAGGTTTCTAATGTCGTAAATAACCACGTTTTTTTGCGCTCTAAGCTAAACATGGTCAAGTTGGCTTCTAAAAAACTAGGTGTGCTTAACAGAGCTAAGCGGTACTTCCTTCCGAGGCAACGACTGCTATTATACAAATCGCAAGTCAGGCCCCATATGGAGTACTGCTGTCACCTGTGGGCGGGAGCACCTCGATACCAACTTGATCCTTTTGATTCGGTCCAAAGACGCGCTGAGCGTATCGTTGACGATCCCATACTCACATGCGGTATTGAGCCCTTAAGTCTGAGAAGAGACTGTGCCTCTTTGTGTGTGTTCTATCGCTTATACAACGGGCTGTGTTCCAAAGAATTGTTCGACATGATGCCCACGGCCACATTCTACCATCGCACCGCTCGCCATCGGCAGGGAGTTCATCCTCACATGCTGGAGCCTAAATGGTCACGCACAGTGCGGTTTCAACGAAATTTCCTTCCGCGCACGCTCCGATTGTGGAACGAGCTCCCTGCTGAGGCTTTCCCGGGGGATTACAGTATGGGGTTCTTCAAAAAGGGAGTAAATTGGTTTTTAAAAAGGTCGGCAAAGCGTTTGTGATGCCCCTAGTGTTGCAAGCGTCCATAGGCGACGGTGACTGCTTACCAACAGGCAGGCCGTAAGCCTTTTTGCTACCGTTGTAGTATAAAAAAAAAAATGTGCCTTATTTATGTTGAATAGTAATGCCGTGTTATTCGACTATTACTCAAAGTTAATGCCGATTAATCGGTATTCGACTACATACATTCAACTACTACATTCTAGTATAATTATTAATCACTTTATATTTTATTTAAGCCATCGGCATCGACATCGGCAGCATCGGCGCAGGATAAGTATTTCGAGTAGACAAGCTACTGGTGTGGCGTGTATCTTTATAAATTGTAGCCTATTTCTAATTTCATTAAAATCCATTCAGCAGTTTTTACATGAAAGAGTTTTTACTTTCGTATTTACAATATTAGTAGAGATTTGATAATATGACTCGATATTCACATATATTGAAACTTTGGCAATCAAACTTAGTTCAGCGGCGTACGCAGTAAAAAATATTAGACTCTTAACTAATGTTGAAACGGCAAGAATTGTTTATTTCAGCTACTTTCATAGTGTTATGTCCTATGGACTGCAGCTTTGGGATCAGCGGCTAACATTGAGAGTATTTTCCTTTTACAAAAAAGAGGGATTCGTGCTATTTACTGTTTACGGGCTAGAGAATCCCTAAAAGAATTGTTCAAAGAAATTAATATTTTAACTTTAGCTAGTCAATATATATATGATAATTTAGTTTTTGCATATAGTTTTTGCATATAATAAATTCAATAAAAACAGTGATCTACATAATGTGAATACTAGAAACAAAAATATACTTGCCGTTCCAATGTTCAGACTCCATAAAACTAGCTGTTCTTTCTTGGGGAAATGTATATCTATGTTTAACAAACTTCCGCAAGGTGTCATTGATTTGCCTTTATATAAATTTAAATCCATATCAAAAAGACACTCGTGAGTAAAGGTTATTATAAAGTAAGTGACTATCTAAATGATCACACTATTTGGGAATAGGGACACTATTCATAGAGCCATGTTTGGTAACAACATTATTTATAATATTGTATTATTTTATATGTGTATGTAAACATACATACGACTGTAATCGTATTAGGTATGATTGTATCTTATACTATACTGTATTTTTATACTATATTATTATAATTATTAACATTGAAAAGAGGAGATAAAAAATAGACCTTCAGAGTTTCTTGCCTGTTCTTCTCGAGAAGGCTCCCCCAATTTCCGAACAGGTGTCGAGTCAATATATTTTTTTCTTTTTTTTTTCCTTATTCGTACGTACGGACAAGGATTTTGTTTTTTTTTTAAGCTTTTTTTTTGTTTTGTTTGTTGACGTCAATAAGTGCCTGTAAAGGTCTATGTTGAATAAATATTATTTTGATTTGATATTCAGTATACTCGTGTGTGAAAATGATAATGCGTTTTATAATATACATCTATTTACCAAGTTTCAACATAATAGTTCTTATAGTTTCGAAAAAAAGTGGCTGTGACATACGGACGACCAGACAGACTTGACGTATGCATACGTTTTGCCATTTGGTTACGGAACCCTAAAAAAATAGTAATACATTAGCGCTTAAGGATAGCATTCGAAGCTCATCTTCGAGCTTAACTTACTTATATATAGCTTAGGCGAAGAATATCAAGTTTCCCTAAAATTTAAAAAGCTGCAATCAACCCTTCTAGCATAAATCACAAGATAATCTCAAAAGCTCTACTTTTAAAACATCATAAATGCATCAGTTGGTTTCGGGGCGCGATAAATAATATGTTTATCCTTAGAAAGTGGCCCATAATGAGGTACGGGTGCATTATAATAATGGTACCGTTGATTTGTAAGCACCACTTCCAGCTGGCCTTAAGCCCAGCGGTAAGTTCGACACACTGTCACAGCGACGCCGACGGCCGTACAAATGGACTGGAGAAAGTTAAATCTTATATATAAAAATGAATCGCAAAATGTGTTGGTAAGCTCATAACTCAACAACGCCTGGACCAATTTGGCCAATTCTTTTTTGTTAATGTTCGTTGAAGTTCAAGGAGGGTTTTTACAATGAGGAAAATTCGAATAATTATCGGAAATACCCTAAAAACAACCCTTTTATTTTCCCATGGAAACGTTTTCTAACTAAAACGTACAGTCGAATTGAGCTTTATTGTTATTGTATAAAGTTCATATTGCAAGCACTCACTGTTGTCTAAGCAATGAAGGTGTGTTCCTAACATCAAAGAGTCAATTTGCGCTTTATTAACGCTACATATAGTTGAAATTCAATCATATCTATCAAAACAGTGTGCGTGCGTGCGTTGGAGCACAGAATACATCGTTGGAGGATTTAATGTCACGTTCCAAAATTGAATAGCCACAAAATGTAATAGGTCATTTAGACTTTTTTTGCGATTTGGTTGGCTATGCGACATTATCTATAAAAAAATTAGGAACAAAAAACTGCCACTGTACAAATCTTTTTGACAGGACGAAGTCTGTCGGGTCCGCTAGTAAATAAATATTTCTTACACTTAGACCAATCAGCCTAGCCCAAAGTAAGCTTTGAAGGCTTGTGTTATAGGATCTAGGGTAACAGATAGACATACATATATGTATATATAAGTATATTTGATAGAAATATATATAAACAACCATGACTAATTGCCTGCATTTATCGGCCCCCACTGGGATTCGAACCTGGGGCCTCAGAGATGGCGACACCTTGAAACCGGTGTACTAACCACTCAACTACGGTCGCAAGTCGGGGGTCGTTTATATAAAATATTTCATTTGCTTATATTATAATAAACTGCATTTTCCTCAGGGGAACAAAAAAAAAAAAAAAAAAAAAAAAAAAAAAAAAAAAAAAAAAAAAAAAAAAAAAAAAAAAGGATAAATAGAAATATAACCTCCGTGACACTTGCCGTTGCGGGGGTATCCTGGGTACGTTTCGTGCTCGTCGTTGGGATTCTCAGCCTCTCTCTCCTGAGGGAAAAAAAAATGCAAACAAACAGAAAAGCAATGAAATCTTTCGTCTTTATGTTAAAGTGTAGATAAAAATCATATAGTTTTATTGGTTCTCCTTATTCCGTCCATTTGTATATTAACACTTAGTCCTCTGATAAGATCCTTACTTGCCCACAAAGCAACATGGACGCCCGTATGTCTCGCACGAAGCGTGTTACGAAAGCCGGCTTCGATAATACCCACAATAATTGAACTAGAATGGTAAATGTTAATTCAGTGGCTCTACATAATGCATCGCCCTAGGTTAAAACTACACAAGAGATACTGTTGTGTTTTATTTAAATATGTCTAGTATTCTCCGCAGACTGTTTGATGTAGTTGTTCGTCGCGCCGCCATTTTCGGAATCACTTACGAGGTAGTTCGCTCCGAGATTTATGCGCTTACCTCCCTTTTGTGAATTCTTACTTCATTCTTTAGTTGGTACGGCTCCGTGATGCTCGTTTGCGTTACGTTAAAGTTTATTTGCTCATCACGAAACGGCTTTATCACTGGAGGTAAATGTTTCGTACTGTTTATTGTTATACTAACATTAATAACTGCAAATTTTAATTCATAATAATAATAATAATAATAAACTCTTTATTGCACACAAAATAAATACAAGAAATAAAGTAAACAAACAAAGACAATTATGAGCAAACGGCGGCCTTATTGCTAAAAGCAATCTCTTCCAGGCAACCTTAGATATTAGAAAAACGAAAACAAACTAGGAATTTTGGGAATAGGTGCAATTATTGTAAAAGTAAATAAAGTAAAATTACGTTAAGAATTTAAGGACAGGAAATTGATACGGACTTGGTTCTTAAAGGACTCTAACGTTTGCGCTCTCTTAATACTCTCATGGAGAGAATTCCAAAGTCGAACGGCATAAGAGGGAAAAGAGTAAGAGAGAAAATCAGTACTGCAAGAAGGGATATCAAGAGTCAAGTTAAAATTCGCTCGTAAAACGCGACTGGAGGAAGAGGACCGAAAAGAGAACAAAGACTTAAGGTATGCTGGAGATGTGGGAAGAAACAAGATACCTATTGTAAAGAAGAGATAAAATATGCAAATCTCTGCGCTGCCGAATAGGAAGCCATTGAAGTTTGGAGCGATGGTAAGAAACATCATAGAAGCATATATCGTTATCGTTTGATTTTAGTTTAAGTTTAAGTTCTTAAGTAAGGTTTATTCACGTGTTATTGTTATGTTATACTAGCTTGTGCCCGCGACTTCATCTGCGCAGAACATTTATCATCATATTTTTGATAATTCACACAATATTATTCTGATGTATTTAACATTTTTATTTAACATTTATGCAAAACAAATACATGTAAACGTCATAAAAAATAACATTAATGTATATAGGTACTGCTGATTTCATTAATGAAATTTCTTCCAGCAGAACGGCGAGAGGAGAACTTGTATGGTAATCTAAAAAATGCGTGTATTACAGCTGAATAATCGTGAATACAGATAAAATAACGAAAAAAAAACAAAACTAACAATATATCCATACATATATACCTAATATACTTATATACTAATACCAATATACACAATAACATTAACAAATAAGAATAAAACCCATAGACTTATCAATAACATAACTAATTCCACAATTAACGCTTCGAAAGATAGTACTCCCTTAAACGCAGCTTGAATGAGGATATAGTTAGGCAGTCCTGTTTACTAGGTGGAAGCGAGTTCCAAAGTCTAACCGAATGAGCCATGAATGAACGAAGGAACATAAAGAAGGGATTTTAGATGGGATCGACAGAGACCTTTGGAAGAGTTAGCAAAGAAAAAGCGCTCTCGAAGGTATGAAGGAGAGTTAGGATGAAAAAGAACATTGAACAGAAAACAAAGTACACGGATGGGGAGCTACTTGAGTTCGTTTCGAAACTTAGAGACGTGATCAAATTTGTATACGCCATATTATTCAAAAGTGTCATTCAAAATCAAAAAATAATTATTTTAATGGGCTTTACAATCACTTGCACGTCAATGATACTACGCCGTCAGTTGACAAGTCTACGGTAATCTACTTAGTACTGGAAAGAATCAGCTGTATTTCACAGAATCTATACTAATATTATAAAGAAGTAAAGTTTGTTTGTAAACTGTAAGGGGTACTCTCGGGATCTACTGAACTGATTTTAAAAATTCTTTCACCAATAGAAAGCCACATTATTGCGGAGTGTCATCATCATCACCATCATCATCATCATCATCATCATCATCGTCGATTTTAAAAAATCTTTCACCAATAGAAAGCCACATTATTGTTGAGTATGATGACATCATCATCATCATCATTATCATCATCATCATCATCATCATCAGCGGACGGCGCGCGATGGCTTCGGGTTTAATTCAGTTCGCTTTGCTTGCAGTTCGCGTGCTCGCTTCGGGGATTATTAATATTATGCCCAACGAAGTGGGCGCGGGTCAGCTAGTCAATAAGAAGCTGGCCTCAGATAAATAGTCTGAACCCGACTTCCTATACAAATTTAAATAAACTCACAATATATATATATATATATATATATATAATATATATATATATATATAAAAAGGCTATAGTTTAATTATGTTATTTACTATAATTAAAATAATTGGCAACGGAACTATTAAGTTATTAAGCCTAAGCATTAGAATCCATTCAGTAGTTAACTAATGGCCGTTTTCACCAACCTTGTCTTAGCTTAGGTGACTCCTAAGTGACATGCTGTCACTTTTTATATTAACTGAAAAGAGTGAGACAGCATGTCTCTTAGGAGTCACCTAAGCTAAGACAAGGTTGGTGAAAACGGCCATAACTTTCTCGTTTATAACTAGTGCTCGGAATAGGTAGTTCAATTTTATGTAGTTGCAGTAAGAAAGTCAATGTAAGCGTAACTTGGATAAACCTTTTTTTTTGAGGGGGAGAAATGCGATCTTATCCACCATGACCCCGCGCTCGCAAGGCGCGGCTGTGTGTGGGGCTCTCCGGTTAAGAGGATCGGCCTACCCACTAAAATCCCCCCGAGTTCTCTGGGCCTATACGGGGCACATGGCGGGGTGCGCTCTCGCGATTCGACCGTCAACAACATGGATAAATCTAAAATTTTCTGTTTTTATTTGTCATTCGTTTCTTTACGCTTTTATTATAAAATCTTATGTTTACAATTTATGATTGCAACAATAAGCTGAAAGATGACATACTATTTTGTAAGTTCAATATAATATTTTTACAATCTCTGAAAATAATAAGTTCCCAGGCATATCCAGGCATATCATTTTCTAGGAGGTAGACTCTGTACCAGGGTCGTCTGCATGGGTACCTCCGTCTTACCTATTTCCGCCGCCAAACAGCAGGGTTCGCTTTGCTGTGTTCCGGCGTGAAGGGTAAGATAGGCAGTGAAATTACTGGGTACTGTGACTTTACATCTTATGTCACAAGTTGGCAACGTACACTGTGGTTCTTATGAGGTTTGCAGATTTGCTGCGAATCTCGTGGGAACCACATGTACTATAGGCGACTGTTACCACTTACCATCAGGTGGGCAGCCTGCTTGTTTGTCAACTTTAGCAATAAAAAAAAAATATCCATACTATTGATGTCACAAAATCGCAAGTACATAAAATTAAACTACCTATTCCGAACACTACTTATAATATTAGTGGGATAGAATTTGCCTTAACCAGAGAGTGACAAGAAAAGATAGAGTCAGGAATGAATACATCAAATTGAGAGAAAGGAGACTTTCCTGGTATGGTCACGTATTAGGAAGAGAGAAAACAACGAAGGAAAGATAGATAATATATATAATAGATATATAGTTCCAATGTTCAGACTCCATAAAACTAGCTGTTCGTTCTTGGGGAAATGTATATCTATGTTTAACAAGCTTCCGCAAAGTGTCATTGATTTGCCTTTATATAAATTTAAAATCCATATCAAAAATACACTCATGAGTAAAGGTTATTATAAAGTAAGTGACTATCTAAATGATCACACTATTTGGGAATAGGGACACTATTCATAGAGCCATGTTTGGTAACAACATTATTTATAATATTGTATTATTTTATATGTGTATGTAAACATACATACGACTGTAATCGTATTAGGTATGATTGTATCTTATACTATATTGTATTTTTATATTATATTATTATAATTATTAACATTGAAAAGAGGAGATAAAAATAGACCTTCAGAGTTTCTTGCCTGTTCTCGAGAAGGCTCTCCCAATTTCCGAACAGGTGTCGAGTCAATATAAAATATATTGACTTCTCTTTTTTTTTTTCCTTATTCGTACGCACGGACAAGGTTTTTGTTTTTTTTTTGTTATTTAAACTTTTTTTTTGTTTTGTTTTTGACATCAATAAGTGCCTGTAAAGGTCTATGTTGAATAAATATTATTTTGATTTGATTTGATTGATTTGATAATGAATATGTAAGAGTCAAAATAGTGAGTAGTAGTAGTGGAAGAAAGACAAGAGAAAGAGAGAATCGCCCTCAACCAATTTTAATTAATATCATCAGGAATAAAACCAAGGATAACGAAAGGATTACAATCGTTTCAAGGTAATTGGTTTTAATTGGAATGCTCTCATTTAAAACTATTTATAAAACGTAACTCGTTAACTCCGTTTAACATTGCTTTGAAATTTTCATAAATTATCAACATTTAATCGGCATATAATTGTTTAATAAAAATTACATTAAGGAATATTATTAATCATCACAATGAAGATAGGTTTTTGAAATTAAAATTTAGATCAGATACTTAATGAACGCACTTCGTAATGAAGAGTCTATAGAGAGTCATTGAAACTTTGTTTATATTTCCGTATTGTTAAATGTCTCCCACATTTGATGTGTGTAGATCTAACGCGCCATAAACGGCTAAGTTAGTTAGTACATACTAAAATACAACGTTGCCTTTACGTAAGGCAAGATAATGTCTTCCATCATATATACTCAGACGTAGTTCAAAAGACATACAACATTACTTATCTATATTAGATATAACCTACTATATTTTTGGTTTGGTTCGTAGAACTTCTGAGGCCATGTAGCTATAGTTAAGTTATATACCGTTTTATCTACATAAGTTTGTTATTATATTAATATTAAAAAATTGCTGGCTTCGGATACTAAGACACCAGTTGTGGTCCATTTTTAGGGTCCGTACCTCCAAAGGTAAAAATGGAACCTTATAGGAACACTTTGTTGTCCGTCCGTCTGTCAACACCTTTTTCTCATAAACGCTTCGAGATATCAAGCTGAAGTTAATATCACATACGCAGGTCTCCTATCTCTCAATGCCGTGAAAAAATCAAATTCGTAAATAAATCCAATTAAAAGATATGGCCGTTTATGTTCCATTTATATTGCTTATTTTGACATTTCATCGTGACAATACCTATAGGGTACTTTCCGTTGACCTAGTATCATGAAATTCGGCAAGAAGCAATTTAATGTAAGACAAGTAAAGGAAAAACTGCGAAAACCGTAAATTAGTAGTTATTTCATATATATAATTGGGAAAAACAGGAAACATCTTTGAGACTCAATTCTAGTAATGACCGAATAATTCACATGTCGACTCGCACTTGACCGGTTTTTTTAATACAATTATTAGAAAGGAAATTAGCGAATCAATGAAATAGAGGGAGAAACTGATTTAGACATTATTTAAATGGTGGACATATATATGTTAAACTAAACAATTTTAGATATGATGGCCGACGTCCATTGAAGATATGGTGCGATGATTTAAAACAATGTATAATGTAAAAGAAGCATACTATTCAACAAACTCATTAGTGCTGCCTCAAAGTGTACAGCACCCAACAGAGCAATTATATAATACATCCAAGCGAATTAATCTACAAGTACCTTTGGCGCACATTAAAAACGAATCCAAGGCACGCCCTAACTTTACGCGACTTTAAAAATAGCCAATAAAAGCCATAAACTGGTCGAAATACCGAGTAAAATTGCAGTAGAACAGCCGTCGGACGGTAAATTGTCGGATCACGCGTCTCTCCTGGGGTAAATATACTTTTTCTGTAGCCTTAGGCTAGAATTTACTGCCTTCGGTATACTGCCCAGATCTCTGCTATGGATGAGGTACAGTTTAGTTTAATATACATTTACACAAATAATAGCATAGACAAGTAACTTATAGACGTCGAGACTTATTTATTGTTGATAGCAACATTTATTTTTGCATTTCATTTTAACCGTACAGTCACCGCCGCGCCGTCTTAAACGAAGCTGGGGATTGAGCACACAAGAATTGGAGACCCTTTTGGAATGTAAAAAACGTGAATTATACCAACATTTGTAAAATAAGTTTGTTATGCTCGCGCCATTCCGCGGTTGGAATACTTCACTAAAACAACGTTACCGATTAAGCAATTTCGACGCTAACGCTTCAGTTGTTCCCGAATTACAAACCCATAGGCGTCTCCCGGCCTCAGCTTCCAGACATAAATGACCCTTTTTGGGCCGTCTGTCTTTCTTAATATAATGACGTAGTATATGCCACGTAAATAGCTTCTTATACAGTTACTATTTTGCGAAAAAACGTAATGTCTAATGTGTCCGACAAAAATGTTTTGAGAATAAATGTATGAGAGAAATTGTAGGTCCTTTGGGGCCCCCCTGAGAACGGGGGCCGTGGGCACGGGCCCCGTGTGCCCGTGTAAGGACGGTATTGCGAACAGTGCAGTTTATGATCACTCTCAAGTCTCATGATGAATAAAGAAAATATTTCGATAAGGCTTACGCTATATAATTTTGTACATTATAGGCAGAACTTAAAGAACACAATTTTTTAGCTTTCAAATGTATTATTAGTTTATTATTAGAAAATATATTTGTCCAATCAAATATTAACGTATGTGCTAATGAAAATATGTTTGTCCAATCAAATGTTTACGTACGTACTAATTAATTTATAGGATAAACGGAAATTTTACTTTTGCAAGCTGTATTTTATATACATACTCGTAGATCAAAGTTCTGTCTTACATCAGCCGTTTGTGGATTTACTTTTTGTAACAGAAAACAAGGAATTAATTGTTCAAAGAAAACTATTTATTGATTCCCTAGCTGTGCCCGCGAGTTCGTACGCGTGGAAAAGTGTATTTGGATAGCATATGCTCCTATTCTTTATTGTTATTTTAACCCTTTGAGGGTAAATTTTCTATTACCTTGAAAGTACATTTCTAATTATATCTAATCAAAAGTCTATGAAAAAGTTTCATTGTTTTAGCTTCAAAAATGAAGATGAATTTTCATACTTATATTCATCCCCAAAACATTGTTGAAATCAAGTAAAGTGTGAATAAATAATAAAATGGATCGTATTTAAGTTAAAATAACATAATACATAAAAAATGGATACAAACATACGGCACATTATATGCAAATTAACAACAAGAAAAACTGACAAGAAGATTCATAATTTTGAAGCACATATTGAAAGACGAAAGAACTTAAAATTATGGTTACAAGAAGATCTGCAACACATATTTTTCTATACCAATATTATAAAGAGGAAAGATTTGTTTGTTTGTAATGAATAGGCTCCGAAACTACTGGACCGATTTCAAAAATTCTTTCACCTTTGGAAAGCTACATTATCCCCGAGCAACATAGGCTACTTTTTATCCCGGAAAAATCGATAGATCCCACGGAATGCGCAATAAAGGCTTCGCTCAAAAACTACTGCACAGATTTTCATGCGGTTTTCACCAATAGATAGAGTGATTCTTGAGCAAGGTTTTGCGGTATTTTTTATCTCGGAAAAACGGATAGTCCCACGGGAAGCGTGATAAAACCTTCGCGCCATAAACCGACTTCCGCGCATATGTAGCCGTTGGCAAAAGCTACGACCCTTAACCCTCTATAGACCCAATCCCGAAATCCACGCAGGCGAAGCCGCGGGCAGAAAGCTAGTATTGTATAAGAAAGTACAATATTTACAGGGTATTTTTTTTTTACAAACTGATAAAAAATAAGATTCAAACGTTTAACTCTAAAAATTACAATTCTCTCAATACAGACTTTCAATTCTTTATAACTCTTATTTGCATTTAAAATAGCTTATGTCCTTTATCAGACTCTTTTAGAATCTATGCTTCAAAAGTAATTTAAAGCGGCTCCATAGTTACTTGATTGACAATTTACTTGTTTATAACAGTATAAATATTAACAAACCAGGTAACATGACACAAAAATAATATTTGTACTATCGGGGAATAACATGAATAAGCTCATTCATAATAATAGCTTTCTATTCGCCGCAACCGAAGCACTACCGCTCTCGAGGGACGAACCTAATGCGCGGAAAAAGCTTAGACGAAAGGACAAAGTATTAAACAATATAACAGATATTAAATAATGGAGTAATGACGTAAAGAGAAATGGGAACAGCGGAAATATGAAGATCGGGAGAGGTTCTATCAAACGTAGGTAATAGCTGTTTCCATACAGACGTAAAAGGCTTAAAGCTAAAAATAAATAATCGTGGAGAAAATCCTCTATTTGCGCGTAACTATTTTATTTGCTCACAAATATTTGTAGAGCGCAGCCTTCTATTGCAATTGATGGGTTCCATTTATCTGATTATTTCTATTTTCTATTTCGTGTGTAAGTCGGGGCTGATATGCATCACTGCGACCTATTAAGATCTATTGTGACCAGCCTCATATGTAGGTTCTATGTAGGCCCTACAGTAGCTCCCTTAACTGGGCACTGACCAAGTGAGATAGGATGTTCCCAGTTCGTATTGTTATTATTTCATCTGGGTCAATCTGTCATCTGGTGTTTCCCCAGGTGTCTGTTTCTTTTGTGAATCAGCGGTTCACAGTAGCACAAGAGGTGTATTGGTGTTTCACGCTCTTGTTCGCAGACTCTGCATGTGTCAGTGTCGTTAAGTTTCATGTTGTAAAGGTGCACTGAGGAAAAATATAGCTAACAAAGCCACAATAAAAACGTTGTCAATATTTTGTTGTATTTGCATCAAAATGCATAGGTAAAGAATATAAATTAATTTATCTATGGCCACAAAGTTTTTATTGTCAAACTTTTATGAATCTGTGGACAATACTTTATTTGTCATTTTATTTAAGTTATAGTATTATTAACACTGTCGCAACTTTACGTTGTCAACGATTTCCATATTTTGTAGATCTATCAAAATTTAAAATTGTTTGATTCACAAAAGAAAATAATAGCAAAGTGCCTTTTGTGCTGAGATACATTTTTAATTATTAACTTTGGCGTATTGACAAAGTAAGTGGCATGAATTGGCGGCGGGGGGAGCTAATGATTTAACGAACTTTGTCAGTTGATCGAAGTTTTATTTTGATTTTGTTTCATTTGCCTGTGATCGTTGAGCGCGTGTGAATATATCATTTCGTTTTAGCGGTTTAAACACCTGACAGGATTACAATAAATTGCTATAATTCCTTTGGTGGACCAAATCAGTATACCGGTACCGGTTACGTGCTACGAATCAAAAATCACATAGGTTTTTAACCACTTTGAGAACTATTTTAATGAGTGACAATTGCGAGATATTCAATATGGACGACGAGGCTCTAAGGGTATTTTTAATAAATGCCGGACTTAGTCATCTGACAAATAAAATGTTGGGTAAGTACCACCCTTGTTATCCTGTTACCCATAAGGTTTGCTTACCTCAGCGGTCCTAACCCTAAATTATTTGCTAAATATGTGCTCTGAGCAAACTTTCCAACCTGAGCAAAGAAACTTACGTTAAAAGGTAGATTTGTAACCTTCTGCAACTACTTTTCAAAATCAGTCAAAATGTATAATCAAGTGCAGGTCTAGTACCTGCACTTGATTGCAACTGCAAATTTAGGGGGTAAATGTAGGGGGGGAACTTAACAATGTTTTTGTTGTTAAATTGACAACAAAAACTTGTACCCGGAACAAAGTTCACATTGTTAATAAAAATTGTATTTGTAACAACGTTTAACATTGCTAATAAATGTTGTTATAATCACAATAAACATCTGACAATAAAAACTTTGTATCTATATCAATTTGCCTTAAACGGTTGTGTGGGGTTAAAGTTTTTTTGATACAATGACAATAATTTTCTCTCAGTGTGTCTATTCAACTTGCAGTGGCCGGTCAAAGCCCTAACCATCACGCTCAAGTTACTCCTGTTAAGCTTTAATAGCTCGTCAGTGCGTTTGCGAGAGTATGGTTCGATTAGTGCTTTTGAGTGTGTCATCCCGGACGTACTGTGCTAGTCTGCTTTCGCCTCGTTAAGAAGGCAAGTTTATAGGTATTGCATGGCCTGGTTCTTTGAGATACCACAGATAGGCTCTGGGCCGAACTGTATTCCTTGAGCCCCAGCCCTGGCTAGTTCATCGGCCTTCTCATTACCGGTTATTCCAGAATGACCTGGCACCCATTTGAGAGTGATCTTGTTCTTTTCTCCCAGATCATTGAGTTTTTTCATACAGTCTTTTATTTATCTGATTAATTCAATTTAGTACATAATTCATTTATTTGTCTATGGGACATTAGGCATGCTGTTACCTATCAGGTCAGCGTAGTTAGGTTTGGTAACATGGTTGAGAAATATCCCAAAATCTCCGCTGCGTTGAGTGGTTTGTATAGTGAATTAAAAATATTGTCATTTCTGAGGTTCCAGGTTCGAGACCCGTTGGGGCAGTGTAAGCGACAAAATGTGACTCAACATCCAGTCAAATTTTAGAGACGAGGTAACATGACTGATCGGGTCGCGAGTTCGATTCCCGCACGGGGCAGATATTGGTACGAACTACAAACAATTGTCCCGGTCTATGTTTGTGACTACACCCATGATACAGGATAAAACTCCTAATGTTGGGCGCCGTTTAAAAACGTTTAAAAAAACAAAATGATTGATTGCATTTTTGAACCGCAGCGTAATAAAAATTCTTAAAATAATCAGAATGATTGTTGGGTAGTTTTTTTTAAAGACCTATGCTGAATCCGCAGATAGCTACTGTAAGTGTGTTTGTGGAAAGACCCCGGCCCCGTTCCAGGGTTGTTAGGGTCGGGTCAAAAAGAGTCGACGTACCCGTCAACACCACCAACTGTGAGCCAATCTCAAGGCAACACTAGTCATTACCGGCAGAGGATACGTAGACCGCGACATGTCCTTAGCGACCCCCCTAACCAACTCACGCAGGAACTTCTAGACCTGCAAGCGGCGGCGTCTGAGCCGTCGCCCCCCCTTGTCAACCCCTAATCGGCAGCCTTCTGCTTAGCCACGCGTAGGTACCCGTCAATACAGGCCGGTCCCACTTTGGAGATTCGTGCCTTCTTCTAGCGCATATGCCCTCACCATGGGGCAGCGCTAACCGTGCCTCTCCTGAGGTGCGGTTCCCTCGTCAATAAAGCCAGTAGGGTCAATAGGACCAAAGGCTAGGCTGAGTTTAGTCGGTAGGTCTGTGTAGTCGAGCCGCCTCGACAGTACGACAGTCCGACATAATCAACGCATCCCTGCTTGCCTGTTGCGTTGGTATCCATGATGGATTCTCAGCCTCCTCTCCTGAGGAAAAAAAAAAAGAGTCGACGTAGGTTGAGCGCGCCATCTAGTGGCTAGAACGCTTAACATCACAGTGAAGTAGGGGTGAGATTCTACCCGGCTCGTGACGGTACCGGGTATATGTTTGGCGGGGTAAATTTGTGGGGTAGCGCCCCCACTAGGATTATTATACTGTGTCATGAGTCACAAACAAAGAATAACACACATACACTCAGATGAGCACAAATTTTTATAGGTCACACAAAACATCTGTTCCGTGCAGACATTGAACCTACCATTGCATAGTAACCGCTGCACCAAACGTGTCCAATCCGCAATATACTGCAATTAAATCCAAAATTAACAAATCTAATAAGATTCTTATGAAAATTGTGTTTTAAATATATGAAACGATTTTGAACCCTTCGATGTGATAGCAGAAAAAGACTCAAATAAGTTTTGATAGATGAGTTGCAACTCGTTAACTGTAACCGTTTAAGTCGTTAAAACTTTTTCAATTACTCAATATTGAGTTTAATTTTCTTTTCTGCAAGATAGAACTTCACAGACACTTCAAATAAATAAAAAATTAAATGGACACAAAGGGCTTTAGAGTTACATCGTAATCGCAATACATTGTGATCGCAAAACAAAACTAGGGAAAAAAGAAAATGACTACACATTATTTCTAAAGAAACGACTCCCCACTCTAGAAATTTTATCCTGCGTCGTGGGTGCAGTCACAAACATACAATCTGACGTGCAAATATACTCGTATGCATACCGGCACAATTTTTTGTAGACATAATAAATATCTGTTCCACGCGGGAATTGAATTTGCGACCCGTTGCGTAAAAGCTGATCACTTGACCGCTGCGCCAAACCATTTTCTTTTTTTTGAGGGGGGGAAATGCGACCTTGTGCACCCTGACACCACGCTGGCAAGACGCGGCCGTGTGTGGGGCTCTCCGGTCAAGAGGACCGGCCTACCCACTAAAACCCCCCCGAGTTCTCTGGGTCCATACGGGGCACATGGCGGGGTGCGCTCTCGCGATTCGACCGCCATCGACCGCTGCGCCAAACCTGGAATTTTGAAAACAATTTGGAAATTGCGAACCGAAAAACAGGCGAGAAATTCTGAAGATCCATTTTTTATTTCATCTTTTGAACATCATAATATAAAACATATGACATAATTTATAATTATTACATGATGAGACAAATTTCAGATCAATGACCTTCAGATATTTATGTTTGGTTCAAAAACAATTATGTAATATTTTATATAATACAAATTATTTAATTATATGTTATAAAAATTAAATTAAAATTTTGTTTATTATTCAAATGCACAAATCACAAACAAAGGGTTATTACAATGTAAATTATTGTAATAACCCTTTGTTCAGTAAAGTAACTCTTTGTCGAAGTGTATTGTAAAAGTTACACATTTGCTTATGAACGAATCTCTAGTTTCTTGAGCTCTGAAAAGGTAAGTTAATTTTTTTTCCTCGACATTGAATGTTGAATTTGAAAATTCGTATTATATTATCCTTGTCATCACAACACATGTACGAATATGACTAGGACTACAGGACTTGGCGATTCAATGAATCGCCAAGTCTTGTAGTCCTTGTTGTAGTTGTAATGAATGAATGAATGAATGAATGAATAGTTGCCAAATATTTTCACTACAGTAAATAACAATGAAACTATAGTTTTCGTAGATATGATGTGAACCTGTTTAATAAACCTGTAAGAGAACTTGAGTTTAACCATCGATAGATATATGTCAATGAGTTTAACCTATTTATCTGAGGCCATTTTGTAATTGACGACATTGAAAAAATTCAAGAAAAGAAAAATAGCCTTTGCTAGTTTTCTTGCTGGTTCTTTCCAGTACAAGGAATCCCGCCGTAGATTTTTTGTGTATTTTAAGTCTACAATAAAGAGATATGTTTGTGATGTTATGCTATGTTATATTATGTTATGTTCCATAACATATTATGGCGTAACTTCTTTGATTTGCAAAAGTGATTGTTAAAATCCTGTTTCAAGAACAAATTTTTGATTTCAATTAATGTGGTTAGGCCTTAGTAAACCACTCTGGCCCAGTGGCTGGCGGATTGGTTGACTATATACAACTTCGAATTTCTTCACGGGTGTTAACAGGTTGCCACACAATATGTCTATTCACCGTAGCAACGTCAGATAAATGTAAATACAAAATTCAAAATACGAAAACTACGCTCGTACGTAGCATCGATCCTGGGTCATCCCCTATTCAACCGATTCGTAGACCAGTGCCAACACCACAGCACCACCGACGCTGAACGAAAATAGTCGTAAATATAAATTACATTTTCATTTATATATTAACCTGCCACTATTTATATATTTATTTTTTTATATAAATCTCTGAGGGATTGTGAGTCATATTTTAACAATTCACACAATATCTTTATAAATATAGCCTATATATTATTCTGATGTATAAACAATATTATTGTAAAGTACCATTAAAATCCATTGAGTAGTTTTTTGTGTATTGTATGTCTACAATAAAGAGATATTTGTGATGTTATGCTATGTTATGTTATGTTATGTTATGTTATGTTATGTTATGTTATGTTATGTTATGTTATGTTATGTTATGCTATGTTATGTTATGTTATGTTATGTTATCGGTGCCGGTCGACCTAGGCGGACATATCTCGATCAAATCGAAGATGTCCTAAAGAAAGGCCGGGTCAAGAGTACTCGCAACCGACGAGCATGCATGAAGACGCTCATGAAAGTGGAGGAAGCAAGAGAAGTGTGCCAGGCGTAGCAAGTGGAGAGAGGTGGTCTCTGCCTACCCCATTGGGAACAAGGCGTGACATATATGTATGTATGTATAAGTAGTTAATTCGTGAAACTTACAAACTATCTCGCTTATATTAGTAGGGATAAACAAACAGACTTTGCACCTGAACGTAATTAGTTACGTCCTATTAAAATTTATGTAAAGGGATACCAAAGTTTGGATAACATGAATTAGGTATTCGATTTTAATAATGTATGTGTATAGTGCATGATTCGATACGTCGAATTGTCGAATTGTCGGGAACCATTCAATTACATCGGACAAGCGACATAACAATTCGGTAATAGATGTTGGATGTGTACCATATAGATTGGTGGGTATGTTAGTGCGCTGCTAAATGCTATATGTTTACACGAAGTATATGTCTGAAGCAGGTTCTGATAAAAACTATGTGGAAATGATAATTTAAGACTCGATTGTAGTGATAACAGCAATTTTAGGAACAAATTCATGATTCCTCTCTAATCAAAGATATATGAAACGCAACTAAAAACTCTTTTATATGATTTAAAAAAAGACATTTCAAAAAAGTTATTTTGACGTGACAACGTCTATTAAATTGGTACGGCGTGGAGTCATTCTCGAAAACACCGTAACGGCCGAATCTGACGCCACACGGAGTCCACGCTTAATTTTATTGTAACTATAAACTTCTGTATGAAGATGAATGAATGTATGTTCATATGTATGTGCAATCATATGCTTATTGTATTTAGTGTGCAAGTGCACATTACTCATAATAATTAATTTATGTATAACTTCAGAAGCAGAAAATTTAAACAAACTATTAAATAAAAATATAAATGTTATACATTACTTTATTTTAAATAATTTCATTGCACCCAGAAAAAATTACCATGTAATAGACGTTGTCACGTTCAAATATTGGCAGTAGACGGAGTTCTACAGACAACCAATTTTTAAATCAAATTAATGTGTACAAAATTTTACGACGACATATATTCAATACGCGTCAAAGTAAACCATTGTAAAAAAGCAACTGTATTTTAAATAACTGTTATTTGGGGCTAAAAGGAGTAGTATCCAGTAGCCGATAAAAAAATTATAAAATAAAAAGAACTGTTATTTCGTTACAAGAACGAAAGATAATTGCTATACTCAGGTTCTTTTATGGAAACAAATGACAGGCAGTTAATTTTTGTTTCTTACAATGCATATTCAAATCCTGTTTAAATGAATGAATGGTAAATTAGGAGTATATTTATTATCAATGGTAAATTACAATAAATATACATCATACCAGTGATTCCCATAGCGGTCTATATCGACCCTTAGGGGTCTATGATAACCTGCACCTGCACCTGCAACCTGCAACCTGCAATCTGTGTCTATGGAATGAAAAAGTAGGACCACAATGATGGTTCTCAAAGTACACTGATAGTACCTATTGACTCACATTACACTATCTTCTAATATACAAACATATACATTATTTACTAGCTTCCCGCATGCGGCTTCGCCCGCGTAGAATTCGGTTATATTCGGTTATTTGAGCACAACTATAAGAAAACTTCTCATTCCCACGGAAAAATCGTCGATAAAACAAATTGTACGTCATCCCTCGGGAATTCCTCATTTTCGGGGATTCATTATCGTATTAGCTTCTAAATTTACATGTTTATATTCGTTTGCAATATTTTACCTTGTTTTAAGCGACACACAGCGCCATCTACATTCCATCCATCAAGCAAACAATATTTTTGTTTTTCCTCGGGAATATCATTTTGTTCTAGGATAAAAAGTACCCTATTACTTAATCCGGACTTTTATCTTTACGTCTGCAAAATTTCAAAGCAATCGGCTCAGTAGTTACGGCATGAAAGCGGAACAAACAAACAAACAAACTCACTTTCCGATAAATAATATTAGTAAGGATAAAAGTACCTATGAAGTAATTATATAGTTTACTAGCGGACCCGACAGACTTCGTCCTGTCAAAAAGATTTGTACAGTGGCAGTTTTTTGTTCCTAATTATTTTATAGATAATGTCGCATAGCCAACCAAATCGCAAAAAAAGTCTAAATGACCTATTACATTTTGTGGCTATTCAATTTTGGAACGTGACATTAAATCCTCCAACGATGTATTCTGTGCTCCAACGCACGCACGCACACTGTTTTGATAGATATGATTGAATTTCAACTATATGTAGCGTTAATAAAGCGCAAATTGACTCTTTGATGTTAGGAACACACCTTCATTGCTTAGACAACAGTGAGTGCTTGCAATATGAACTTTATACAATAACAATAAAGCTCAATTTGACTGTATGTTTTAGTTAGAAAACGTTTGCATGGGAAAATAAAAGGGCTGTTTTTAGGGTATTTCCGATAATTATTCGAATTTTCCTCATTGTAAAAACCCTCCTTGAACTTCAACGAACATTAACAAAAAAGAATTGGTCAAATTGGTCCAGGCGTTGTTGAGTTATGAGCTTACCAACACATTTTGCGATTCATTTTTATATATAAGATAAAATTTTGTAAGTTGTAAAATGTAGGCGTTCAATATCAGGTAAATTAAATCTCCTTTCAGTACTTCCCTGGTATAAGGTTGCATAAATGAGATTGCCAATACGCCTGTTGTACATTTGTTATACTTTTTTGTCTATCTTCTTGTTTCTGGTATACAATAAAGAATTATGTTTGAATGGTAACCTTTGTTGAAAAAAACAATAAACGACGCGGAAATATAAACGTTCTTGAAAGATAAGCCATCTTTACACACAAGAGTTTTATTTGCATAACATTTTATGGGCTGGCATATAAGTGGAATAGAGCCATTAATCTGTATACGTCAGCTAATTATAGGTTCGCTGCGGATTAATTCCGAATATTTTGGTAACAGCCTAGTAATTGCCTTCGTAGATTTCCAGTTAACTGCTTAGGACTAGTTAGTGTTGCTCGTTAATAAGGAGCGTAAGGTGTTATGTAATTCGTTAGATCACATGTTCCAGAATGTTCCATGTTGATATATTCCAATAGAACAGAAAACATTTATTGACCACAAGCACATTTATAAAACAGATACAATAAATTAACAAATGGCCAATTAGCATCTGACCTCAGCATAAGCTGTAACAGACTAATGTGTAGCAGCGCTGGTTTTGTGATCGGGCCTAAATGGGCTGTAATACAAATGACACAATATTAATTGAGTTTCCAACAAATATGATATAGATATTATAATAATAGTAATAATTGATCATATTGACGAATAAGCAGATTAACGATATGAAAACTATCCTAAAACAAACAATTAAAATTAAAAGGAAAGATTAAAAAGAAACCTTATCTTAATAAAACTTAATTATGAATTAAAAATCTGAACCAAATCGCCGTCGATCGGCCACCAGTCCAGAAGCTGGTATCATTACTACGTTGTATGGTAATGCTGATCGGCTGTACCAGATATGCTCCAGCCTTTCGATTACGTGTCGATTCAAGTAGCCTGCGGCTGCATTCTTTAAAGACTGTACTTTCCCCCCAGGGTTCCAGAGTCTCGAGCCAAAATGGCTCACATATGCATCCACTTAAGTTTGCACATTTGCACCAGCCTTAATAGTGGTGCCATGAAGATGCGACTGCGTCAGAGTGTCCGCACACGTCACATCCTATTTTATATAAAAAATAATTATAATAAAAATTGGTTTTTAATATTGGTATTGTATGGGTAAAATCGACAACTTTATGGCTAGGACCATCGGGCCATAGAAGAAGAGGTAGGCCAAACACGCGCAGACAGATGATGTTATAAAAATAGCAGGCACACACTGGATGCGACAAGCTGAAGACAGGGCATAGGCTTTTAATTTTTTATAAGTACTAAGCCTTTTTTCATAATCAACGTAAGTGCAATGGAGAATGCAAAGGCTTGTTCGGATTTCCTCCGCATTATTGAATCGAAACCGTTTATATTCATACAATCATTTTTCTTTTATCTCATAATGGTGGCAAACAGGTCTTTTTTTTTGTTATCGCTGAAGAAAATGTATTTAATTGCATACCCTGCACCCCAGGAAAAGCTCAGAATTATGTGGGGCTGTCCTCCTCAGAAGGGAGTAGGCCTACCCACTAAAAACCTCAGCGATGCTCCTCCACAGACGCCTGCCGCAAGCGCTCGATCGACAGTGCGTCCGACATCGCCGCCAGACGCGCCGAGGAGAACTGTCCGCGGCGTGACAGGAACCCGTAAGGACACTACCACGACCCTATCGGCATTCTCACCAGAGGTGAGCCGCTCACTCGCCTCGCTCGATCCCCCGGGGGATTCGGTGAATCGTCGACTGACAGCGACCGGTGCAATGCAGAGCCGGCCTTCCCGGTAACCGGCCCCGCTGGTCGCCGATGGCAAACATGCCTAGGGCCAGCCTGGTGGTAAGCGATTACTGTAGCCTATGGACACTTGCAATACCTTGGGTGTTGCGCGCATTGCCGACCCTTTAAAAACCTATTTACTCTCCATTTGAAGAACCCTATACTGTAGCCTGCAGCAGCTGTATGCAGCACCCATGTAGCATATATATAACATTGAGTTTAGTCTGCTTCCAATTCTCATTTTGAAATAGTAAGTAGTCATAACGTTATAAAAATAAATCTGATGCAAAATTTGTAACCGCTGGCGCGTAATGCAAAACAACTGTGACCGCAAAATATCTAATAGAATACAGCTACCATTTAATAATTCAGCAGGCGGAAAACCATGAAATTAACTACACCCATTTATTTGAGAGTAATTACGAACTTATAATTGAATAATGTATATGGTATTTATACAGTACCTTTCTCTTCAATCACTCTATTTATTAAAAGAAACCGCATCCAAATCCGTTGCGTTGTTTTAAAGATTTAAGCATACATAGGGATATAGGGACCGAGAAAGCGACTTTGTTTTATATTATGTAGTGATATAAATTTTCATATACGGTTCCACTATCTGGCTAAAGCTCACAGTTTTAATACTCAAACCGCTTATCACATACTCACGGCCTTAGAATTCCACACGGACGTTCATAAATCAAAGTGACGCGAAACCTTTTCAATTAATTCTCGCTTGCGAAGCGAGAAATATTTGCGTCAGAATATGTAATCGTCACAACTGGCCTTTGTTTGGCCCTTCGTAAAAAGGGCTAAGAACGGGCCGGCCCGAGCATTGTACCTCGGTGTTTGTCTTGCGTTCTGTGCTACGTCCATATTTGATTTCGGCTCATTCGGCAGGTTTGCACAGCCAAGTTTGAGGTTGCCAGTCGAAGATTTCCAGCTAATTTTGCGGTGTGCTATGGATTATGTACCGTTTGTGTTTGAACAGTGGCTTGTGTTTGTGGACAGGCTTCTGGTGTAACATAATCAATATATACATAAATAAATATGTATCGGGAATTAACACACATATATTCACGCCCCTTTCCCTCTTTCTCATGACCACATATGGAATACTGTTCCCATCTTTGAGCAGGGGCTCCCCAGTACCAACTTCTCCCTCTGGACCGCATCCAACTGAGAGCGACTCGAATCGTCGACTGTCCGGATATTTCATGTCGGCTAGACTCCTTGGCGCTGCGTAGAGATGTAGCTTCGCTATGTATCCTCTATCGCTTATATTACGCTTATTTTCGCTGAAGCCAGAGTAGATTGCTTTTCCACAACTATGAGGAAGCGAGTGACATCTATGGCGCGCAGGCCGAGACAGCCGAAGCCTGTCAGTCATAGCGGAGAGGATGGACGGCCCGTTCTTGAAACACTGGATGTTCGTTCATGCACCCGTGTCTCGAGAACGAGTACGGCAATATTAATATATTTTTTTTAATGGACATTGTTATAATTATTTGGATTTAATTAATTTTCATTATGTAATTGTATGGATTTATAATCTGAAATAAATGATTTTGATTTGATTTGATTTGGTTACGGAGAGTGCTCCGAGGAATTGTTCGGATTAATTCCTGCTGCTAGTTTCCTTCGCTATTCTACGACACAACATTCATCTTCATCATCTAGACTGCCAAAGTCCATCACAGTGCGTTTTTCTATGAATTTTCTGCCACGCATTACTAAACTGTGGAATGAATTGCCTGCAGTATTTCCGAACCGTTGTGATATCGAAACCTTCAAAAAAAGAGCATATTCCCATTTAAAAGGCCGGCAACGTATCTGTGACTCCTCTGGTATTGCGGGTGTCTATTGGCAGCGGTTATCGCTTACCATCAGGTGATCCGTTTGCTCGTTTGCTGCCCAATCCTATACAAAAAAAATGGGGGTAGGCCACAATTTTCCACTGGCTACAATCTAAATATACCTAGCTTCCTTGACTTTCAATAATACTTTCATGCACGCTCTTCCTTTACTGGTACTCTTAACCAGACTTTTTCCAGGATATCTCATATCTGGTCTCCTACAAACGGAAATACTTCAACTAGGTCGTTCCTTATCAAGTTGTCCTAACGTATTTACCTCATAAATTTCATTCATTATTTTTCTTTATATATTCTATCGTCCAGCCTTTCTAGGTGTCCAAACTATCTGTCGCCTCCTTTTGCGAGAACGTCATCTCGCAGAAGGAGGTAGCGGAGAGGGAGCGGGAGGAGGATGTCGAGGCCGCTCCTCTCCGCCGCAGACGGATAGGTAGGAGAAGGCGAGCACACGCAATGACCCTACCGGCGTGCGCGTCTGGCTACCGCGCACGCCGTGGTGATGTCTCTCCGTCTGGGGGATTGTCCAGGGGTTCTCGGACAGTCCCTCCCTTGGCGTTGGCTCGACCAGACCTAGGTCGAGCCGGCCCCGGAGCTCATGGCGGTAGAATCGCGAAAGCGCACCCCGCCATGTGCCCTGTATGGGCCTAGAGAACTCAGGGGGGTTTTAGTGGTTAGGCCGGTCCTATCAGACCGGAGAGCCCCACACACGGCCGCGCCTAGCCAGCGCGGTGTCTAAAAAGAAAAGGTGTCCAAATTATCTAAGTATTCCCCACTTGATTTTTAATATTAAGTCTTCATTCACAACCCTCATGTCTTTTATCACACTAGTTAAAAATATATCCTTCTTTTTAAAAAATTAAAACGTCGCCCTTCGCTAGGATTTTTATCCTGTAT
This sequence comes from Scirpophaga incertulas, assembly GCA_036419045.1. Taxonomy (NCBI): domain Eukaryota; kingdom Metazoa; phylum Arthropoda; class Insecta; order Lepidoptera; family Crambidae; genus Scirpophaga; species Scirpophaga incertulas. Next base: position 655,943 of record CM071637.1, read on the forward strand.
CGTGGGTGCAGTAACAGTGACATAATTTTTTGAAACTAACATAATTTAATTAATGTGTCACAATATTCTTATAAATATAATTGTATTAATGACATGTTTCGCCACTGACATTTAATTTTAATTCCATATTTGATTCTCTTTTGTTGTTTAGATCTGATAATTTGACAACTATTTTTAGTTTTTGCATGGCATGTATTGGTAAATATGTTGATCACATTTTTTAACAACTGTCTGTATCATATTTATGCAAATAAAAATGATAAATTTTACATTAAGTAAAAGACTTTAAATGAAATAGCAGAAACATTATAAGACCATTACTAATAATATAAGACTGAAAGAAACTTTGTTACGTTTTCACGCCAAAATGGCAGTATTGATAACATTTGTTAAAAGTAGTGCGAGTCCCAGGAAAATACTTAGAATAACGTTTACCAAGGAAAAATATATCATTCCTACAGGAAAATTCAGAAATTTAAGTTCAGTTAAAGACAACTAAATCGATTCTGGTGTAATTTAGTATAGGGACAGTTTGAGACCCGGGAAAGGAAAGCGAATTTTAATGCGGAATGCCAGCCTTTAATCTGCTGTGGGACCCCACATCGCAAAGTAGAGTCCGCAACAGGTCAAACTAAACAGTTACACTACAAAAATCGCCTCTATCACGAACGAAATAAGAGTCTTAAAGTCAGCATGTAAAGTCTGAAACGTTGCTGTTTACCTGAAAACCATGACATATTACATTGACTCTTATTATTATTTTTTTATTAGGCGAAGGATAGGTACAGAAATACATAAATCAGATAAAAACAAATTATCATTGTTTGTTGTTAAATCAAAAAATATAGGTCTAGTAATAACTTTGGCAACATTTAATTCCGCCGGGACTCAAATCGGGACCTCAGATATGACGAGACCTTGAAACCGGTGTAGTAACCACTCTCTCTCTCTCTCTCTCTCTCTCTCTCAACAATCTACGAAAGTCGTCAAGCAGTCGTCGTCAGTGTAACATTCCAGTTAACTGTCGGGTTCTTAAAATAGATTAATGTAACTTAAAATTAATTAACACAAACTAATTACAAATTATCTATGCTAGAAAGTAATCGTGAATCACCATAGCTCAAGTTTTAGCGAATAAAAACAAACAAATAAGAGAAAACAATTGTTACAATATATAATGTTTTCTTAACTACAAATGGTACCAACATAACCAATTCATGTATTAATTACCAACACAACGGCATAAACACAGCGGGAAACTATTTAAGCGACATTCGAAATACTTCGCCATGTCCGAGTGAAATTAACCAACTAAGTGTCCAACATTAGGAACCAAAATTTTCTTTGGACCAACCATTACTAACAAGAACGGTTGGCGAAGCGCTTAATATCTTGAATTCCTCTCGATCACATCCAACGTACCTTGACCCTGGAGCACTCGACGTTGTCGAGCCAATCGCCCAATTCGCATGCAACGGGCGAGGAGTGGGGGGGTCTAACAAGGCTGGTGGTGCCACACAGGGGGTCCTAGTTACGAGAGACGATAAACTTTGCGTCTCGCGAAGAGTGAGAGCTTTTAAATTGTCGACGCTCGGCGTTAGTAAGCGTACATTCCTCTGACGTTTAGTACCGTCGGAAAAAGCTCTCATAACCAACAAGCCTCAACTAAGTGTTTATTATTTCAGCGCACTCTAACCATTAAACATTTCCGGGAAGAATTTGTGAAAATCACTTTTTTCTTTCAGTAGTGTCGTGAAACTATTTTACCCAAAATCTTGGTTTGCGTCGATAGCAGAAACTTAGTATGTGAACTTTAATATTTACAAGTACTTCATAAAAATATATATTAAATTAGCTTTCCGCCTGCAGTTTCGCCAGCATTATAACAGATTTTATAATAGGAAAGACATTTTCTTATGGAAAATTCATATATCTGATTCTATCTTATGTTCCTCCACGGATGTTCAAAACTACCCCCATATCAAATTTCACTAAAATACATTTAGTAGTTTTATTTCATTGTTTACTAGCTGTTGCCCGTGACTCCGTCTGCGGAGGATTAGTATGTCGAGTAGCTTATAATTATAAGATAAACATTTTAATTATATATTTCATATATTTTTTGACGACCTCTATAGTCGAGTGGATACACCGGTTTCAAGGCGCGCCATCTCTGAAGTCCCGGGTTCGAATCCCGGTGGTGGCAGATGTTTGTGTGATGAATGCGAGCATTTGTACCTTAGTCATGGTTGTTGATATATATTTCAATAAAAATTATTTATATATGTATAATATATGTATGTCTATCCGTTACCCTAGATCCCATAACACAAGCCTTACAGAGCTTACCTTGGGCTAGGCTAATTGGTGTAAGTGTAAGGAATATTTATTATTTTACTAGCGGACCCGACAGACTTCGTCCTGTCAAAAAGACTTGTACAGTGGCAGTTTTTTGTTCCTAATTATTTTATAGATAATGTCGCATAGCCAACCAAATCGCAAAAAAAGTCTAAATGACCTATAACATTTTGTGGCTATTCAATTTGGAACGTGACATTAAATCCTCCAACGATGTATTCTGTGCTCTAACGCACGCACGCACACTGTTTTGATAGATATGATTGAATTTCAACTATATGTAGCGTTAATAAAGCGCAAATTGACTCTTTGATGTTAGGAACACACCTTCATTGCTTAGACAACAGTGAGTGCTTGCAATATGAACAATAACAATAAAGCTCAATTCGACTGTACGTTTTAGTTAGAAAACGTTTGCATGGGAAAATAAAAGGGCTGTTTTTAGGGTATTTCCGATAATTATTCGAATTTTCCTCATTGTAAAAACCCTCCTTGAACTTCAACGAACATTAACAAAAAAGAATTGGCCAAATTGGTCCAGGCGTTGTTGAGTTATGAGCTTACCAACACATTTTGCGATTCATTTTTATATATAAGATTATTATTTATTATATATGTAACTCTAGCGGTTTTGGCAGCGCGCGCCAGAATACTCGTATCTCGCAGATGGTTGTTTTCCTTCACTTACTAAATACTAATAATATTATAAACATATTTTAAACAATTTATATAATATCTTTATAAATTGTAGCCTATCTGTTATTCTGATATATAAGCTATACTATTGTAAAGTTTTATTAAAATCCATTTAGTAGTTTTTACGTTAAACAAAAACAATCATACTGACATACATTCATCCATTTGTATTTATAATATTTATTTAGTATTATAGTATTATAATTCGTATTTAGTAGCATATATTAAACTTTTTGGTGTGTACATATGAAACGAATTAATTGACAGTCTTTTGATAATCAAACTTTTTTTCTTTACATTTGTGAATTTTAATAAAGTGGTCACTCATTATTTTTTTTATTATGGGCTAAATACGTACAGGTAGACTTTAATATTTTAGCATCTCTATTTTGCAGACGCAATGAGCAGAATCAAATAGTTGTAATTTGTTTTCGATCACGTTCTTTCTCTCGATTAAGAGAATATTTGAAACATAGTTTCAAAATACGAAATGTAAGTTGCTGTAACAAATTTTATTGTCCCCTCAATGAAACATATTTTAAGCTTAACGAGAAGTTGGTTTAATATCTACTTATTGTATGAGCAACGAATAATTAACGATAATGTAATTAACAAAATCAGAGTGCATCACACTCGTCATGTGTTACATCACAAGTGGTAGATGTCACCGGGGGGTGGTGATCTTGCACCCTTAATTTGGGAGCGTTCGCCATGAGTGGAGGTGAAATTAAACATTTTGGGACTAACGGGTTACGGGAACGACGTTCTTAACACCAATGTGTGTTGCATAGAGTTTATCTAGATGCGGCAAGTGTCGAATGTCAATTGATATGTGAACGTGAAATGCTTTTAGAAGAATACTTTGATATGTCAAATAATTTCTATACTTCGTATGTCAGTGAAATATTTAGCAACTAGCTAGTGCCTGCGAATTCGTCTGCGCAGGATTAGTATTTAAAGTAACTGACAATAGCGTCGATTATATCTTTATGAATTGAAGCCTGTGTTATTTGTACCTACGTTTTACCATTCAGTAGTTCTTACGCGAAAGAGTAACAAAACATCCATCAATACAAACTTTTGCGTTTATAATATTCGTAGGAATTAAAGTAAAGTAAATACACTTGTATTAGTTAGAAAAATAGCGAATAATTTTATAATATTTGCTAGAGATAGAAAGGAGCGATGATTTATTTACATTAAGACAAAGTCCACAAGAACGTTCATTCGATTTATTATAATAGGGTACTTCCCTCTATATTAGAAAAGATCTAAAAGCATATAACTATGATAGCTTATGAATTAAATAGTCGGAACCATCATGTTTAAATACCTAAAATCACAAAAATAATATGAAAATTAGTTTCAAAGTATTCACTTTTTTAATCTATACGTAAAACAAGAGCGAAACATAGGCCGCCATGTCGTGACGTCATAAGGTACTGTAAACTTATGCGTGTCAATGTCATTATTAATCATAGTACGTATAAAGCCGCAAAACAATAAAAAAAGAAGTTTGTAGGTTGCTTTTTTAATGTAAGAGAACGTTATAAATACGTAAGTTAAATTGAAATCGCACGTGAATCACACTATGGAAAGCAGTTTTGTAAAAGGAGATAGTACGAATTTACCTAAAATAAATGCATTAATGTTCGGAAAATTCTTTGCTGCAAATCCCAACTTTTGTTCTGCCGAGTTACGGAGTATTAAAACATCAAAGTCAGTATTCCTCTTTTATTATCACTCCTTTATTAGTTGTTTATATATAAAAGATAATAACTCATTTTTAAATTATGAATATAATAATGCATAGCATCAAACATAGAGCTTTGTTTATTATTTACATGCCGTATTGACGTCATCGCTACAGAGTAACAACTCGTGCGGCGCCTTCGTCTAATTACGCGCGAAATTTGAAAATATTAAATTTTAATGCAATTTTTATAGTACTTAACGAGTGTGTAAATTTTTTATATTATGGTTTACTGACACGCAAGGATCAAATTAAGATTCTTTTCAAAAAAGAGATTAATTCCCTATTGTTATAGCCAAATAAATAAATACAAATGCCGAGTTCTGATGCTTTTACACGAAAATCAAAAATATTCATTCAAATTAAAAACTTGAAATGCCAAAGCTAAATCTGCAATTGTTATTTGTGTCACATCCAGCTTTTAGATATCTGCAAAAAATAATGTGAACGCTATATTTGCATGTTCATTCTACTCGGGGGATGTTATTAGAAATTCAGATTTCAGTGTGTATATGTACTTACATAGGTATGTATGAGAAGCTTAGTTTTTATGGTTGCTACTACCGTCAAAGCTGGGATTAGCGGGGCGGTGTACGGTGGCTTAATTAAACATCGTCTTTTAACTTGGAAAAGTTGCATTTTACTACAACTTATAGATGGGAAGTAAATGCTTTCTTGTGTATGGTCCTTGTTTGCAAAAATGCAATCAGTAATTTTTTTTTGTCTGTCTGTAGAACCGTTATAGAAACAAAAACAACTCGATGAATTTAAACGAAACTTGGTACAATTATTTTTTATACTCCTGAGCTGGTGATTAAAATTTAAACTTTAAAATTTACTTTGAAGTAATATAATAGTTTGTGTGCGTGTGTGTGTGTTGTATTTAGAAATCATTATCAAGACAATGATGTTAGAGGAAATTCCATCTTACTAAAAATAATAAATAGTTCTTACAATTACACCGATTAGTCTAGCCCAAAGTAAGCTCTGTAAGGCTTGTGTTATGGGATCTAGGGTAATACATAAACATACATATAATTTACATATATAAATATTTAAAAAAAAATTGGTTGTCTGTAGAACTCCGTCTACTGCCGATATTTGAACGTGACAACGTCTATTACATGGTAATTTTTCCGGGTGCAATGAAATTATTTAAAATAAAGTAATGTATAACATTTATATTTTTATTTAATAGTTTGTTTAAATTTTCTGCTTCTGAAGTTATACATAAATAATTATTATGAGTAATGTGCACTTGCACACTAAATACAATAAGCATATGATTGCACATACATATGAACATACATTCATTCATCTTCATACAGAAGTTTATAGTTACAATAAAATTAAGCGTGGACTCCGTGTGGCGTCAGATTCGGCCGTTACGGTGTTTTCGAGAATGACTCCACGCCGTACCAATTTAATAGACGTTGTCACGTCAAAAATAATATCAAATAAACAAAAATAATTTGAATAATCCAAATGTTAATTCAAAATCTTAAGGACAAAATGAATTAATAATTAATAGCAATATGTCAAATGACTTATTTAACAATTTTATCTATGAACACTAACAATATTTAATACACAAAATTAATTCGAATATTCCGAATATTAATCAAAATGTTAACTTACAGGAAAAATATTTAAAATAAAGTAATGTATAACATTTATATTTTTATTACGTTGCCGTGTGGCGTCAGATCGGCCGTTACGCCGTTCGTGGACTCCGTGTGGCGTCAGATTCGGCTGTTACGGTGTTTTCGAGAATGACTCCACGCCGTACCAATTTAATAGACGTTGTCACGTCAAAATATATAATAACAACCACGACTAAGCTACAAATGCTCGCATTCATCTCGCAAACATCTGCCCCCAGCGGGATCCGAACCCGGGACCTCAGAGATGGTGATACCTTGAAACCGGCTTACTAAACTACTACAGAGGTCGTTAAATAAAAAATGACTTTACAATTTTTATTACAAAAATAATTACTGTATTTTTCTTTTAGTCTTCTGAGATTTTACAGCCATTGTTTATTTATTTAAAAATCTTCTTAAACAGTCATGGCTCATGCCATTTACATTTAAACCAACCTATATATCTCTACTATAACATTAATCTAAGGAGGGCAGGCAGCGGCATAGTAGCCGACATAATTATTCAATTCCATGTAACACGTGAACTAGTTATTCTTAATTAGTATCAGTGCTATACTTCGGCTGGCCAATGTCAGGGGCGCAAAATTGGAGCCCTCCGTCCCAACCCTATCTGTCCACAAGACCGGACAAAGCCGACTTTAGCCCTTGCAAAACTACCAAATTTGGGACGACACACATCCCTACCTCGCCTGCCCGCTGAGCCACCTATTTCACCCGCCCGCTTATAGTCGGGTCCTTCCCAATTTTCCGCTCGAATGCATTTTGAATTTATAACTAGCAAATTGTAAGGTTCAATTTGTATGTTGAATATCTTAGGATTAATTGGTCAGTGACCGTAACGATTCGGCTAACGATGTATTAAAGTGTTTGATGGTTGATATTGTATCATTGGACCCTTTCTTGTACAATAGTCGATAGTTTGATTGCTCGTAAAGATAAATTGCTTTAGTCACAGCCTGTTAATCTGTACTTAATGTTATTCTAAGCACACAATTTGCGGGTTCGGTTAACAAGATGCGAACCTGTCTAATAGGAGCTAGTCACTTTGATGTTTCTAATTTCTCTATTATTTTGTTTATGGTTATAGTTGCAATAACATTGACGTAACGTATTTTTAAAGCTGTCATCTTGTCGTCATTAAGTATCACATTGAATTATCTAATCAGGAGACGCATTTTTGAATCATTAGACGTGAATTTGGAATTCGAATACGAATACAAATCGTGCGCGAAATTATTTTCTTCTGCTTACAATTTTATAGATTTTTGAATCACTCGCATTCAGTGTTGTCATCAAAAACAAATTCGTATTTAGATTTCGTTTCACGCAGAAAAATTAAAAATCACAGCAACAAAGATTATTATTATTATTCATATATTTAATTAATAATCTTAAATTTAAGTTTTTTACAATATAGATATATAAAATAAATATAAATACTATAAAAAACTTAAACCTAGTATGCCGCCGGTAGCGAGGCAAGGCCCAAACAAACCGGTGGTTAGGGCTGCAGAGCAGAGAAATCTCCGGACAATACGTGCCGTGTCGAGAATCACTGCTTTTTGTATCCGACCTTGATCCATCCGTCAAGCGAGAGCCTCTTAAGATGTTGATCGAGACTCTTTGCTATCAAGCCATTCGCAGACACAACTATCGGAACAATGATTGTCGAATCAACATCCCACATGGCGGTTACCTCGTATGCCAAGTCAAGGTACTTACTGGCTTTGTCTTCTCGGCTTTTACGAGGTTCTCGTCATGAGGGATGGTAATATCGACGAGCATTGCACGGCGTTGGGAGCGGCGACCACCACGATATCAGGTTTATTGCACGCAATAGTCCTATCCGTGATGATAGAGCGATCCCAACTCGTGCGGTTGGTCCCCCGAGCCAAAAGGTGGCGGGCGCATTGCATCGCCTGCTGCCCAATCTCGGGGGACCGAGGGATGGAGTCCGCCGCCTGTACGAGGGCGTCGTGCGATCCGTGGCCATGTATGGGGCTCCCGTGTGGTCGCAAGACTGCGCGAGGTCCCCCCGCTGCAGAGCTCTGCTACGGAGCCTGCAGCGGATAATGGCCATACGGATCGTACGAGGCTACCGTACAATCTCGTACGAGGCGGCGACGGTTCTGGGACGCTCCCCCCCATTCGACATCCTGGCCGACATGTACGCGGCGACGTATGCGTCGCGGCGTGTCGGCCGGGGGGGCGATGGGGGGAGCGCCCTGGAACCCGCGCACGAAGTGCCTAAGCGGGAGTGGCACCGACGGATTGTGGCGGCCTGGCGTGCGCAGCTCGAATTACGGATCTGCGCGCGCCAGCGGCCGTCGGTGCCGTACTCCCGCACCTCGAAGCTTGGCTCAACGGGAAGGAGGAGGTCACCTACCGATTGACTCAGATACTCACCGGGCACGGCTGCTTCGGTGAGTATCTGTGTCGAATAGGACGGGAGGGATCGACACATTGTCACCACTGCGCATCCGACCTCGACTCGGCCCAGCACACGCTGGCGGAGTGCCCCGCGTGGGCCTCCGAGCGCCGAGTCTTGGTCGCAGAGATCGGGCGAGATCTGTCTCCGCCGGCATTGATTGCGGCAATGCTGGCGGACGAGGGAGGTTGGAGGGCTGTGGCCTCCTTCTGTGAAGCAGTAATGCTTCAGAAGGAGGCCGCCGAGCGGGGTCGGGAGATGGCCGATCCCGCTCGAAGGAGGCGGCGCCGGGCTCGGTAGCACAGCTGCGGCGCCGCCGCGGGTCGCCGGCGGGCACGAGGAAGTCGCGACCGCTACGGCGACCCGGGATGGACCACGCCCCTTCCATGGCCGGGGGGCGTCGTCGGTGGAGGGGACCGGGGGAGGTGGTAGCTTCCCCCGAGGAGGGCTCCCTCCCTCTAGAGAGGGGAGCGGAGGCTGGGGGTTCCCGGAGTGGCCTTTGTGTTCCCAGGGGCTCCCTACATGCCTGAGGAAGGCCATCCCTGAGGTTTTTAGTGGGTAGGCCTCCCCCTTCTGGGGAGGAGAGCCCCACATAACCCCGGCTCGCCACAGCCGGGGTATGCAATTTAATGCATTTTCCTCAGGGGAACAAAAAAAAAAAAAAAAAAGAGCGATCCAATAGAGCAACACACGGCCATTTTCAAGAACTGGCGCTGGTGCGTACTTATAGTACGGTGTCTCGTGCTCAACAAGGCCGTATTGAAGGGCAAGTTGTTGATGGATGATCCTGGCTACTAGGTTGTGTCTATGCAAATACTCACCGTTTGCAAGATGAGAACAACCAGAGATAATATGCCTAAGTGACTCTCCGGGACGGCGCATGCTCGACATATGTCGACGGTACCGTCCTTTAGGATATATTTTCTGTAGTTGTTCGTCATCATTACTTCGTCCGCAATTGCACAGACAAAACCTCAGTTTCCCCAAAGAGGTCACCGAAGCGCAGCCAGTTCACCGACGCGGGAAGATCTACATCAGGGCCCATTAAGGCCCGATAAAACCTTCCGTGCAACTCTTTGTCCCCCCATACTTCCCTGCGATTTTCGACGCTAAGCACCGATGGTTTACGCCAGTTCTCAACTGCCATAGAGAGAGGGGTAAATCCCTTGTCAACTGCCACAACGTCACAATGCATCCCACATTCGTTGTTTAGGAAATAGTTCCTGAGGCTGCACACTTCACGGTTATGGAGGTTTTTGGCATTTAGAAAGCCTCTACCACCACACTTCCGTGGAATGTACAGTCTCATAACAGACGAACGTGGGTGTAACATGCGATTTTTTGTGAGTAGTTGACGGACTCTCCTATCCAAGGTGTCCAGCTCAGTCTGAGTCCATCTCAGTATGCCAAAGGAGTATATCAATAAAGGCATCACCCAACCATTGAAGGCACGCACCTTATTGCCACCAGACAAAAGACTATGAAGTACCTTTGTTAAGCGGCAAAATAAACGTGTCTTCACCGATTCCTTGACATCCTTCACTGATATACCCTTATTATTATTATTATTATGTATCTATTTACAAGCTTTACATTAACCAGAGTAAATTTATCACTGTCAACGTCACTTCAGCGTTGGATATTCTACTAGCAGAAATAAAAAACGAGTGGGTTGAACCACTCGTTGCACAACGCACGAAATGAAAGTTCAGAAATAGTGAATTCGGTAATTCGTATACGAATCTCACGATTTCGAATGCGAATTTTTGAAACAATAGAGAACCCTATTTTTTTTTATTTTGAAATAACAAACAGTTATACAATGTACTTATATAAAAAATGTAAACATTACAACAGGTTCTTATTGTATAACCAGCTCCGTTATCCACAGATAGATTACAAAAGACTGATACAGATCATAGTTCTAGCAATGATTACAATACACTCCAAGCATACAACCAGTAGATGTACAGGTGTAATAATGAACAAGTTTTTAGTGTAGGTATTTAAAAAGTACATACAAGCAATACATGAAAAATATTACAAAAGTTAATTTTATTTTGCTTTGTTTTCATTTACATCACACAATATTGTGGACGCATCTGATCTAAATTTATTTCTAGTCAGTATAAAAAAGTCTAGATCATATAGACAATCATTATAGAATTTCATCAATCTATAGATAGGGGCACGTTCACCAGCATTCGATCTTACGAAATCAAGGGAAAATAATTTATGGGATAATTATTACGGATACGAAGGGAACTGCTGGGATTTTTGTACCTATATACTGTGTTAGAGTATTACAATCAAATTTATTACTGAGAACATCATATAAAAAAGTTACATCGAATATTTGTCTGCGCTTGGTAAGTGTGGAACAATTAAACTTACTCAGAAGAAACTCATAAGATCTCCGAGAATGATATATTTTGAAGTTAAGATACCGAAGGAATTTGCGCTGTACACTTTCAATTTGGTGATTATATTTATTGTAAAAAGCGTTCCATATAACAGATGCATACTCCAGCTGACTATTGTTTCAAAAATTCGTCTCCTCGTCGCCATAAATCTAGTAAAAAAAAACATGGTTGGAATGGAGAGCAGCTTATTAAAACAAACGTCAACCATCACTTATTCAAACTCCTTAAATGGCCATCTCAGTTTACAACGCAAAAAACTAATGCCCCGAGCAAAACATGGACGAGACTGAAAAAGCCCCCAACGTCAGAGATAAGGAAAAAACTGTCCACAAACATAGTTTTTGTGAAAAACTTTTGCGTTGATGCATCACATTCTTGTTCACCAAACTCTTATACGATAGTTCTTCACTAAATAATTTCACTTTCTTTTTTTATTTGTTGATCATAGATACAAATAGAGCTTTGGTTAGACACAGATTTTGTAAATAAAAAGAAATTAAAGTTTTTCATTGATGTTTGTTGCTCTTTCACGTAATAACTCCTGAATGAATTTTTATGAAACTTTACAATAATATAGCTTATATATCAGAATAACACATAAGCTACAAATTATAAAGATATACGCCACGCCAATAGAAGTTACTCGAAATATTAATCCTGCGCAGACGAAGTCGCGGGCACCAATTATTCAAAGGTATGTCCGTATTCTGTACCATATTCCTTTGAATTAGGTATCTTAAAAAGTAAATTAATGAAAAAAAATGTTGATATACTGGATTACAAATAAAAGTTTGCTCCTAAGATATTTATATCAAAATTGTGTAAATTTGTCACGAAACAATGTTTTGTTATTCGTAAATAACGTGATGAAGCACATGTTTTATTCATAGTGCAACATCATTTTAATGCGCAACGTAATAAAGCATAATAATTCTTTTATTAAATATTAAAACTGTATTTACGTGGCACGGCATAAACAAGAGCAGTAATGTGTATGAATGTGAACAGAAATCAATAAAAGAAGACCGAAGAAGTGATAGATGGAATAAGATGGATAGATTAGGTTACTAAAATGATAGGAGGAGATAGGAAATGAATGAAAGACAAAAAAAAAATCTATGAAAAAGTATGGTGCATAATGGCTGACACTGTAATTATTGTATAATATATGGGATTTTATAAATTGTTGATAAGCTATGATAATGTTGTGAAATGTATTGTAAGATGGCCATAAAAGCGCCATCTATTGAATACTCGTTGATCTGTCTGTTAGAAAATTATTCATTGCAGCAAATATACACTTAGAAAATGAATATTTGAAACGGTTTATATTTCGTACGTGTTTTGATAAACCACCACTAATCTTTTAAGGGCGAAACGGTCCTTTTCTAGACGTATAGTCGTATTTGTTTTATGTTATCTTCTTTGAGGATTACGCGGAGTCTTTTCTTGTGGAAATTAGACAATTTATCTCTTAAGGGTTTAGGGTGGAACGTAGAAAAATCAGGCGCTATTGGGATTCATTGTGCAATGATCGTGTATTGAGTCTTAAGAATATCACAACTTTGATAACTATGATCTCAGATTATATACGTCTTATTTTGAAACTACCCTAATAGATGTGGGTCCACTAAGCTAGCTTAATAAGGAATGGAGAAAACGACTTCTTGTTCAAGTTTGTGTTTCTTTGCAGCCTTATACCGTGAGCCTTGTTATGGAATTCCATGAATAAATGTCATCACATGACTATTCCTAGCCCATTGATTAGAATTCCAGTTCCAAGAATATAACACCACGGACGTTTTAATGTTACTTTATATTTCGGTCATAAAAATAAGTATTCACATTTTCAAATACTTTATTATTTGCTGAAAAATATTTTCACAGTAAAAATAGCAGCAAGTAACGACGTAGCCTTTAAGTTGCCATATATATTTAAGCATAAACACGCCTACAATTTCCATATGCAAAAGTTGCATAATGGAAAATGTTTCGTTGTCACTCTATTATAAGGTTGAAAATAGAATCAAACCACAAGCATTGTAGTCCATAGAAAATTTAGCACGATTAAAAGGCGGAAAGTGACCTTTTCTAATCCGGAAGGGTTGAAATGCAATAAACTGCCGTCTATATCGAGGGTCCGTCTGTCTGTCTGTAAATTTTTAGCACCAAAGTTTTTATAGTCCGAGCTGGGATATTGTTTGTTTTGATCATTATCTTTCTGAAGTACGCTATTATCTTGTATTAGCCAATTTGAGCCGTTGCATTGAGGCGTTAAAAAATACTTCGCAAGCAGGTTTTGTTTAGATGTAGGTTTACCAAATTATTTGGTATTCTCTGCACTTCGATTATGTGAATTTGTATTGGATACACATTATTTCATTTGATTCATTTATTGACATTGTTACCAGAAAGTTACATTTGGTGAGTCTCATTTTATATAAAAATACATATGAGACAACTTTCCATTACTAAGCAACTATAGTCTAGCAAAATGTTGAAAGTACTATTATATAGTTTTTACAAACAAATAAATATATATTTTTTAAAATATAAGTAGTCTAAAACTAATCTCAATTTTATGCCATATATACAATAAGAAAACTAAATATTCTAAATAGTTCTTTCTCTTAATTGAATTATAATATTGAGATGATAAGACCACTCAATTTTTCTTTTAAATTCTCGACTAGTCTATGTTTTTGTCAAAAATTCATTAATATTATATAATGGATTTGTTTATATGTATATTAAACCTTGAAAGCTAGATGGACTGACAAACAGAGCTACTTTCGTATTTATAATATTGGTAACGATATAATATTGAACGTGTGTTTTAGGGTATCGCAAACCCCCTTTCACGTGCTTAGGACACCAAATGAATTTAACTTAGTTGCAATAATCTTTTTATCTTATTGCTAGTCAAATCGGAAGCTACTTTTTTCTCTATTTGTCATCGCTGGCACGTTTTCCTTATTTCCATCCGTATCTACAATCGTGACATGGAAAACTTTTTTCTTCACTTACACTTTACCTACTTCGCCCTTGTCATTGTACTTTGACCCGATGGGATCTTTTGTGTGGCCCTGCTTTTTTGCTCCTTCTATTCCATGCATTTGTGGATGTCATTACTCACGGCGTCTATGTGTACAACAAACACTTTGTATAGTCAGCAAATCAGGTTACTTGAACTGATAACTTTTCTTTGCGTCTTTATGCGCTTGAGTTACGGATCATTTTAACACGCACTTTTATACATACCTCTTACAGCAGCTTTGGTAGTGTTTCGTTTCCCATTTTCAGTTTGATTTAATTTGTGTGTTATACTTAGAAGTTATATTGGATTAATATGTAAATATTATTATACTAATTGGTGGCAGCGACTTCGTCTGCGCTAGATCAGTATTTCGAGTAGCTTATATAAGCGTGGCGTATATTTATTTGTTTTTTAGTTTTGGACTCAAACAATTGAAAGAGAGAAAGAAAGAAAAACTGTTTATTCTAGTAACACATAAAATACATACTTACTCTACTTAATAACAAAAAATAAATAAATAAAATATGTGTCACCATATTGCCGAGAGGTCACAGACCTCCCAACGCTGGTCTTCCGTAGGTATCCCTCAAGAGCGACTGCTATAGCACAGCAATAAAACATTTAAACAACAATTAAACATTAGTAACTATAAAATAAACAAAATAATAATAATAAAATCAGATAAACAATTCGAAGAGATTACATATTCATTACATTGGTACATTACCTACATTTAATTACAAATTACACACAAAAAAAAAACAATAACATAGTAATAATTATAAACAATTGACTACGTAACAGAAAACATACATACATACACACACACACACACACACATCCGCACACAAATATGCATACATTCACAATTCACAATCCATACACAGTCTACTTCACACTAATTAAGAAACAAAATGCTATGCCTTAATGTGGACTTAATGGGAGATAATATAGGTAAAACACTATACTAAGCTTGTCGCGCATACGGCGACAGACCCAGGCACTATTTACAAAAATTACTACCTTGTTTTTGTTGATCCATTAGGTACTTTTTATAATTATTACGAAAAGCTCCCAAACTTACACAACTTCTTATTGGTGGGGGTATATTTACACTATATAATTGCAATAAAACACAAAAACTAAACAAACTTAACAAAACATAAATTAACAAAGCAGAGAAGGAAGAGAAAAAGCAGGCGGTAGCACAGCTATCAATATAACAACCTACAAAAGATACATAACCTTATAATACAAAAAAAAATATTAATAGAACTTTTTAATCCAAAAAATATTACTTGTATATATAGCAGACCGTAACATAAGCTATAGTTGTTGTAACTACATAAGACGAAGAATTTATTAATTCAAATACTTTTAGCCTAACATATACTCCTCTGTCTGAAACTTGTATATAACAGACCGTACCTATTAATACAACTTTATAAGACCACGAATTTACTAAGCCTAAAAATCCTCTGCACGTTCAAGCTGAGAAACTTGTGCATTGACGAAACAAAAATTAATTCTGCTGCTTATTTTTTTAATAATGTTCAAATTCGTAGGCATCGTGCATTCACTTGGCGTTGTCTGTCACACGTGTGGCTCATCAGACCACCCGCGTGCACTCAAAATGTCATTTTTTATAGTTTTTCAACCAAATTCTACTAACATGTGTTCGCAGATAAGAAATTTGCTCGGATGCTTTACACTGTTCGAGGACGATTTTATATTACTTATCTATAGATAACGTTTTTAGTATTACAAGCTTTATTTTTTTATTTATATGTCGCAGCCAACTCAATTGTCAATTGTTGTTCCATATTGAAAACAAAACGCACCTAGCGCTGCGCTGGTGAGCGCTAAACTAATCAAATTAGACGGCGTCTTTTGAATCAGCGAGTGACTCAACTATTCAATTAATAAGCTATACGTATGGTTGAATGGCGTTGTTCAGTCAAAGGGCTAGCTGTTTGACTAAACGGCTATTTAAATCAGTTGGCTGCGACATATATATTTCTGTTGTAAAAAACACACTATTGCAAGTAGAATGAACGTAACTTTTACTAAATCATCAATACATAGTATAAAACAAAGTCGCTTTCGCTGTATGTCCGTATGTATGCTTAGATCTTTAAAACTACGCAACGGATTTTGACGCGGTTTTTTTTAATAGATAGAGTGATTCTTAAGGAAGGTTTGTATGTATAATAAATGTATAATATAGTAGAGAAACACTGATAAATTTAAATATTTCTAATGTGATGTCGTAAATAAGCACGTTTTTTTGCGCTTATATTGCAAACGCTGGCTGAACCCTACGAGATAGACCAAAATAATGTACTACAGTATTGTACAACTTACAAAAATCCACAAAAAAGTCCGCGATGGTATATGTCTATCTCTTAGGGATAACCCACCATAACCATTTTTTCACTGCACCCGTGCGAAGCCGGGGCGGGTCGCTAGTAATATATAAATGCTTAAGGCTGTCACTTATATTATGGAAAATGAAGCTCAACAAATATTAAATATAAGATTAAAGAGGGTAATTCTAATAGCATGTGTTCACTCGTAAACTAAGTAAAAGGGAAGTGAAGTCGCCATGACGCCGCCGAGCTCGGGGGCGCTCGGATAGATTCGGTAGCCGTCGCTCGAACGCTACATAGACTAGGTACACAAGCAACACCATCTGATTTTCATGAGCGATAACACTATATTAAACCTTTATTACTTTATTGTAATGTGTTTTTTATTACGTCTATGTATCTGATAAACGGTAGTTGTTTCTACGTAAAGAAATATAGCTTTTTTAACCTTTAGAAACTAAAAGTAATTTGAATTCAGAACGTGAATATTGTAAGTGATATCCAATCACGAACATTGTATGAAATAGTTACTTTTTTTTATAGGATAAAACCAGCAAATGGATCACCTGATGGTAAGCGATGACCGCTGCCAATAGACACTTGCAACACCAGAGGAGTCACAGATGCGATGTCAGTCTTTTAAATGGATGGATTTTTGAAGATTTCGATATATTTATTATGACATATATAAATTAATTAAAATAGTATATATGACAAATACGAGTATAAATATATAAATTAACGTGTATTCTAACTCCCAGGTATAAATTGTTTTCTCATAAAGGATGATAAAATGTAGAGTGTTCATCTTGATAGCTATCGTATTTTAAGCTCTAATCAAGTATATAAAAAGCAGTGATTCTCGACACGGTACAAAGCTTTCACTCTCTGTAGCCCTAATTACCGCTAGCTCGGACCATGCCTCGCTGCAAGCGGCATACTAGGTTTAAGTTTTTATATCTATTGTAATAAACTTAAATTTATGAATATTTTAAGAGAAGCACATTAATTATATTAAATAGATTGATGTCTAGTTAGGTTGTCACATAATGCAATGAAAATTTTTGTGATTTTGATTTTGTTAATGTTGAATAAAGTTCCATATTCTGTGCAAGTTTCTTTATGTGACTTAGTATCAAAACACAGCTCTGCAAGCCAGAAGTCATATTTCATATGGCACATCTAAAAAAAGAAACGTGGTAAGATCGAGCCAAAAGTCGGCCGCTGTAAAGACCCTCTTATAGACAGGATCGAGTTTTAAGTAGTCCTGATTTATGGCTGGCAAGTTACGGTGTCGTGGGACAAGTGGATTCTCCTGGTACGTACGTGACATCTGAATGTACCGCTGATACTCTTTCACTGGCTTAAGTGTTTGAAATATTGCATTGGCAATTTTTGCCTGAGGTGGTTTTACTGTTTAAGATACTTAAGTCACTATAAGCTTCTTGCTTTTGATATTGCTGTTTACTTCCTTCGTACATTTTGAAGAACTACGTAGTTGAATGGTTAGTATACTGGTTTCAATGTGTCAAAGTTTGAGGGCAGATATTTGTGTTTTTTTTTTTTTTTTTATAGGATAGGCCAGCAAACGAGCAAACGGATCACCTGGTGGTAAGCAATAACCGTTGCCCATGGACACCCGCAACACCAGTGGAGTCACAGATGCGTTGCCGGCCTTTTAAAAGGGAATAAGAGGAATAAGGGGAATAAACGGGAATAAGGAGGGTTGGGCCTCCGGTACCCTCACTCACTCGGCGAAACACAACGCAAGCGCTATTTTACGCCGGTTTTCTGTGAGGCCGTGGTATCACTCCGGTCGAGCCGGCCCAATTCGTGCCGAAGCATGGCTCTCCCACGGTAAACGGTTGTGTGATGCGTAGGGCCCTTATGGTCAAGGTTAAGGCTGACTTTAGTTAGTAGGTCACGTGGTTAGACCGCTCTGGTCGCGTGGAGTCCAACATAACCTCGGTGACACTTGCCGTTACGGGAAATCCTGGATATGTTTCGTGCTCCTTAGTGAGGATTTTCAGCCTCTCTCTCCTGAGGGAGAAAAAAACAATAATTCTCGATTAGGATTTATAAGGACCCATAGGGATGCCCATATTTAATTAATATTACCAAAATGTTTATGATCTATTGTTTATCTTTACATATGACTGGAGCAATCAGACTTAAGCACACAATCGCCATGTTCTCCATTTCCTCAATAAGATACTATTTTCACAATATATTCATCCGAGCAACTCGCGGGTTCCACATCAATTTGTCCACATACATTGTCTACACCATGTAAATGTGTCCCTGCAGCGCCATTAGTATAATTTTATTATCCAAATGGCAAGATAATCGTGACCTTCGGAGGCCGCGTGCGGCGCTGGAGGAAATGCTCAATGATCATCAATCCAGTCGGACCGTGACGTACTACTGTGAAATATCTTTGTTTTGGTCATCTTAATGGTTGAGAATAGTTTGAATCAGTGTATGTTGAGATTCATTATCGTGGATTTGGAACCGTAATTTCATGGACCCCCTAATTTTTGTTTAGCTGACGTTTGTTTGCAGGTTGTCATAAGCCCCTAGGGGTCGATATAGACCACTTTGAGAATACTGGTTTAAATAAATTGTATTTTATTGTCTTGATAAATTAGCCAGAGTTTACGATACCAAATGACAACTGCATTTTTTGCAGCTCCATTTATTGGCAATCGTTTTATGTATGTGTAGAAAACATAGACTAGACATGTTGCAGTTCATCGGATTTTTTCAATCTATAAAAATGTCCTCTTTGTCATAAATCATATTGACAAACAATCTAGCTTATCGTCACTAAGGTCATTTTGAGGTGCTATATAAAAAAGCGAAAGTACTAACATCGTTACAAAAAAAGAGTTGTTTTTTTTCACTGTTACGCAATTTTTTTGCTTCCAACATATAAAACAGCTTTCATAAGATTCATTTGGATCATCAAATGAACTTAATTATACATACCCAAAACTTTATATAATATAATCATAGTTTGTGATTCGTGAGTGACTCTTAAGTTACAAACAGCTTTGTACCATTCCAGCATTAATGGATATGTCAGTCGCGGGCGCGTAGGGTCAGACACAAAGTTGGAGGGCTGTGGAGGAGACCGGGGGAGGTAGTGTAGCCACCCCCGAGGAGGGCTCCCCTGTATCGACGGGGGAGCGGAGGCTGGGGGTTCCCGGAAGTAGCTTGGTAGTTCCCGGGGGCTCCCTACATGCCTGAGGAAGGCCATCCCTGAGGTTTTTAGTGGGTAGGCCTCCCCCTTCTGAGGAGGAGAGCCCCACATAACCGCCGGCTCGCCACAGCCGGGGTATGCAATTTAATGCATTTTCCTCCTACCTCACTGCTTTCCGTAACTTTAGGGTTGACCCTTTCACAATTCACTGATTTGTATCTATTATATAAATCTGCGGTTAAATATTGTAAAATAAAGTGGTAACAATAACAAGCGGGTATAAAATAGGTGCGTCGTGTGCGTTAATATTCAAAGGTAACGGCGGAGTGGTCGGGATTCAAATCGGTTATATATGTAATATATCTGTAAAAAGCGCCATCTATAATAAACGTTTCAATTCCATTCAGGGATATCGTTAAGTGACCATAATCACTAGTTACACCCAAGAAGCCTAACACCGGACACAATTAAATGCCTAAATTGTTAAAATCGTATTTAAACAATCCATTTTGCTTTGATTTGATTTGATTCGATTTCTAAAACAATACATGGCATAAAGAAAGGATTATAATGAACTAGGTATTCCTTTTGTCAGATCACTCAGATATCGCCTCATACATACATCCGAGTGATAAATCTTCCGCGTCCAATTGTCCAAGTGGGTCAACCGATTGTCCTCTACCTATTTACTCTTCTAGTTTTTCCTGTTTCAATTTTCTTTTGTATCTATTGTATTAAGTTGTTTTGTTGTATCTGCTTTTGCGAACTATTGCCATGTTTATTTTCGTTTCTTTCTGATTTATGAGTCGTGTTATGACGTACCACGATTGCTTCATTGTTATTATTTTCCCCTTTTACGAAACTACAGCGCTGTAACGTGGTGGTATATTAAATCTCATGGAGCAATTTGTGTCACTTCCAAATTAGAATTCGCATGAAGTGGCATAATAAATTTGTCATGTCACCGGTGTTCGCTTAATCTAAATGCTTATTATATACGTGTCGCCTTTTGAGGTTAAGATTATGAGATATTTTGAAAACTATCACTTGGTGAATCTAGAGACAATCAGACGTTGTCGCAACATGTCGGGATCGGAGTTAATCCAATTGGAGACTCTTTGACAAAAGGGATCGCTCGAGTTTAGGCTGGTCACCTCGCACATTAATCTCCGTTGCGTCCTGTGGGAAGGTGTGAGCGTCGGTGACCGGATCAGCCAGACAAATTACAATATCACGAACATCATTGAATATGGGATAAAATGGTTTGCTTTATTTTACTACTACGATATTTTAAACGCGTAAGTTTGTAAGTATGGATACACGTTTGTTTTGTTGTGTTATGTTTCACGTAAAAAATACTAAATGGATTGTAATCAAACTTTACAATAGTATAGCTTATACAAAGGCTACAAAGATATTCTGTGAATTGTCCAAAATATGACAAGATAAATGTCCTACGCAGACGAAGTCGCGGACATATGTTTATTATGTTTTTACGGATATGTTATGACTGGAAATAGAAATTTGAAATGATGGTAATCAATAATTTTCTTATACATTGGCATTGCCAGTGATAATGATACGGAATTTAGTCAGACTGTACATGTTGATTCTAGGACCGCCATTATTCTTCACAAACTCAAACTAATTAACTTCACAATAATAAGAACTACACCGCAAGTATCAGTATATTTTCTTTCGTGGAAAAGGCCATGGGGATAGCAACTCACTGATTTTGAGCTCATCTCCTGTCACAACATTTTGCAGCTAGATAATTTTGTAAAGTGGAATATTTTACATCAGTGATTCCCAAATGGGTCTATATCTAAAACAACCTACGAAAAAAATTTTTGGTGGTCCCCAATAATGGGTCTCAACATAAACAGATAGCACCTATTTACTTACATTATACTATCTTCAAATATAAAGACATATACATTATTCATTAAAGTATGTATGAAGTAAAACAATTATTATATATGTCGGCGGTTGATAACCAAGCACGTGCGTCCACATGAGCCTTCTCTGGGTCGAACTCAGGCAAGTGTATGGCGTGGCTTGACTGACCTTTCATGGCTTGAACTAGAGCGAGGAAGTTTTGATTTTGCTGCTCCAATAACATTCGCCACTTGTGGTCGGGATCATTTGAAGCCACATGTGTCGGGGCAGATCCCACTTCTGATGACGGAGAGGCAACACTCGGGTTCTCTAATACGGAATCTTCATTTCCGAGCATGATGACGGAATTCATAAAATAAACACACTAATATTTTTACAATAATCACTATAATCAGTTAAACTATAAATAGTGGAAAAACAACACATATAACATTTCCACGTCGGTAATTACCGACCGACTACACAGATAGTGAAATCGATTACCGACCGATAGCACCGCGCCGACATATATGTTCATAAATTTTGTAAGTTGCAGGATGTAGGCATTCATTATCGGGTAAGTAGGGGATCTACCCTTCAAGAGTCTACAACATAAAAAAAATTAATAACCTTTGCTTTACATAATCCGGTATTCCGGTAATCAATAAATGTCTTAGAGTTTATAAAAGTATTATATTTTGCTGTGTGATATGAGTCGTTATTGAAGTTAACAGTAATTATATTATAGTACTCAAATCAAATCAGATTCTGTGATCGCCCTTTGTAGACCCTTACTGACGTCAAATACAAGCTGAACTTGTCCTCTATTCGGAAAATGAGAAAGTCTTCACGAATAGACAGTATAAGAAGGTCAACCCTTACAGTTCTCCTTTTCAAATATAAATACTAGAATAATCTTAAATCTATTAAATCTAAATACCTCATCAAAATAAAACATATTTTAAATAAAAATTATATCATTAACATAAAGTAAACATAATTCTGTATGATAATGCTTATTGGCTGTTCGATAATATTCTGTATAATAATATTTTGCTTTAGGTTAGGTAAGTCGGTTAGCTCATTATTATTTGATTTTAAGTACGATGTTTTGTCAGTATATTTTTAAAAATTATTTGTTAATATGTAAGTATCTTACACCCCCGTCTTTCCAGTTCTCTATATCTCTCCGTCCGTAGGTTGTCTGGAAGAGATCGCTGTTTGAGCGTTAAGACCGCCAATTGTACAAGTAATTTTAAGTGTATTTTATTATTTTCTTCTCTCTGTTTTGTGGTGTATGTGCAATAAAGTGTTATCTATCTATCTAACATGTAAATTATTTTGATGAGAATGAAATTTCGAAAACTTACAGTAAAGTTTGACGAAACATTTGGAATAATTCTCCAAATCACACGATGTATATATTTTGTTTATACCTAAGTATGATTATAAAAAAGAAATTGTTAAATTCGTGCATTAACTATGATGCTGCATTCGGCGAACAATACTAAGAAGGTAATATTAAGACGCCTAATCTAAATTTAATTAGTTCTTTTTGTAATAAATTATCCAAACAAGCTTCTGATACTCAGTGGTTAGAGACGCCTATACTACGTGCGATTCCTGTGAGTTTGGCAGCAAATCTGCATCCCCTAGAAAACAGTGTTCATTGTAACATGTTATATAAAATTGCAGTAGCCAATAATTTTACAGCTACACTGCTATTCTCCGACAAATTAGTATGAAAGTGGTACCTTAGCAGATGAACTTGGTATAGAGTGGGTAAAGTTTCATGTTTCAATGAATAAATTTATACATATTTATATATGTATGCTAGTTGTAAGGCCGAATATTCGTTGGTTGCATGAGATGAAATAATCATAATTAAAAAATCTTACACGGCACTACTGTTCCAACTACTGTGGAAACTGCCAACACAGTTGTTGGTCCCGTGACACGTGTCCAAGGTCCTGAATAGACCCACTTCATCCCGCATTAGTCCTGATAGCCAGGATTTCGCCTTGAAATTTTCCGTGACACAATTAATAAGCTCGCCCCGAATCATTAGTATGCCCCGTTCACTACTGACCCTTACGCTCGTGACGGGATTTGCCATCTGTCATTTTGACGAGTGTTCGAATAATTGACCACTGTTTTTGGCATCGGGGACCAAAGGGACCGTACAATTATCTCCACTATTATAAAATGTGGTTACGGAACAAAGTGATTATGTGGAATTTTCGGACATAGTATGTACCATTTCTAGAAACGTATATTTAAAAGTTATCAATGATCTATAAATGAATCCAATATGAACCTTTTTCATCTGCCCTTGTCACCATAGAGCCTGGTGACCTCCGGCTAGCTCCGGATTCCCGACTCTCAGTGTAAGGGGTGTAGGTAGGAAAATGACTTACGGTTTAGTAATGTGTGTATTCCAACTTCACAATTAATGATTTCATATTTAATTTCAAAAAAATGTTCAAATAGTACTTATTTCGATACTCGAATATTATAAAATTTTGCTTGAAAATTATAAATTTTGGTATTGTGCGTATATCATATCTCTGGACAATCAAATAATAATGAATTTCCAGGAACACTGCCAAAGCGTGACATGTCAGTTTTTGAATTTTGGTTTGAGTCATGGAGTAATAAAGAAATAGGCCGAAATCTTAAGGTTGGACAGCGTTCCTGTTACACCCTGTTTCCAATTTTATTTGGGGTCGGCGCAACATGTCATACTCTTCTACTCTCCTCTATCAGTCGCCATTTCGACACTCACTTCATTCTTCAGCATATCATCATTCCATCTATATTTTCTGACACTTTCGGAACATGATCGTTCAAGAAGGGATTCTTAATAGGTGGCCATACCAGGAAAGTTGGTTTTCTCTCAATTTATCAATAATAGAAGCTACTTTCAGACTTCTCCTGAAATATTCATTCCTCACTCTATCCTTTCTTATCATCACATCCACCGTATATTACCTGAAATAATTTTGAATATCAAAATGGATTTTCATTTTTAAATTCTTCTTCCTACTTTTAAATAATTCTCAGAATTTTTTAAATCGTTGTCTCTACGCCACGTTTTCAATTGAAATAAAAAAAAATATAAAGTCTATAAAGGATTTGTAATTTCGTGCATTGACTAACTTAATCTATAATCAATAACGTTATCATATCAATTTCCTCATTTTATGAATACGATAAAAGCTATGGCAAACTTATTAGGGGGAAAAATAAAGAGGAATGCAGAAATTTTTTCTCTTAAGATTGTCATAGAAACACTTTTTTTCGTAATTCTGAAATAATTTAAGCTTTAAGATATTTAAGCTTCATTTTTATTTGTTTCATTACTTGAAATATTTTTTTATCTTAATCGACCGACCGATTTCAACGCATTACGTATTCAATTACCACAACCCGAAAAAATGAATCATCCGTAAATAAAATTCAAAGTTTACGTAAGCCCTTTGAGCCGGTTACTGGATTTTTATCGCCCTATAATTTTTGGGCCCATTCGTACAATCCAGAATTGGTAATACAGATCGCACGTGAGATCGTTCTTATCGGTTGCATTACTTAATAAGTCTGTTTAATTTAAAAATGGGTTCCAGTTATCTTGTTTTACATAAAATGAATTTTTATGCAGTCGAAATTTGTTCACAGCCTTTGTTCGGTAGTGATGTTAAGATAATTTACGGTGATCACTTTACGGTGATCACTTAAATAATCTATTGTCAGTGATTTAGTTCAGTTTCATTTGTTATCAGTTACAGCAGCAGTGATGACAGCGCACTGTTATAACAAGTAGTTTTAATATTCGGTACGTGGTTATCATCTAAACCAGAGGTTCCATAATTTTTTTGTGTCGTAGTTTCTTTACCATCTTTTTCGATTTTGGGTACATCCCCTACTTATCTGATATTGAATGTCTCCTACAACTTAGAAAATTTATAAGCATATATAATAATTGATTTACTTCATAGATACTTTTATGAATAATGTCTTGTAATATTGAGGAAACCGACAGTTGTAAACCTCACTTTAAAGATCTTCACATCCTTACATTACCTAGCATCTATATATTTGAAATATACAAATAAGTCCGTAATTACCCAGAACAATACATAAAGAGAGAGTACATACAGACTCAAATGACACTAAGACAGAAGAACAAACTTAACTTACCCACTTCTAGATTACTCACTCATCTCATCCAGCCCCTATGTTATTCCATTAAACTATATAATAAATTGCCAAACTCTATAAAAAACGAACGCAAACTAAATATATTTAATAATAAACCGAAAGCTTTCCTCCTAAATAAAACTTACTATTCTGTAAACGAGTACCAAAATGACCAACAAACATAACATGCATACATACCTCAACCAGGCTTCTTATAGTAATAAAATAATAACACACAGCACACCTACAATATCCTTTCCATAAATATATTTTTCAACACACTTCCTCATAAAGTGGCTCTAATCCCATGGCAATTAGGCACATAATGACACCTATAATCAAACTGTGACTTTTTCATTACTATTATTCACGAGTGAGTAATAGTTTTTTTTTATGTTATTGATTGAGTTACGCTTACATTTGCGCTAAAAAGCTATCCGCGAAAAGCCCAAAAAAAAAGAAACCTCATTTTTTAGTCTATAAAAAAGGCGGGAAAAATTAACCAGTTTTCCTATGCGCGCGAAAACTGGTTAATTTTTCCCGCCATTACGAAACTTTTTTCACAACTCGTCTCGTTTTCTCTTTTGAAGTTATTTAGTTAGTTATTTATTAAGATGTCTGCAAATACAATTTATGAAGAAAATTATTAATTATAATTTTACTAACTGCACATTTACTAATTGTTTCTCTAAATAAACTTTTTATCTACTATGTGAAATGGTTTTTTATTTAAGTATTATTTTATTCAGAAGTGTGTTGAAAAACGTTGTATGACACACGTGTGTATTGATGATTACCGTCCTCGGCTCCTTAAGACCCTCGTCTGACGGCTCGGGCCTCAATGCGCCTCAGCGGTAATCACCAACATTACACACTTGTACCATAATGTACTATTAAATACACAAATATATATAAATATTATACATATAACCATTCTTTAAGCTGCTGTCTTTCATTTTTTGGTGGAAATATAATAAAAATTGTAAATAAGTATTTTATTTTAATTAAAAATGAATAATAAAATATACTTAAATATTACTTAAAAACATTACATATAAATAATAATAAATAATGAAATATACTTAAATTAATACAATTTTATCAGTAATGATTAATACATATAAAAATACTTACTCCTATTGATCTATATTGCTGTGCCCGACAGGGTCCATAATTGTACCTACCTCTAATTTTAAGATCATCTGTATCACATTATGGAACGTAATAAAGTCATTGAGTATTGAGTCTTATATTTGAAGATAGATAGTATAATTTAAGTAAATAGTTGCTATCAGTCTATGTTGAAACCCATTATCGTGGACCGCCAAAAATTTTTTCGCTGACGTTGACCCGTTGCACGTTGTTATAAACCCACAGGGATCGATTTAGACCACTTTTGGGAATCACTAATCAAAACATTCCTGACAAAATTTTTCAACATTTAAAACAGCGATTATAATAACTCGCCGGATATCCTTAATATTTTAATATGCGGAACGTGAGATGGTTGTGCTTTAATTAAATACATGATCCGAGCAATAGAAGCCGGTATGGAAGACACACAGAATAATTAACACTTCAAAATATTACATGACATGGGACGTTAATTAAACTTTCCTCACATTTGGAGATTCAATTAGTACATAATATTGACATTAAATGTAGTGGGACCCGATGCCACAGCCAAAGGATCAACACCTAACATTAGCATAGTTGATTAAAAGGCCTCCCCAGTATGCTTGTTAACTCGTAAATGTCAGAAGTACAACATGTCATAAATCATCTTAAGATTATGGTTCAGTTACTGAAGATTTTGCAACGAGGGTGACAGCGTACCTCCCTGTGAGACGCCGGCGAAACGCGACCTTAACTCCGGGCCTCTCAGTTGAGTTTAATCACGAGGTCGTTGAGAACATAATTCGTACGGACGGCGAAAATGAATTTGCAAACGCAGTCGAAAGCTAGTAAGTTCTGAATCAGCATCTAGGTGCTTCGAATATACCAAACTTGCACAAAGTGCCGGGGCGTGAGGTTATGATTTATAGTTCAATTACTAACGGCTCATCGGCTGTTACTGATATAGCTTTAATTAATAAGTAATAGCTGTGTTCTTGGGCTTCGGCCCTTGGAGTATCAGAACGGTACAGTCATCGATCAACATTAATTGATAGTAGACAAGGTTGGGTTATGATTTCTGAATAAATACATGCAGCATTATGATTAGGTCCAGCCTCTTTTCTATTTTACAAAGTTATTTACATGTTTACTTCTTTTATTTTCTTTTGAACATTCCAATAGCGCATCTTTTAAGCGCAATGTAAAGGAACACTACTTATGTAGTTTGTCTTAGAATACATATTATGAATTTTCTTACATTAGCATAGCAATTTTGATAAATTACAGCCTGTGTGTTATTCTGATGTATGAGCTATATTATTGCAAAGTTCCATTCAATAGTTTTTACATGAAAGAATAAAAAACATCCAGCCATATAAACTGCAAATAAATATTAATTATTCTACTGTTTTAAAGTTGTATTTACATATATGTTCATAATTAAATGAATTAATGTCAATATATGTTTAAATAAATATTCTGTTAGCAGTAAAATGGAAGGCAAAGTAAATGAATATACAAAAGTGTGTGTTATTTATTTTTATACAATATCGTTTGATTTAAAATGTAATTTATTTGAAAATATGAAACAGAACAGAAGATTCCTTGTTGAATTATTTAGACATTTCTTTTAACATATATATTTTAATAGAAATTCACAATAAGTAATGGTTCATTTACTTGTCGAGTTATAAAAAGGGGGTGTATATCGATAAGAAGTGAACATCATATCTTTTATATTTGCAATTATGTGTTGTCGTTTCTTTGCCTAGATCTACTTTATAATGGAGGGCACGAACAAACCGCTTCTGCATTGACTCTTCATTGCAACTTGTGGAGATATTGTGCAGCGATATTCAAAAATGCTTCTCACGAGGCCGGTATAAAGTTAGCTTACAGTGGAACCAAACAACAAGATTACACACGATTCCCATATACTCCAGTGGGATATACAGAACATTATACTGATGAAATATAATATTATCTATGTGCTATTCGATTTTTAATTTAAATATTTGTATTTAAAATTTTTTTTAGAAACTAACTAGAGCTAATTGTTTCACACACACACTTCCACATTCAATCATAGTTTAACTTATAATGTTAATGATTAATTGAAATTCTATGTCAACTAATTTATAACATTACGGAAACGCACATTTCATCAATTCGTGAAATGAGGATGTCACGTCATTACATTTATATCCTTAATAATTACATTATTCTTTCTTATCTATTTTTCATACGTTTCATTTTTAACTACTGCAGGAAATATAATTTTATTATAGAATCAAAAGTTCTACGTCAATAACATCTCTTGTCATGTCAGAAACACCGTTTAAAGTATTTTCCAAAAACCATAAAGTATAAAATTCGACCTATAACGGTGTTCCTGTTACAGTAGAATTAAAAATTTACTCAACGGCAGATGTTTAAGTTGCGGCATATGCTGTGACGAACACAGATAATAAAATGCTGCCCTATATGGACGAAATAAGTATGGCCTTAAAGTAATAATGTTGGTACAGATGAATTACATAATTAAGTACCAACGTAACAACAACAAACTGTCCCACAAACTTGTCGACAAACGAATCTCCATTTTTTAACATTATTGACCAACCACAATACATCGACAGATGATATCGCCGTTCCATAAAAGGCTCGTAAGAGCCTCACGAGCGTTTCACGTTAATCATTGTGTATTTACATTTTTCATCATAATAATGAATTATAATTGCTTCGTTTACATTAAAATGTGTATGTAGGCGGAGTAAGACATATTTTATTTTTGAATTTTGCTTTTATATTTTAAGTACAATCAATAAAAACTGCCTATTGAAGAAGCAACATAAAGAAAATATTAGTGCAGGACTTAGGCTTGACCAGTGAGCTATAGCCTTTTTATGCATAGCCTACGACGTTGTCAGACCTCTTTATTTTGGCGGGACAGGCTCAGTCCCTCTCTTCGGGAACAACCAATCCGAATTCGACAGCACTTGAAGCGTACTATTAAAATAAATTGCCCATGGAAATTTTTGATATCGTAAACGTAATTTACATATTGACGTATTCATGTTGTAAATGTAATTTTATCTCAAATAAAAAGATAAATATCCAAAAACTTTTGATTAGATACCTTTTTTTACTATGTCCTGCTTTTGACAAAAGCATTCCTCATTTTTCACTCAAAAAGAACAAAAAAAACTTTAAAAAAATCTGGCAACACTCATATCCATGTATTATGGGAAATGTGACGAGGAATTAATCGGATTGATCCATACCACTAGTTTAATGATTACCCTCATGACCTTGACCTCATGAATTGGCGTCTGCGGTATTTTCGAGTTGATGCAAAAACAAAACCTTCAAATAAAGTTCATATTCCTATTTAAACGACTGGCAACGCATTTAAGACTCCGAATGCCTTCGTGAGGTAGGCACGAGTAAGCCCCACCCATGCAGGCCGGAGCCAATTTGGTGTACTGCGCCTTTTTTAGCGAATATATATTTTTTAGAGCAATGTTGACTGCATGGTCAGTATTGTCCTCCGCGGGTCGCCGGCGGGCGCGAGGAAGTCGCGACCGCTACGGCGACCCGGGATGGACCACGCCCCTTCCGTGGCCGGGGGCGTCGTCGGTGGAGGGTACCGGGGAGGTGGTAGCTTCCCCCGAGGAGGGCTCCCCTCTAGAAAGGGGAGCGGAGGCTGGGGGTTTCTGGAAGTGGCCTTTGTGTTCCCGGGGGCTCCCTACATGCCTGAGGAAGGCCATCCCTGAGGTTTTTAGTGGGTAGGCCTCCCCCTTCTGGGGAGGAGAGCCCCACATGACCCGGCTCGCACAGCCGGGGTATGCAATTTAATGCATTTTCCTCAGGGGAACAAAAAAAAAAAAAAAAAAAAAAAAAAAAAAAAAAAAAAAAAAAAAAAAAAAATGGTCAGTATTGTCCTAACCGCACCCTAAGGGTGCGGTCATCCTTCCATCAAGCATCAAATGGGGTTGTTATAACCAAGGCTCAGGCTGAGTTTAGTTGGTAGGAAATTCCAGTTAATCCGCTTCAAACCGGTTTGTATTTCGACATAATCAACGTTGTGGTGGTAACAATGAGGATCCTCTCCAGAGGGAAAAAAGTGGAATTATCACTGCTGTGATATGTGCTCTATGGGAGGCTATACTATAAGGTAAACCATTTGCTTGTCTGCTCTTCTATAAAATAAAAATAGGGTTAAATGACATATAGAGACACTACCAACATAAATAAAGTTTTACACATGTCAATTAGTATTAGTATTCCCAATGCTCATTAGAGAATATGCGATTTTTTAAAACAAATATGTTAATTACTGTTCTTAATCTAGTTTATTAAAAAATGTACGGAATGTTTTCCAAAACAAGTTCAAAAGCTCTCTCCCTGGACATTGCAATGGCAGTTATACAAACTTTTTACGCGAAACAAAAGAGGATAACGCGGAAGGAAACTAAACTGACAACGACGTAATCTCACGGCGTGGCGCATCCGTTATTGCACTTTGTCACATTGACAGAGGGTGGCGCTGGCGCCATGGCGATTTTATATAGCCACTCCATATTGGCAATATGAAGTGGCCATATAGAATTGCTGAGGTTGCGAGTCGATCAGTTGTTCGTAATCTGTCTGTGGAGTCTCTGGTCAACGAAGACATAAAATGCTAGTCTTACTCTTGACACTATATAAGACGAATTATATCCGATTCTGAAACCAATTGTAAACTGTTAAACAATGTGAAAATATTTAAATCTCAAAAAGTTTTGGTTCATTTCTATTCCATTGTCGAATTGGCGATATTGTCAGGGTACGAAAAAGGTCTATTGCGTTCGCATTAAGTGAATACCATAAGTGTGTCACTTGTTATTATCCGACAACAAACAACAAGTGAAGCTCTTATGTATGCACGTATTGCTTATTTCAACTAGCTCATTCTTATTTCAAGGCGTGTGGGTACATAGCGCTGAGTGCGCGTGCGCACCCAAACTAAATAAGGATGCTTCATTTTTTTTATAGCGCAACGCTAACCGTGCCTTCTTCCAAGGGTGCGGTCTTCCTTGTCACGTCATTAGGACTAATAGCTCAAGTTGAGTTTAGTCGATAGGTCGTTCAGGTCGAGCCGCCACGATCTGTCAGGAGGTTGCGGTGGTATCCATGAGGATTCGCAGCATGAAAAAAAAAGTATATGTATATATACATTATGTATGTATATATATATATATGTATATATCTACATCTATATATGTTATGTAACAATCAAAAACTCTTGTACTAGGTCACAGGGTCACTGACGAATGATTAGGTTTATTGTAATTTTTAGTTTGTTGACTTTTTAAGTTTTTATTAGTAGATCACTTAGAACTATTAACCAAATTTATTTAAATTTCGATATACTTATATCCGTTATAAAATTACTACTTCTATTTTATTTAAAAACCCAGGAATAAACTCTATAAGCGTTATTTTGAAGCTAATTTATTTATTAATCAACATAAGTTGATGCAAAAACAAATGAATGAAGCGGGCACAAAATCCTCTCAGCAAACCAATTGAGCGTCGAAAAGGCAGCAAACCCTATATTTTAATAAATAATCTGCAAAACCAATAATTATTTCTATACGACGGGGCTTGCTTTGTTTTAACTACTCGCTGGCTCCCCTCCACTCTAGCCCCCTCTCGAAGCCTGATGGCCCTTTAGTATAGAGGTATTAGGTAACCAAGCATTCTAATGTTTTGTTTTCCGCGAGGGGTCCAGAAATTATTGTTGGAAGTTGTTGAAACAATAAACACAATTTAAGAGGATATTCTGAGAGTTATGAATGAATAATGAATGATTTTTTAAGGCGTCGACTTCGTAAGATAATTTGCTTATTCGAATTTCAATGTTTCGAAATTGCTACTAAAAATATTTTAATCGTGTCTTTGATTGAAAATAACAAAAGATGCGAATTTGATACCTTTCTTTTGAGAATTAAATTAGCTTTGACACTGTGAATTTAGTAGTCTACATAGTTTAGTCTTAAAATAAAAGATATTGAGTT
The DNA here is from genome assembly GCA_036419045.1 of Scirpophaga incertulas. Lineage (NCBI taxonomy): Eukaryota > Metazoa > Arthropoda > Insecta > Lepidoptera > Crambidae > Scirpophaga > Scirpophaga incertulas. The sequence goes on from CM071637.1 coordinate 689,126, forward strand.
TAATAACCAGAAATCCAACACGCTAACTATTATTGTATTGAATTAATAATTATTGTTATTATTCTTCATGAATATCATTATGTGGTGCAATGTATTTTGAAATAATTAGAAATTTAATAATAAAGCTGAAAAGAAGTTCAATTTTTGTTTCACGATGCGCATAACTATTTTTATTAATATATTTTTTGATAATTTTATTTTTTTATCTAAATAGCAGATTCTATTAGGCTGCGGGAACCACTTATAGCTGAGATTATGACGTTCATAATGACGTTGACGATGGATTCATCCATCTTAATATATATATTTCTTGTGTGCGTGTGTATGTGACTGAACTCCTCCTAAACGACTGGACCAATTTTGATGAAATTTTTTGTGTGTATTCCAGGGGGCTTGAGGATGGTTTAGATTCACAATACGGTCATATAGATATTGTTTTTCAGCTAAATTATTTATTTAAAAACATTTGAGACAACGTGAGACAACGTGACATTTGAGACATTTGACAGGACAACGTCTGTTGGGCCAGCTAGTATTTACATAAATATGGCACCGTCAAAGTTTTTTTTTTTTTTTTTATAGCATAGGGCAGCAAACGAGCAAACGGATCACCTGATGGTAAGCGATAACCGTTGCCCATGGACACCCGCAACACCAGAGGAGTCACAGATGCGTTGCCGGCCTTTTAAAAGGGAATAGGGGGAATAAGGGGAATAGAGGGGAATAAGGGGGGTTGGGCCTCCGGTACCCTCACTCACTCGGCGAAACACAGCGCAAGCGCTATTTTACGCCGGTTTTCTGTGAGGCCGTGGTATCACTCCGGTCGAGCCGGCCCAATTCGTGCCGAAGCATGGCTCTCCCACGGTAAAAAACAAAGTAGATGATACTGTTTAAATGGCTATGTGGTTTTCGGAACCCAGGTCAAAATTTTGGATATGTTGTTCTCCTGGTCGAGCTGATTCAGAATGTGTGTGTCTTCCTTTCTTTTGTTTTTAATATTTAATCTCTGCGTTTTATTTTGTGTACTGTTTAAATCGCTCATCCAAAAGAATATTGACGTAATTACGTTTTTGCGATTTTTCAGGAGAGCGTTTTAAAAGTTTGACATCGAAAATATTGTGTATTTCCAATCATTCTATCGATATATTTTGAGAGTTATGTTGAATTACTTTATTATCAATAATATTACATAAAAAGTTTGCGAGAAACCTCAAGATAACTATTAAAAATACCAAATGAAACAAACCGGACGTACATTTATGACATTTTGTAATTTAAATATTACAATTATGACATTATACCAGGTTTGGATATGGGAATAAATCATGAATTTAAACTACATAATTCTTAATTTGTTTTATATTTATAATTTTATGAACTTGAAACGTAAACTTTTTCAAAAGCTTAACTAATTTTTTTTTATAAAAATCTTAACATAAGAAAACAAAAATAACTGTTATTAAACAATTCTAAGTAAATCTAATATTTTATGCTTTGTGCTGTAACTTCTTGATGGAACTCCATATTATGATCTTAATAAACCACTACTTTTCACTAGTTCCACTACTAGTACTAGATAGTAGTGGAACTAGTGAAAACGACAGTGACTCTCTCTGTCGGAAACTAATGGAACAAAAATTCTATCGTTTTTACCACAGATAAAACGTGCAAAACACAAAGTTATGGTATCAAAAACTCATTTTCGACTTTTTGGTAATTATGTCAATATTCTTTTGGATGAGCGAAATGTCATTCATTCATATTACCAGTTATCATATATAACTGCGTTATTGTTTTAATTTGCTAAAGATGTGAAACTGCAAAACTTTTGAGACGTTTACAATAGGGATAGGAAGTTACAAAAGTAACATGCCATTTTATACAAGAAATAAAAACGACCACACAATGGTTCTCAGAACTGCAAACTCATAATAGACTTGATGGTGTATTGGCAAAAGTCTCTTCTGAATTAAATATTTCTGAACATTTTTACAACCGCACTGTCACATAAACTCATTGAGTTTATTGGACAGTCAACGTTAAGTGTGCCTTAAAACGAAATGAGCCACACTGATCGCTCCTATGCGGCGTGACCTCACATGTTCTCGGAACGATATAATCATAGACGTTATTATAATTATTAAGAAGGCGTGAGTTCTTTTTTATATCAGTTTCGTCAAAGATTACAAATTTTATGTGATGGTGAAGATTAGATGAACGAGTACTGTTTTTTCGAACAAAAACATTGTTTTAAGACAAGTAGATTTTGACTTGTATTCTAAAATAAAATTGGAGATCTAATTGCTGCTTGAGTACTAATAGAATAGGATAACTGATAATGAAGCAGAGATTTGCAACTTAAAAAGAGAAAGTGCAAGAGTTTGAATCACATTCTCTATATATTATATTTAGTTTGTTTTGGCAGTTAAAAACTGCAAATAATTGGCAGCTATACTGATATGTAAGTTTTGTTGTCAATTTTGTATATATTATTATGTAAATTAAGACACAATAAATAGATTCTGAAACACAAGCCTTAAAAACCCAAAATATAAACTTGAATCTGAATAATACTCCAAATAACACAAACTGTCCGAAGACCTAAAAATTTTGCACTCATTAAGTCAAAGTCAAATACTCTTCAATGCACAAAATCACACGTGATCACTTGAAATTGTCTCTTAAAAAAGTAAGAGTATAAAATACAATTAACAACTTGAAATACAAATATCAAGAGCCTTTATCAAGCGCCAGGATTACCAATGCAGGGGGGATTTTCAGTGACACATTTTTATAGCTGTTATGTCTTTTTACTATTATTTCTGCATTTCAATATTATCTTAAAATTGTCCATAGATATATTACTTATATCTACTGGAAACTTATTGTAAAAATGAACGACAGTGCAACTTTCGTAGATTTGCTTATCTTGTGGAGCTTTCTCCCGGGCACAGTTACATCACCTTTGTTTCTTAAATTGCAATTATAAATATCTAATTATAATATAGATATTAAATCTATTAATATTCTTGTGGTGATATCTTGCGAATGAACTGTTACTATGTTTATATCTTTAAACTTTTTTCTAAACGATTCTTTGTAACCGGTTCTGTAGATGTAGATCTAGTGTGATCTTGTAGGAAGCCTTAAAATGTACTCGTATATCTTAATGAATTGCAATTTGATTGAAATCATCAGCATAGCTCCGGCATCTAATTTGTTTGATTAACTAAAATTTAACTCAAATTAATAGTATCTTTACAGTCTTTATATAAATACCTATTTGAGACAGTTATAAATATATGACATCCTATTTAGCCCTAAGACTCCAATTTATCTGAAGTCGCGTTTCATATTCCTCGGGTCCACTCATAGTCGTGACTTACGCTCATCAAGCAACCTTACATTACAAATTCCAACTCATCGCACCAACTTCTCCTCCGAATCATTTACAGTTACTGCGATTCGTCTATGGAATGATCTGCCTTTCCATATTCGAGCATCTGCTAGTAAACTCACGTTTAAGAAATTGGTTCGTGGACACTATCTCGAATCACTGACTTAAGCACCTCATTTTCGAGCTATAGTAATTAATTGATTATCTATTATATAATATATATTTATGTATGTGTATGTATATATATGGCTATGTATATATGTATCTATTAGGTAGTTGGTTGTTATTTTAATTTGTGATGACCTTATTGTAAGTTATTATATGTATCTGCGCCACTTACACTTGGAACTACTAGCCATTCCGTTGACTGGTAAAGAATGCCTTGTTGCATTAAGTCCGCCAATTGTACCCAGTTTTTGTTGTGCAATAAAGTTTAAATAAAATAAATAAATAAATAAATAAATTCAACTTCGGAAACTCACTGTGAGTAAAAGCGTATAAAACGTTAGGTATCTTTTGCGATTGGCCCTTCTGCACTGTACTCTGTGCCGTATCGGCTCCTACTTCGCAAAGTTGTCAAGACAAAGACGTTAAGTCCCTAAATTATGAGCTATCCCATCCCGACCTCTTATCGACTTTTTACCTAGTCGCGGGCGGAGCGCGTGAGTCAAACTTTAAATATGTTCATGGCGAAAATGGCGTTATCTAAATGTTAAGTATTTCTTTATCAAACATTTTATCTGTTTCTTCATTAGTGAACTTAGCTGCTTGTGATAAATTGATAAAATTTTGAGTTATGAGAGTTAGCAGTTACGGGAGAGAATAAATAAATAAATAAATATTAGTTACACTTACACCAATTAGCCTAGCCCAAACTAAGCTCTGTAAGGCTTGTGCTATGGGATCTAGGGTAACGGATAGACATACATATATTATACATATATGAATAATGTTTATTGAAATATATATCAACAACCATTACTAAGGTACAAATGCTCGCATTCATCACACAAACATCTGCCCCCACCGGGACTCGAACCCGGGACCTCAGAGATGGCGACACCTTGAAACCGGTGTACTATCCACTCGGCTATGGAGGTCGTCATAATAATAGTCATTAGTTAAAATTACGTCTCAAAAAATAAGTAGTTTACAACAATCTTTGTGAGAGACTTATTGTTTGTTTCTTATTAGTTAGTTAATTAAGACATTAGAAAGACTATAATTTATCGCCAATTGTACATTTCGTCAAAATTTTGGCGGAGCTACTCAATTATCAAGTGTGGTTTTATTTTTATTCTTTTGCAATAAAACTGGGTTCTTTCCTACAACTGAATAGTAATGTTTTTATTATATAATTGTCCAATAAATTTAATTTTGATCTCATAACTGTATATCACAATAAATATTTATTTTTATTTTTTAAACAAATTAATTAATAGAGCGATATTTTTTAAACATAATTCGAATGAAACAAAAATATTTTTAGCTTTGTTATCCTACTACTATTATAAAGGCGAAAGTTTGTAAGTATAGATGTATGGATGTTTGTTACTCTTTCACGTAAAAACTACTGAATGGATTTGAATGAAACTTTACCACAATATAGCTTATACACCAGAATAACACATAGACTACAATTTTTGAGGTTTCTAATGTGAGGTCGTAAAAAAAACACATTTTTTGCGCTTACATTGCAAATTGTCTGTTGTGTCTGTTTATAGGAGCATACTGCAGTAGCTACCTATAGGCCTATGATTAGGGCTCTGCAGTGCTTAGTTACCGTATTTCTTACTTATTACTAGACTAGACGGGACGAACCTGAAGTCCACGCGAACGAAGTCGCGGGCAAAAGCTAGTATGAAATATAACATTTTTCAATATAAGAAATATACGTATAAATAATAAAGTTATTAATAACTGCCATACGTTCATACAAATTATTCTATTTCACCATATTGCGAGGTCACAATGCAGTGTACTTCAGGGTGGAGTAAAATCTTCAAAATAAAACTCGTAATCGTGAGTACATTGTTACTTTAACAAATATTTTTCAGCAAATGGTTACTCTTGATCCCCCCTACCAATATTATAAAAGTGACAGTTTTACGTATAAATGTATATTTGTTACTCTTTGACGTAAAAACTACATCACAATACCAGATAGGCTACAATCAATAAAAATATTGTGTGAATTATCTAAAACATGACGTAGACGAGGTCGCGACCAGTTAGTTGAGAAAAAAAAAATACCCAATGGTTTTGAATTACATACACTAATATAAACTAACCTAATGTATATAGCATAAAGTCGCTTTAAATTAAGCAATGTACAATATCTTATTTTTTTAATGTTATAATTTGTCTCATGTATTTCAAGAAGCGATAGATATGTCGGACCCTTCACCTGTGCATTGCATAGCTAAGACATACACAAATCTTGTGTATACCACCAACACGAGATTTTGCTGTCACAAACCAGAAAATTAGCTGCACATAGACGTTTTTTTTTATTGCACTAAATAAATCAATTTAATTCATTCATTCATTAATGATTTGATTTTTTTTTTTATATATAGATGTCTACTCCACGGACTCGTAGTCCGTGCCTTTTTTAAACTGTCCTCGTTTGGATCTACTATATACGTACTGTACGTACAGCGTCATCGATGATTTGATTTTCATATCATCATCAACATTTCAGCTAATACATCATTTCAGTAGAAATATTTCAGTACATAGAAATTAAAAAAATAGTCCATAGAAATTAAATTCGCTATCAACTTATTGTGAATGAAATTTTAATAAGTTCATAATTTATTGTATACTAGCTTTCTGCCCGCGGCTTCGCCTGCGTGGATTTCGGGATTGGGTCTATAGAGGGTTAAGGGTCATAGCTTTTGCCCATGGTTACATATGCGCGGTTTATGGCGCGAAGGTTTTATCGCGCCTCCCGTGGGACTATACGTTTTTCCAAGATAAAAAATACCGCAAAACCTTGCTCAAGAATCACTCTATCTATTGATGAAAACCGCATGAAAATCTGTGCATTAGTTTTTGAGCGGAACCTTTATTCCGCATCCCGTGGGATCTGACGATTTTTCCGGGATAAAAAATAGCCTATGTTACTCGGGAATAATGTAGCTTTCCAAAGGTGAAAGAATTTTTGAAATCAGTCCAGTAGTTTCGGAGCCTATTCATTACAAACAAACAAACAAACAAATCTTTCCTCTTTATAATATTAGTATAGATGTTGTTATTACTTTTGATAAGCTGATAAGTTTCTTGTGCCCATTCTTCTTATCAGCATATAAAAAAAATTGGACGATTCAAAAGAGCTTTCTGTAAAGTCATATTTTAATAAAATTAATTTCGATTTAGATTTGATTTTGAACGTTCCTTGTTTTTTTTTTCAGATTGGGGTACAAGAGTTTAAAGTCTTCTTCTTCTTATTTCTCTTGCCCCGTTACCAATTTTATTTGGGGTCGGCATAACATGTCTTCCTCTACTACTCTCCTCTATCGCTCGCCATTTCGACACACACACAGTTCATCTATCTTTTCTTCGGTCTTCCTCTCCCCAGAGGTTTAAGTAACGTTAAAAAAAAATCATTTTTACTTCTTACCATTTGTTGTCAGATTTGAACTTTTCAACTGTATTAATTTAAATATTTTCTATATCCCTTATTACCCCTGAATTCAAACCCACACGCACACCCTTGATTGTCGCTATTCAGCAACCAGCTATGGTTAATAGCACCGACGCTGATAAGGACTAAATCAAGGAGGCGCGAAATGAACTCCACGAAAATAATAAAATCTCCTTGGAACACAATGTAAGTGTAATAATTCTAGTTCCGCTCAGAGGCGGGTTCGCAGCAGCGGCCAAGGTTTCATTGTTCCCGTAAATGAGTGTTATTCTTTTATTGTCGAGACAAAGGCGGCACTTAGCCTCAAAAGCGAGGCGCCAATATTTATACAACCTTCGCTTGTGCCCCTCAAGAGGGCACGAGGGCATATTGATGGGGAAACGGCGATAAAATTCATAGATAACAGACTCTGTGCTTGTTTATTTGTTGCTTCTTCGAGGGCATTTCCCAAACTTCTTGAAGATTCCATCTTGCCTGCTAGATTGAGTGTTGTTCCTCAGGTTTTGATTTTGATGAACAGTCACAGTTTGACAGTTTGATTTTAATATATGTACTGTCATATGAATGTCAACCGATAGTTTCTTCTTCACGATCAGATATTGATCTTCTTTCGTCTTCATCACTACTTCTATTTATTATATACCAGCTGGTGCCTGCGACTTCGTCTGCGCAGGAATAGTGTTTCGAGTAGCTTATATTAGCGTGGCGTATATCTTTATAAATTGCAGCCTATGTTTTATTCTGATGTACCTATATCTATATATCTATTTAGTACATAGTTTTTACGTAATAGTAATAAACATCCGTCCATACAATCTTTTGCGCTTATAATATTAGTAGAGAAATTTAGGATTCTCATAAATCATGATCAGGAATCATCATAAGTTCATTGTAAGTAAAAATAAAATAAAGAATAATATAAAACGCTTTTGCAAGCTCAATACATAGCAGAGCTTTCAATCGCTCATCTACGTCTAACATAACACTATCCCCAATATAAGCAGCGACGAAGCTCCTCATGAGATAAGAAACCGTTCAATACTCGACTGGTATCAAAGGTAGTTGCTACTTGCTCTAACATTATAAGGTTTCTTGAGGTTGTTTAATCTCAAAACAATAGGTTGCAGTTTCGACGCTATGAATAAACAGATATAACACGGGTTTGAATAACTTAGATGTGTAAAGAAGACGTGTAATAATACACACATATATAATAATATACACATTGTTACATTTCTACCGTGGGAGAGCCATGCTTCGACACGAAATGGGCCGGCTCGACCGGAGTGATACCACGGCCTCACAGAAAACCGGCGTAAGTGAGTGAGGGTACCGGAGGCCCAACCCCCTTTCCCCCCTTATTCCCTTTTAAAAGGCCGGCAAAGCATCTGTGACTCCTCTGGTGTCCATGGGCAACTATCGTTGTCTCGATAGATTAATTATTACTAAGTGTCAAGCGAGTACGAATAAATCTTTAAAGTACTTTCAATAATTATAATTATACTCATATATAGTATATATACAAATACGAAGATATGATACTGATATATATGTATAAAGATGTAATTACTGAAGGTTGTTGAAGCCTGGGTTGTTATTAAACTCGGTGTTATTAGTTTTGCCCCAATCTGAAACTGCTTCTACTGTCAAGTTCACTCCTTGCACTATCCCTAAGCGATTTGGATTTAATTCTACCAAACCATTTTTTTGTGATGTTGACAAATAAGTTGGTAACTAGTTATAGTCGCCTATAGTACATCCGGTTTTTGTGAGATTGCATTTCTGCAACCGCCACAGTTTTTATTACACGCTTTTATGACTTACTCTGTCCGTTTGTTTGTTTGTTTGTTTGTCATGATCAAATCTTGAATCGATTTTTCGACCACTTCTACTGCTCCAATCGAGCTCAAATTTTTTTTACATGTGTATTCTAGATGACAATACAATATTCAATCATTTTCGAATCATAAAAATACATAATTATGTTGTAATAAATTAAAAACTTTTTAATATGAGAATTGGTTCAATGAAGCAAACAGATAGAATTTGATATAATGCATATGTTTAATTCTAATACTACATTTTCTGAACAATTATGTACATTTCTTTATGTTTGTTATAATAATCACGAGACTAAAAAGTAGTAAGTTAAGACCATTAAATGAGTAATGTTTAATTTTGAACACCCCACGCTTTTATAGTCATTGAGTTCTTGGACTAATTTGCTAAATTTTATAGACAAATTTTTGAGTTACATTTCTTTTTGTCATCAGAAATTTTTCTTGATATGTACCCAAATTTTCTAAAAGCGTGACTTTATTTTTATTTTCAAGTTTTTAGATCGGTTTTTAGTCTTTTTAATAAAAGCGTGTTTTTTAAAAAATTTTTTTTATTTTTTTTTTATTTACTACTTTTTGGATCAAATGTTTTTTAGTCTTTATAACAAACAAAAGTTTTTTCGAACGTTTTTTAGTCTTTGCGTAAAAAGCGTGTTTTTTAAAAAGTTTTTTTTAATTTTTTTTTCTTCTTTTTTTTTTGAGGGAAAATGGTCCTTATGCGCTGTGACGTCGCGCCGGCAAGACGCGGCCGTGTGTAGAGCCTCTCTGCGGTTTGAGAGGACCTACCCACTAAAACCCACCGGTGTTCTCTGTGCCCGGGGGCACATGGCACATGGCTGGATCCGCCGGCAGGATGGCAGGATGAGGGGCACATGGCAGGATCCGCTTCGCGACTGCCATGCACCGTGGTCAACATATGACAAAAAAAATCAAATCAAAAATCAAAATAATATTTATTCAACATAGACCTTTACAGGCACTTATTGACGTCAACAAACAAAACAAAAAAAAGCTTAAGTAATAAAAAAAAAAAAACAAAAACCTTGTCCGTACGTACGAATAAGGAAAAAAAAAGAAAAAATATATTGACTCGACACCTGTTCGGAAATTGGGAGAGCCTTCTCGAGAAGAACAGGCAAGAAACTCTGAAGGTCTATTTTTTATCTCCTCTTTTCAATGTTAACAATCACAATAATACAATACAAAAATACAATATAGTACAAGATACAATCACACCTAACACGATTACAGTCGTATGTATGTTTACATACACATATAAAATAATACAATATTATAAATAATGTTGTTACCAAACATGGCTCTATGAATAGTGTCCCTATTCCCAAATAGTGTGATCATTTAGATAGTCACTTACTTTATAATAACCTTTACTCATGAGTGTATTTTTGATATGGATTTTAAATTTATATAAAGGCAAATCAATGACACTTTGCGAATCAATGACACTTTGCGACAATCAATGACATAAAATATCAGTGCCTCGTAATTACACTAATTGCCTTACTATTCATGCTGGAATAATGCAATGTAAACACTGCTATTTAACGTGATAATAGGTAAACTTGCGTCGGACACATATCAAATTTAATTCAATGCCCATTCTTTGCCAACCTTCATTAATCCAGCATTAGGCCTGGCTTAATTCCATCAGGCACACAACATTCCAAATTCCAATTACTTTAATTACGTTTATATTAATGAATAATATAATTTTCCGTTAGTAACAGCACTGAATTAAATTAAAATGTTCTTTCTTCTTATATTTGCTAAATCAATTTATTTGTAACTAGAAACGACGACACAATATTAAGTCGGAGAATAAGATACAATAATTGAAAACATAGAGAAAATAATATTTTATTATATAATTTCTAATATTCTATGAAACATAGGATTCTATTGACAGTAAAACTTGTGTTTAAAACTTTACAACTTAAAACTGTAAAATGATTGATGAATTTGCATCGCCTTATGTAGAGAATGTTATAATTAAAAAAATTGTTCACAATTTATATTTATATAAAAGCTCAACAGATAGAGATATATATTATACATATATTAATATTTTTGATAGAAATATATATTAACAATCATGACTAAGGTACAAATGCTCGTATTCATTCGGTGGGGGTAGATGTTTGTGTGAAACATCTACCCCCACCGGGACTCGAACCCGGAACTTCATAGATGATGACATCTTCAAACCGGTGTATTAATCACTCAACTACAGAGGCCGTTAAAAATGGCCAGATATATATTCCATTTTATTTAATTCAAATGTTTTCCTTAATTCTGTTGACATCTATACTAATTGTGTAGATATGCAGAAACATATATAGTTATACAAAACAAAAAATACACACTCAAATTAAGCCGCACTGTACCACCGTCCATTTTATCTAATTCAAATGTTTTTAATTCTGTTAAAATTGTACTATGTTGTAATCAATCGAAATTATCAAATTCATATGTACACATATGTACATCAACAAAATACACACTTAAATTAAGCCACATTAAACCACCGTCCATTTTATCTAATTCAAATGTTTTATTTAATTCTGTTAACATCTGTAAGAAGTATGTAGACACACAGAAAATCAAACGAAATTATCAAATTCATATGTACACATACAGCGACATAACACAAAATACACACTTAAATTAAGCCACATTGAACCATCGTCCATTTTATCTAATTCAAATGTTTTTATTTAATTCTTTTAACATCTGTAATAAGTATGTAGACATATAGAGAATCAATCGAAATTATCAAATTCATATGTACACATACAACGACATAACACAGAAAACACACTTAAATTAAGCCATATTAATCCACCGTCCATTTTATCTAATCCAAATGTTTTATTTAATTCTGTTAACATCTGTAAGAAGTATGTAGACATACAGAAAATCAATCGAAATTATCAAATTCATATGTACACATACAGCGACATAACAAAAATACACACTTAAATTAAGCCGCATTGAACCACCGTCCATTTTATCTAATTCAAATGTTTTTATTTAATTCTTCTAACATCTGTAATAAGTATGTAGACATACAGAGAATCAATCGAAATTATCAAATTCATATGTACACATACAACGACATAACACAGAAAACACACTTAAATTAAGCCATATTAATCCACCGTCCATTTTATCTAATTCAAATGTATTTATTTAATTCTTTTAACATCTGTAATAAGTATGTAGACATATAGAGAATCAATCGAAATTATCAAATTCATATGTACACATACAACGACATAACACAGAAAACACACTTAAATTAAGCCATATTAATCCACCGTCCATTTTATCTAATCCAAATGTTTTATTTAATTCTGTTAACATCTGTAAGAAGTATGTAGACACACAGAAAATCAAACGAAATTATCAAATTCATATGTACACATACAGCGACATAACACAGAAAACACACTTAAATTAAGCCATATTAATCCATCGTCCATTTTATCTAATTCAAATGTTTTTATTTAATTCTTTTAACATCTGTAATAAGTATGTAGACATATAGAGAATCAATCGAAATTATCAAATTCATATGTACACATACAACGACATAACACAGAAAACACACTTAAATTAAGCCATATTAATCCACCGTCCATTTTATCTAATCCAAATGTTTTATTTAATTCTGTTAACATCTGTAAGAAGTATGTAGACATACAGAAAATCAATCGAAATTATCAAATTCATATGTACACATACAGCGACATAACACAAAATACACACTTAAATTAAGCCGCATTGAACCACCGTCCATTTTATCTAATTCAAATGTTTTTATTTAATTCTTCTAACATCTGTAATAAGTATGTAGACATACAGAGAATCAATCGAAATTATCAAATTCATATGTACACATACAACGACATAACACAGAAAACACACTTAAATTAAGCCATATTAATCCACCGTCCATTTTATCTAATTCAAATGTATTTATTTAATTCTTTTAACATCTGTAATAAGTATGTAGACATATAGAGAATCAATCGAAATTATCAAATTCATATGTACACATACAACGACATAACACAGAAAACACACTTAAATTAAGCCATATTAATCCACCGTCCATTTTATCTAATCCAAATGTTTTATTTAATTCTGTTAACATCTGTAAGAAGTATGTAGACATACAGAAAATCAATCGAAATTATCAAATTCATATGTACACATACAGCGACATAACACAAAATACACATTTAAATTAAGCCGCATTGAACCACCGTCCATTTTATCTAATTCAAATGTATTTATTTAATTCTTTTAACATCTGTAATAAGTATGTAGACACACAGAAAATCAAACGAAATTATCAAATTCATATGTACACATACAGCGACATAACACAAAATACACACTGAAATTAAGCCACATTATACCACCGTCCATTTTATCTAATTCAAATGTTTTATTTAATTCTGTTAATATCTGTAATAAGTATGTAGACATGCAAGAATCAATCGAAATGATCAGATTGATATATACACAACACATACATCGACAGAATACAAAATACACACTAAAATTAAGCCGCATTGAACACACGGCCGCTTCATTTTGTCCAATTCAAATGTTTCCTTTTAAAGTTAAATATCAACACGTGCCTCACGGGCACACCTCCAGATACAATGGTTGGCCGACATTTCCACCGATTGCTGAAGGTCGCCATTTTATTGTGCGCTGCTCCCCAGAGCTGTGTTTGGAATGGCCTAATGAAGAGGCAAAGGTTGTCGGGCTTTAAAAGCTGAAGGTTTTGATTGCACTAATTACCTGATTTTAGGGTGTATTGTTAATTGAAATCGGGGAATATTTGATGTTCATGCAGCTACTGTTTGGTTTTATTATAGACCAGCTTCCTAACGCGTCACGCGCATATGGTCTTTTTTGAAGGTTTTGATATGACATCGGTTCAGAAATACTGCAGGCGACAAATGGGACTGTCAATTTGATGGGAAGTGATTACAAAAGCCTATAGTAAATATTGTCCCTGTGAGATTCGCAGCAAATCTATAACACACATAAAAACCACGGCATCCTGTACTGAATATAAGATGTCACTGCCTAACTTATCCTTCACACTGGAATACAGAGCAGAATACCCAAGCAGACAACTCTCCGGCAAGTCATTAACTTGATGTACTAAAGAAATTTTCAATTTAGTAAAATATAGTCATGTTTCAAATTACTTAACTTTATTAAGTTAAAAAAAATCTTTAAAAACAATCTATTGTTTATATGCAATAAAAAGAAAAAATAAACTTTACACTAAATACTGTTAACTTTGTTAACGTCATTTCAAATTTAACACATTTGACAAAAAAAATATGTTATAAAAGCCGATTGTCGCGAGATTTAAGTGCTCATATTTACTTGCTTCCTATTAACATTTTAAAACTAAGAAAGTGCATTAAAAATAATTGATCCGCCATCTTGGGTACGCCGCCATGTTGGGCTTAGAATAACGTCACACAGTTAATCATGCATTTTTATCCAAATTAAACGTGTATACAAAATTTCAGCTCAATCGGTTGAGGGCAAGTGCCTTAAAATTGAGCTGTAAGATCCCACCCGAACATACAAACATACATACCTACGTTGCAAGTTAAATAAAAGCTTGTAAAAACAAGATCTTTATTTGCGCCATTTCACGAGCAACTTAATTCAACCCTCACGAAAAAGTCAGACATTTCCATCCCCAAGAATGGACCCCTAATGTTAACCCTAAAATCATAATTTCCCGAGCACACGTAATCAGGTGTTAAAACGGAAAATAAAATGCGCGAAATCAGCGGTGGTTGGCGTGAGGGAAAGGGTGCATTGACCTTTAGGGCCCGGGGCGGGAATTAGGGGCTCGATGGACTGGACACAACAGATACGGACACAGGGCACGGCACTTATCAGTAGGCAACATCAACACGTTTATCGGAAACCCTTTAAGCTTCAGATATTGGCCAACTTAATCATGAGCCATAAAATAAATAAAAAATTAACAGGGTTGCTTTCGACTTCCACTTCATCTATCGATAGCAATATGACTATAAGATAATGCTAATATTACAATTAAGTTACAAAATGAATTTAAATAATAGTATAGTAGGCTTGTAGTCACATTGGAGTTGTAAAAATAAGAAAAAACAACTTTAAATTCGGATGATTATCGACCTTTCTCTGGAATTGATTATATATGGAAAATATTGCTAAGTTTAAGAGCATATTATTAAATTATCCGTGACTTAGCGTTCTCTGTTTGTTGTTTGAATTTGATGATACTTAATGTTGCTTTAAAAAGATATATAAGTTTATTCTGCGATCTATATGTAATATGTTAAAAAAATCAAGTGAAACCTTCACTGGTGAATGATTAGATATTTTATGAACAGTCTTCTGTCTGTTTGTTTCCCAAATATATAAAAATAACATAAATAAATAAATAATTAAAAAATAAATCCAAAAATTGTAAAGTAACAGTCTAAATACAACGCTAAATGAAAATCTTTTTCTTGCACAATCCATTTTTGTATGCAGATTATATATCGGATATTTCTGGCGACTTAACAGCTTTGTACACTTATAGCCTTTACGGACATTTAAAAATAATATTTCAGTGTATTGTTTAATAGAAAGATATAATCTGAAATATTAATAAAATATTAATTTTTACAATAATTTTTATAATGCCGGCTTAACCCTTAAGGGTATGGCTAGATAAGAATAAAAAAATATATATAATAAGCTTCAAAACAAAATAGATGTATGCTGTGACTTCCGTGTTGTATTTAAAAATAAACTGGCAGGCAACTATTTCTAAATACTGTAGTACAGATAAGACTCGTTTTTTTTATCTTTACGTGTGTAATTATAGCTATTATCACTAAAATGTTTTCTTCACAAATTTTGCACAATCTACAAATTAAAGTACTTTAGGTTTGTTTGGACATATCTGTCAACGAAATTCGCATTTATTAGACTGTTTGTTACTTGAAGAAATAAATATTTTCTATAGTCGCGTAACACGTCAGTTACTAGTAACAAGGTCAAAAGAAAACTTGTGTTACATCAGTAAAACGATTTGTAGTAACTAGGGTAACGAATGTTCTATTACCCGTGTAACAACCAGTTCTGCTACCAGTTACAATAAAAGAAATTTCATTTCCTTGAATTCCCAGCGTAGTAACACTGGATTTCTGTAGTTATACTGGTTACGTAACTTCCCTTTCTGTATATACAACAGTCAGTGGTAAGGGGGGACTCTTTATATTATTCGTTTTACTACCTTCTTTCCCCAGGAAATTCTGACAGTTGTGTGTTAGAATTTGTATTACAGACAACAATTAATATTGAGAACAACTCTTTATACTTAATTATAATATATTATAGAACTGTGGCTTTCCGTGGCAGCTTTCGCTTCCAGGCTACCAAATGTTGGAACGATTTACCTCCACCTATTAGAATATTGTCTTCCAAGGATACCTTTAAGAAACGCGTCAAAAAATATTATTTAGACAAACAAAAGTTAGCATCCCTAAGTTTTATGTGTAGCACAGGGGAAGTGGTGCCTCGGCCGAACAGTTTTCAGTTTGTTGTTGTTATATTTATATACATATATCTATATCAGTATTTATATTTTGTTTTTGTATATATACTATATATAAGTATAATTATATTTATTTGAAAGTATTTTAAATATTTCTTCGCACTCGCTTGACCTTTTGCTTTCTGCAGCATACATATATTTATAGTGTTTGATTGTACTTTTGTTTTTTTTCTTGATTATTACCTTTGTTTTATTAGATATATATGTGTATTTTGCAGAATTTAATAAACGTTTTTATCTATCTATCTATCTATAATGTAAACAAAATATATATCAAAGCTAATATACATAATATTATTAATTTTATTCGATGCGTACATGATTAATACTAAATGTGTATTTTTATGTTGGCACCAGTCGGTCGCCACGTTGGATCACATGGTTGTATTTACATATTATAAAACTTAGCTTTGAAATAAGTATTGTATTTACTAAATTATGTTCAAACATTTTTAAAACCCTCCCAAAAAGAATTAGGGTGTTATGTCATTTAGATAATCTACACTAATATTATAAAGAGGAAAGATTTGTTTGTTTGTTTGTTTGTAATGAATAGGCTCCGAAACTACTGGACCGATTTCAAAAATTCTTTCACCTTTGGAAAGCTACAATATCCCCGAGTAACATAGGCTACTTTTTATCCCGGAAAAATCGTCAGATCCCATGGGATGCGCAATAAAGGCTTCGCTCAAAATCTACTACACAGATTTTCATGCGGTTTTCATCAATAGATAGAGGGTTTCCCAACCTTTACTTCACTGAGCCTCCCCAATTCAAAAATAATATTCTCATGCCCCCTTAAGTTTAAAAACATTAAAAACACATAATTTTTTTTTTACAACTAAATTATTTCTTTGTATTAAAATTAAAATACAGATATTTGTAGATATGTATGTTTTAAGAATTAGAGAAGATACTTATATGTCTACACTTGAAAACCACTTTGATTTGATTCTTTTCAAATAGGCCAACGGGTTGTGCTTAGTGTGTATTGCGCTTAAGTACTCGATTATGCCCCCCTGGTATTCCACTACGCCCCCAAGGGGGGCATGCCCCCCTGGTTGGGAACTCCTGAGATAGAGTGATTCTTGAGCAAGGTTTTGCGGTATTTTTTATCTCGGAAAAACGGATAGTACCACGGGAAGCGCGATAAAACCTTCGCGCCATAAACCGACTTCCACGCATATGTAGTCGTGGGCAAAAGCTATGACCCTTAACCCAATAGACCCAATCCCGAAATCCACGCAGGCGAAGCCGCGGGCAGAAAGCTAGTAAGATATAAGCCTTGTTCCGGTACACATATTCATATCCGCCCACGTGGTTTGTTAAAAATAAGGCGATGACGGGGACTAGCGGGGCAGTCTTGAGCTGGCATCCAAAGTGATCTAAATCTAAAACTGTAGCAAGCAAGCAATATTATGAAGACTTGAAAAAACTAGTTGTTACTAGTATTTATAATGAAAAAAGAGCCTATTATAATTTTCATATCAACCGTAATTACAATAATCCAAAACCACTTTGGAAAAACCTGAAAGAACATGTAACATCAGACTCTTCAAAAAATTATAGACTCCCAGACCATTTTAGTGATCCAAATATTATTAATAAACATTTCCTTGATGTGCCTGGAGATGGTAAGGTTTCTCAAGAAGTAATGAATTTTTACAAGCTTGCGACTTCTGGAAATGCTGCTTTTAATTTGCATCCAGTACATGAGAATCTTGTCGCTAAGTATATCTTGTCTATTTCTACAAGTGCCGTAGGTGCTGATGGTATAAGCAGGGATATGCTTCTGCTTACCCTTCCTAGAACTCTTACTGCTATCACTGCAATAATAAATGGATCCATACTGTCGGGCCGAGTTCCAAATATCTGGAAAACAGCGTTGATAACACCTCTCCCCAAAGTTACCAATCCTACAGAGCTAAAACAACTGAGACCAATAAGTGTATTGCCGGTCCTGTCAAAAGTTTTGGAGAAATCAGTACATGATCAATTTAGTAAGTTTGTAGAGGTCAATGAAATTTTACCTGATCGCCAGTCTGGTTTCCGAAGGGGTGTTGGCACGGTTACTGCTTTATTGGACGTAACTGATAATATCCTTGCCGAACAGGATGCTGGTAATAGTACTTGTTTGGCACTTTTAGACTTCTCACGTGCGTTTGATTGTTTGAATATACCTTTGCTTTTGGCAAAACTCAAATATTACGGTGTAACTACTACCGCTTTAAAGTGGTTTCAATGCTACCTTAGTGATCGATCTCAAACAGTCAAGCTCATAAAAGGCAACGGTACTGCTGCTGTGTCTGCGCGTCAGAGATTGCAACGTGGAGTGCCACAGGGATCCATACTGGGACCCCTACTCTTTATTATATATAGTGCTGACATCGTGAAAAATATCAAATATTGTAAATATCATCTGTACGCTGACGATTTACAGCTCTATTTATCGGGGAATATAAATGATTTCGATGAAGTTGTAAACAAATTAAATGAGGATCTTAACGGGGTTGCTGTGTGGTCTGAAAATAATGGATTGTTTCTTAACCCTGTAAGTCCAAATACATGATGCTAGGGACCAAGAAACAAATCTCAATGTGCTTAAGTGGTGAGCCGAAAGTTAAAATAAGTGGTCAGGCTATTGAGAGAGTCGTTGAGGCAAGGAATTTGGGCGTAGTCTTTGATAGCCAGTTGCATTATGACTCTCATATAAGGAATTTAGTTGCCTCTTGTTTTTATAGACTCAAGATCATATATGGAATCCGTGACTTGCTGGATGAAAGAGTCCGAGTCCTTCTATGCGAATCACTGGTTCTGTCAAAGCTAAATTACGGGGATCTAATATATGGGCCACGACTTCAATCAAGGAGTCGTCGTCTTATTCAACGTGTTCAAAACGCCTGCTGCCGTTTTTGCTATAAAATACCTCCCAGGACTCATATCTCACCGTACCTAAACAAAGCCTTGATGCTCAATATGACTTCTAGAAGACATCTACACCTGGCGAGTCTTTTATTTGATATAATTAATTCAAAAACTCCAACATACCTCTTTTCAAAAATAAAAATAACACCATTTCATAACAGGTATGGAACCAGATCTACCAGGAAATGTCTACTAGAAGTTCATTCACACAGGTCCACGTCTTTCAACGGTAGTTTCCGCTATCTAGCTACCAAGTGTTGGAACAATATACCCCCTCCAATGAGACTAATTACCTCTAAATCTACATTTAAAAAACAATTTAAATTATTTCTTTTGGAAAAGCAACGTGTGGGTATACCAAATGGTTACTCGGTGGCGGATTTTATTATCTAATTCTCGACCGTTTTTTTTTTCTTTCTTTTTTTCAACCGTTTGTGGGGCGTGTTGATCTGATGACTGGGGTTCTCTATATTATATTATTAATTTCATTATTATATATATGTATTTATTTGGTACACAGGCATCACTTGTTTACTCAACAATTCAGCTGTTATTCATGGTTTAATCCACGGTTGATATAGATGTGGTTGATGTAGTATTATATATTATCTTTTTAATTTACATTTTCATTTAGTTTTCTTCCTGTCCTCATCCTCTGGGCTGTAGCAGAATACCAGTGCTTTGCTCTTGAAGCAAAATCAGTCGCTGAGCTATCGCCCTTTTGTATCTCTGCAGCACGCATGTATTGTATAATTATTTAGTTATAAGTATGTAGTAACATGGACTGAGGTGAGTTGGTTGCTGGTTCTACGTATACGTATTTAACTCGTCAGAAGTTAGCAATCCATCCTTTCCTCGTTCAATTTGTTAGTTATTAAGTTTGATTTATTTTATTTTATGTCTGTTTTTGTGTGTTGTGAAATGATGCAAATAAAGTATTCATTCATTCATTCATTCAAGTGGAATAAACTGATCAGTTAACATAACTCTGAAGTTTTATTTGCTCACTGTCTGACTTGGTGAGTTTTGTCTCAAGTGTAAGTGTAGTGTGGTTCTAGTGTTTTTGCTTTTATGTGTAACATTCTAATAATTTGATCGAATAATATAGAATATTATATTTTTTTATGGTGAGCAAATAAAACACAAATTTAAATCATTTGTCGAAAATATTCTTATGAAAAAAAGTTATTATACTGTTAACGATTACTTAAATGTTACATTTTTATAACGAAACTAGCTTTCAACCCGTGGTTTGCCCGCGTGGATTTTAGGATTGGGTCTATAGAGTGTTAAGGGTCATAGCTTTTGCCCACGAATACATATGCGCGGAAGTCGGTTTATGGCGCAAAGGTTTTATCGCGCTTCCGTGGGACTATCCGTTTTTCTGAGATAAAAAATACCGCAAAACCTTGCTCAAGAATCACTCTATCTATTGATGAAAACCGCATGAAAATCTGTGCAGTAGTTTTTGAGCGAAGTCTTTATTACGCATCCTGTGGGATCTGTCGATTTTTCTGGGATAAAAAGTACCCTATAATTAATCCGGACTTTTATCTTTACGTCTGCAAAATTTCAAAGCAATCGTTTCAGTAGTTACGGCGTGAAAGCGGAACAAACAAACTCACTTTCCGATTTATAATTTTAGTAAGGATAAAGTAGCCAAATACTATAATAGTGTTGTGATTTTCAATGTATTCTACAAAATCGTGTATGTTAGTTAATTACGTACATAATAATTGTTTAATATAAGTTTAAAATTGTGTAATATATTAATATTTAATAAGAAGTCTCGTTGCCACAATATTGTTGTCAAATCAAACTTCCTTTTCGATTCCATTGGTTATACCATTTATTGAAAATTGTAAAATATATTTGATATTGCACTTACATTAATAAATAAATCATTTTAAAATAAATATAATACGATTATCATAATCTTACATATTACTCATGAGAAGTTATAACAAAAAGTTATTGTGTTGACTGAAACTTGTAACCGTTTCCATCGTGAAACGAAAGGAGGTTGGTTGTAGGCCGGAAATGGTAGTGGAAGCAAGTGAGGAAAGAATTGTAAAAATCTTGAGCAATCGGTTGTCGAGCGTGACAGAGTGAAGTGGTAATAAGGTGAATACCAGACCAGTTCATCAGTTTTATTACAATGGTAAATAATATAATGAAACTATACATTTTATGGATACAATTTGTAAAGGAAGTTGGGTTCAGATTATTTATCCGAGGCTGGACGGGAGGGATCGACACATTGCCACCACTGCGCATCCGACCTCGACTCGGCCCAGCACACGCTGGCGGAGTGCCCCGCGTGGGCCTCCGAGCGCCGAGTCTTGGTCGCAGAGATCGGCCGAGATCTGTCTCCGCCGGCATTCCGCCGACGAGGGAGGTTGGAGGGCTGTGGCCTCCTTCTGTGAAGCAGTAATGCTCCAGAAGGAGGCCGCCGAGCGGGGTCGGGAGATGGCCGATCCCGCTCGAAGGAGGCGGCGCCGGGCTCGGTAGCACAGCTGCGGCGCCGCCGCGGGTCGCCGGCGGGCGCGAGGAAGTCGCGACCGCTACGGCGACCCGGGATGGACCACGCCTCTTCCGTGGCCGGGGGCGTCGTCGGTGGAGGGGACCGGGGGAGGTGGTAGCCTCCCCCGAGGAGGGCTCCCCTCTAGGGAGGGGAGCGGAGGCTGGGGGTTCCCGGAAGTGGCTTTGTGTTCCCGGGGGTTCCCTACATGCCTGAGGAAGGCCATCCCTGAGGTTTTTAGTAGTTAGGCCTCCCCCTTCTGGGGAGGAGAGCCCCACATAACCGCCGGCTCGCCACAGCCGGGGTATGCAATTTAATGCATTTTCCTCAGGGAAACAAAAAAAAAGCTTCTAATTGACGAATGTAGAAAAATACAGGGAGACAAAAAAATACCTTTGCTGATTCTTTCCAGTAAGTACGAGGTTTCCCGTGGTAGATTTGTGAACCAATGGCAAAAATTAATTAATATAAATCCTATTTTAAGAATAAATTTTTGATTTGATTTGTATTGAAACAAAGATGATGGATGGATGATGGTAAGCCAAGTGCCTAATCACCAAAGAAATACACTTAGTAACCATTTTTAAAGGTAGCGACGGATGTGATGTTCGTGAAAGGCGCTGAAAGATCTACCATAGAAAACATCTACTGGTTAATATGAAGACTTAAACAAGAACAAAACCTAAATTTCAAATAGTAATTAAGTAAACCGAGTTAATTTCACCATAGTCGTCTAGTTAACATAAATGCAGAACTGGTCTAAGTTGATGCTAAATAATGTATTGTCTTCTGCGCCAGAGCTCAATGAATTGCAAATGACAAAGGGAATAAGATTTATACTATTTTCAATTTTAGTTTAATTTCTTATTTCATTGTGTCTTATAAAGGTGTTTCGATAATTCTTTTCCGCTTCTTGTAAAGATATAACTATCAATAAATATTATTATATATATTTTTATCACTATAACTGATCACGCGGATCAGATGTGTTTAGTTCCGCAAAAAGATTTGTTTATTAATTATAATAAATTGCTTATGAAAGAGAGATCCAAATATAATTCAATTTTAATTGTAACTCTATTAGTAAATATTACCAAATATATAATTAATCCAAACAAAAGTAGAAAGTAGTCACAAAAGCTCTGTAAGTGTTTAGTTTAAAAAGAACGCTGGTAGCGTTATCGCTTCGGTACTGGATTTCAATGGCTTCCTTATCCGCTGTTCGAATTCAAACATTTAGAATCCAAATTTTAGACACATTTATGTGACGCTTCTAAGTTAAGGGAAATGCCTGCATACTCCTGCAATTGTTTTAACGTACATTTAAATCAAAAAATTCTGTAGATTTTCTTTCCTATATGAATTATAACCAAGGCACTGCACACGAAACCATATTTATTTACGTATATAATAAAATAAATTGGGACCACGGGATTATCGGAGATACCCTATCTCCCGGATAAACATACATATATTATACATATATAAATATTTTTCATTGAAATATATTAACAACCATGACTAAGGCACAAATACTCGTATTTGTTACACAAACTTCTGTCACCACCGAGACACGAAGATGGTGACACTTTGAAACCACTCCGTTACGGAAGTAATCAAAACTAAAATATAAAACACCAAATTTACACTTTAAACATGTGATTTAATTAAATTATGCGGGATTAGTTTCACTCGGAATGGGGTGCAAAGAACTTAGTCAAGTTCAACCCCACGAAGACACAAGTGTGCGCGTTCACTGCGAAGAAAGACCCATTTATCGTAGTGCCTCAGTTTCAGGGAGTCGCTCTTCGTATGTCCGAGTCTATTGGGATTCTAGGTGTGGAAATTTCAGCCACAGTGCAGTTCGGGAGTCATTTGGAAGACAAAGCCAAAATGGCAAGTAAAAAATTGGGTGTTCTCAACAAATCGAAGCGGTACTTCACGCCCAGTCAGCGTCTGATGCTTTATAAAGCTCAAATGGAGTACGCATATGGAGTACTGCTCACAGCTCTGGGCTGGGGCCCCCAAATTTCAACTCGACCCTTTTGACTCCCTGCAAAGGCGTGCTTTCCGTATCATCGGTGATCCCAATATTACGGCCTCAACAGAGACCTTGGAGCAGCGGAGAGACTTTGGCTTTCTGTGTGTTCTTTATAGGCTCTTTAACGGAGAGTGCTCCGAGGAACTATTTGCAATGGTGCCTTCGTCATCTTTTTACCATCGCACCACCCGCCACCGCAGTAGATTTCATCCATATCACCTGGAACCGGTCTTGTCTAGTACAGTTCGGTTTCAGCGTTCATTCCTTCCGCGTACATGCAAACTCTGGAATGAGCTCCCAGCTGCGATGTTTCCTGAGCGCTACGATATGTCTAACTTCAAACGAGGCTTAAAAGGAGTATTTCTCTCCAGGTAGGCAGCGGCTCAGCTGTGCCCCTGGCACTGCAGATGTCCATGAACGATGGTTACCACTTACCATCAGGTGGGCCATTTGCTCGTCTGCCACCGTATGGAATAAAAAAAAAAACTTTCAAGTGATGTAAGGCCGCTAGCGTGTACATTTATGGTTTCGCTACATCTCACTCTAACACATAAATTCCAATATGATTACACTCGCTCATTGCCGATCTTATGGCAATAAATGTATCCAAATCGTCAGTCTCCTTTTTGGTCTGTATCGGGCTATAAAAAAGTGTAACATATCGAAAGCTCATAGATATGACTTTGCGAAAGCTTTCAACACTTATAAATGATTATTCACGTAAATAATCAGAATTCAAAATTATCACCGTTCGAATTAACGCCCAATTATTTCGAAAACATTTTATTTTCACCGGCAGCTTAATATTAATATTTTGCTGCCTCCGAGAAAGCTAAGCCCTAAGTTGTTAAGCAAACGTTTTGCGCAAACAATAATTAAACTTAGCCTTATTTCTTCGTAATATTTGTTATTCTACCTTGTTAAGTAAAATCGGCGAATTAAGCAATGTGTTTCGTGTTTTATTAACAGCAACATTACGCATATAGTCGATGTTGATTTTAATAATTTTTGTTTGTTTAAAATATGTATGTTAGTTTTGCGCAAAGCTCTTTGTACATACAACAACTTGTAAAACAATTCACGTCGACCTTGACACAGGTCTTGAGTTGCTTTTTACCATGAAATATTAAAATCTGATAATGTGATTGATAAATTCATTAATAATTTATATAACTTTTGTTAAATATATACTATATATGCATATTTATCTCGCACATTCCATACACATACATACAAATACTTGTTTGGTTTAAGTAGCACACAATATAATATGTATAAAAATATATTATTCTCGTGTCATAATGTTAGTTACCGCACTCTTCCAAAAGGGCTCGATCGATTCTTATGAAATTTTATATGCATATTCAGTAGGTCTGAGAATCGACTACTATCTATTTTACATAATAAGTTATAAGGGTTGTCCACCCCTAACATTTAATTGTTATTTTTTGGAATATTTTATTATGTTTTTATATGACAAGACAACGTTTGCCAGGTCAGCTATAATATATATTATATATATATATATATATATCTGTGGAAATAACATATATTATGCCATATAATGAAAATCCGGCCTTATAACGTAGTAGTGGCAATTTTCCTAGAGAAAAAAAGCTCATATTTTAAAGTTCATTTTATTTCATTAATAAATATCTGTCATTCTTTAGGGTGTTATCTCCATCAATGATTTAAGGTGATAAGGTCAAAGATGATGAGATAATAAACAAACACGTGCTGTCTGACACATGACTACAGATGTAACCACGGCAATTTCAATATATTATGCATATGCATATGCATGGCTAAGTTATGGCATAATTTTGTGGGGCAATAGCACTGATACACCAAGTCTTCTAATAAAACAAAAGAAACTGATTAGAATTATATTTAATATCCAACAAACAGAAAGCTGTAAACCTTACTTTGCAAGATATGGAATTCTTACCCTGCCTTGTATGTATTTATTGGAATTATGTAAATTTGTCCGCAAACACCCAGACTTTTACACCAGGCGAGACGACACCATAAAGAGACCTCTGAGACAGAGAAACAAATTAATGTTACCACAATCCCTAATGAAACACCACTCTTCCAGCCCATTGGTCATGTCCATAAAAATTTACAATAAGTTACCCGACTCGTTAAAAAATATCAGTGATGACAAACATTTTATAAATGATTTAAAAAAATTACTCACTGAGAAGTGCTATTATAAAATATCAGAATATTTAGAAGACAAAAATATTGAATATCAAAAACAATAAATAAAATTGAAACTAAATCATCTCAAAATACAAATTTGAAATCTAAAATCAATAAATAAATAATAATAATAATATAAGAATAATAATTGATATAATATTACATAAATAATAGAATAAATAATTAATATAATAATACTTAATATTAAATTAATAATGAGAATAATACATTTGTTCTTTCCAATATTGCTGTGCCCGACAGGGTCCATAGAGATGCTCATTTATTTATATTACCAAATTCATGATTAAGACTATCACGCTTGCAGTGAAAATATTATTTTGCTCTCATCGTACTAGATCGCGAAATATTAATTAGACATAAGACAAATATAATTTATTTAGATAGCATTTGCATAATAACTGTTGAACGTCAAAAACGGTAAACCTTTCGTTCTCATAAATTACCAAGAAAACCTATTTTATTCTATAAGGGCTATTACTGTTCCCTTCCTGTTTATTAAGCTAGCTATTATTTTAAACGCAATTAATATTAGTAGAAAAATTGGATGAATGTCAGATCACATTGTAAAAAATCGATAATTTGATCCTTAATCCCTGTTTTAGATATTATATTTGAAGAACCAGAGAAACAAATTAATTACATTGGTCAGATTACTTTATTTAACTACTGCATTTTTTTTTTTTTTTTTTTTTTTTTTTTTAATGTCTCACAATCTTGACAATCTTGTTGAGACAAATTCTGTAAGCATTTTTATTTGATGATTATAATTGACTTCTATTGACACTGTTATTTTGGCGACAAACAATAAGTGAAGGATGACTGAAACCCAATCACTAACCTAGATTAGAAATGAAGATGTTCCAATGGGAACTCAAACTCTGGACTTCAGATCAGTAACCTTTGGTTTCCGTCTAAATCATGGCTTACAGACGATTAAAGAACAAGTGACAAAATTTTTCAGACGTTATTAATATCATGTTTCATCATTTCAGCAATTTCTCCAGTTCGGTTTCTACAAGTTCTGTTGCAGATTTCGTTATTTCTTATTCGATCAGGCAGAAAATCTATTATTGTAAAGATGTACAATTTACCTTTGTGGTATAATCAAAATCATAATAGACACTGAAAAAAATTTCAACTTAAGAAAACGAAAACCTTGTACGGTCACAAAAACAAAGAAATAATAGAAACTACATTGACTGACTCTATATATAAGTATACACACATGCATATATATTTATAATTTCGATGACCTCCGCAGCTGATTGGTTAACAACGATGTCAAGAAGTTGCCATCTCTGAGGTACCGGGTTTGAGTCGCGGTGAGTGTGATGAATGTGAACATTTGTGCCATAATCATGGTTGTATATATAATAATAATAATAAGAATAAGTGCGTAGGGAAGTGATGAACCCATCGTCCGCTGATGGGGCATTTAATGCCCCTTGACTGCCATAAATGCCCCATCAGTGCAGTCAGTTTCCCTCAGGGCAGCTTGTGGCGAGCTGTCGGTGAGCTGCGTCACCGAGGGTACCGATATGCTTCAGGAGGGCGTATGCCACCCGCCTCTGTCCTGCTTTAACCAGCCGGACAGAGTGGAGTCGCAAGAGCAGGTGGAAGTGTAATAATGTCATAACGCCGACGGCGTCTCGATCGCTGTCGCAGACACACCTCTCTACACCCTTAGCCGTTCACACCAATGTTGCTCTCTTCGCACCAATATTGGTCTGCTTTTTGGGGGGGGGGGGCTCATTTAGTGAGCGGCGAGTCACCACCTGCCATATTTGAATTTAAATAGGAGGCTTTGAGAAGGCAGGTGACCGGAGTCTCTTCCATAGTCCGGTTCTCATTACCACCAAAATCGAAAACTCACAAACTTTTTGACCACAAATGACAATAGTTTCTGTGCATCTAACTGGGTGTAGTCTTTGGCTGCATTTTTCATGATGCAGATAGAGATTGGATCCAGTTGGTACACTCCACGTACACTTTCATTAAATTTTGCTTAAACGGCCTCTACGCGTTGGATCTGTATCCCCGCGTACGCCTTATAAAGGACCGTGTCTTATAATGACGCGTGAATTAAGCTACTAAAATAATAATAATATAGTACATTATCTTCTCAGTCGGTCTTAAGGAGCCGAGGACGGTAATCATCAATACACACGTGTATCATACAACGTTTTTCAACACACTTCTGAATAAAATAATACTTAAATAAAAAACCATTTTCTTCATAAATTGTATTTGCAGACATCTTAATTAATAACTAACTAAATAACTTCAAAAGAGAAAACGAGACGAGTTGTGAAAAATGTTTCGTAATGGCGGGAAAAATTAGTTTTCCTATGCGCGCGCATCGGCTATAGACTAAAATATGAGGTTTCTTTTTTTTGGGCTTTTCGCGGATAGCTTTTTAGTGCAAATGTAAGCGTAACTCAACCAATAATACTCGTATTAAAAAAAACTATTACTCACTCGTGAATAATAGTAATGAAAAAGTCACAGTTTGATTATAGGTGTCATTATGTGCCTAATTGCTATGGGATTAGAGCCACTTTATGAGGAAGTGTGTTGAAAAATCAATTTATTTGTCTTTACATACTTACATTATTATATATTTTAACATTGTGATATTTTCATTTTCATATAGAAAAAACGGCTTGCAACTCAGTAGTTGCCGACTAGCGACACAACCTCTGTTATTCTGTCGCAACCTTTCACAATTTATTGTTATAAAGCAGTGTTAGAAGCACAGAGTAAATATTAATATTAATAAATATATTAATATTTTTCAGTTTACCCTAGATCCCATAACACAAGCCGTACAGACCTTACTTTGGATTAGGCTAATTGGTGTAACTGTAAAAAATATTTATTTATTCATGATAGATCTTAACCTGAAACTCTGTCTCTGCAGTAATTTTATCTTAGGAATCTTTTAATTAATAAAGTTTTTCAAAATGTCTAACACAAGCTAATCAGTATCATCTGAAGTCCCTTGTCATAAATAACTCTTAAGCTATTAACAACTCCCACGATTTTGTCGAGTGTCAGTTTTAGTTACATTTGCTTTGGCGCAATTAGTCTCTGACGTATCTTGATAATCAGCAAATCAGGAAGACCACCAACGTAGCGCGTTTCGTTAATATTCTCTGATAACATCTTACTGATAATCTGAGCATGTGTCATAAATCATATAAGCTCTATTTCGTACCCAGACAATAATTTTACAAAATATCAGGCTTAAATTGCAGTCAAGTGTACACGAAACATTTTAGCATGTTATTGTATGAAGATATAGTTGTATGAAGATAATTATACACCAGTAGGTCCCAACCTTTTCTGGACCAGCGCCCCCTATAGAAGAGAACAAAAATTTCACCGCCCCCCTCCCCTCAGTCACTGGTTAGTCTAAAGTAGTTAGTTTTATTTGAATATCATCTGTACCGTCCCAATTGATCTATACTTAGCTTTAACTTCAGTTAATGTCTAAATTTTATTTTAGAGTTTAGAGGAATGATGAGGTAGAAATTTATTAAAGGACTACCAAATGTACAACAAAATTGTTTATTAAACTTTTAAATATATAACATACTAGCTTTCTGCCCGCGGCTTCGCCTGCGTGGATTTCGGGATTGGGTCTATAGAGGGTTAAGGGCTTTTGCCCACGGCTGCATATGCGCAAAAGTTGGTTTATGGCGCGAAAGTTTTATCGCGCTTCCCGTGGGACTATCCATTTTTCCGAGATAAAAATACCGCAAAACCTTGCTCAAGAATCACTCTATCTATTGATGAAAACCGCATGAAAATCTGTGCAGTAGTTTTTGAGCGAAGCCTTTATTACGCATCCCGTGGGATCTGCTGATTTCTCCGGGATAAAAAGTAGCCTATGTTACTCGGGGATAATGTAGCTTTCCAAAGGTGAAAGAATTTTTGAAATCGGTCCAGTAGTTTCGGAGCCTATTCATTACAAACAAACAAACAAACAAATCTTTCCTCTTTATAATATTAGTATAGACAACTAACTAACAAAACATTCGTAGAGCTGTTGCTTTTATTTGTACCTTTCATTTCGTGCATGATTCAACTTGTCTATGTGCGAATTTCGAAACATGTTGTTTTGTATGAACATCGCGCTTTCGCTTATCAACGTGGAAGGACAAGTCATATATGTACTTCTATTCTGAACTAAAAGAAATTATTATAATTATTAGTATTATTATTAATGCTAATTTAAATCTGCTTATTAACCCTTATTAAATCATTTTCATTTCTCTATACCTCTTTCTTGACTGCTTATCATTTGCTTCTGAATCCGCTACCGCCCCCCAAAAAGTCCGCAGCGCCCACTGGGGGGCGGCATCGCCCCCGTTGGGAACTACTGTTATACACTATCTCTCTCTCTCTCCAGTCGTTCCCTCATGTCTGAGGATCGTGGTCAGCATCAGGGTTGCATGTATAGTGGATGATCTGCCTCCACTGGTTTCGGTCCAGCGCGTCTCTTGCAACCGTGTAAAATTTGGAGGTCGATGAGTCTTTGATCTGGTCGGTCCATCTCGTTGGTGAACGACCGCGCGCTCTTTTGCCTGCTGTGTTCCCAACCACAATCAATTTCTCCAGACTATCGTCTCCTCTGCGGACTGTGTGGCCGAAGTAAGAAAGGATGCGCTGCCGGCATATGGTTGACAGGCGAGTTTTAATTCGAAGCTGGGCCAGGATGCATTGGTGCGTTTCGCAGTCCAAGGTATTCTCAACATTCGCCTCCAGCACCACATCTCGAGCGCATCAATCCTTTGTCATTATACTATTATACACTATATGTGAAGATAATTGTACACATAACATCTTAGGATATAATATGTCCTAAAATATTATGTGTACACGTGACTTCAAGTTAAATTGCAATCTAATTTGTAAAGATATATGTACTACACAATAGACTGCAATTAGGTTAGTAACGACATTATGTAGTAAAGGTTACGATTAGAGATCAGCTTCCAATGACCTTGATCATGAAGTAAGCTTTCTGGGAACGTCCACCTGTCACGGGATCAAGCCCGGCCGAGGATCAACCGTTAATTATTCACCAGAACGCTTAGAACCCCGATTTAAAACTTTCCTTTAAGTAGGATCTGTGGTATTAGACTGACGTTTTGTTTTCATCCAAACAGATTAAAAATTAACGTTCTGAGTGTTTCTAATTAGTTTTTATTTCCTTTATTGGTTTGGTTTTGTAAATCTTGGAACATGATTCAGCGTAATCAGTATCGACCAAAAGAATTGGGGTGAATAGTATATTTTAATTAATGTATGTTATTTATTGCAACTTTATTGGATACACTTTTATAGGTTCGTCTGCGCAGGATTTCGAGTAGCTTAAATTATCTTGTATATCTTTATGACCAGTCCATGTTATTTTGATATTTACATATAAGTTACATTATTATAAAGTTTCAATAAAATACATTTAATACTTTTCACATGAAAAAGTAACAAACATCCATACATACAAACTTTCACGTTAATAATATTAGTAGGATATTGTTTTGGCCTATGTCCAGCAGTGGACGAAGAGGGGCTGATGATGATGATGATGATGATTGTTTTGGCGGAATGATTGAATATTTTGCTTATTCTGCTGTTGCTCATATATGTATGATGAGGTGATAACTATGAAATATTGAGTATATTTGTGATTATGTATTATTAATAATAATATTAGTGATAATAATAAAGTGTGTGATAAAATAATAATAAAGCTAGTAAAAGACTGTGTGAAAAAAACTCAATGACCTGGGAGAAAAGAACAAGATCACTCTCAAATGGGTGCCAGGTCATTCTGGAATAACCGGCAATGAGAAGGCCGATGTAGCCAGGGCTGGGGCTCAAGGAATACAGTTCGGCCCAGAGCTTATCTGTGGTATCTCAATGAACCAGGCCATGCAATACCTAAAAACTCGCCTTCTTAACGAGGCGAAAGCAGACTGGCACAGTACGTCCGGGATGACACACTCAAAAGCACTAATCGAAACATACTCTCGCAAACGCACTGACGAGCTATTAAAGCTTAACAGGAGTAACTTGAGCGTGATGGTTAGGGCTTTGACCGGCCACTGCAAGTTGAATAGACACCTCTACAACATGAAACTTAACGACACTGACACATGCAGAGTCTGCGAACAGGAGCGTGAAACACCAATACACCTCTTGTGCTACTGTGAACCGCTGATTCACAGAAGAAACAGACACCTGGGGAAACACATCCTTGACCCAGATGAAATAAAAACAATCCGAACTGGGAACATCCTATCTCTCTTGGTCAGTGCCCAGTTAAGGGAGCTACTGTAGGGCCTACATAGAACCTATATAGGAGGCTGGTCACAATAGATCTTAATAGGTCGCAGTGATGCATATCAGCCCCGACTTACACACGAAATAATAGTGATAATAATAATAATAGTTACACATAAGTAATATGTGTTTTGAATTTCATAAAACAACTTAAACGGATTTGTCGTAAATAAATTTTTTATCTATCTATCTATATGCTCGCATTCATCACACAAACATCTTTTTTTTTATTGTTCCCCTGAGGAAAATGCATTAAATTGCATACCCCGGCTGTGGCGAGCCGGCGGTTATGTGGGGCTCTCCTCCCCAGAAGGGGGAGGCCTACCCACTAACAACCTCAGGGATGGCCTTCCTCAGGCATGTAGGGAGCCCCCGGGAATACCAAGCTACTTCCGGGAACCCCCAGGCTCCGCTCCCCCGTCGATACAGGGGCGCCCTCCGCGGGGGAGGCTACACTACCTCCCTCGGTCTCCTCCGTCGACGACGCCCCCGGCCACGGAAGGGGCGTGATCCATTCCGGGTCGCCGCGCGAATCCTCGCGCCCGCCGGCGACCCGCGGCGGTGCCTCAGCTGTGCTACCGAGCCCGGCGCCGCCTTCTTCGAGCGGGATCGGCCAGCTCCCGACCCCACTCGGCGGCCTCCTTCTGAAGCATCACTGCTTCACAGAAGGAGGCCACAGCCCTCCAACCTCCCTCGTCCGCCAGCATAGCCGCAATCAATGCCAGCGGAGACAGATCTCGCCCGATCTCTGCGACCAAGACTCGGCGCTCGGAGGCCCACGCGGGACACTCCACCAGCGTGTGCTGGGCTGAGTCGAGGTCGGATGCGCAGTGGTGGCATTGTGTCGATCCCTCCCGTCCTATTCGACACAGATACTCACCGAAGCAGTTGTGCCCGGTGAATATCTGAGTCAATCGGTAGGTGACCTCCTCCTTCCCGTGGAGCCAAGCTTCGTGTGCGGGTTCCAGGGCGCTCCCCCCATCGCTCCCCCGGTCGACACGCCGCGACGCATACGTCGCCGCGTGCATGTTGGCCAGGATGTCGAATGACCTCAGAGATGGCGACACTTTGAAACCGGTGTACTATCCACTCGACTATGGAGGTTGTTAACATTTAAACTACACAAGAAAGAATATATATAGAAAAAAAGAAAGAAAATAAGTAACAGAATTATATAATGATCCACTTTTATGAGAAAGTATATTTAATAACGAAACTATAAAAGCAAATACATATTGAGCGGATCGAATGTTATATTTGTATCAGACTGAAGGCTCTTCAATGTTTTCTAGCCTATCCTCATCCTGTTATCTATAATCTGTTTATTGGAACTGTGATAAAATATTTTATGTATATCTTATTTGTTACGTACGACAAATGGGCTTTTGGCCTTCATCGCAAGAACTACCTGTTTCCTCCTCTATTCAGAATACTCTCTCATTTTTACCAAGCTAAGAAAACCTTTAAACATTAAAAAACCAGTCAAGTGCGTGTCGGTTTCACCCATAAAGGGTTCCATCAATTAACATTAACGATTTATGGTATATTAAAAAAAAATACTTACTAGATCTCGTTCATACCAATTTTCGATGGATGTTTCCATGTTTAATGCACATCATATATTTTTTTAGTTTTATCATTATCTTATTTTAGTAGTTGCGGGGGCACACCTTTTACTATTTTGGAAGGGTCTTTCGTGAAAAGTATTCAGTTTAGATTAAAATTATATTAGAAACCTAAGTATCATTTTTCAAGACCTCTTCATAGATACCCGACACATATGGGTATAATAAAAATTTTTTTTTGAGTTTCAGTTGTATTAGCTCTAAAATTTATTATTTTATTCTAGTATTATGTGGAAATTATAATACAGTTCACAGAATACATCTACCTACAAAGTTTCAACAGAATAGTTCGAAAAAAAGTGGCTGTGACGTATGAACTGACAGACAGACCGATGACGAATCTATAAGGATTCCGTTTGTTGCCATTTGAATATGGAATTCTAAAAAGTGCTTACAAATATTTGACACCATTCGGTAAAAAGCAACATTAAATTTTCACGACAGCCGCACAGTTCAACCGTTGGCCATTCATTCATATGTTCTAGTTTTCCTACTTTTGCAAAAAATGTTACAAAAGATCTGAAACCTGCCAGCTGGTTAGCGGGATATTGCTGATCTACTGACCTGGTTTGCTGCACCCTTTATGACGTGACCTTAGAACCAGGTGCATATCCAATTCAAACAACCTATTTAATTTAATTTATCCATTATTGCATTATATTTATTAGAGACAAAGAAAAAATATTATAGCTTAAATGTTTGCTGAAGAGGAGAAATTGATTCTTTTTATTTCCATCGGGGAAAATTGCCACAATGTTTATGCACATATAGTAAACTAGCTTCTAAGCTATAAGCTACTTGAAATACTAATTTCAAGTAGCTTATATTGCATAGACGTATGAATGTAGTGAATTGTAGTGCATGGCGTTATTGGTTGAATGGCGTGCATTCCTTGACACTACTAGACATCGATGCACTAACGTTATGACACCTTCTTTCCTCCCTTCTACCAGCGTAGTACAAGTGGACACATAACATTTAACATGAAGACATACACTATAGATTTCAATTTAATTGAAGTCAAGTGTGCATATAACATTTTAGGATATACTTATAAAAACATACATTGCAATTTAACTTGAATTCATATATACACATAACATTTAAGGATATAATTATTTGTGATGACATACACTATAGATTGCAATTTAACTTGAACTCACGTGGACACATAACATTTAAGGATATATTTTTGTGAAGACATAATCTATAGATTGCAATTCAACTTGAAGTCACGTGGACACATAACATTTAAGGATATATTGTTGTGAAGACATAATCTATAGATTGCAATTCAACTTGAAGTCACATGGACACATAACATTTAAGGATATATTTTTGTGAAGACATAATCTATAGATTGCAATTTAACTTGAAGTCACATGGACACACAACATTTAAGGATATATTTGTGATGGCATACACTATAGATTGCAATTTAACTTGAAGTCACATGGACACATAACATTTAAGGATATATTTTTGTGAAGACATAATCTATAGATTGCAATTCAATTTGAAGTCACGTGGACACATAACATTTAAGGATATATTTTTGTGAAGACATAATCTATAGATTGCAATTTAACTTGAAGTCACATGGACACATAACATTTAAGGATATATTTTTGTGAAGACATAATCTATAGATTGCAATTCAACTTGAAGTCACGTGGACACATAACATTTAAGGATATATTTGTGAAGACATAATCTATAGATTGCAATTTAACTTGAAGTCACATGGACACATAACATTTAAGGATATATTTGTGATGATATACACTATAGATTGCAATTTAACTTGAAGTCACATGGATACATAACATTTTAGGATATATTTGTGAAGAGAGGTAAGATTTAAACGCTGTACTTGACCAAACCTAAGAGCCACCAATCCTATAGCTTTTCCGACGTGATGCACGAATAGAGGGTGATAAATATAAGAGACATTTGTTTCTTAATTAAGACACATGATTAAAACATCGATATGTAGCATTGTGTAAGTTCTTCAGATTCTTAGATTCATTTGACATTTTACATACACACAGCTTATATCACATATATAATTTTTGTTTACAATAATTTTCTTATAGCTATTACATAAGCCCGCTGGCTTCCAAGCTAGATACAACCTGTGATTTGGAAGGCGGTTCAGTCTCTGAGCAACAGAACGAATCAGAGCAGAGCAAGCACCCGCATATACTAATTTACTATATTTGTGTGAAACAATTATAATATATGTGTATGTGTGTGTATGTACGGGCATGTGTGTGTGTATGTCT
The DNA here is from genome assembly GCA_036419045.1 of Scirpophaga incertulas. Taxonomy (NCBI): domain Eukaryota; kingdom Metazoa; phylum Arthropoda; class Insecta; order Lepidoptera; family Crambidae; genus Scirpophaga; species Scirpophaga incertulas. Next base: position 725,647 of record CM071637.1, read on the forward strand.
TTATGATTACACGTATATCACATATGTGTATCATGCTGTATCATGGTCTTGACTACTTACTATACAATTAGAGCTTCTGTGTCTTTGTAATTTAACTTTAAAAGCCACTCCTTAAATTTATGTTTGCAAGTATATTTATTTAGGTTATGCGATTCAAGTACATTGTCGAGTTTGTTATATATTCTGCAGCTAGCGACTGCCGTATGCCGCTTTGCATACATGGTATTACAGTTAAAAGTAATTTTACACGAGGTAACTCTGTCGTCAATTCAAGCAAGAAACATATTATTGAGTCTACAATTAAGATATAATCTTAGTTATTTTACATGCATACGATACTATTATGCAGGATCCATCGCCGCGAAAACTTATGTAGTATCTTCCTAGCTCGTACAATCTTTAGTTAACAAGTATTGGATATAGAAGCTGTCTTATCAAATAAAAATTCTTCCATCGGCATGCTAGGCACGATGCATACTGCGGTCGTATGTAACTTTTAATGCATCAACTATATTTATGGATGAAATTTAAATAAAATATCAGATTCCAGCCACCTTGTGGACACGTGGAAATTGGATTACAAATGTAAGTAAATATTTTTGGTGGTAGAGGTAATTTGTGGCTGACGGGATTTACACTCTATGAATTTATTGTATAAACTTTTTCCCGCGTTATATCGGATTTTCCCATAGGATTATCAAATTATATAAGTTATTTCTATCGGATTTGTCTCTGGTAGAGACTTCCCTATGCCTTCCTACAGGTCTCATGCTATCCCTGTATAAATTTTCATCAAAATCAGTTCCATTGATTCCAAACCAATTCAAACAAAAAAAGTCGTCCTATATTGTTTAAACCATTTACAGTATTTTTTTTACAAATAGTGTATGTCGTATTTATTTATATTGATCGAAACACTAAAAAATAAATTACATACTTTCAATGTAAACTTTTATAGTCTGTGTCCTTCTTCACACTTTAGACCATAGAAAAGAACAAAAATTTCACCGCCCCCCTCCCCCCAGTCACTGGTTAGTCCAAAGTAGTTAGTTTTATTTGAATATCATCTGTACCCTCCCAATTGATCTGTATTTAGCTTCAACTTTAATTAATGTCTAAATTTTATTTTAAAATTTAGAGGAATGATGAAGTAGAAATTTATTAAACGACTACCAAATGTACAATAAAATTGTTTATTAAACTTTTAAATATAAACACAGAATCAATAAGAAATACAATCACAATATAAATAAGATAAATATTTTTACATATATAAATATTTTTGATAGAAATATATATTATAAGAAGATCCACGCTATTATTAAAAGAATGACGTAACTTTTTACAAAACACTAGATGCCTAAGGCTCTGAATTAATTTATGCAAAAGAAACTCAACTAATATTTAATTGAAAGCTATAGAGGGTAATTTGAAAAACATGTGTTCACTCGTCGACAAGTAAATGAGAAGTGAAGTCGCAACGAAGCTTCTGAGCTCGAGAGCGCTCGGATAAATTCGGCTGCTGTCGGACGCACGAACGCTACATAGCACACGTAGCGCCATCTGTTTTTCGACAGCGATAACACGCAAAAATGACGGAAAGCAATGCCCGGGTCAATAGTTTGCACTCACTTTTATACCCTCCGTAGACATTTTTTTATTCATATCTCCTACAATATTTTAACAACCATGACTAAGGTGCAAATGCTCGTATTCATCACACAAACATCTGCCCCTAACGGGATTCGAACCCAGGACCTCAGTGATGGCGACAACTTGAAACCGGTGTACTCGACTATGAAGGTCGTCATAACATTACACCTCATTACAAAAATGAACGGAATATGCAGAAAAACCTACGATAGACTCATGATTCCTGTTATACCTAATTACGAGACAACAGCCAGCATCGCTCACCTATTTAAGAATAAGGGCCGGAATACAGAAGAATTGGATCAAGCCTCTCTCCGCTCGAACAAGCTACGCGGCACTCTGGGGAGCGTGTGTTTTGCATATGTATAAGATCCTGATTGAAATTTTATGCCTGTAGGAATTTTTACGCATATTTTAGGACGGTTTCGCAATTTCGCACCCATGCTAATAAACTCGTTTGAGATCACATCACGCTCATGATAACACCAACAGAACGAGTAGGTAAGTACCGAAAATTAAAGTCTAAGTGACTACTACGAAGGCTAGACGCATTCAGAGTCCAGACTGTTTGTATCTTATTCAAGTCGAAACGGCAATAAATTAAGCAGAATTGCCTGGAAGCAAGCGAGCAGCGGCTACCGTAACGAAAACTACCCTATTAAGAAACGGTTGATGTTAAAAATAAATATCGTGTGCGTTTCACATTAACATTTTCATTGTTTCGCCCCCGGGCAAGTTATATTAAACCGTTGAGGGACATTAGAACTTATAGCACTTGAAGGTAAACTTGGCATATACAATCGCAAAGTTAAACTCGCGGGCGGGAAATACGAGTTTTTCGACAACGACTTCTGTGACGATTGTTTTAAAGTCCACAATTTCACGGGATCCGTTTTAATAGGCGTACAACTAGCACTGGTTGTTTCCGATGAAGAAAACATCAATTCATATACAAGGGAGCATCCCTCTCGGCTCCCCTCTTCGGTTGTCGACGTAATTTTTTTAATCATGTTTTATACTGGTATTAATTTACTTAACGACGGACTTAGTTCGCATTTTTTCGTATGCGCCGCTGCGTTTTCGATGAATAACGAATGAGTCTGGCGCAAAGATAATTTTGCATTTCGTCAGTTTCTCGGGATATCGCTTGGAAAATTGGATGGTTGATACGATTGTTGTTCATGTATGGAATTCTCAAACTGGCGACTGCTTATCTTGCAGCTCGCCTTCGAATGAGCAAGTTGATATGTAAATGGGACATGTTTGAGGCGGGCACGCGAATATATAAGTTATAAAAAAGGATTGCTTAGTACACCATCAGCACACAATTAAGGGGAATGATTTGTTTCTTGGTAAACATTTACAATTAACATTTTTTTATAATACATATGAACTTAAATATGTTTTTTCATATCAAGTTTTGTGTGTATCAGAATGTTTTGATAGAGAGATCTTGCTAATTCAGTTTTTAAATGTAATGAATTGGTAACTAATCCGTGATGTCACTTGAAAAAACCGGCTAAGTGCGTGTCGGACTCACGCACAAAGGGTTCCATTGATTTATGAAATCAAAGAAAGCGGTTTACGATTTACGAGGTATTAAAAAAAAAGTAATAACTAGATCTCGTTCAATACAATTTTCGTTGGTAGTTTTTATAGTAATGTATGTTTTTTTAGATTTTTCATTTTCTTATTTTAGAAGTTAGAGGGGGGGTGGCCGACTTTTTTCCAATTTGGAAGCGTCTGTCACGCAAACGGTTTAGAAAAAAAATATTTTAGAAACTTCGATATCATTTTCGTAGATCTATCCATAGATACCCCACACGTATGTGTTCGATTAAAAAAAATTTTTGAGTTTCACTTCTAAGTATGGGGAGCCCAAAATATTTATTATTATTTTTTTATTTTTGCGTCTAAATCTTAATGCGGTAAACAGAATACATCTACAAGACACGGTCTTGTGTAAATGCGCGGGCTATAGATCCAACGCGTAGAGGCCATTTAAGCGATTTTAGTAAAAAGTGTGCGTGGAGTGCGACTTAGTCTACTTAGTCTAATCTCTATCTGCACTATCTAAAATGCAGCTAAGGATAACCCAGATAAATATATATAGGAACTATTGTTGTCGCAGGCCAAAACGTTTGTGGACTACTGCAATTGGATTCTGGTTATAATGAGAACCGTGTTATGGAAGACTGCCACCTGCCTGCTCGTCTCCAAAATTATTATTATTCATATATTTGATTAATAATCTTAAATTTAAGTTTTTTACAACATAGATATATAAAATAAATATAAATACTATAAAAAACTTAAACCTAGTATGTCGCCGGTAGCGAGGCAAGGCCCAAACAACCGGTGGTTAGGGCTGCAGAGAGAAATCTCCGGACAATACGTGCCGTGTCGAGAATCACTGCTTTTTGTATCCGACCCTTGATCCATCCGTCAAGCGAGAGCCTCTTAAGATGTTGATCGAGACTCTTTGCTATCAAGCCATTCGCAGACACAACTATCGGAACAATGATTGTCGAATCAACATCCCACATGGCGGTTACCTCGTATGCCAAGTCAAGGTACTTACTGGCTTTGTCCTTCTCGACTTTTACGAGGTTCTCGTCATGAGGGATGGTAATATCGACGAGCATTGCACGGCGTTGGGAGCGGTCGACCACCACGATATCAGGTTTATTGCACGCAATAGTATTGTCCGTGATGATAATTAATATTATCATTACTATTATTATTATCAAAATAATATAAATAATTGATGACCTCCGTAGTCCAGCGGTTAGTTCACCGGTTGCAACGTGACGCCATCTCAAAGGTTCCGGGTTCGAATGCCGGTGGGGGTAGATGTTTGTGTGCTAATATATATTTCTAACCCGAATATTTGTATGCTAAACTCAGCCTACCTGCAAAATATGGGTATTCGAGAAAACCAACTAGATTTCTACTGTCATATCAGCAGCATAAGACTGCGGCGTTTAGGGGAAGTTTTCGCTATCAGGCAACCAAATGTTGGAACAACATCCCACATACGGCAACTAAAGTGTAAATCTATGTTTAAAAAAAAATTGAAAAAACATGTGTTACAAAAACAAAGAACTGGTTTGCCTGATAGATATGCTGACTCTCCATTTGTATGCTGATGGCTAATTGGGAAATATGTATCTGTATGTGTATATGTATGTATGTGTGTATATATATATATTAATATTATCTGTCTACATTCACGTATTGCGCTTTATTTATTAATGTAATATGTATGCTTAGGTTTGTCTGTTTCTCTCTGTGTGTCTGCTGTCTGGTTTACTTACCCTCTCAAAGGGTTTCGGCAGAATATCAGCGCTTCGCGCTATGTGAAGCACAACGCTGAGCCGAGACCTGTTTGTTACTAGGGCACAATGTTACCTACGGATTTTTAATAATGTTCTGGTGTATATTTTGTGTCAAGATTGCAAATAAAGTTATGTCTATGTCTAACAAAAATCCGTTACCCTAGATCCCATTACACAAGCCTTACAGAGCTTACTTTGGGCTAGACTAATCGGTGTAAGTGTAAGAAATATATTTAATAACTGCACCAAATTTCAAGAATAACACACTAAATTACAAAGATACAAAAATAATCAAAGAAACAACGCGATATGTCGCTGCAATGTGCTCACAATATAAATGTAAAGTACATTTGTATCGCCATACTTTCGTTCTAATAAAATTTACAATTTTCCCCCATAACACGAATTCCGCCGCAAGTTTTGGTATGGCTTTTTATTTAGTGCGCGCTCTCCCCCGACTTGTGGCGTTTGCGTCGGAGCATGTTGTCCTTTTGTTTCCGCGGGGGTCGTAATGTGATTTTTATTCAATTCAAATTTAAGGTGCACCCGCGCTAATTCGATGAGGCTCAAGAAATTTTGATCGGGTGCAAGTTATGAACGTTGGCGAGGTACGGTTAGTTGCGTCAACTCTAGATTTGTACTGCGAATTTAAGATGCACGCGCGCTAATTCGATGAGGCTCAAGTAATTTCAATCGGGTGCAAGTTATGAGCATTGGCGAGGTACGGTTAGTTGCGTCAACTGTAGATTTGTACTGCAAATTTAAAGTGCACCCGCGCTAATTCTATGAGGCTAATGTAATTCGATCGGGTGCAAGTTATGAGCGTTGGCGAGTTATCGTTAGTTGCGTCAACTCTAGATTTGTACTGCACATTTAAGGTGCACCCGCGCTAATTCAATGGGGCTCAAAAAAAATCGATTGGGTGCAAGTAATGAACGCTAGCGAGATACGGTTTGTTGCGTTAACTTTACATTTGCACTGGTAATTCTGTCGCTGTTGCAAGTGTAAGAGCGTTCTGAAAGTTTCGAGACAACTATATTCAGGCTTACAAAACAGTATTTCTTAGTCAGAAAGGAATACTCTCTTATCTACATCACGCAGGATAGAAATTGGTGACGAGTTTTCCAGTAAGTAGAAAATTACCTGAAGCTCCTTAAATCAAAGAAAATACTTTGAGGCATACAACTGCAAAGAAATCTATATAAGGTGTATGTGATGTTAATCAATCTAAAATGGGTCGGAGTGGTTGAATAAGGCCTCATAATGTTGGGTTAAGTTCTTGCCCCCCAGCAAGACATGCTCTTCCCCTAAGGCTAATGTGAGCAGGAGACGACAGAGGCCGGTTATAAGATCCGAGACCTCCAAAGAGACGGCGATGGAGCTCACCGATGGCTCCAACGTCCAAGTGACGGCCGCGGGTGGAAAGGAAGCGTTACAAAAATTGTGCAGCCCCGTGGCACGTATTGCCGGGGAATTGCGGTCACGAGAGCTGTGCGTGAATATTTGCGTCGCTCCCCACGAGATGCTCAGGGAAAATGGGAGGGACTTGCTACAGTGAGTACGCACCGACGGGGCCGCGGTTGTGTTTGGGTTTCCGTAGCTCCGTCACTTTTTGGTGCAGATGCGAGGTCCGTAAGGTTTTAGTCGGTAGGCCGCATTTACCATCTGGCGGAGAGTCCGAGGTAACTGCATTTCCTACGTTAAAAGAAAAGGTTCTTGCCCCCCAGTGGAGATATACGAGCTGTGATGATGATTGTGAAGTTAAAATGAAGAGGCATGTCAACTCCGCTGTCACCTATCATGATTTCAGAGGTAATCTCTAGTTTTAAGGCGAAGCGATTTCTAGAGATCGCTATAGTCTTATAACTTAAACACGAGCCTTTGGTATTATCGGTAACGCACCGGGGCGAATACTTGAGGTGTTGTTTACCCTTAAGGCGATTTGCTGAAGTATCTGTTAAGACGATAATTAGAAAAGTTTTTCAATTAGTTTAATTTTGTTGTAAGTTCGTTGAAGATTTTTGAAGCTTACGTCCTTAGAGGCGTATCAGCCGCAGGTTAGTCGAGAGTATTAAACAAAAATTAATATTTTTACATAAATTTTCTTTTGGGTTGAGTTTTATTGTTTCGCGAGTGGTATATTAGATACAAATTAAATATTTTGTGAATATGTTTTTATTAATTTTAGGCTTTTATTGTCCAAACTATTGAAGTTTCAGTTTCAAAAATACTATATTTGAACAAAATTTCCATAAGAACCTTTTTTTAATCATGATTTATATAAAATTGTATGATACTATGGTCATATGAGATCAAATTTATTGTTAAAAATATATTTTTATAATAAATCAGGCGCACAAGTGATTTTATTCCTTGTTTTTGTTAAGATACATGCAAATATAGAAATATAGAGACGCCAAACAAATAAAGAATTGAAGCAAGAGAAAAAGGCGGTACCCTACACGTGGTCGGAAATTGGGAGAGCTTTTCAGAGAAGAACAGGCAAGAAACTATGAAGACCAAATTTTTATCTTCTCTTCAAAATCATAAAATAACACAGTTACATCTATTCACATATCAACAACACATATCGGGTATATAACGTTCAGTTAAACAAATATTAATTCATAATTTTCAACATTTAAGAAATAGTTGATCCTGTGGTTCCCCTTTTTAATTAAAGTGTGACTCAGAGATATTAATTAACTAGCTAATGCCCGTGGCGTCGCCTGCGCATGATTCATGTTTCGAGTAGCTTATATTAGTGTGGCGTATATCTTCATTAATTATAGGTTATATTTTATCTGATGTGTAAGCTATATTATTGTTAAGTTTAATTAAAATCCATTTAGTAGCTTTTACAGGAAAGAGTAACCAATATTAAAAACTTCCGCGTTAATAATATTAATAGGACTGTAATCCATAATTATGTAGCATGTCATCTGTTAATACGGATTTAAATGGCGTCTCAAGTAAGGTAATGAAGTAAAAACAGGGTAAGCATCTTATAAAATGGTCCAGATCGCTTTTTATATTATTCCCGTATCTTTAGATAATCGCGTCATCTTTAAAAGCACCATTAGCTCCTGTTCCATTTAATATCTCGTAAACACCACGACATTCAGAATGTCACCGTTTAATGTTCCCGTGAGATAACAAAGCAGCGGGATTACGTGATTTCCCTGGAACACCTTATCTAAAGGTCGAGTATGAGCGCGAGCTTTGAGCTTATTTTTGGGCGTCAGTCGAAATGTCATTTGCCAAAAACTTTATTGAGAGCTTTGTTTGTGACTGATTTAGACAAGAGTTTTAGCACCACTGAATTAGGCTGTATTTCGTTAAAAACTCCGCATAGTCGGATTTTTTATACAAAATCGACGCCTATGAGTCGAGAGTGCGGTTCAAAATGTATTAGCGGTCGAGTATGCTACATGGAAACGGTTGTTTCATGACAGCAACTTTGAACCGTATACAAAAAAATTGTATTTGTCAATTTTATCATAACACTGACTTTACATGGTTCATTTACGAAGCCTGAAACGCTATTTTTAGTATTTTTAATCGGCAATTATTATAAAATGTCTGTTTAAATTACCTAGCATAATTGTAAAATATTAGTTATTTTAAATTATTACAATAGATCCAGTGATTTTATTAAATTGAAAAGACATATTTAGTATATTTTCTTTTCGGAGTTTAGTACTGTATACGTGTATGCTATGGCTTCCTATGTAGTTAATTTAATGTCTACTTTAATCTTGTAATATTTTGTGTGGGTTTATTTTATTTTCGTAGTACGTATGCTTATATAATGTTATGTAAGCTTTAGTTCTGCGTTGAATAAACATTATTTTGATTCTAATATAAGTGAATATCGGCTTACAGCTGTGGGTACAGTACTTAATTATTATTAGCTATTAAGTTATTAATAGTTTATAAAAATAAGCTTGCCGTTCCAACATACATGCTTCAAAAAACTAGAGGTTCGTTCTTAGGGAAATGTGTAACTTTTTATAACACACTTCCAGAAAATATTACTGATTTACCGTTTCATGAATTTAAAGCACATATTAAAAATACTCTAATGAAAAAAAGGTATTACAAGGTCAATGATTCCTTGAATGATAAAAATGCTTGGATGTAATTTTTACGATATTTAATTTCCTGAATAATTAAACATGCTTGGATGTAAGTTTTGCGATATATACTTTTGATGATTCTATAATAAATTATATTTTTGTTTTGTACCGGACATATACATATCAGATTTGTTTAATGCTATATGACTCTTGTGACGGAAATATACATTTGTTAGTTGTTTTAATTTGTATCGGAGGTTGGGTTCAGACTGTGTTCTGAAGCCGGCTTCCAACTGACGACTCTGTAATGATACAGGGAGAAAAAAAATTGCCCTTGCTGGTTTTCTTGCTGCTTCTTTCCAGTATAAGGTTTCCCGCCCTAGATTTGTGAACAAATGGCGTAGCATCTTTGACATTCAAAATTGATTGTATAATCCTATTTGAAGAATAAATATTTGATTTTGATTTATGTATTATATTATTAATAGTTATTTAGCTAGTAAGCTCTTTGTGTCCTTAAATGTTATATTCGTTTGACGTCATTAAGTGCTTGCGTTGAATAAACATTATTTTGATTTTGATTGAGACCGTTCAGCAATCGATTGAAACTGAAAATTATCTGTCAGAAAACCTGTACTGCACATCATTGACATACATACATACATACATACATACATACACTCACGCCTTTTTCCCACAGGGCTAGGCAGAGATTACGTCTTTCCACTTGCTACGGTCTTTACATATCTCTTTCGCTTCATCTACTTTCATAACATTCCTCATACATGCTCGACGATTGCGGGTACTTCTGACCTGGCCTTTTTTGAGGACACTTTCGATTTGTTCGAAATATGTTCGCCTAGGTCTTCCTCGTCTCGTATCTCCACTCACTCCAGCTTCATAAATCATTTTGGTCAGTCTACTTTCATCCATCTGTTCCACATGCCCAAACCATCCAAGCATCCCTTTCTCTATTCTTGTCACGATATCCTCTTTCAAACCACATTTCTTTCTATGCATTGACACTAAAAACATTATTGGCAAATTGTACTACGTCGAAGTTGCTGCAAAAAAACGAAAGAGTCTGTCAAAAAAAGAAAATGGCGGACAGCCTATGACTGTACAATGCTACAGATAATGAAACATGGATGTTTAAAACAAAAAAAAAAGTGAGTTGGTAGATAAACAAAATTGGCATATCATTTCTGATGCGATGACACAAAGATACTCCGAGTGTAGCCCTCTCGGCTTTAAATTTGAGTCTCCTTGTACGGTCCTATATGAGTGGTCATGTTTCAGTTCCAAACATCCACTGGCAACAGAATCAAATACTTTAGTCTTAACGCTCGATGGGAAGAGATATAAAATGATTTATAAAAGTACCTATGAAGTAAAAAAAATATTATGTATGCTTACAAAATTCTTGTAAGTTGTAGGGTGTAGGCATTCAATATCAGATAAGTAGGGAGTCTACCCAAAACCGAATAATATAGCAGTAATAATGTAGCAGGGTCTCGTAGACCCTTTGCTATATTATTCGGATAAAAGTTAAAGATAAAAGGATAAGAGATATTCACATAAAAGTTTGGGAACTTCAGAATAACATACAATAACTATGATTAATACACCAATGGAATATGGAAATCGCTTTTTAATCTAATTTTAAATTCACGATCTAGCTAGAAACAGACATCGGCTAACTGCAGAACACAGTTGTATTAAGTTTTGAAATGGCGCCATTTCTGATCAGCATATCAGATGAGAAAACTCGCGACAGAAACTATTTGATGACTCCGGCGCAACGTGACGTCACGGGTGACTTTAAATTTAATTAAAGACAACTTTGGCGCCATATGCTGTGCTGTAAGCAGATTACGATTGTATACAAACGAGCGTTCGGACCACATTTTACTGGTTTTTATAATCGTAATGTCCTTGAAAGTGTCATAAATAGAGATCGGATAATCGGATGCATATTTACCTAAAGTTAATTTTTGGCTCAAAAATTATGGAAGCGGCTTTTTAAAAACATTTTGTTAAATAAAAATGCCGGGAAAATACGGGACTGCAAATTTAACGTAGTGATATTGTTTGAAAATTACTAAATTAGCACGTGGTATTCATTTTCAAAAGACCGAGACTCCGGGTTCATTTATACAACTATGCATACGTTTTTACATGAAGTAATGTTCTACAGTACCGGAATTCCGAGATTTTTATTTATGGAAATAAAATAAAAAGACAGTTCCATACTTTGTCAAAAACTAAATTAGGTAAATAAATAATCATCCGGCAATCCCAGGATTTTTATTTAACAAAACAATAAAAAGCCGTTTCCATACTTTGTCTTAAACTAACTTTAGGTAAACATGCATCCGATTATCCGATCTCTAGTCATAAATTACAGTACTTTATAATTTTTATAATTTTAACATTAGGTATAACAAGGAACAGGCATCGATTGTTTCAACACCAGCCTTCTAATTCACTGTGGTTTGGATTTTCGTGTGTACATTACTGTTTTCTTTTTATTTATTCTCCACAGACTCGTAGTCATATTTTATTTCTTTAGGATCGAATTATTTAACAATGACGATTACTTGTCACCTTTATTCTAGGATGAGTAGTGTGCGTAGCCCAAAATCAACAACTTTCCCTAACATCAAATACAATTATAAAAAAAACTCCTATGTATGTATGAAAGAGACATGAAACTGTTATATCTGCTTACTACAATAGCAAAGAAGCGTGAGTAAATTGAAAGTGTTCATGTATGTACGTTGAATTTTTAAGTTCGGTGTAGAAGGTCATGAGCGATAAAACATTGAGCTATCAAGTATTCTTCACCAGATATGTAGTCATAGGACTGAGCTCTTACAGACAATTATAACACTCTTTAATAGTAACCTCACAACTCGAATTTGGTCCTATTTTTATGAATAACAGTAAAATTTAGATGCCATCGTATTCTAAAATCAACTTTAAACACAATTCGTTGATTGCGTACAGTTGAAAAGGGATCGTGCTATACATCTCACATAGCGCTATCTTTATCAACTGCATTCGAGCAGGGATTTGAGTTTGAATCTCGTTTTGTAATACGGAGCTAAAGTAGCGTTTCAACCGCCCGTCTGCACCGGCCACATCCCTCAGATGCACCGCGCACGCATCGCCTGCAATTTCGCGTAGCGCCGCCAGACTTATTGTTCTTTTATTTTAATTTTTCTTTCAGCCACGTGCGCTTTTATTAATTCCCGCTCCGCTCGCGTCTCGTGCGAGTGTTCGCTTATGAATGTTTGCTTACTGTACGAATAACGACGCATCAGCACGCTCTACCTAGATAAATGTGACTGCGTTTCGACGTTTTAAAATTAAACGAAAATACATGGCACAGTTTATAAAGCAATTTGGCGAGGGGCAATCGACTCCAAATTTTCGATAGTATTGTTCTCCTTGACGAGTACACGAATATAAAAGTTTTAGAAAAAGTTAATTACAAAAATCGTAGATTCGATATCAATACATAGTATAAAACAAAGTCGCTTTCGCTGTATGTCCGTATGTATGCTTAGATCTTTAAAACTACGCAACGGATTTTGACGCGGTTTTTTTTAATAGATAGAGTGATTCTTAAGGAAGGTTTGTATGTATAATAAATGCATAATATAGTAGAGAAACACTGATAAATTTAAAGGTTTCTAATGTGATGTAGTAAATAAGCACATTTTTTTGCGCTTATATTGCAAACGCTGGCTGAACCCTACGAGATAGACCAAAATAATGTACTACAGTATTGTACAACTTACAAAAATCCACAAAAATGTCCGCGAGTCCGCGTATAGTCTATCTCTTAGGGATAACCCACCATAACCATTTTTTCACTGCACCCGTGCGAAGCCGGGGCGGGGCGGGTCGCTAGTATTTTATAATATTGTCGAACATTTTTTTGTCCTATGATTAATACTCTTCGCAGCGTATGCAATGAAAGGCATTTTATGGCTAATTTTTTTACACCTTCGGTTGGTTTTAATAAGAATTTCCAAAGTTTTTTTTAATAATCTAGTACCAAATAGAGCCTATGTTACTCACTGATACAAATCGTATCAAATTTATCGTATACAAAAATACAAATCGTTCCTCTTTATAATAATAGTGTAGAATGTAACATAAACGGCCATATTTTTTTATTGCGTTGATGTACAAATTTGATTTTTTCACTGCTTTGAGAGATAGAAGAGGAAGTATGTGATATTAATTTCAGCTTGATATCTCGACGCGTTTCTGAGAAAAGAGTCATGACAGACGGACGGCCGTACAACAAAGTGATCCTGTAAGGTTCCGTTTTTACCTTTGGAGGTACGGAACCTTAAAAACGAGCAACAATCAACGCTTTTCGAACTATATAGGTAGAAACCACAAGTCTCATAGAATCATCGAGCATTTCATGCGAAAAACTGTTATCGGCCGGACAGCGAAGGTCGACAATGTATGCCGCCGAATTATTGGAACATAACAAAATATGACCGCGGGCCGTACCTCTATAAATCGCTTTACATCTGCTATAAAGTAATGAGATTTAACCCTCCCATTCGCATTTACGACATACCCGCGCCATCGGAATAGATCAAAATATATTTTTTCTAAGGATCTCTTTTGGGTGTACACGGGCGCGAGTTCTGTTCTTGTACGATTAGAGATAATAAAGGAGATAATTTTTTTAGGCCCACTAGAAAACGGCAACGTTTATTGATATTACTGAACTCTAAAATATCAATTTATTATTAAAAACAATTGCACGATATTATGAGGAAAAATGAAACGGGAATAATAAAATCAGTTAATTAAACTTAGTAATGACTTTTGACATTTGAGGTAAAGGAACTAACGTTTTTTAAATCAAAATGAAAGATGATTTAATATATATACAAATAATATTAAATATAATAATAGATAAAAGATAGTGTATTATTTCTTTTTTATTTTATATAAAAGTATTGAACTCTCAATAATTATTTTAATACTATTTTAGATTATTCTAACTATTAGTTCGTCAGTCCAGTATCGTCGTGTAACGGAACGCGTCATCATTTTTGACAGCGACAGAATGGTTACCTACACTGACATCCAATTGACGTCGGTTTGTTTTCAACCGAATTCTGTGTTTACGTTTCCAACGGCTTGATTTCTTTTTCTTTCCCGTATGCAGTATTTAGAATGCAAAAAAAAATAATACGGTTTCGGGCGTTTGATAGTGGCCAAAGATGATTGTATTTTTCAAGAATAAAAAAGTGTTAAATAGTATTTACGTAAAAACAATTTGAATACAAATCAAAATAAAGCTACTAACTACTAAGAATTTTTAGATTATTTAATCTTCATGTTTTAATTGATTTCTCAATGTTCCCGTTAGATAAAAACAAGCTAATGTTCCTTATAATATCTAGGGTTAATAAGAAATTATTTAACGTATGTCTCATTAATAAACGTTACATTTTGTAGCTACGCGGCATATTCTCGGCCCATCTACCGCAGTGCCTCAAGACGAAAGTCTTCGATTCGTGCGTGTTGCCAGTGATGACATATGGAGCAGAAACCTGGCCACTCACAATGGGCCTTATAAGGCGGCTCAAAGTCACCCAGAGGGCAATGGAGAGGGCTATGCTCGGAGTTTCTCTGCGTGATCGAATCAGAAATGATGAAATCCGCAGAAGAACCAGGGTCACCGACATAGCCCGAAGAATTGCGAACCTTAAGTGGCAATGGGCGGGGCACATTGCTCGCAGGACTGACGGCCGTTGAGGCGGAAAGGTCCTGGAGTGGCAGGCATATGCTGGACACCGCAACGTTGGTAGGCCTCCCACAAGGTGGACCGACGATTTGATGAAGATCGCGGGAAGGCGCTGGATGGTTGCAGCGCAGGACCGATCTGCGTGGAGATCCTTGGGGGAGGCCTATGTCCAACAGTGGGCGTCTATTGGCTGAAATGATGATGATGATGATGACATTTTGTAGTGGGCCTATTCTCCATACAAGAAAAAATTATCTCCTTTTTATGAAAGAAAATATTATTTCCGCAATATTTTTAATATGACTATGGGATGGGATATGGTTCTCTCATTTCCACTCTATTTTAAATTCAATCTTGAAAAAATAATAACGTAAGAAAATTCGAATATGATAATTTTCTTTTCATTCTTTTAATTTTTTTATTACTAGCTGTACTCCGTCCGCGTAGATTTTAACGAAAAAGTAAATTAGTTTAAAAAAGTTAAAAAGTTAAGGTCCATCAAAATCCCATCGAAATAGGTCTAGCAGTTTCAGTGATTAGTCGGAATAAACAAACAGACAGATCAACGACACTCCAGTTTTATTTTTATGGTATAGACTAGTTTCTAAATTAAAAAAGTGCATATCACAGCGTCCTGGAGAAACTCATTCATTTTATAGATATATGAATCAGCTGATGATCATAAAATTAATACACACAAGTATAGAAACTCTAATAAAGGAAAATCACGATTACGCACTCACTATACTGCTTTCCAACTTACCTGGAACAATTAACATAAAATTAGTATATATGATATAATAAACTAATCAGAACACAAATATTTGAACAACAGGTTTTTTTACAATAGAGGATTTCAGATTTTTACCGCTAAATTGATGAAAAATAATATCTACCATTGAACATAGGCGTCATCCAAGGACCAAAATATTGATCGGTATTGCGCTTCTACCATCCAGCATCTTTAATAAATCGTTGGTCAATCTTAAGGGAAGCCAACCTTGCTTCCCTTCTCAGCTAGAACGCGTAATACGCACTATCCACTGCTATTTAAGGTTCGAAATTCTACGGACTATCTATGATTTCTTCTTCATCACTTTTGATTCGAACTTTGAGGAATTGTGAGCATTTTCCTTTAGGTTACTTTTATTTGGAGATTGTTTATTAAATCTATTGTCAAGTCAGATTTCGGTGCCAGATATATATCGCCTTAAGGAACCGCCGATGGGCGGTGAATATCTACTTTGAATATTAACTAAGCATTCAACATCTTTGCCCTAAATATAATGCTAAATAAAACACATCCAAGCAGCGTTCACGTGTGCAATATAATCACGTACGTCCCAAAACCTTATCTTTAGGTACAATCCTACAAAACTTGATTGACGTGTTTAGGGAGAGAATTTCTTTTCTGCAGAATTTGTTTAGAGCCCTCTCAATGGCCGCTGTGCTGGGGAGTGCCTTCGTGTCCATTCAGTGGACGAACCTCTCTTTCATGAAGGAATTAATCGGAAAAATGGGAGCAGCGAAAACTGATGAGTTATTTATTAATTCGAACACTTCCATTACGTGGATAATACGGTATTTGATAGGTGTACGTTTTTTTAATTTACTGTATGGGTTATTATAGATTGAAAATAGAAGTTCGCGAGATTGTAGATTCAATTGAATTGGTGTAGGGTTTAATTTTGGATATACTCGCAATTTTATGTTGTGTCCGCGCAGTGATAATAGCTCGCCCCTTAGTACACTAAGGGTTAATGATTGGCGAAGAGTGTTTATTATACCTCCGTCCATCTCTTGAATAGACGTGACTGATTGTGTAGTGGACTTCATAGTCACATTAGGTTTAAGATCTCTGTAATCGTATCGTTAAGAATAACAGCCAGTAACACCAGTTACTGGTAAAAAGAAGTGTTGAACTCAATACTCTAAAACAGAATTTCCCAATTTTTTTTTGTGTCGTAGATCCTTTGCCATGTTTTTCGGTTTTAGGTAGACCCCCTACTTCCCTGATATTGATTTTTTGTAAATTTGTAACTGGAGGGTAGTTAGTGTTAAAAACTTCAAGTAAAAACACATTTTAAGGTTTATACATTTATTAACTGAATTTAATAAATATATGTAATTATGTAGTGGAATTTTGGACAGGACCGATGCTTCAATACATAGTATAAAACAAAGTCGCTTTCGCTGTATGTCCGTATGTATGCTTAGATCTTTAAAACTACGCAACGGATTTTGACGCGGTTTTTTTTAATAGATGAGTGATTCTTAAGGAAGGTTTGTATGTATAATAAATGTATAATATAGTAGAGAAACACTGATAAATTTAAAGGTTTCTAATGTGATGTCGTAAATAGGCACGTTTTATTGCGCTTATATTGCAAACGCTGGCTGAACCCTACGAGATAGACCAAAATAATGTACTACAGTATTGTACAACTTACAAAAATCCACAAAAAAGTCCGCGATGGTATATGTCTATCTCTTAGGGATAACCCACCATAACCATTTTTTCACTGCACCCGTGCGAAGCCGGGGCGGGTCGCTAGTAAATAATAAATTATCAACCAAACAACAAGGAATCAACTTTGTAAATCTTAAATCTCCTCGGCTAATAATGTCCAGTCTGTTTCATTTTTAGTGGACCCCCATTTTCATTTCACGGACCCTCAAAATACTGTTTCGCTGACTTAGACCCCTTGTAGGTTATCAATGATCTCCATCATCATCATCATCATAGGGGTCGATATAGACTACTTTGGGAATCACTGCTCTATGAGAAATGTTTTTCTGGTGACATATTCAGAGATCGCGGTCATAATGAAAAGATGTCTGGAAAGTAGGGCATCATAGTTATTTAGTTTATGTATTTATTAACCATACAATTTTACATTTGTTATTTTTTTAAATTCGTAGTCGCGTGAGACATGAGAGAGCCTGGAGATCTGTAGAGTAGGTTTATCCTTTTTCAGACTCCAGACTCTCACATTAAGGTTAAGTTGTTCAAATTATTATTATTATATAGTTTCCTTGTTTTGGTATTTCGTACCTTGTAAATGTGCGAGTAAAATAAATATGATTATTATTACGTTGTTCAACATGTCTTTCAAATCAAACAGAATCTTTCAAATGACAACCATTTTTTTATACGAAGGAAAATGCAGTTACGCATACATACCTCGTGCTCTCACGAGGTACACATTCGCAGCTCTCTCTCATACTCAGGATTAAAAAATAATAAAAACAAAAATACATTGATTAGCACAAATCTTTTTTTTTACAGAATATTTTCGTTTTATGATACACAACATGATTTATTATTTCGACTTTTTATAACAACCTTAATATACATATAGTTACAGACCAACCTTAATATACTGCAATACTCATAATCGTTTTGCATACGACGATTATCATATATACATTTCTGCCTTATAAAGAAAAGTAATCATAGACTATCGTATTGACGCCACAATGAGTTAGATCTACAGTGATGATAACAGATTGTGAGTAACAAAACCCGTGCGCCGGCGCCTGGCGGAGTGTCCGCTGTTTATCACCTCGTAAATACAAAACTGACAGATTTTATTGCATTGGACGCAGTTCCGGAGATGGTAAACAGATATTATTGCGAGAGGCGCATAATAATGAATGTTTATCTGGGAATATTGTCAGTTTTGATTTTATTGTTTTATTTGCGCCGACATACTTGCAAGTAGCTGTCGGTAGTTGAATAACGGTGCGGCTCTGTAGTCTATTCTCTACTTTATTGTCCGACATTAGAATATTAGTTTATAGATTTCGCTACTGCTGGTTGTAAGGTGTCCGTTAATTTTTAGTTTTTGATACGAACTATTTTTATGAAAGATTTTATTTCTATTGAGATTTGTCGAAGGACTTGAGCGCAAACTACACACACAGATGCAAAAATTAAATGCAACATTTCAAATTATAAAAAAAGAAACTGTATTGTGAAGTTGTGAAGGGTACTCTTGACCGGCTCATTTACAAATATATAATAACTAAGACATACTTCGACCAAATGGGCGATATACTTAATTTATATTCTTTCCATAACTAATATTTTAAAAGGACAAAAGAACTTACGCATGCAATTTGGATTAACTTAATAAATCCTCAACATTTGTCACGCGATCACATATCTTACGCACATTGAAATACGCCCCACCTTCCATTACCTTGAAACGACAAATCCTATTAAAATTTGCCGCATTAAAAATATGAATCCGTTCTATCGGAATTCAATGCGCAAATATTTGCTTGCACCTCAAAAGCGCCCTCACAACAAGTACAACTACGCTCGGATTGAGCGCATTTATTTGTTGCGTCTGAAGAGCTCCCTCCCCAGGTGGATTCGAAAAGAAATCCGCTAAAACTTCCATGTAAATAACGGAACATTATTTAGAGTTCGGATAAGGGGCGCCAGCCGTGCGGAGAGACGTAGGTTTTGCGTCATGAATATTGAGCTGATGTCATTCACGAATCTCTATTACACCTTATACAGAAACGCCAGAGGTCGCTAGAGGTGTCTTCTGGGCCAGGAGTAGGTATTCGTTGTTTACTTACCTCGACTGTATATTGAAAGAATATCTGTTTGTTTTATTGTTTATAGATTTTCATACTTTGACATACATGAACAATCAAAGAGGGATTACTACAGGGTTTTCTCTTTGGATCGGTCTCTCCTATTTCTTGCCTAGTGCTTTCTTTGTTCTTGTTCCAAACTGGGTAAAGTTTGGAGGGAAATTATGGCAATTAAACAACTGGATACCGTAAATTTATATCTTAAGTCATAGCTAATGTATATTGTGGTTCTTATGTTTCACAACAAACGCTTGTAATATTAGAAAATCAGAGTGTCTTACCATTAGAAAACCTACGTTTAAACCTATTTTTAAAGTTAAAACTGTCATTTATAAATTGTAAGTTTGATGCTAAAGTTTGTAGATATCCCTTGGAGACCTTAGAGTCCTTTAGCATGTTTATGTCGAAGGTACTGTATATCTATTAGGTGGTGTGATACTAATGAACATGTTTTAGCTAAATAACGCCACATTTGTGTCTTAAGCCTTAATTCTACTGCTTAATAAATGTGTGTCTCCAAAGATTGAAAACTAAATTATTAAGATAAGTTGTGATTTACAATAAAATTTTATGGAGAATATATTGCAGAAATTTGCAAAGAGCGCAATCAATAGAAATGTATTTGCATTTCGCATGCATATCCAATTTGATATCCTTTTTTACATTTATAAATTTAACCACTTATTTACATTGAGGTCCATCAGAAAATTTGAAAATAGCAGCAATATATATATATTTATAATGACGTGTATCGTAACCTCAAACGAAACGACGTTTTACTCCCAAGAAAAAGATACTAAACTGGATCAAATTGTCCGATATAACAATATCAGTTACTCCGTAAAGTCCGTCCGTCGGTTTGATTCCGTTTAAAATGTCAAGTGAGCCATCTGGCTCGTAAATTGGTTGTATCTGCGAATGCGTTGCAAATAATATTTTTATTGGCGGATGAAATGGCGACGGTTTACTCGTGTTTAATGTGTATTTTCAAGAGTTTATGTCTTGATAAATAGCAGATTTCGGTTTACTGGAACTTGGGATTTAATTCGCGTTAAAATGTATTAAAACTTCAGTTAAATGCGCCGCTTGGACACTAAAGCAAAATATCGCGAGGTAACTTCTATATATACAGAACAACTCAACGAACGTACATGAAATCTACTAATCTGCACGGAAAATTGTGATTTATCACAAACAAACTCCACAACTGCATGGTAAATGGTCGTCCAAAATATTTGTGGTTGCTATAAGATTTGCAAATCTGTAACCCCTACGAAATATGCACACAACATGCACAATATGCACAATATGCATTGCCAACATGTAGTAATTTTCAATCTTATCGAGAGCATAGTAATATGAACACTTTTATTTTTCAGAATAAGGTAGGACAGAGATACCTAAGCAGACGACCCTGATATAGAACTTCTATCCAGTGAAGCGTGGAATATCAAAACCTGAAAATTCTAATCTAAATATGAAGGTTTGTGCCCTTAAGTAGTATGTATATGAGCAATGACGCTGCTGATGCTATAATGATGTGAATTGTTGCTTCATCATTTATAGATACCATTTTTGATACGGTAATAAATATCGCTAAAGCAGCATTCAGTAATTGTATAGTAAGTTCACAACTCCAATTCTGGAGTAATCAGTAATCTGGAATATAAAAGAATCTACCGCGATGCAGTAATGAAAAGGTATGGCAAACAGGAGCGTGGTACACATCAGTATGGGAAGGGAAACATCGGCTTAAAACGTGATGGGTCGACTCAAGGCAACTTGAGTGGAACTAGACTATCAAGTCTCACATCTCCTGACGGGACATGACTATTTTAATGGTAGGCTCTTTAGGCTTTCGTTGGTGGACTACAGTAGTTGCCCGTCTAGGACTTACGACGACGAAAACCTACGCCACATTTTGTGGGATTGTAGACTCTAAGCGAGATCAAGCGAAAGCTCTTGGGGTGTTTTATAGCGACTGAGGTAAATTTTCTGCTATTTCGCAAATCCGTGGTACCAGATTAAGAATGGGTTCAAATTCTGAAGAGGGATGAGAGTTTCCGTATGATGATAGAGGAGAACAATTTGGATAAAGCCTCAGTTTACCGTCAGCTCTGGGCTCAGCTTCCCGCCGTGAATTGGAAATACAGAAGTCTCCACCCAAACAGAATCGCGTTGCGATGAAGTTGATCTGTCATGTTCCTCATACAAAAGAATGCACTAACAAAACCGGACTATTTTCGTGAGAATCTCTTTAGTTTTGTATCGCTTTCGTATTAAGTTACGCGTCGAAATTATGTTAAGGCGAAGTTTTAATATTCGAAACGAATTAAACTATAAAGCTACTGTACTTACCAGTGAATATATAGCACGGGATACGAGGGCTGCTACTTATGTGTCCGGAATAGAAAAATCAAACAAACGCATATGGCTAAATATGGGTTTATTGTTTTTCAAAGTATTTTCCGCGATGATCGATACACTTTTGCTTACGTTGAAACTAATTTTTATAGCATTTTTTCCACTCTGATTGCAGTATCTCTGAAACGTGCTGTTTGAACGCGTCGACGGCATCTTCACGGGTCGAAAATCGTTGACCACGTAATTGATTCTTTACATTTGGGAATAAATAGAAATCATTAGGTGCCAAGTCTGGGCTATACGGTGGATGACCCATCAATTCTATTTTTTGACCCTCCAAAAATGCATTTGTTTCGCGTGATATGTGGCAGCTGGCATTGTCGTGGTGTAGTATGATTCTGCGTCGCTTGTTGTTTTTACGTATTTCTTCAAACACTTCCGGCAAACAAATGCTCGTGTACCACTCCGAATTGACCGTTTTACGATTCTCCAATGGTATTGTAGCCACATGACCATTGATACCAAAAAACCAGGCCACCATTTGCTTTAAAGTGCTTTTCGACGAGTCACTTTCGTAGGGTTCGGCTCATTTTGAAACACTCAAACTGTAGATTGTTGCTTAGTTTCGGGATCGTACGCATAGATCCAAGATTCATCACCTGTGTAGATGTTATAAACAGATATTGAGTCATCTCCGTTAATTTTTTTTAACATATTCTTGCACCATTCGACACGAGCTTCTTTTTGATGCTGAGTTAAGTTGTGCGGTATCCAACGCGAACAAATGTTCATGTAATATTTTATTAATGCTTGTCTTATTAATGTACATACGCCCAGAGTAGCTTCTCTATCTCGCGATATGTAACATGACGGTCTTGTATAATTAGTTTTTGTACAGCTTTAATGTTTTGTGGCACAACGACTGATTTCGGGCGACCTTCCGTAACTTCGTCCGTGAGCGTACACAGTCCACGATTGAACTCACTAAACCAGTGATACACAGTGGTTTTTGATGGAGCTTCAACAACAAAAGTTAAAGTTAATTGATCTACGCACTGTTGTTGTCACGTTAAACCACGTAATTAAAAAAAAATCGTAATAAATCATAGCACGAATATTTTCACGTGTGAGTTCCATCATTTCAGCGATATGACATTTTAAACCCATCAGAAACAAAACACTAGCGTACATAAGGAAAAATAAAAAGCGGCCAGTATTTCAAAAAAGAACGAATTTCACCACGGAGGTCATATATTGCGTTTAAAAATGTTGAAATCCCAGATTCCGGATACTTAAGTAGCAGCCCTCGGACAAAGGTATTTAAGACAGCTACTGCCCATGGCACCACTCCTGAAGAGCGTTTCCTCCAGTTAAAACGTCATTAGGAACAAGGTCGGTACAGTAATTTGGTCGGTAGGTCAGATCTGACGAGCCGTCTCAATCGGTCTGGACAGCGACATAAACATTGAGTCTGAGGATCTGATGTATAAGCTATATTATCGTACTATAGTTTAATTAAAATCCATATATTTTTACTTGAAAGAGTATCAAACATACTTCTATCCTTACAAACTTTCGGGTTTATAACATTAGTAGAGATATTTGAAATTCTATAGTACAGTCCCTTAAATAAGGGTCAAAGAACCGTAAGTAATTGATAGGACTTTTGTATGGAATATTTGTGGTTCCGAGCTGATCGTGTTCGTGCTAGATACAAATAGATCTGTGGCGCAGATAACGTTGCCGTCGACTCTTGTTCGAAACAATTCAATTTCACGCCGGTTGCATTTTTATTTTTAAAAATCAACGATTAATATCGATGCTGCAACGATAACCGGACATTATTGTTGCGTTAATAAAAACTTGCGTTGATAGTCTTCTGTAATCACGGTCGTTTGTGGGTTAAAAAGTCAATTTGTTATTAATTAGTGTACGTCTTTTTTGTTAAATATATATATACTAAATTAACAATAGGTAAAATAAAAATATATTTATGATATGAAAGAGGTAATGTGAAATATAAGTACTAGATTTCTGTATGTAGCTCGGCTGCTTAAAATCAAAACATAGTAACTCCTTCCAACAAAAATGTTCAGGAGAGCAAAAAAATGGGTCGGCTACTTTGATTCGTCAGCCCGACGAAACCAAAAGAGATAACGATTTGGGTGTTTGACGAAAAGTTGTGCTATATGGTTGACATTTTACTTTGTAATACTCGTAATCTTTTTGGAGTATAGTTACACAAAAATCGCTCACACTTTATTTTTTTTTTCGTGAATTTACCCAAACATAACTATAAAAACAGTATCAAAACTTAGTAAGTCTGCTTTACTAGGTTATTTGGATATTTATTAATTAATTAATTTATTTGTTATTTTTACTTTGCGCCAAATTCAAAACATAGCAAGTTAGTATTTCAAATCCATAACAGTCGCATACTAAGTTGCTAAGGTACAAACTAAGTTTAGAATTTGTACTTCATAATCATGGCAAACTGTTTAGACTTGATAGATATATATCTATATATATATATATATATATATATATATATATATATATAACTTTGTTGACATGTGTTGACAGAAGACACTCATTATCCAAACCCGTAAACACATTATGATTAAGATACAAAATACACCAATAATTACAACAATTTATCACAAAAAAAAATCCAATATATGCCCCGAATAACTGATCACGATTAACAATTTTTCAAGTCATGCGACCATTGACAAAGTCATCGAGGTAATGCGATCAATCATGGCGGCGATAATAGTCGCACTGCCAGGGAACACGCATCGGGCTCGGCGTCGCATCTACAAATCATGTTTGCTGATCGGACTATTTGACATCTGTCAATAATCGTGTACGGCCGAGCCTTGTTTAGGATTAGGACACGCGTTTGTAGTTTTGGCTTCGTGTATGCGTTTGATTAGTTTTTATAAATCGAAATAACTTTTGGGATAGCGTCAGATGTCCTATATCGTGGTGTAACGTGTCTATATGATTGAAATGTTGCCGAATGTTCCTAGATTTTGCAACTTTGTAATTCAGGTTATTTTATATACAATGTTCAGCTATTCGTTACACTGAAGATTATGAAATGCTGAGATTATGATATATAATAATGAAGAATATATCGAGCATTAGACTTACAGTATTCTTACACACCTAACACTAAGAGCAGTGCTGTGGGGGAGTACCCTCAGTGTATCCTACATACAAGTTGCAATTAGCGAGTACTTTCCTAGTGCAACTATCCATGGCGAATCTCTAAAGGTGTTCCATAATCCCATACTTGAACTCTAAACATGCATAAATCTGATTTATTTTCAGCCTCCAAAAGCTGAGATATTTAGCTACATAAGCGTAAAATTACTGTGGATATACGAATAAGTAAGTTACTCTGAACCTTGAATTGGAGTAACTTTACCAATTTATTTTATTTCATGATTTTTTGCAGACAACTTTACGCAATCGTCGAAGTGATATATTCAAGCATGGCGGTATGCTTCGGCGAGCTTGGCATTTGTTAACAACGACAACTGATAAGGAGAAGGATACAAATTTGTGTTACCTTCATCAATGCATTCATCAGACATCAGAAATAATGTATAATTTTACCAAATTAATTTAATCGCCAAACTAATTAAAGTAGGAAATTGATTATATATTATATTACGACAATTTACTGTATCAGACATCTTTTAAATACCTTTCTAAGTCTGAAGAATTGCGAACAATAAGAGGCAAAGGGCAGGGCCCTTTCTCGCAGCACAGACGGCTGACGGACGACAAGCCTGTTACTCAAAGATCTTCCCGTCCTATTGAGTAGCAGGCTTATACTGAAAAACGCAACGTCGATCCCTACTACGTGGCCCGATAATTTGTGGAAGTTTACAAGAAGGAGTTGGATATTAGCAGAACAGGATCACAACTCGATAGAAATTAAGAAAGGACTCTCAATTCCTCTTAAAATGTTCCATCCACTGGAACTGACCTCGCGTGACAGATATATGCCGGACACGTCAGCGTTGGTAGATCTTCCACTACATGGGCAGATGATTTAGTGAAGACGACAGGAAGGCGCTGGCCGCTGGCAGCACAGGAGCGACTAGTGTGGAGTTCTTTGGATGGGGCTACCGACTGAAATGATAATGATGCTCCATGTTACCTGTTCAAAATTATACTAGCCGAGTGGTTGGTATACCGGTTTCAAGGAGTTGCCATCTCTGAGGTATGTCTGAGGTCCCGGGTTCGAGTCCCGGTGGGGGCTGATGATTGTGTGATGAATGCGAGCAATTGTACCTTAGTCATGGTTATAATAATATATTTCTACCATATTTTGTAAAATATATGTATGTCTATCTGTTACCCTAGGTGCCATAACACAAGCCTTATATTGATTATTATTATTATTTTCATCTGCAGCGTTCGGAATTTAAAACCTATTAAAGCAAATAGGCATTCCTCAAGGTTCACTTCTCAGACTTATTATTCACAGGCATCAATACTAAAATTTTCTTGTTTAAATATTCTACCTAATCTTTTTAAATACTGAAACCACTTGCTCAAATATAACAATGAGGTTCAAACCTGTTGTGAACGAGGCATAAGCCGATTCACCTGTTAGTATGTGTCCAGATGACTCGGCGAAAGCATTCACGCGCCGCACGAGTCATTCCGGGCTGGTACCGACGACCCGGACCGGATCAGTTGTTACTGACACCGGTTATTTATGCGTCTGAATTGC
This sequence comes from Scirpophaga incertulas, assembly GCA_036419045.1. Taxonomy (NCBI): domain Eukaryota; kingdom Metazoa; phylum Arthropoda; class Insecta; order Lepidoptera; family Crambidae; genus Scirpophaga; species Scirpophaga incertulas. The sequence continues at coordinate 752,233 of CM071637.1, forward strand.
ATTCCATATAGGTTTTATCCACCAATTTCTTGTATACGTTTTGTGCTTGGTAATTATTAAAATTGTGTTACTGGCTAATAGATCAAAATTTACGATGTTTTCTTCTATCAATACGTTATAAATAAGTCGATCATCAAAGAAATTGGAATTGACTAAAGTGATAACAGAATCATATTAATAATATTTAGTACGATTGTAAGTAATTTTAATACGTAAAATAGGAAATTATTTAATTTGTTATTGCTCATTTTAAATTTGTACTGTGAATTTCATGATCTTGAAGACATTGTAAATAATATATCCCAGTTGTAATAAAAACCCATGAAATATATATTTTAGATGCCATGCAAAATAGTGATTTTATCAATTAGTAACATCTGGAAACGAAATAAATAGATATCATAAAACATATAGAGAGGTGTATTAAGCTGCAATAAATTATGGTATATAGTTAATTTGTCTGTCAACATTAAAGAAATCAAAATGTAAAACTGAATGCTGTTCATTTAGTCTTGTTATCTCGACTACTCTATCCGCACAACTAAATGAAACAGTAGCGACCTTATTTGCCTCACAATGAATTAACGAGAAATCGCGAGTGTACTCCAAGGAGCTATCGTTATTTTCAGAGAGTAAATCTCCACTTTTCAACCACAAATGAGCTTTAAAAGTCTTACGAAACAGTTGAAATTGCGTTCGCGCTGCATCTAAATCAGGAATCTGTACTTTGTTCTTTAAAAACATTCCGTATTCATTGTTCATTACAGTCGTTTTTTTATCGTCCTCGCCTCTGACCGGACCGCACGCAGCTTCAACGCCTACGTTATTATTCGACTCCTTCGCTACGCCAAGATCGACAGTCGAGAATAATTAACTGCATATTAAAGTTACTTGTGGGCTTTTACTTCCTTATCTAAAGCTTTATAGTGTACCATATACAGACACAAATTTTGTAGCTGCTAAGTCGCTCTTTATCAGTTATCGTGTTAGTAAAACAAGTTTAACAGATTTAATAGAAGAATAAAACATTCCAGCTTTAGTCATGTTACTGTTAGTTAATGTGATGTAACGGCATGCATCTTGATAAGCAATTTCGGATGTAAGTTGTTCGATTAGTCTCATTACATTAAGCACTCAACTTGAAAACAGGTGGCATTAATCTAATTTATTCAAGACAGTGCTTTGAAGAGAACCAATTCAAACAGACTTTTGTATATCAGGAGACAGTAGCTAATGTAGGTAACTTTATGTCAATGTCCTATTTGAAGATTTGTATCTAAGTACATAACATATACTAAGAGAGTAGAAAAATACATGTTCAAATCGATTGGATCAACGAATAGTTATATTTGGAAATTGTATCAAAAACAATTTGTTGCATATTACGTTCTCTGTAATTGATATTGCGATTTAAATTTTAACATATAAAGTAAATTCTATGTCGCTATATTCTATCGCGCTAAAAAAAGGGAGTTTCAAAAATATGTATTATACAGGAAGTAATTTTTTTCGTACAAAATATATGTAAACCTTTGTGCATTAGTCACATTATTCTTATTCTTATACAGATACAATTTATTTGGATAAAAAAAATCACATATACGGAGATACGGGAAGTTGAAGTTTCAATTGAAGATTTTGTTAAATATTTAGAGTGAAATTTGATATATATATATAAACTTTTCAGTTTGTGTTAAGTTAGAGAACTTGTTGTATAAACAGCTCCGTATAAAAGACTGTATAAATTAAACGGGCAAACTAGTTTAACCAAACATATTACCAAACATCTTTCTACATATTAATAATCTATTTATCATTAATAAACTCGACTCATTAATAATATAATCGTTGTTGATTTTTTTCAATAGTTTCGATTAAAGCTGGAGTGTTATCTGCTTGTCTGTCTCTTTGTTCTTAACCTTTTAAATGGCTGAACCGATTTCGACGGGTCTGTATTGGCCGGTAGTTGATGTAATAAGAAATAACTTAGGCTACTTTTATTTTGGAAAAAATCTTTTTATTTTAAAAAATAAGATACTGTTGCAATGTCCATGTACGGTCCAGTACCGCCGACAGTTCACGCGGAAATATCAGTACCTAGTGTTGTTGTTGAAATTTTTCAATAAAGCTATTGAAAGCTAAAGCTATTGAACAATGAACTGAAATTAAATTAAAATGAAAGTGCCAAAGCCAAAATAAAACTAAATAGACTAATTGTTAAATCCCACGCAGACGAAAACACAGATACAGCTAGTTATTACAAAAATCCATGTCTTGTTGAGAAAATATAATATTCCAACGTACAAGCTACAAAAAACAAGAAGTTCTTTTATGGTCAAATATATGAATTTTAATAACAAGATTCTACATAGTGTAGCCAAATTGCCTCTTCATAAGTTCAAGGTACATGTTAAAAAGACGCTAATGAGTAAGGGCTATTACAAAGTCAATGATTATTTAAATGATGCCAATGCTTGGTGTTGATTTGAAGACATTACATTCTAAAGTGTAAATATTTATTTTCTCGTATAAATTGTATACGTTGTATGGTAACGACATAATTTATTGTAAATATTGTTGTTACTTTTAATAAAGCTGATAAGTTTCTTGCTCCCATTCTTCTTATCAGCTAAAAAATAAGTACTAAATGGGTGACGGAAAAAAAAATTGGACGCTTTAAAAGAGCTTTCAATAAAGTCTTATTTGTATAAAATTAATTTTGATTTTGATTTTGAAAGAATACTGAAAAATATAATTATGTGTTATCAAGACAAGAGGCTGTATATCAAGGCAAGATCAACGTTAGTGATTATCACTCGAATCTCATTGTAAATATTGTAAGCATAGTAACTCTTCTAACATTTTTTCGCACGAAACTAGATTAAACAGAAACTCTATTGATTGAATCATTACAAACGCGAGTAGTGTCTGGGTCTAATTCGGTTTGTATTGATACGTGCGACCACACACCCTGCGACCACCTGGCACGCGCGATAGACTCGTTCGCTTCTGCTGTAAAAGTTCCGTATTTATCTTTCTGTGTGATTTATCAAAAGACAACGTTTTATAATGTCTTGATGGCATTATGCCTGATTTAGAAAACTGTTTCAATTAAATTATAGCACTTTACTACTTTTAAAAAATCGATATTATAATAACATGAAAAGAGAAGATAAAATATTTCAATTTTCAAGTAACTTGCTTGTTCTTCTCGTGATAACTCTCTGTATTTCCAAGCAGATAATCGTATTAGACGTCAAAAATATCTGCAGAGGCCTATGTCGAATAAACATATTATGATTTTGACTATGAACATGAAACAATTAAAGCGAAGTGTGTATTAAATGTGTACACTGTACAAAACAAAATAAAGAAGTGATTCCCAAATACATGAAGAATCTATTTCAAAAAAATGAATGCAAAAAACTATACATTATTTGTATTTGACAAAGTAACTTTACAAAACAGCATACTTGTAATGTAAATAGTATCAACATTATTATACACTTAGCAATATTAAAATTTAAAATTAAAATTCATAATATTAAAATTCATAATATTATATGGTAATTATAACATATTTAGACACACGTGACACCCTACTAGGGCATTGCAATGTTTGCATTATTATCAAATAAAAGTAATACAATACAATATTAAACATCCACACATATAAACAACTAGCTTTCCGCCCGCGGCTTCGCCCGCGTTATATTCGAATTTCCCACAGGAAGGATATGTTTTAACAATACTGCCATACAACCTTTCACCCCCTCCTTTCAACCTTTTACAGCCCTTTTCTGCTTTAAAAGGTAGCCTATGTCCTTTCTTAGACTCTAGACTATCTGTGTACCAAATTTCATTTAAATCGGTTCAGTAGTTTTGGCGTGAAAGCGGAACAGACAGACAGACAGAGTTACTTTCGCATTTATAATATTAGTATGGATGTAATACAATACTTATTAGATTTTCCTTCAATAATGCCTATTACTTATATTTAAAAAAATCCTCCATAGAGTAAAATATTCTCTGCAAGAGCCAGAGGCGCAATTCCATACCAGTCATTGCTAGCAAATATAAGCAGTTGAAAAATATTTCGTAATGTAGCACGTCTTCCTGTAAGTACTTACTTTACCACAATAAAGAGGCAAGTAAAAAGGGAACCTATGAATATAACGCCATTAAACCAACACAGGGGTCAATAGCACAATAACAGTCAGTTAGTGCTCCGTACTGGGCAGCCGGTCGGATCACCAGATCCGATCTATAAGGTGCCGACTATATTCCATTGGCCATATAGAGAATCGATAACCTTAATCGAGCGGCTCTGAATAGGACCACAGCTCAGGTAGTCGAGTACGGTTAGCAAATAACACGAAAAAATACACTTGCTTCCCATTTGTTCAAATCAAATGATTTATTTGTAAACATAGGGTGGCACAAACAATGTTGTAGTGTCACTATGCTCGTCCATATAAGGTATACAAATCTATAATAAATTAAATAAAAACAGTGATCTACATAATGTGAATACTAGAAACAAAAATAAACTTGCCGTTCAATGTTCAGACTCCATAAAACTAGCTGTTCGTTCTTGGGGAAATGTATATCTATGTTTAACAAACTTCCGCAAACTGTCATTGATTTGCCTTTATATAAATTTTAAATCCATATCAAAAAAACACTCATGAGTAAAGGTTTTTATAAAGTAAGTGAATATCTATAAATGATCACACTATTTGGGAATAGGGACACTATTCATAGAGCCATGTTTGGTAACAACATTATTTATAATATTGTATTATTTTTATATGTCGTCGGCTTGGAAGAAGACTGTCATAACTCAAAATATACAAACTTTCAGAGGAAGCATATAAACAATTTACTGGATAAAATGTACTCGGATCTCGATCTCATTAAATAATTAGAAACCGTATTCTTTACAGGTGGCTCTATTATTATAATTATAGACTTTTATTATTATTATAGACAAATTGAAGCTGTTTCATTGCGAAAATATAACAATTCATTTTTTGAGTTATGACAGTCTTCTTCCAAGCCGACGATGTGTATCTAAACATACATACGACTGTAATCGTATTAGGTATGATTGTATCTTATACTATATTGATTTTTATATTATATTATTATAATTGTTAACATTGAAAAGAAGACATAAAAAATAGACCTTCAGAGTTTCTTGCCTGTTCTTCTCGAGAAGGCTCTCCCAATTTCCGAACAGGTGTAGAGTCAATATTTTTTTTTTCCTTATTCGTACGTACGGACAAGGTTTTTGTTTTTTTGTTAAGCTTTTTTTTTGTTTTGTCTGTTGACGTCTATAAGTGCCTGTAAAGGTCTATATTGAATAAAGATTATTTTGATTTTGATTTTGATTTTGATTTTATAGAAGTAGGCGCGCGAAATTCAACATATTATAAAAAGTATGTCATTCATTAAACAAAATTAAATATAGCATCAATCAATTTTCATTATATTAAATTAAACACTGAATATGTTGTAGTGTTATAATAAAACTAGCTTTCTGCCCGCGGTTTCGCCCGCGTGAATTTCGGGATTGGGTCTATAGAGGGTTAAGAGGCTTTTGCTCACGGCTACATATGCGCGGAAGTCGGTTTATGGCGCGAAGTTTTATCGCGCTTCCCGTGGCACTATCCGTTTTTCCGAGATAAAAAATATCGCAAAACCTTGCTCAAAAATCACTCTACCTATTGATGAAAACCGCATGAAAAATATGTGCAGTAGTTTTTAAGCGAAGCCTTGCGCATCCCGTGGGATCTGTCAATTTTTCCGGGATAAAAAGTAGCCTATGTTACTCTCCATCCCTTCAACTATCTCCATGTAAAATCACGTCAATTCGTTGTTCCGTTTTGCCGCGAAAGACGGACAAACAGACAGACACACTTTCCCATTTATAATATGAGTATAGACTAAGGTTATCAGGACATAGTTAATTATGCTGTCACATTGCAGGTTTGTTTTTAATTATTAATCATTGCTATTTCAAGGTTTGTGTTGAAATACAATAGATGCTAACTATACAATAGATGCTACATACCTTTTTTTTTTTGTTCCGCTGAGGAAAATGCATTGAATTGCATACCTCGGCTGCGGAGAGCCGGTGGTTATGTGGGGCTCTCCTCCCCAGAAGAGGGAGGCCTACCCTCTAAAAACCTCAGCGATGGCCATCCTCTGGCGTTGTAGGGGGCCCTCAGGATCGAGTGTCGCATCTGAGTACCCCTGGCCTTTGCACCCCTGGGTGCGTTAGGGGAGCCCTTCTCGAGGAGGAGTGATCTTGCCGCCTCCTCCCCTCCAACCTCCTACGACGTCACCCCCCGGCCATCCGGGGGTGAGGTCCCTCCCGGGTCGCCTCCACGGGCACGAACTGCGTTGCGCCCGCCAGCGACCCGTGGCGGCGCCTCAGGCCAGGCTATCTGGCCCGAGCCGCCTTCTTCGAGCGGGATGGGCCATCTCCCGATCCCGCTCGGCGGCCTCCTTCTGGAGCATCACCGCTTCACAGAAGGAGACCACAGAGATGCTACTACCTACACTTGCATTCAATAATTTATTAACTAGGTGGTGCCTGCGATTAACGTCTGCACAGATGGTAGATTTATCCTACTAATTGTCGTCCTTACTAATATATTGTTACGCCGGTGGCTTAGTAAAACTTCAAAAGTGATTTTCTGTGACTTAGAAACGTTTTCAGCAGGCTGAAACGTCGTTTCAGGCCGTTTCAGAAGTAGCTCTTTCACATACTAAAAAAATCTAAATTACACCCAAGTTACAGTAGTTTTCAGGCGCCTGAAACATGTTTTCAGTACGTTTCAGGCTACCCTCTATCCAACGCCGCAATAACCTGAAAACCCGTTTTCAGGCGTTTTCAGGACCCCTTATGAGCCATTAAGCCTACTTCAGTAAAAGGACATAAATTTCAATAGGAGTGAAAGAGATAGCAATAGTAGAAAGAGACAGATATAGTTGGAACATTCGAGAAGTATTAGAATGAGAAAACATCATTAGAAAGAGATAGACAAACTCAGAATATTCGAGAAAGATAGTACGGGAATATTCGAGTATTGTGTATCGAGAATATTCGAGTATCGAGACAGTTATAATCGAAACGTCTCGAACGCGCGACGTATTGGACTACACATTCGAGTGTGTCCGCGAATGTTCTGGCAAGAGTGGCAAGTATCTTAGGGGACTATATAAGGCTGTGTCCGGCCGCCGGGAAGCAGTATTGTTTTGCGATACAGTGCGAAAACATCTAAGAAGTGATATTGGAGAATTAAGAAGCGACTTTCAGTGCTTTCAGTGAAGTGATTAGTGACTGTTAGTGTGGTAATTAATAAAAGTTCAGTGTTTTGGTAGACCGCCGTTTAATTTACTGACCCCAGCTCGTAACATTTGGTGTCAGAAGTGGGATCAGTATGCCGGTTCTACCAAAGGAAGACACGGAAGGAAGAATCCGAACAAGAAGCCAGCGACAACAGGAAGCCGACCAGAGACGCTTCGGAGCTACTCAGCCGCCAACTGACGAGGACCAGCAGTCAGTTATGGAAGCCACTCCCTCAACGTCGGCTGCCGCTCCAGATTGGGCGGCTTTCATGGCGATGATGCAGGAGCAGGCCCGCCGTCAGGAGGAGCAAGCACGCCGTCAGGAGGAGCAAGCACGCCGTCTGGAAGAGCAGTTGCAGCGTGATAAGGAGGAGCAGGCCCGCCGTCAGGAGGAGCAGGCACGCCGTCTGGAAGAGCAGTTGCAGCGCGATAAGGAGGAGCAGGCCCGCCGTCAGGAGGAGCAGGCCCGCCGTCAGGAGGAGCAGACTCGCCTTTTAAGGGAACAACTGCAGCTCGGCCAAGATGAACAAATGTGTCCTGATCAAAGATCTCCAAGCGACTTTCGGCAATAAGGTCAAAGTGATAGAAGATAAGGTTCTGCAACACGAGAACCGTCTCACCGAAGCTGAATCTGAGATTGCCGATGTCAAGAAGGCTTTGGGTAATCTGAAGGTCGGAGATGGGACAGCCACTATCGTCAGTGCCGCTCCTTCGGTGCGAGGATTCAAAGTGCCACCTTTTGATGGGAGTTCCTCGTGGTCAGCCTATAAAATACAGTTTGAGGCTGTAATTGAGGCAAATGGGTGGACTAAAGCCCAGGCCATGACCGCACTCAAGCTAGGCCTCCGAGATCAAGCCTTGACGGTCCTCGAAGCTCTTGACAAGAAGGTGAGCTATGAGGAACTATTGGAAGCGCTTGAGGCAAGATACGGCGACGCACACCTTGAACATGTGTTTCGGGCCCAGCTAAAAGATCGGGTTCAGCGTGTTGGTGAAAACCTGCAACAATGGGCCCTAGAGGTAGAAAAACTGGTACGTAAAGCGTACCAGTCCGCACCGACGTTAATTGTGGGCAACCTTGTACAGGCTTTTGTCGACGGTATTCGGGACCTCGAAGTGAGAGCTGCTGTGAGACTCGGGCACCACGAAACCCTTAAAGACGCCCTGGCCCATGCTCTAGAAGTAGAAGCTGTGAGCAAGACCATCGGTCTCATCGTGTCAGGGAGGTAGTTGCAACACCTGTGCGTGACCGCTTCAAGGGATACAGCCCTAGATGCTACACTTGTGGTGAAAAGGGACACCTCCGATCAAGTTGTCTAAGCGTAGCTCAGGGATTGATGAAGATGGCCTCAGGAGAACAGGGCAGCTAATAGCGCTGTCCAACAACAGCAGGGAAACGAGTAAACGCCAGGACTGCGGGGCGAGTGCTGGCTGGTGTTCGCAGAGCCCCAAGAATTTCGATCTCACAAGCCCACGATGGGAACAGCCTGATCATCAATGGCAAGGTTAACGGAAGGCCATGTAAGCTGACAATCGATACCGGAGCTTCTCGCACGGTTGTCAGTTCCCAACTTGCGAATCGGTTTCTGAGGGACTTCAGAAACAACAGCCTGGAGCGATTAAATTTAGTAACCGCCACCGGTCAGCACATACCCGTCCGAGGCGAACAGAAGGTGGAGTTGAAGTTGGGTAATCAAGTTTACCTGCACAACGTCATTGTGGCTGATATTGTCGATGACTGCATTCTCGGACTAGACTTTATGGAAGAATGGTTGTGAGATCGACGTCAAGCAAGGAATCATGAGTTGTGGACGAGAAGAATTGTTCATGGAAGGAGCCACACCGGGGAAAGTGTATAGCTTAAAGAAAACCGCTCTACCCCCAAAATCAGAAACCATTGTGCCGGTTAGTCTCCCTTACAATTCTGGGAAGATACATCGATGTGTACTCATTGAAAGATTAGATCATGACCAGCCATGGAAGATGGCACGAACTCTGGTAAGAACCACTGGCTTTGCAGCAGTTCGTGTACTGAATCTTGACGATAAAGAACACGTGATCGAAAAGGGAATGTTACTTGGTACGAGTGAGGAGGTAGACTGGTTGCGTCGTTGTCAAGACACGACTCATACAAATGTCAACAAAAATGAAGGAATCAGCGTGTCAAAACTTTTGGGAGACTGTCGAGACGTTTTGTCTAAGGAACAGATAGACAAGGCTAAGAAGATGTTACTCAAGTACGCTGATGTTTTCTCTACTAACGACGAGGACATGGGAAGACGAGTTTAGTTCAACACAGAATTAACACTGGGAACGAATTGCCTATCCGCCAGCGACCAAGAAGACTACCGATAGCACGGGAAAAGGAAGTGGAGACCATGATTGAAGGAATGGTGAAGGAAGGTGTTATAGAGCCTTCGTCCAGCCCATGGTCTTCACCCGTGGTGCTTGTAAGGAAAAAGGATGGCAGCATGCGTTTTTGTGTTGACTACCGCCGCCTGAACGACATCACAAAGAAGGACAGCTATCCATTACCCAGGATTGATGACACGCTGGATATGCTTACCGGAGTGAAGTGGTTCAGCACGTTAGATTTAAAAAGTGGCTACTGGCAAGTAGAAATTGACCCTAAGGACAAGGAGAAGACTGCATTTTCTACTGGAAAGGGACTATGGCAGTTCAAAGTGATGCCGTTCGGGCTGTGTAATGCACCGGCGACTTTCGAAAGGCTGATGGAGCTGGTACTCAGCGGATTGATTGGAGAAGCCTGTCTGGTCTATTTGGATGACATCATCATCGTGGGCCGTACGTTTGAAGAACACCTTCAGAATCTAGAACGGGTGCTATCAAAAATTCGAAGCGCCAACCTGAAGTTAAGCCCTAAAAAGTGTTCCTTCTTCAAACGACAAGTAAGCTTCCTAGGATACGTGGTTTCGGAAGCGGGTGTCCAGACAGATCCGCAGAAGATCATCGCCGTAAAGGATTGGCCAGTTCCGAGAGACAAGACACAAGTAAGAGCATTTTTGGGTTTGTGTTCCTACTACCGGCGATTTGTGAAGAACTTTGCCGACATTGCCAAGCCTCTTCATAAACTCACGAAGAAAAGAGAAGTTTTTGCTGGGATGAAAACTGTGACGTCGCATTTCAAGAACTGAAACGACATCTGTGTAACACACCTATTCTGGGGTATCCCGATAATGAAAATGAATTCATAGTGGATACAGACGCAAGTGATACTGGGCTAGGTGGTGTATTGTCGCAACGGAAAGGAGATCGCGAAGTTGTTATAGCATACTTCAGCAAATCTTTGTCCAAACCTGAGAGAAATTACTGTGTCACGAGAAGAGAATTACTGGCAGTTGTGAAAACATTGCAGCATTCAACAAATATTTGCTTGGTCGAAAATTCCATCTGCGTACTGACCATGCTGCATTAAAGTGGCTATTACAATTCAAGAATCCCGAAGGACAAGTTGCGAGATGGATCGAATTACTTCAAGAATATGACTTCGTGATTGAACATCGCAGTGGAAGATCTCATGGTAATGCAGATGCTTTGTCAAGAAGACCTTGCTTTGAAGACTGCAAGCACTGCGTAAAACAAGAGGCAAAAGAAGACCTACCTGTGAGAATGCTAAACACGGATCTTAGCAATGAATGGAAAGAAACCTTTCAGCACGCTCAGCAGTATGATGTAGACATCAAACCGATTCTCGAATGGATCAAAGCCGGTACTCCTAAACCTGCCTGGAGTGATATTGCGTCGATGAGTTCCATCACGAAGAGCTATTGGGCTCAGTGGGACAGCCTGGTTATCCAAGATGAAGTCTTGTGCCGCAAATGGGAAAACGCTCGAGGAGACCGTTGTCATCTACAAATGGTTGTACCAAAGCCAAGATACCGGATGTTCTACAGCTGTACCATAACGGATGTTCGGGAGGTCATATGGGAGTGACGAGAACTCTGTTGAAAATAAGAGAACGATTTTACTGGATAAATTGCCGTGACGATGTTGAAGATTGGTGCCGCAAGTGTACTAGTTGTGCTGCGATAAAGGGACCTCATACACGCAGCAGAGGTGCATTGAAACTGTATAACGTTGGTGCACCATGGGAAAGGATTGCCATAGACGTTGCGGGACCATTTCCGGAAAGTGAATGCGGAAACAAGTACTTCATGGTTGTGATGGACTATTTCACTAAGTGGCCGGAAGTCTTCGCTATTCCTAACCAAGAGGCTTCAACAGTTGCGGATAAATTAGTCCATGAAGTCTTCTGCCGTTTTGGAGTACCCTTGGAAATTCATAGTGATCAGGGAAGAAATTTTGAGTCTCAAATATTTCAAGAGATGTGTCGAGTTATGGGTACCCATAAAACGAGGACCACTTCTTACCATCCGCAATCTGATGGAATGGTGGAACGATTTAACCAAACATTGGAGAGGTATCTTGCAAAGGTTGTGTCAAACAGGCAAAAGGATTGGGACAAGCACATCCAACCATTCCTGATGTCATATCGAAGCGCAGTCCATGAAAGTACTTCGGTGACACCAGCATTTGCAAACTTTGGTAGAGAACTACGGTTGCCTGCGGATCTACTTACTGGAATTCCACCTGACGCCCCGCGGAATATAACCGAGTACGCGAATGATTTGCGCAACAAGTTGAACGACGTACACGAGCAAGTCAGACAATCAAGCCAACAGATGTCTGAGAAGATGAAAACCCGCTACGACCGAAACGTAAACAACAAGGGCTTTGATGAGGGTTCGTTGGTGTGGCTACATAATCCAGTCCGCAGTAAAGGGAAATCTCCGAAGCTTCAAGCCAAATGGGAAGGACCCTATCGAGTTTTGAAGAGGATCAACGACGTCACGTACCGGATACAGCGGAATGCACGTAGTCCCTGTAAGATTGTTCACGTTGACCGACTGGCGAAATACCACGGAAATAATGATGCTCGGGACGAGCATGTCTTAGGAGGGGGTAGTGTTACGCCGGTGGCTTAGTAAAACTTCAAAAGTGATTTTCTGTGACTTAGAAACGTTTTCAGCAGGCTGAAACGTCGTTTCAGGCCGTTTCAGAAGTAGCTCTTTCACATACTAAAAAAATCTAAATTACACCCAAGTTACAGTAGTTTTCAGGCGCCTGAAACATGTTTTCAGTACGTTTCAGGCTACCCTCTATCCAACGCCGCAATAACCTGAAAACCCGTTTTCAGGCGTTTTCAGGACCCCTTATGAGCCATTAAGCCTACTTCAGTAAAAGGACATAAATTTCAATAGGAGTGAAAGAGATAGCAATAGTAGAAAGAGACAGATATAGTTGGAACATTCGAGAAGTATTAGAATGAGAAAACATCATTAGAAAGAGATAGACAAACTCAGAATATTCGAGAAAGATAGTACGGGAATATTCGAGTATTGTGTATCGAGAATATTCGAGTATCGAGACAGTTATAATCGAAACGTCTCGAACGCGCGACGTATTGGACTACACATTCGAGTGTGTCCGCGAATGTTCTGGCAAGAGTGGCAAGTATCTTAGGGGACTATATAAGGCTGTGTCCGGCCGCCGGGAAGCAGTATTGTTTTGCGATACAGTGCGAAAACATCTAAGAAGTGATATTGGAGAATTAAGAAGCGACTTTCAGTGCTTTCAGTGAAGTGATTAGTGACTGTTAGTGTGGTAATTAATAAAAGTTCAGTGTTTTGGTAGACCGCCGTTTAATTTACTGACCCCAGCTCGTAACAATATAAACGTCGTAAATCTACGTTCTAAATATGTAATAGTAATAAATAATATAATAATAAATGTTTATAAGTAGAAATAATGTTTGTTACTCTTCACTGTTTCACGTGAAAACTAATTAATGAAACGATAGAATTAAATCGCTTATACATTAAAACAAGATATAGGCTGTAGTGTATATTTCGCCCCTTCTGTGGCCGGGGGGCAGATCCGGCCGGTGGAGGAGATCGGGGGAGGTAGTAGCCTCCCCGAGGTGGGCTCCCCTAGGCAAGGGAGCGGAGGCTGGGGGTTCTTATTCTTCTTTTGTTGTATAAGCTACAAAATTTTATAAACTTACTAGCTTACCCGAGAGACGTTGTCCTGTCAATTGTCTCAAATGTCATGTTGTCTCGCTGTATGTGAAAAAAGATTTTCCCGCTTTTCTGTTGAATTTTTTCCTGAATTTTCTTTGCTATAAACCTCACGGAGCTCGAGACCTTTCCAACAAATGCAAAACCGTGCAAATCGGTCCGTGCGTTCTGGAGTTATAGCGTCAGGAAAGAAAACCCGACTTTTTTACTTGTACAAAAAATCAAATCAAAATAATCTTTATTCAACATAGACCTTTACAGGCACTTATTGACGTTAACAGACAAAACAAAAAAAAAATCCTTGTCCGTACGTACGAATAAGGAAAAAAAAATTGACTCGACACCTGTTCGGAAATTGGAGAGCCTTCTCGAGAAGAAAAGGCAAGAAACTCTGAAGGTCTATTTTTTATCTCCTCTTTTCAATGTTAATAATTATAATAATATAATATAAAAATACAATATAGTATAAGATACAATCATACCTAATACGATTACAGTCGTATGTATGTACTTTTATAAATAATGTATATGTTTTTATATTAGAAATAGTAATAAGTAAATTTCATTGACCCCCTTTTTCATTTCATTGACCCCCAAATTTTTGTTTCACTGACGTAGACCACTTGCAGCTTGGCGGTAGAATCGCGAAAGCGCACGCGCCCCGGTGTGGGCTCAGAGGACAGCGGGGTTTTAGTGGGTAGGTCGGTCTATCAGTTTGGAGAACTCCACACATGGCTGCGCCTTGCCAGGGCGGTGTCATGGTACTTAAGGAGCATTTCACCGACAAAAAAACAGGGAAAAAAAAGACGCCTTGCAGTTTGTCATAGACCCAAGGGGGTCTTTTTTTTTGTTCCCCTGAGGAAAATGCATTAAATTGCATACCCCGGCTGTGGCGAGCCGGCGGTTATGTGGGGCTCTCCTCCCCAGAAGGGGGAGGCCTACCCACTAAAAACCTCAGGGATGGCCTTCCTCAGGCATGAAGGGAGCCCCCGGGAACTTACCTAGCTACTTCCGGGAACCCCCAGCCTCCGCTCCCCCGTCGATACAGGAGAGCCCTCCTCGGGGGTGGCTACACTACCTCCCCCGGTCTCCTCCACCGACGACGCCCCCCGGCCACGGAAGGGGCGTGGTCCATCCCGGGTCGCCGTAGCGGTCACGACCCGCGGCGACGCCGCAGCTGTGCTACCGAGCCTGGCGCCGCCTCCTTCGAGCGGGATCGGCCATCTCCCGACCCCGCTCGGCGGCCTCCTTCTGGAGCATCACTGCTTCACAGAAAGAGGCCACAGCCCTCCAACCTCCCTCGTTGCCAGCATTGCCGCAATCAATGCTGGCGGAGACAGATCTCGCCCGATCTCTGCGACCAAGACTCGGCGCTCGGAGGCCCACGCGGGGCACTCCGCCAGCGTGTGCTGGGCCGAGTCGAGGTCGGATGCACAGTAGTGGCAATGTGTCTATCCCTCCCGTAGACCCAAGGGGGTCTATTATATAAAGGGGTCGATATAAACAATTTTGCGAATCACTGAGCTATATTATGTAGAAATTCATTGAAATTCATTCAGTAGTTTCTATGTGAAATTGTAACTTACATCCATCCATACCAATTTTCACGTTTACAATATAAGTAGGAATTTGTGTTCAATAATAAAATCATTACGCAGAACTAAATGTTGTACCTGTGATAAACAGTGTCAATAGATTCATACAAAAATCCAATTCCCTTGATATTAATTAGCAGAACCCACTATTGAAGGAATAACTTCGTGATAGAATATATTGAACATTGGTAAATGTTGTTTATAGTTGAGTACAGCTCATAATTTCATATTCGTAATGCCTAAGTTATAACGAAACCCAAACGAGGTCGTGCAAAGATGTCTGCTTCGTTCACAATTAATAAAACACAGTCTGCTAATAACACATTACAAGGCCTTCGTCGTTTGGTCCTCTCCAAATTTCCTTTGAACTTTGCCCTGTCTCTTGATGAAAAAGGTACATTTTCATATTTAATCGTGTGTTATATTCACAAACTTAATAGCAGCTTTGTTTCAGCTTACTTACTTAGTCTGAATTCAAAATTAATAATGTTTTTGGAACATTGTAAACAACGTGGGTTCCGGCATGTTACTCAAATATGTAATGCCCGCGACTTCGTCTGCGCATTAGCATTTCGAGTAGCTTATATTAGCGTGGCCTATGACAATTTATACGGGAAATCAAATATTTACAATTTAGAATGTAATATCTTCAAATCAACACCAAGCATTGGCATCATTTAAATAATCATTGACTTTGTAATAGCCCTTACACATTAGTCTTTTTAACATGTACCTTGAACTTATGAAGAGGCAATTCAGCTACACTATGTGGAATCTTGTTATAAAATTTTATACACATGCCCATAAACGAACCTCTAGTTTTTTGTAGCCTGTACGTTGGAACGGCAAGTTTATTTTTATTTCTTGTGTTTATGCATTTGAAAATTAGTATGAAATGTGTTACAATAGTACAATTAGTAGGGATGATAAATTAATGGGATAATAGTGGTGATTCGTACTACTGTAGTGACTGTTAAGACCTTCGCTTTTGGACTTCGCTTACATTAAATGAAAGAAAGAAAGAAAGAAAGAAAAATGTTTATTTGGCACACCAATAATTCATAATATTTAACATCTAGATACAATAACATATGAGTACCAAAAACGTCCCCACTCCGCAAACGGTCGCGACATCTACGCCACGACCACGGGTATTCTGTGGGGCCTTGTTTTAAATAAGTCAAATGCTCTATCTTCTGTGAAACACATCCAAATATTCTTTGCATAATTCATACTCCTGAGAAAAACATAAACCACAAAAAAAAATCTGTAAAGATTTGATTTACATTGGATATTGATAGATCAAGTTTCGTTATCAATAGTGAAGTCAAGGTCTAGTTATCAATAGGCTGAGCAGCTTACGCGAGCGCAGCGCCCTGCGCATGCTAGTAGCTACTTATTCATGGCCTGTAAGGTGTTCCCGAGGATTTTAGTGGGTAGTTATGACCTTCTGCCGTGGAGTCCCACACACGCTTGTCCCTCCAAGGGGCTTGGACGGTGCGTAAAAGTATTTCCCTCGCCAAAAACAAAAAAAAAGGTTGGTTATCAATAGTGCATAATAAATCCTCTACTTTGGCTTAACAAAGTAAAAAGTTAAGAATGCAGTTAAAATATTTGATTAGAATGGTTAGTGCTGATAGCCGAATAGTTAAGACGAAACCCTGGTTTTGCTGTCTAATATGTATTTAATAATTGTTTTTTTTGTTATTTATAGACTAGCTGTGCCACAACTTCGTCCGCGTGGAATTTTAGGTAGCATTTTTAATGACTGAGAGTGTTATAAACGTAAGAGTAGACAAATATAATCAGAAAGCTTCGAACTGCTAAGCTATCGGGAGTTACACGTGTTATTGTGAGTCAACCATAAAAGATAGACATATGCTGTCGTGGGATATTTTTTATATAATTTTAAGGAGAACATTTCCGTCATACATGATTTCTGTGTAGCTTTAACCATTAAGGTTGCACGCGCGGTGGAAGCTTAAAAATGGAGTAACATCTCCCGTTTTCCTAACATTTCCCTTCACTGCTCTGCTCCTATTAATTGTAGTGCGATGAAAAGTTTACTATAACTACCTCGGGAGTGTGAAAAATAATTGTACTAAGTTTTGTTTAAATCTGTCTGGTAGATTTTGTTTCTATAACAGTTATACAGACAGACAGACAAAAATTTTACTGACATCTGTATCGATCCCTAATCACCCCCTGATAGCTATTTTGGAAATATATTTGATATACAGAACTGACCTCTCTACAGATTTATTATAAGTATGGATAACTGGAAATTTAACCGCTACTTTAGTACCTCCCATCCATGATCTATTTATGATCCTTGGAGAAGCCTTGGAGAACGTCTATTTCTAACAGACTCTTGGCTGAAATAATGATGACGAATGGTGTATCGCAAGGAGACTATAAGAGGGTCGTCGTTTGGGTACCTCCGTCTGCAGCATTTGCAGTAAAATAGCAACAAGAGTAATTTGATGTCTTATGTCACCTTATGTCACATATTAGCAACGTATATACACATTGGTTTTTGTAGAGGTTGCAACTGTTCTGCAAATCCCGTAGAAACCATATACACTGTAACCACTTAAAATCAGGTGGGCAAGCTATAAGTCAACATTTACATTTAAAAAAAGTGGTCATTTTAAAGGAACGCTGACAACTGGCTCTGGTCGAGAGACTTCGATAACCGTTTTACATCAGGTGACCAATATCACTTTTAATAAAACCACAATGAGGTTTTTGCTGATGCTCTCACAACATTAAGGCGGTATACCGCAATACCGTGAGTTATTCGCATGCAGATCTATCTATCAGCGGATCACGATAAATTTATAAATGCCATCTGACGCACAGTGCAAGGAGGAAAAGCTGAATACTTCTAAGGGTGATGATAACGCTTCGCCCATTTTATTTCGTGAACTTGCGTCTAAGGGCGGGAAAATAAACACTATCTTGACGACCTCATACACGATCGCAGATTTAGATCATGTTAGCAGACCTATATATTTAATCTATGTGAGGTCTGTACAGTGCAGTACATGCTGTATAAGATTATTCCAATTACACTTTCAGACGTAAAGTGTTAAATTACATACGCATTAATTATTTTTATATGACTATTAACAAAACATAATACGGCACTTAACTGTATGCAGTCGGCAAGCAAGCAAATACAAAACTTTTGTCACATAGATATAAGTGCAATATTCAAATGCCAACGATTCTTTAACATTAAATACGCACGTATGTAAGAGTGAGTAGGAATACATTCGACCAAATATTTGCCTTGACTCCACTAAATGGACGCATAGTTTTGTGGAATAAGCATTACTTGCATTTAGCTGGCAGTCCATGACCCTTACTATTGTTTAGTAGATTTAGGCGCGATTACAATGGATTTGATGTTACTATAGAAAGGGATAAAACACAGTTAAATTTGATGCAGTACAGAAACAATGCCATGGGATAGTTTAATTATTAGAGCTGCAGTTGATAGCAATATATTTTTTTCTGGTTTTTAAGCAAAATTTTGTTATAGACTATTAAGCAGTAAATTAATAGAGATATCAAATCAAAGATTTCGTGTAGTGTATACTTGTGAAGTGTTGTGGTTGATATCATTATCTAATTATTATTATTTTATCTTTTGCTTGTCATGTTGCAGATAGTACTTGTTTGTTGGTAGGCGAAGGCGGGCCCTGGAAGGAGGAGGTCACCTACCGATTGACTCAGACACTTACCGGGCACGGCAGCTTCGGTGAGTATCTGTGTCGAATAGGACGGGAGGGATCGACACATTGCCACCACTGCGCATCCGACCTCGACTCGGCCTAGCACACGTTGGCGGAGTGTCCCGCGTGGGCCTCCGAGCGCCGAGTCTTGGTCGCAGAGATCGGGCGAGATCTGTCTCCGCCGGCATTGATTGCGGCAATGCTGACGGACGAGGGAGGTTGGAGGGCTGTGGCCTCCTTCTGTGAAGTAGTGATGCTCCAGAAGGAGGCCGCCGAGCGGGGTCGGGAGATGGCCGATCCCGCTCGAAGAAGGCGGCGCCGGGCTCGGTAGCACAGCTGCGGCGCCGCCGCGGGTCGCCGGCGGGCGCGAGGAAGTCGCGACTGCTACGGCGACCACGCCCCTTCCGTGGCCGGGGGGCGTCGTCGGTGGAGAGGACCGAGGGAGGTAGTAGCCTCCCCCGCGAAGAGCTCCCCTCTAGACAGGGGAGCGGAGGCTGGGGGTTCCCGGAAGTGGCTTGATGTTCCCGGGGCTCCCTTCGGCTTTAGTGGGTAGGCCTCCCCCTTCTGGGAGGAGAGCCCCACATAACCGCCGGCTCGCCACAGCCGGGGTATGCAATTTAATGCATTTTCCTCGGGGGAACAAAAACAAAAAAAAAGTCGAAGGCGGGCCCACGCAAGCGCGGTGTTGCCTGTCTAGTGACCCTACCGTGAGGCTGCGTGCGCGTCCGGCTAAGCTCGCACGCCGTGGTGAAGTCTCTCTGTCTGAGGGACTGTCCAGGGGTTCTCGGACAGTCCCTCCTTTGGCGGTGGCTTGACCAGCTTAGTCGAGCCGGCCCAGAGACACATGGTGGTCGAATCGCGAAAACGCACCCCACCACGTGCCCTGTATGGGCCTAGAGAACTCGGGGGGGTTTTAGTGGATAGGCCGGTCCTCTATGACCGGAGAGCCCCACATACGGCCGCGCCTTGCCAGCGCGGTGTCATGGTGCATACGGTTGCATTTCCCCCCATCAAAAAAAAAATAAAAAAAGGTAGTACTTGTTTGTAGGCACCGTCAAACACAAGGAATTATTAATAAATATTATTCATAACTTTATTAAGATCTGAGCACACTACTACAGTTAACAATAACTACTGATGAACACAGTTTGGAAATTAAATTGGAAATTAAATTACAAATAAGATAGAAAAAAGCAGACAGCACAACTGAGGCTAAGAGGTTTACTAACTTTAGATACTACATATTTAAAATACTAATTTTACATGGTTCTGTAAGATTTGAATATACATTGTATGATCGTTTCTAGTTGAAGCTGTCATAAAATGTACATAATTGTTATTTATTTTTTGTTTATTTCAAATATTAAAAGTGTAAAAAAAAATGTATGTCATCTGGTTCAATGTTCACTCATAGGAATATCTTAATTAATTTAGTAGCAAAAACTTATCATTTCTTTATTTTTAAGTATATGTTAGCCTTTTCGTGTCATTAGATGATACATCACTTATATTCAAAATTAAACGGAGACAAAATATTAATGACACTGTGAACGATGCAATCTCTAAAGTAGTCCACTGGTTTAACGTTAATAACTTGCTTCTAAATGAAAGTAAAACTAAATGTATCAAATTTGTATTGCCAAATGTAAAACAGGTGAAAACCGAAGTAATTATAAAGGATAGAAATGTGGACCTCGTGGACACCACAGTATTTTTAGGAATTACTCTCGATTCCAAACTTCAGTGGGGCCCACATATTGATAAACTATCAAAACGGCTCAGCACTGCAGCATTTGCAGTTTTGAGAATACGCCAATTAACTGACGTAGAAACAGCTAGATTGGTGTACTTTAGTTACTTTCATAGTGTAATGTCGTATGGTATTTTGCTGTGGGGAAATGCTGCCGACATTCAAACTATATTTGTGCTGCAGAAGAGGGCCATTCGAGCAATTTATAATCTAAAAATGCAAGACTCTTTAAGAGATAAATTTAAAGACACTGGTATAATGACAGTTGTGTCTCAATATATTTATGAAAATCTAATATATACCCATAAAAACATTCATTTATTTAGTAAAAACAGTGATGTCCATAGCTTCAATACTAGAAATAAGAATAAATTACATTTGCCTCACACTAGACTCCATAAAATTAATAATTCATTCAGAGGTAACTGTGTGCGTTTTTACAACAAAGTTCCAAGCAATATTGTACAATTAAGCCTAAATAAATTTAAAATCATTGTTAAAAGTGTACTTATTAGCAAAGCCTATTATACGGTTACTGATTATATAAAAGACATGAATGCTTGGACTTAATGTTTCTTAGTTCCACCAGGCATTGCCATGAACCTTTGTAATTATACTTGTACCTATAAGTTGACTTTTGTATGACTTGGTAACGATATATATTTTTGTAAATGTCGTTGCTTCTGTAAAAGTTATAGAGTTTCTTGCGCCCGTTCTTCTCTATAACTAAAAGAAGTCCGAATGGGTAGTAGGGAAAAAAAAATTTGGACTATTCAAAAGAGCATATCTAATTGCCTACTTGAAATAAATATTTTGACTTTGACTTTGACTTTGACTTTGATTACCAGCTAGTATATATAGTCTATACTCTATATGTGAAAACATGTTAATGGTAGTTAGTTAACTAAATATGTTTATTACATAGTCATAAATACTGTATGTTTTCTAAATAAAAAAATAATAATTTAAACAGAGTAAGCAATAAATTATTTTTGTGAACCTAAGATCTACTTTTAATCTGATTTTCTTACACAGTAAAAATAAAGTTAGCACCATCCCTTTTTTAATGTATTAATGAACAGCAAACACTAATAAAATATGAAGTGATAACCTGATAACACACAATGTTGCTAAAATTATATCAGATAATCCTATCCACATGTTTCTTTGTCAATAATTATGAGAACTGAGCTGCTGAATACAAGTAACATTTCAATTATATAATAAAAAAATATACAGCAATTCTAACTATTTAGATATGCCGATATAACTAAATATGCTGTTTGTATATTAACTATGTCGACCAAACGTATGATGGTGACTTGCGGCATCATAATCCTTACTTCCCGCGGTCAAGGTAAGGGATGAATTAGACTTGTGGCTATTACTAACCCATTGTCGGCGTTCTCCGCATTATTAGAAGCGAATTACCGCTGCATTTAACCGCCAATTAGCGTCAATAATCATGATCGATTAATCTACCGAATTTCTTTCCTTGTTTTGTTGTTGAAGGGAAGTATGAGACTATGTTTTAATATTAGGGAAATGTTGTATACCTAAAATAGAACTGTACTAGATTTAAATGGCGTCTTTTAACAAAAGTAAGATTTTAATAAAGATTTTAATTACTTTATAAAAGTTATTATGTGTCTTAGTTATCAATAGAACTTCTGATTCTGTCTGCCTAGATTAGAGGTGGCCAAACTTTTTAAAATGGCTATAACGACATAACCGCCGGCTCGCCACAGCCGGGGTATGCAACTCAATGCATTTTCCTCAGGGGAACAAAAACAAAGTTATTTTATAAATAATTTTTTGTGTTTATATTAGAAAATACTATATTATAAGTAAATAGGTGCTATCAGTGTATGTTGAGATCCATTATCGTGGACCCCCGTTTTCATTTCATAGGCCCCCAAATTTTTGTTTCGCTGACCCCTTGTTGGTTGTCATAGACCCCTAAGGGGCGATATAGATCACTTTGGGAATCACTGGCCTAGATACTATCGACATACCCAAAAACTTCCTTACTGCTTAATCTAAATTACTTAATCTACTTAATCTAAATTGTTCCTAAATTATATTGACTAAATGATTATCATAAGAATGCACAGCAAAAAATTAGTGTTTCAACAAGTGTTTTCCGATTCAACTGGTAACATATTTAGTAAATAAAATTATTCAGGTTTAGTAAATAAAAGTAAATCACGTGTGTTTTACATTAGTATTAAATAACATTTATTATCTAGTGGTCCGCTATTACTTAACGATTACTCGAGCATTGAGTCTAATAGAGTTATGGATGGAATAAGATTCACCTAAGCGTTGCGACTTCAACCGAAGACGCAAAACTAGATTAATTGCACAGATCAAGCCCATAGGCCGCAGTCTGTACAGTACAATTAGTGTGACGGCGGCCACTCGCTCGCAATTCGATTACTCGCTCCGCGTTAGAAAGTAATTCGGACGTACTTCGACTAACCTTGTTAGGGGACTTTTTAAAATTTGAATCCGGAACGCCACCGTTTAAAAATGGCTGCTTCATTTTTGTGTGCGCTGTGATTCTGTTAACATTACAATTCGATAGTTGGTCGATGGAATCGTCTCTTTTGGTTTGTTCACGATCAACAGGAATAAGGTGATGTGGAGCGGAAAAACCTCATTTCGAAATATTTGCATAGCGATGTAATGGTCTCTTCTAAGAGTAGATTGGAGCTTTGCAATGGAACCGTTATTTGAATGTGTACTTAGAATTGGAAATGGAATATTCAGAACAAAAAGTCGATATAGTGTAGATTTCAACGTGTAGGTAAACATGTGCAAAGCCAAATAAAAACATACAGTAATACGTCAAACGGAGCATTTTGGCTGCTATGCCGCTCGTAATAAGAGCTTTTTTGCAGTGTAAATGTAATTTTTGACGTGCTGCTGACAGTACCTTCACATATCGAGATTTATCTGCAGGATTTTCATAAGATAGTGGATGCGAGATATGGTTAGCTATGAATATATGTATTGGATAAACAGTATCCCTAACAAACAGCGGCGGAATTATCAAGACTTGGTGAAAAACTGGTTAATCTCTAAAATACCAGACTCCATAAACGAAGTTGTGATATGACAAGTCAATACCACTATGAAATAAGCTTTGTACACATCTGGCAGGTAGAGGGTTGATGATGTGGGGGCTTTAATGAAAAATCACGGAGCAGAGGTACTGAGGACCGTATAACATGAGAAACGATCCCACTAACCATATCCCAAAAGAGGGTAATAACAGTAGATTAATACAGTAAGAAGAGTTTTCACTTTTATTCCTATTCTCTTAGATTGGTTAATGCACCCGTTTCAAGGCGTCTCCATCTCATAGGCTCCCGGTTCAAGTCCCAATGGGGGCAGATGTTTGAGTGATAAATATAAGCATTTGTGCCTTAGTCATGGTTGCTAATATATATTTCTATGAAAAATATGTATATATATATATATATATAATATATGTCAGTCTATCAATAACTATAACACATGCCTTACAATGCTTACAAATAATAATTAAAGGGACACAAATATATGTATGTCTATCCATAACCATAATACAAGCCTTACAAATAGTAAATTAAAAGGACACAAATATATGTATGTCTATCCACAACCATAACACAAGCCTTACAATGCTTACAAATAGTAAATTAAAAGGACACAAATATATGTATTTCTATCCACAACCATAACACAAGCCTTACAATGCTTACAAATAGTAAATTAAAAGGACACAAATATATGTATTTCTATCCACAACCATAACACAAGCCTTACAATGCTTACAAATAGTAAATTAAAAGGACACAAATATATGTATTTCTATCCACAACCATAACACAAGCCTTACAATGCTTACAAATAGTAAATTAAAAGGACACAAATATATGTATGTATATCCACAACCATAACACAAGCCTTACAATGCTTACAAATAGTAAATTAAAAGGACACAAATATATGTATTTCTATCCACAACCATAACACAAGCCTTACAATGTATACAAATAGTAAATTAAAAGGACACAAATATATGTATTTCTATCCACAACCATAACACAAGCCTTACAATGTATACAAATAGTAAATTAAAAAAACATAAAGAGTAACAACATTATATAAACAAAATGGTTGGAAATTGGGCCTTCTTGAGAAGAACAGGCAAGACACTCTGAAGGTCTATATTTTTATCTCCTCTTTTCAATATCATACTGTAACACAATAAGGTATACTTACAAATCGAAAGAAATACAGTGTTTTAAAACACTTATGTCGCCATTACAAGATTAGGTAAATGTCACAATAAACATATCTGATATTCATATCTGGTATTATATATATACAAACACAATAAAATTATTTAATTAAAACAGATACATTTAAATCGCTTTAGAAATTTTAACAGTGATGTAGTTATAGTGTTTATAAAACTATATGTAAATAGTATTAACTAGTTTATTTGTGCTTGCAACACTAAGACACGTTTCCTTTACCTTTGGTCTTTGATTATTTATTTAAGTCTCAAAATTTAGATTGCTCCTATTTTCTCTCCGATGCTCTTAACCGCATTCTGAATTCCTTACAAAACAGCGTCTCCCATTCCTGCGAGAGCGAGACAAAAAAAAATAAGATACGACAACAAAATAATCCGATTTAGAGCCGCTAAAAATACGTGCATCGTGGCTGCGTAGGCGCCATTATGACATGAGCTGAACGAATTTGATTCGTGACTCTACATTGTAGAGTTCAGATTCCCTTGACCGCGTAAACCAAGATTAAGTTACTTCACACAATGCGCCGCTGTTGATCTCTTGGTTATACATGACCGTATGTGGTCAATATCTTGGAATAAACGCAGTAAACAGAATAAAATGTCACAGCATACAATGATACGTACACACATTTCTTGCTCTTATTTCCTAATGGCGCAGTTTGGTATGATACAATTCTGCGGGACAAAAGACGTAGTGAAACGTAGCCAGTAAATTACTTCTTAAGTGCATTACAACGATCAATGACCTTCAACATTCCCGCAATATTAAAAAGTATCCTCACGTTAGCGATGGTGCTGGCTTGACTTTTCAAAGTTTTTTTTTATCCTTATTTTCGAAAAGAGTAACGGAGTAATTAAAACAACAAAAAAAAAAAACACAAATTGTAAAATATATGTTTTATTTCTCACAAAATTCATGTCTTACTAAAGCGCCATTTTACAGAGAATTTGTGATAAAGTATTTTTTTTTATTTTAACCGTTTCCGGAGAATTACTTATTCTAATAGACTTATTTTTATTATACAGGCATATGACAAAATATTATACTTTTTTTTTTATGTAAAATATGAGGCAAACGAGCAAGATGGGTCACCTGATGGTAAGTGATTCACCGGCGCCCACGTCACCAGCGACGCCAGTGCGTTGCCTACCCTTCAGTTAAGAATATGCTCTTTTCTTGAATAACCCAATGTCGCATGTTGTTGGGGAAGACCGCTGATGGCAACGAGTTCCTGATATTTACTGTGCGTGGCAGAAAACTGTTTTTAAAACGCATTGTAGTGGAACGCCAACCATCCAGGTGGTGCGGATGATAGTTCCGGCGAGACGATCGGTTGCGAAAATCAGCGGCTTCTATTAAATTGAACAACCCCTCAGAACACTCCCCATTGTAGACTCTGTATAGTATGCATAGGGAAGATAGATCCCTACGCAGTGCCAAAGGATCTAGCCGATCGGTAAGTTCAGGATCGTCAACAATGCGAAATGCCCTACGTTAGATTCGGTCAAATGGAGATAGCTGATAACCCGGAGCCCCGGCCCAAAGGTGGCAACAATACTCCATGTGAGGCTGCATCTGTGCCTTATACAGTTTAAGGCGGTGAGCCGGCTTGAAGTACTGTTTGGCCCTGTTGAGTACTCCGAGTTTTTTTGGGGGCCGTTTTAGCTTTGCTCTCCAAATGACAGCCAAACTGGACAACATTCGAAATATCGACGCCCAGAATGCCAATGTTTGGCTTGGCACAAAGGTGAGTGTTTCCGAAGAGTGGCGATGCGACAAAGGGGGCTTTTTTAACGGTGAACGCGCAAACTTGAGTCTTAGAAGGGTTAAATTATATTATATATAGTAATATTATTAATAGTTTGTTTCGTTCTATATTTTTTTTTGTTATAATTATATCCCATTTTTGAGAAAGTGTCTCGTGGATGTTATAAGAAATATTTCTTTTCTTCTTTATCTATATATATAAAAATGAAACCCGTTTCGCGTTGTCACGGCATCACGTGTGAACGGCTGAACCGATTTCGATAATTCTTTTTTTTAAATGTTTGTGGAAGTCCAAGGATGGTTCTTACGGAAAAAAATATTAAGAAAATCTCTCAGAAATATTGAAAAGTATACATTTAATTTTGCATATTTTAAAAACGCGCGTTACGAATGTCAATTTTTTTTTATACGAATGTCAACGTCATTCACAGCCATAGACTATATTAAAAGAGCATCGTTTCAACTATACAAAATAAAGTAGTGCATCAAAGCTACGCTAAGGCGGTACGAAGTTCGCCGGGTCAGCTAGTTATATAGGTATATTAATACTCTACAGAAAAACTGTGAACGTTGTATATAATGAAGTATAGTTTAAAAAATTAAAAAAAAACACGCTATTAAAATTGATTGAATTAAAAAAAAACAAATAAAACTGAGTAATCAATTGAAAATTGATATTATTGAACAACACACATGGGGTGTTTATGTTATTATTGTATGTATGTATGTATGTTATTATACATATAAACCATCCTCTTCAATCACTAAAATTAAAAGACGATAAATTAAATAAAACTCTGTTAAGTAGTTTTAAAGATTTAAACATACATAGGGATATAGGCACAGGGTAAGCGACATTGCTTTTTACTATGTAGTGATTGCCCAAAACATTACGGATTCAAAAAACCATCTCAAAACTCTATTTCGAGTCACGAATAACTTTTGACATTGATTCAAGTGACAATAACGGATGATTACTCGTTCAGTCATGTCTTCCAGGGTCGCGGATTGACTCGCCCCTTCTCCCCGCTTCCCGCACCGGAAGTGTGGAATACTCTAAGCGGAAATGGAAAAGCTCCGCACAGGATGTGACCGACACAGGTGTAGATTATTTTCGCTCGGAATAAATATGGTAGACGTATACGGGACCTGCTGGGAAGGTCTTGTGGAGCGTATCCAACGCAAAGCTGATTTGAAAAAGGAAAAATTCTAATATTTTTATTGGGCCATCGATTAAATAGTTGTACACATCGCAACTTTTAAGTTTCAATATTTTGACTTTGAAACAGTTCTTATGTTGCTTCGAATAAAGTTGAGTTTCGTAATGTAAAACTGTAGTGTTGCTGACTGTATTTGTAAATTAATAAATAGTCTACTTTTACGATTATTTTGAAAGGAATTTATGGTTCAAAGCATTAAAAAATCCGCGATATCATAATATGATTTTATACCATCATGTTAAAACACTTGTATTATAAAAAGAATTTTTAATCACTGTTTGAATGTTGGTTAGTTTATTGCATTTGTCTTTTAAGTATAAAAAATCTGTTTTCTAATTTCCTTATTAATTTACTAATTGCATATTACATTTTTTTTCCATAGTGCTATTTTTGTAAACTATTTCTCTATCAGCAATTTGCATTTGAATCTTTTAAAGTGCACCTTAATAGTAGGTATGTTTTTATGTTTTACTTTGCTAAGCCACAGATTAACAAAATAACAGACAAGAAATAACAATACAAAATAATTCGTTTTCGCCTATTGCCTTTGCTACATTTTCTAGTATCGGCATATATAGTATAATCCCAGATAAATTTATTATACACATACATATAAATAAAAATATAACTTGCAAATATAATATAAACATTTTCAGGGGCGGTGCATTTGCATTTTAATAGAGAACCACGCGTTCGTAACAAGTTTAACTAATAACCGTGAAATAAGGAGGGAGGTGAGTCCTTTGTCACGGCAGAGGTAGTAAATTAAAAAGGTTCCCGTCATTCGTTTCCCCGGGAAGGTGATAAAAACAACTATGTTCAGGATTTAATCAAAAACGCTAAGAAACGCTTTGACGACCTCTGTAGCCAAGTGTGTCGCCTTCTTTGAGGTCCTAGGCTCGAATCCCGATGGGGGCAGATATTTGTGTGTTGAATTCGTTAACTTTAGTGTGTGAAACTTTAGTCGTGGTTTTTAAAATATATTTCTATCAAACATATTTATGTATGTATCATGTATATCATGTATGTCTATCCGTTACCCTAGATCCCATAACACAAATATTCCACAGTTTACTTTAGGCTAGGTTAGGTTAGGTTACCCCTAACCCGGGAGGGACCACGCTCCTCCCATGGCCGGGGGGCGTCGTCGGTGGAGGAGATCGTGGGAGGTAGTTGTCTCCCCCGAGGAGGGTTCCCCTGGAGCATCGCAGGGGAGCGGAGGCTGGGGGTTCCCGGAAGTCGCTCAGAGCGTTCCGGGGGCTCCCAACATTCATGAGGAAGGCTATCGCTGATTTTTTTAGTGGGTAGATCCCCCACATAACTGCCGGTTCTCCGCAGCCGAGGTATGCAATTCCATTTTCCTCAGTGGAACTAAAAAAAGGCAATTGGTGTAAATGTAATAAAAAATTATTTGTTTATATAAAATTTTACAGATATTCGTATACGACCGCCAATTTTAGATAGTATAGTGAAAAATGACAACGCAAATATAACGTGCAATATCTGTTCACTTGGCAATGATTAAGAATTATTTTTTTAATTTAATTTACTGTCAACCTACTTTTGGCGTGAATTGGCTTGTAGGGAGAGGAAGACCGAGTAAAAGATATTTGGAGTATATGCACTCTTTCTTTTCTTCTCTTCTTTTTTTTCCATTTAATCATAAATATATACATCACTTACAAATGATGTATGTATTTAAGAGGAATTAGAGAGGTCATCTCTTAATTATATAGTACTCGTATAGAATTAAAACTATTTTACTTGTATTGTAGATTAAACAAAATGGAAACCATATTACATACTTTTACTTTTCTAAATAAATAATATTCTTAATTTTTTTAAATATCTATTTACCTCAAGCAATGGAACTGTAGATTGAAAAGTATTTCATGTTTCTACATAACGTTATCCACATCAAACTGTTTGTTCGTAAATTTAAAATGAATATTTGGATGTATGAGCTCACTTTCTTTGCTCAAGAAATTCTTAGAAAAATAAGCGAATGCTAGTCAAGCAGAACTCCTTATTAAGCACGAGTTGCATGCACTTATCATATGCGAACCCACGACGCGACGCTACACGAGATAGCGAGCCAGACATGAATATGAGAGATAACGTGGCGACAGAACGAATTGCTGTAGTACGAATATTATGCCTACACTATATGTAGGGTTAACAAAAACAATAGTATGTACATAACAAGGTGTATTTTCGCTTGTAGCTTTACTTAAAATATTTCTCATTCTTACACGAAGAATATATTAAGTAAGATGTGTTGTCAATTGTGATATGGTCTATTGTACTTAGTGATGTTACAAAGTACCTACCTGTATTTTTTTTTACTGTCCGGCATGTAGAGTTTATTAATCATTGGATTTTCCTTTGGGAAAGCGATATATTCCCGAGGTAAAAATTATAATCGGTCTTGTTGTTATTAATTTATTCTTTATAAAAAAATTAATCATTTTTTGGTTTTCGTTTCTAAAGAGTAAAATAGGACCCCGTTTACTAAGATGCCGCTGTTTGTCTGTGCATTAACTATGATAGTTCAGTAGTTGAAATTTTCACAGAAGATATATTTCTGTTAAAAGTATTAAAAAAACACAATAAAATAAATATTTAAGGGGGATTTCATACAACAAACTTAATATTTAGCTGGCTTTTGCTCGATATTCACAAAATATTTAGTTTGTTTTTTTTATATTTATTTATTAGTAGATAATGACTTGCATATAAATGAACCCATATTTTAATATTGACATATATTTCTATTTAATTAACATTGACATAAATCTGTTTTTATTTAAATAATTCTAAAATGCAAATAATTTAAGTTTGAATGACATGAGCACATAAAAAAAGCATAGAATTAGTACAATGCAGCTGAAAGTCGCAGTCGTGGAGGGGAGTGTAACTGAAAATCAGTGATTTGCTCATGTCTCATGAGGAAATATTGGACGTTGAATTATGGCCTTTTAGTGATATTGTGATCTGACAGACATGATTGTGATGTGCTGTGTGTATTGTAATTTTGTGTTTTATTTTTAATATTGTATTTATATCTGTATAAAACTCCTTGTTTGTTTGTTTGTTTTCTATTTATTCTGTAGGTATTGTTGATAATGGTACGGAAAACTTTGTGCGAGAGTTGGACTCACACTTAACCGGTTTATAAAGAGAAGACAAACAAACATTCAAATTATATCTATTTTAAGATTTAGATACTTAAGGTGTTTTATTTTCTTATTTTGGTAAATATTATCTCGAGAAGTAGACAATCCCAACTAATATTATAAATGCGAAAGTGTGTTTGTTTGTTTGTTTGTTTATTTGTTTGTTTGTTTGTTTGTTTGTTACCTCTTCACGCTTAAACTACTGGACCGATTTCAAAAATTCTTTCACCTTTGGAAAGCTACATTCTCCCCGAGTAACATAGGCTACTTTTTATCCCGGAAAAATCGACAGATCCCACGGGATGCGCAATAAAGGCTTCGCTCAAAAACTACTGCACAGATTTTTATGCGGTTTTCATCAATAGATAGAGTGATTCTTGAGGAGTTTTGCGGCATTTTTTATCTCGGAAAAACGGATAGTCCCACGGGAAGCGCGATAAAATCTTCGCACCATAAACCGACTTCCGCGTATATGTAGCCGTGGGCAAAAGCTATGACCCTTAACCCTCTATACACCCAATCCCGAAATCCACGCGGGCGAAGCCGCGGGCAGAAAGCTAGTAATTTATAATTTGAACAATTAACTTACGCGATGAAAAAATCGGCAGATATATGTTTCTCTTCATTTGAACTCAACCGTGACTTCGTAAAACCCATAAAGAAACAACGTCAATTTGTTTTATATTCAAATAGTTTCACGATACAGTGAAGGAGCTGGATGATAGTAGCACAGAAGTTGAAGCTGCAGCTTATATAATCATATAAGCTGCATCAGGGCTGGCGAAATAATATTTAAAGGGTATATAATTTACATATCAGAAGGGCCCGAGGTGTTTGTCCAAGACAAGAATACAAATCAAGATCTTAATCAAAACTAAACTAACGTATTTTTTTTACAAATTATATACTGTATGTACATATTTTCAGGCACTTGTATACAAACAAACATAAGCAGTTGTTTTTGACTGTTACTTTATTTCTAGATGAATCCTAATAATCGGTTTTTGTCTTCAAACAGTCTCCTTTTTTTCTCTCAGAAGAGGAGAGGTGGAGAGAAGAGACTACCTACCACCAGACCCATGTGTCACATAACTAATGTCGGATTCCAGACCGATGGAGGCAGCTCGACCGATGTGATCTACTGACCAACTCAGCCTAAGCTCTGGTCCTAACGACATCAGAATGCAGGTGTCTCCTCTTTGTATTGTGTTCCATATATATAATCAAATCAAAATAATATTTATTCAACATAGACCTTTACAGGCACTTATTGACGTCAACAAACAAAACAAAAAAAAAAGCTTAAATAATAAAAAAAAAAAAAAAAAACCTTGTCCGTACGTACGAATAAGGAAAAAAAAAGAAAAAATATATTGACTCGACACCTGTTCGGAAATTGGGAGAGCCTTCTCGAGAAGAACAGGCAAGAAACTCTGAAGGTCTATTTTTTATCTCCTCTTTTCAATGTTAATTATAATAATATAATATAAAAATACAATATAGTATAAGATACAATCATACCTAATACGATTACAGTCGTATGTATGTTTACATACACATATAAAATAATACAATATTATAAATAATGTTACCAAACATGGCTCTATGAATAGTGTCCCTATTCCCAAATACTGTGATCATTTAGATAGTCACTTACTTTATAATAATGATGTAGATGTATATACGAATGTATATACATCTTACATATACATATACATACATACATACATACACTCACGCCTTTTTCCCACGGGGGTAGGCAGAGATTACGTCCTTCCACTTGCTACGGTCCTTACATATCTCTTTCGCTTCATCTACTTTCATAACATTCCTCATACATGCTCGACGATTGCGGGTACTTCTGACCTGGCCTTTTTTGAGGACACTTTCGATTTGTTCGAAATATGTTCGCCTAGGTCTTCCTCGTCCCGTGTCTCCACTCACTCCAGCTTCATAAATCATTTTGGTCAGTCTACTTTCAATAAACATATATACCTACATATTCCATATATATACCTATGTTTGAATGTGTGAGGTATAGCAAAGTACTTCTAAACTATTTATTTATCAACTGTGCTAACTCAGTGTCTCGTCTGTATATATAATGAATCTTTGACGCAAAATCACAACATGCTCTATTTAGTGTCATATTTCGTCCGATTGTCCCGGTCCCGGATTGTCCCGCTCCCGGATTAGTGCTACAACGTCCCAGTTGTAAGTGCACAACTCTGGGACAACGGAGCCTTAGTAACAGTTGTTCAAGTTTCGCGAATTTATGATTTCAGTGCCGGATTTAATATAGACGTTTCATAGAATTAATAGTCAACTAGAATGTAATTAATAAAGTATTCTGCAGTAATAGTTGAAAAGGCATTTTGATCCATATGGTAAAGTTATTTGAGAATATTGTTCTATTTAAATTATATATTGGTATGTTAACTCGTTATGATATATTTTAGTAATACAAAGATAAAATAGTGAAAGTTCTGCTAAACGGATATTTTTTTTTTCAAAACGAAACCCGGATATTACCCGAAACGGATATTAAAATATCAATCGAAACTATAGAGTGTATAGTGATACCAAGAGGTCCGGGATTCCTATGAAAGCATTAGTAATAAACAATATTAGTTCATCATTATTTAACTAAGACTGACATTTTCGCTCTATTGGTTCACAAGACAACGGGGGTGAGTTTGTAAAGAAAAGAAATAGTAAGGGCTTATTTTTATAGAGTCGTCAATTGGAAACTAACCTTAAATAAATAGTTTTAAACGAATTCCCTTTGCGAGTTAAAACTAGTTCACATTAAATTTTATATAAATTTACAAAAAAAAATCTACTACATATTTATTGTACATTTTGCTATTCACCATATTAAAAATTTCATCTGGTAACGTAAGGAGATTTTTTGATATAATATATGCAAACTAAGTATATATTTTTATTAAATTTGTCTCGTTGTAAAAATGTTTTTTTTTTATAATTCCTATGTTTTCACAGATTGGCTAGAAGAAAAGTCTATTAGAGATAAGTCCAACTCAGTAAAAGGAATAATAACTATTGAGTCATATAAATGAAACCAAATATTTTATAATTTCCGTAGACCATTACATTGTAGTGATCTTTTTAGTATTTTTAACATTTGTTTTGAATGGATAGACAACATTAATACTTTTTGAGACTGTAGTAAAATGTAACTAAGCATTCTCTCAAAAAAGAAACTCTTGTTGTTTGAAATATGTGCGTTGGAAGAGCAAGCCTAATTTTATTAATTTATCAATTTGAAAATGATCATCAAAGAATTTTACTAGTTCTTATAATCGAATCCATCTTGTCCTTACTAAAAGTTATCTAGGGAACCGGTTCCTTGGAAGAAATCGAAGCTGCATCGGTGGCACTGTTGTCTCAGCATTGGTTTTCCAATCACAGGATTTTAGAGACACGAGGTCGATCCTGTTATGTACTAAAGTGTATTTTGATTTTTTTTAAATTTCATATCATTCTTACGCTCCTACGGGGAAGGTAAACATCGCATGGCAAGCTGTATAAACCTGAGAAGAAATTTTAAAGTGTTTTTATGTCGACCACCAATCCCCACTGGGCCAGCGTATTGACTAAGGCCTAATTTCTCTAATAAACTTAGGGTAAACTTGTGCCATGTGCTGTGATAAGGAATATAATTTCTCCAGATTACAAAACGAAGACAGCTTGAGTAACCTTGGCACGGGTCTTTGCGCTTGTGTAGGATTACATGATAAATACAATCCCATCTCTCGTTGGTGTCCCATTAGTGCAGTCAGTCTTCCTCAGAGCAGCTTGTGGCGAGCTGTCGGTGACTTGCGTCACCGAGGATACCGATGTGCCTCTGTCTTGCCTTAACAAGTTGCTCCTGCTCGAAGGGCGGAAGTGTAACAATGTCATAACGCCGATGGCGTCTCAATGGCTGTCGCAGACACACCTCTCTACACCCTTAGCCGTTCACACCAATGTTGCTCCATTCACACCAAGATTGGTCTGCTTTTTTGGTGGGTCCATTTAGTGAGGAGTGAATCACCTGCCACATTTAAATCAATTAGGAAGGCTTTGAGAAGGCAGGTAGGTGGCTGGAATCTTTTCCATAGTTCTCATTACCTCCAAAATTGAAATGCAATAGTCCACAAGCGTTTTGGCCAGTAATGACAAAGAAAATGCAACTAAAGACTGTTGTAAGTTGCATTTTGCATGATGCAGGTTGATATTAGACCCAGTTGATACACTCTATGCACGCTTTCATTAAAACACGTTTAAATGGCCTCTACGCGTTGGATCTCTCGTCGTCGGGACTTCCATCCCTGCCTCTCTTGTGGGCAGGGGAAACTGGTCGGGGCTCTTGGCCTCCTGCAGTAGCTTCTTCGCCGACATTTACTAATGCCGGGGCATTGGGGGGACGGGTATTATCCTCCGCCCTGGTAGCTTAGCTCGGTTGAGCTGTTTTGTTGTTGTCCTTGCTTCCTTATTCTTCGTCACTCTCCAGGAGGACGAGGCTCCTCGGCGTTGGATCTGTATCCCCGCGCACGCTTTATAAAAGACCGTGTCTTATATAGACGGGTGACATTAAGCGACATTATTATATAATCCAAACGTTCCAATGCCCTACAAGGGCATTGAAGTATAAAAATATTTTATATTTATGTACCAATATTCGTACACATAATTAAAATAATATATACTCTTAAATTAATAGTCTTAATGTCTTGTCATAGAAATAAAAGCATGCGAAATTACCGGGTTAGATGTTATGTTTTTGTTGAGATAAATTTAATGCACGTATCTGACCAGATTGTAGGGGACTATTCTCGGTAATCGAAGTTTTCAGGCCGTAATTTGTCGATACATTGATGCAAGTTGGTACGATTAGGAGAATCAATAAAATTTGATACTTTTTGGTAGATAGAATGCTTGTGGAAAATTTGATGCGTTCATTTTAATCTTCGTTATAAAAGGTTTTGTCGCTAAGCGACCATATCAGTCCAATTGTTAAAAGGACGGCGCTATACAACTTCGGATATACATTTAAAAAGATTTGATAAACATGAGTATTAATTTCTGGATGCCAGTAGATTTGGGATGTTCTTATTGTTATTATATACGCCAAGTTAATCTACAACCAATATTAAACCTATACAAATATTATAAGCGCGTAAGTTTTTATGGATTAATGTTTGTTACCGTTTCACGTAAAACTTACTGAATGGATTTTAAAGAAACTTTACAATAATATAGCTTTCACATCAAAATAACACATATATAATTTAACTAGCTTCCGCCCGCGGCTTCGCCCGCGTGAAATTATATTTTGTCACTCCTGGTCCCTTATGTATAAGGTACCAAGATTCATGCTCTTATCTTCAATTCAACCCCTATTTCACCCCCATACTGGTTAAATTTTCAAAATGCTAGAACAAACGTTTTTTTTTGTTTCTTATGACGTGATATTTGACGAACTTGCATACTAACTTTCAACCTTTACTTCACCCCTAGCTGATCGAAATTTCAAAAATACTAAAGTGCTTAAATAAAGGTTCAGGGTTTTATCTTTTAAAATTAAGAAATCCCATACAAACTTTCAACCTCTATTTCAACCCCATTATCCTTTTTTCGTAATAAAAAGTAGCCTATGTCCTGTCTCAGGATCTAAAATTGTCTGTACCAAATTTCATCAAAATCGGTTTCGAGGTTTAAGCGGGAAGGCGTAACAGACAGACAGACAGAGTTACTTTCGCATTTATAATATTAGTTGGGATATAAGTTGAAATACTAATCCTGCACAAGCGAAGTCCTGGGCATTCGCTAGTTTCAATTACATCACGCTCGTAATCAACACTGAAACTGCACTAAAGCGTGCTATATATCCTCTCTGTATCCTCTCTGACATCACAAGCTCACAATTTGGGGTGACATTAGCTTTTACTATATACTGAAAAGCATTTAGTGGAATTTGACCAGATCGTAAACGCATTAGTGTAACTGAATCCACGGTATTTTGGGAGGTTTACACTGCTATGTCCTAAACCAGATGCCCTCTTCATTAACATATTCTTTCTATATCTCATAGCTTTTAATTTTAGCTTCTCTTATTCGCTTTGTTCGCCAATTCGCTAGAATGGCAGCTTTTTATATTAATACCCTTGTTATAAGCTAGCTTTGCACCGTGCTTTGTCAACGTGCTTTTTTCCCCTCTCGAGAGAAGGTTGAATATCTTCATGGATACCATCAAACAATGTCCTACTGTAAATATGTCAGATTCCCGACTGATCGAGAGGTCGTTGAAACTCAGTCCGAGCTGTGCCAATAAGGACCCTACGGCTTCGCTGGAAGGATAAACGTGTTCATTCTCTTTTAGGATATTGTGTGAAAGTCGCTAACTACGTGTCTCAAGCTTTGTCTGTATGTTTATCACATTTTGTGTATATCGAAATATTATGTTGATTACTTGTCGCCCAAGTACGCCAAGTCGACGATGACATTGTGTAAACATACAAAAAATCATGCCGCCCAACTAAACGGTTCAATCTACACATGTAAACATAAATATTTTGTCAACACTGCATCGACGATGGTTGTTCAAGAGTAGCCCCCAGTGGCCTTTGTCGAGCGACTTTTGTGCGCCATGTTGGTGCGCGCGCGCAATAAATCGTGCTCGCTAAGCCGCTTCGTCCGGCCACACGTGAAAGCGCGTGGGCGGCGACATTATTTATTTACAGCTGCAATTTCGCGCGCGGCTTTGCTTGCACTCACTGGGCTTAATTTGAATACAATCTTCGTTTTATTCTTATGGGATTACATTATTCTGGGATTTCGCGTATCTTTTGTTAGTTTGTTTATCTGGAATTTATAAGAAAATATCTTCAATACGTAATTCAAAACGTGGGTATCAGAAATCATCATTATTATATCAGGCAATATATGTAAATTATATTACTAGCTCTATCAAAATTAAGCGCAATAACTTTAGCTTTGGGCAGCAATGGGCCAGCCTTGGATAATAAATCGCTATTTGCTTCTACGGTATATATGAAAATTACAAAAAAAAACTACTATTTCTTCACTAAACAATATTCAGAATCATTCATTAGTATGGTGTTTTTCAAGAAAGAAATAATTATTATATAAAGAAATGCCTTTTTTATGATGACCCTAATGTTACAGACGAACGATGATTGCATTCCATCAGGCAAGCCGTAAGTCTCTTAGCCACCAGTTAGGGTGTACAGGATTTAGTTATTCATGCTGCCCCAGTATGGGCTGACCTTGGATTTTTCTCAGGTTTGTACAGGATGACTTGCAATATCTCTCTTCATGCCAGTATCGCCGGGTAATGTACAAGTGCAATTCGAAAAACAAAATACACTTTGATCAAAACTCTCAAGAAATAATTTACCTGCAATTGAGAAATTATCTCTAGCGTCGGACAAACAATTAGAATTTCCAACGCACTTTAGCTGCACATAGGGGAGCTATTCTTCAAGTTCGTAAGCGGAATTCACTACAACTATTTACTATACATATTATTTGAACTTTTAAGAAATATAAGTTTTAGAACTGACCACACTGTGTGATATTTTTTTAAGAAACCACTTATTTCACAAACGGTATTAAATGGGATTTAACGGTACGAGTAGAAGCAATAAAAAATAAGGTGCGATGCCAAAAAAATAATAATAATAAAAAAAAAATGGAAAAGAAACTTCACTTGAATCGACAATACCTGAAAAACTGTCCTTACGTTTAATTATCAAAACACTATAATGGCATTAATATTGATACTATGACGACAAATTGTGGCCCTTATTGCAGAACGAGATTAAAATTCAAATCTCTGCTTGAGTACAGATAGAAAGGGATGGCGCTATGTGAAATCAATAGCACCATCCTTTTCTAACTATAATCCCGAGTTTGAGTTTCGTTCTGTATTTATACGCCTTTGAGTGTGATAGGAAAAGGTTCTGATGCCTTTTTTAATTACTGTCTATTGACAAACAAGCAGGCTGTCCTCTTTATGGTGATTCATAGTAACTGTAAGATTCAAATCAAATCTGCAACCCCCAAATGAACTACAGTATAAGCTTCTAACTTGTAGTAAAGTTGGAAAATCACACTACCCACTAGCTCCAATGGCTACCTTATCCACCAAAACCGGATCACAGCAACACACTTGAACTAAGCCCTGGCCGTTTGCAGCAGAAATAGGTAAAACACAGGTAAATCCTGCATGCTGGAATCAGTGTTGCCACCTTGGATTTTTTTAAAGCACTAGATCATGGGCAAAATATCACCAGATTTAAGAAATTTAGATTAAAAAAAAAACACCAAATTCCGCTAAATTATTGTCAAAGAAACACAAATTTAAATTTAGTACTGTATGATGGTATGTAGATGTTCATATTAATTAAACAATGTTTGTAAGTATTTTTAATTTTTTTAAACAGTAATAATAAAGAGTTTTTTCACTGAGTTACCTACAATTTGTCAATCACCAATATTATGTGTAATCAGCACATTTAGTAATTTATATGGATTTGCACTTTAACTTTCAAAGGTTTTGACAGAAATCTGCACATTGTTTAATATACTTTTTAAAATAGCATGTAAAATAATTAGTTTCGTCTTTATACATAGAATATAACAGATCTGCAGGTAGCATCGATCTCTCACAAGGTCAAAATGTAAAGCCAGCTCTTTCTATTGCGCCACAATTCTTTGGACTGCTGGTTCAATGGACAACCAGCGTGTGTCACATATTTGTAAAATCTTCAACGGTGCTTGACCACAATTAATAGTTTCGTAAATGTCTATATATTCATTTTTACGCAGAATGAGCAAACCAATTATAGGTTTCCCTAATCAAGAATTCAATATTTCTTGGTAGCGTTTGTTCTGACGCATGTGACACTGCAAGTTGTAAAGAATGGCAAGTGCATCTGATCAGAATTAAATTTGGTATATCATTTTTGAGGATTCTGTACAAACCATTATTGATTCCAGTCATGACTGACGCATTGTCGGTTCCCAATCCAACTATTTTATTTTTCTCTAAACCATATTTTTGTAAGCAAGACAGAAGAGCTTTTACAATTCCGACTGCATCGCAGGCTTTAAGTGGCTCTAAAGCTAGAAAAGAAGACACTACTTTTTTTAGATTTCGATTCGACTAAAATACCTGATCACAATACCAAGTTGTTTGCTCGTAATGAGACTGTACTTTTGTTGTCCAATGTCCTTTCATAGCTCTTCAACGAAGTGTGGTGCCAAGACATTTTTAATAATTTCAGTGCACTTAGTACGATGTATTTTTAAGTCATCCGTTGCTTTGGAATCGGGAAACACTGATTTTACTAAATCTGATAGATGATCAATACAGGAAACTGAACTGTGTTCTGCAATGTAAAGAGCGAGCATTGCTTCGGCTTTCCGAGAATTTGAATTTGAAACTGTTTCAGCGGGTGTGAATTTTATTGTTTGATTGCCTGATATAATTTGAATTTTTTGTTTATGTTTTTTTTTGTTTCTGTGTGTCTTTTCAGGTCTACTACTTTAGCTAGTAGTTCTGTTTTACAAAACGAGCAAAATACCTTCGTATCAAATGTACCAGGTAAATGTTTAAGCCAAGTTTGGAATTCACTTAGTGATTCCCACTCTTTTCTATATTTTTGGGCATAATTTTTCTTTTTGAGTGGAACTTCCATTATAAGATGATGTTTAGAGCTTCACACACTGTTTCAAACACGAGTTTATCAATTTACAGTTTTCAGTAGCACGACACGAACCAAATTTTAGACATACAATGACTAAAATGAAATTATTAACTTACAAGAGTGTCTAGAGATTCCCCGATCATAAGTATGCATAGAAAATTATGAAAGTCCGAAACGTTAGGGGATTCCCCTTTCAAAAAAGTGCCAGATTTCATATTGAAAAACCGCTAAATACCACTGAAAAAAAAATAAAACACTATATAATAAAAAATACCACCAGAAGCCTTGAAAAAGCACCAGTTCTGGTGGAAAATCCTCCAAGGTGGCAACACTGTGGAATAGAGGCTCCGGCACTAAAACACAGAATGTCAGATCTCTTAGGCATCGAATTGACTATAGACATCGAGTGATATTTACAATTTCATTTACCATCGAATCGTATTCTATTACGATCGAATTATGAAATTCAGAATAGGCCTCTTTAATGCCTTTTGACGTACAATTACAAGAGATAATGATCCGTATGAGTCACATTTCGACCCTTGTTTACGACGCACTTAGCACTTAGAAATATTTATCGGTGGTACACCCATCCTCGAGGCTTTAATTACCATTGCTTGATTTCAGTTTACTAAGACGATAACTTCAACGATGTAAATTTTCTTTGTGTTCACCAAATCACCAACACACGTTAAAATATTGAAAGGACATTGTTCAATTTTGGCCTAAGAACCGATGTGAATATAAATTATACTATAATTTTTATGTATTTTTATATTATTTGAAACATATTTTAGTATTCCACGGACACTTCAAATAAATAAATTCCAAATAAAAAGTTGGGTCGCAATTATTGATGCCGTATAAAATATTTTCTGTCAGCCAGTGCTGCCAGTTTCGGAAGTTTTCGCGATTTCGGTAAATACGGATCGAATTGAAAACCTCCTCCTTTTTGAAGTCGGTTATTAAAATTAGTTGATTAGACTTTATTCATTCAAATACTTAAATTGACTAGCTAGAAAAAAACTAGTATCCGATTCTATTGCGTAGGTACTTGGTAGACTCGGATGTGTGTAAAGAACTGGATTTTGTAAAATGATTATTGTCAAAGAATTATCTTAAACTTGACTAGGTACTAACTATCTCTTTTCCTTGTATCTAGTAGAGTAGTCCTTTCCTAGTTCTAAAAGAGAACATATATAGCTGTACATAGTATTGTTAATATTACTTTGATATTACTACTCTGATATTTCGGTTGGTTATTTTTTATTTATAACCTCAAAATATTAACTTTTTTCGTAATTATTTTAGTTTCCTGAAGTGTCCTTTCGTGAAATCTTATTTCATAGGATTCCATATAATTTTAAGAGTTTATAGAAGTCACTTTCGATTCGAACGGTTCTTAGGCAGAACATGTGTGGAGCCGGAACAATATCCTTTGTCGAAGATAATATAACATTATGTTTATTAATTTACTAGCTGCGGCTTCGTCCGGTTGGAAACTTTCGCTCCTTTGTCGGTAGAAGCTATGTCGTGTTAATTTCAAACTAATTTGATTACCATAAAAAAGGTTATATTGGATCAATCTTAAAAGATAGACGAATTGTTGCAAATTTTTTAGATCATTAAAAGTAGAATAATTTCATCATACACAATTTTCACTTAATTTGAAACGCGTACGAAGCGCACGTAACGAAAGCTTTCAAATGGAAATAATTTCCCGTGTTTCCACTTGATGTTAGATAGTCAAAATCTAAATAACTAATACATAAAGAAAGCTTCAATTCGATTTAGTATTTTCTGAGATAAGCGCGTTCAACCAAACAAACAAATTCTTCTAGTCGTAGGAGCTGGAATTTATGTTTTCGGAATATGATTCGGACATTCATTCAACATTCTTTACCTACCTTTGTTAAGCCAAAATAAACTATATTCCCTGT
This sequence comes from Scirpophaga incertulas, assembly GCA_036419045.1. Taxonomy (NCBI): domain Eukaryota; kingdom Metazoa; phylum Arthropoda; class Insecta; order Lepidoptera; family Crambidae; genus Scirpophaga; species Scirpophaga incertulas. The sequence goes on from CM071637.1 coordinate 794,925, forward strand.
TAATAACAACGTAGGTATCAGCATCCTCACTGCTCTTATAAGGTGGCAGAAAATGTGTTCTTGAAGAGTCGACACCCAGTCAATCCGCGTAATACAGAATATCGTCGACCCAGGCACGTCATTTCTGACCCTCCCGACTCATTGACGATGGCTCTTCAAGCCTTGCGAGAGGCGGCATCTGCGCCGCCATCCCTTAGTTAGTCCATACTTCGCAGCTTGCTGCACATGTACGACTAGGCCCCATCACTTCAAGGCCGGACCCACTTTGGCGTACCGAGCCTTCCTTCGCGCATATGTCCTCTTCGGAGGGCAGCGCCGACGTGCCCTCTCCTGAGGGTACGCCAACCATTCCGTACAAGCCATAAGGCCACTAGGGCCAAGGCTAGGCTAAGTGTAGTCGGTAGGTCTGTTGGATCGAGCCGCCTCGATTCACCAGGAGTCCGACATAATCAACGCATCCCTGCTTGCCTGTTGCGTTGGTATCCATGAGGATTCTCAGCCTCCTCTCCTGAGGAAAAAAAAAAAAGTGTCGACAACATGTGGCTTCTAATATTGCAGGTATCCAAATGCTTACGGAGTTACTTATTAAGGTTTTAATTTTCTCCGCTATTTTCTATAATTGACAACTCAGATTCTCTAATATTATAATAACTCATTAATTACGACGTTAATAATAGTTATTTGTCAAACGAGATTGCCAAGTTGTTATTTTGGTATCAAAATCTGATTAAGCGAATAAACATACGACTGAATAATTAATCTAAGCTAGTATAATTCTATAATTAGGTTCAATAATTACACATATTATATGTCTAAGCTCTCTAATTAGAAATGCTTAGTACGTAGCATTTCTAAGCTACAACTCGCCACTGCGAGGAAAATATATAATAAAGGATATAACGACGAAGGATATGACGACCTCCATAGTCGAGTGGATAGTACACTGGTTTCAAGGTGTCACCAGCTCTGAGGTCCCAGGTTCGAATCCCGGTGGGGGCAGATGTTTGTGTGATGAATGCGAGCATTTGTACTTCAGTCATGTTTGTTGATATATATTTCAATAAAAAATATTTATATATGTATAATATATGTATGTGTCTATTCGTTACCCTAGATCCCATAGCACAAGCCTTATAGAGCTTAGTTTGGGCTAGGCTAATTGGTGTAAGTGTAACAAATATTTATTTACAAAGGATATTGTTTTTTGCTCGTGAGTCACCGAGCGGGCCGAGCCGCTCGTGAGTCACCGAGCGGGCAACAGATCCTGAAGATGTCTCGCTGAGAGACGAAACACGTGTCGACCTTGTCTGCTTGTTGGACAAGTCATCATCAACTGCGCGGAATCAGCAAAAAAACAATATCCTTTGTAATACAATGGACTTCCGCAAAATAACACCTGCTACAATAGAGAAATATTTATTTATTTATATTTATTTATTTATATTATAAAATACCCTTTTTTTTGTTCCCCTGAGGAAAATGCATTAAATTGCATACCCCGGCTGTGGGGAGCCGGCGGTTTTGTGGGGCTCTCCTCCCCAGAAGGGGGGGCCTACCCACTAAAAACCTCAGGGATGGCCTTCCTCAGGCATGTAGGGAGCCCCCGGGAACTACCAAGCTACTTCCGGGAACCCCCAGCCTCCGCTCCCCCGTCGATACAGGGGAGCCCTCCTCGGGGGTGGCTACACTACCTCCCCCGGTCTCCTCCACCGACGACGCCCCCCGGCCACGGAAGGGGCGTGGTCCATCCCGGGTCGCCGCAGCTGTGCTACCGAGCCCGGCGCCGCCTCCTTCGAGCGGGATCGGCCATCTCCCGACCCCGCTCGGCGGCCTCCTTCTGGAGCATCACTGCTTCACAGAAGGAGGCCACAGCCCTCCAACCTCCCTCGTCCGCAAGCATTGCCGCAATCAAAGCCGGCGGAAACAGATCTCGCCCGATCTCTTGCAACCAAGACTCGGCGCTCGGAGGCCAACGCGTCGACCGAAAAAAAAAATATATAAAATACCTAAAAAAAAAACACTTTTTTTTACTTTTAATTGTCGTGTTATAGGAATTAATATAAAAAGTAGGTTGTCACTAGTGATGTGCCGGGTCGTCGAAAATCTACAGGGTGAAATTGAAATTAATCGACAAACTTTAAGGGGGGTTCTAGTGCTAATAGACATCATATTTGTGAGGGCAAAAAACCAATCTAAGTTGTCAAAAAATAAACCACGATTTTTAGATACTACTACTCGAAACGGGTAAAGTATACATAAGAAAACGTAAACAATAAAAATTACATGTAAAAAGTATATAAGAAAAATATTACATTAATATTCGATAGACACTTTTGTTTACAAACGTACAGGTGTTTCATTCATAAGTCAGCACTAGGCATTTAGGTAGTTTGCGCGTACGGAGCGGCGTCAGCGCAACCCCACAAAGACGCTTGTGAAGAGACCGCTTCGAAACGAAACAAAGAAACATCAACTTAAAAACCAAAGTAATAAAGTTCTTACGCGCTACGAGACCGACCATTCGAACAGCCGGTATTCCCCGCGCGCATCCTGTCCGGTCGACCAATAGCAAAGCTGTAGGTACCATCGCGCGCAAAATGATAAGGTTGCTAGTAATAATTGCCGTTATTGTATTTTCTTACATAATGTTTCATAACGATTCTAATTATTATTAAAACCTTCATTACAACGGTCAAAATGTCCTAGATAATTTTGTCGATTGATTTCCATTTCACCCTGTAGATCCGCGGATACGGATCTGAATACGGATATTTGGTATCAAGATCCGCAGATACGGATACGGATCTTAACTTTCTTACACAATCGGTGTCGGTGCACGCAATTTTGAGTTGAAATATGTTTATACTTGTATTGCGCGGCGTGTCTTTTTTTGTTTTGTTTTACTTTAATGTGACACTGGGCAGTGTAGATAACGCTTTTGTTTGGTATTGGTAACATATTTTAAAAAAATGTCTACAAAGAAGTTTAGTAGTGTAGTATGGAATTATTTTGTGATAGTAAATGATGAATGTGCAAAGTGTAAAACTTGTGATGAAAAGTATTCTCGTATGCGTAAAGGTTCAACTTCCATAAAAAATCATTTACAAAGAAAACATCCTCAAGAATATGAAATATTCTTTAAAGAAGACTTTGCTAAATAGATCAGTAAAAATCCGCCAAAAAGTACGGATACGGACACGGATACGATATGGTTCTGGACTTCTGGACTTGGACTTGGATGGACTTCTGCTTCGGATATCCGCGGATACGGATATGGATACGGATATCCGGCACATCACTAGTTGTCACATACAAAAAAACCGGTCTAGTGCGAGTTGGACTCGCGCAACGAGAGTTCCGTACAAAGGACGATGCCCGATTTTGCCCCACTACCAAAGTCAATGACCAACAAAACTCTATTTGTTACGTAAAGTATTTTAATCAAACATTATTTTTAAGTGTAATATAAACCATATCAAAGGTAAGGTTTTATTTTTTGTATAATTAAGATGTATATGCATTTCCTGTTACAATTATGACGTTTGTTTCGTTTTGTTAGTAATTTCAATTATTAAAAATTATTTTGGTATTATTACAAAAAAATATTATTGTAATATTTTCAAATACTTTTATTAATATATTGTCAAATATTAACGCTAATTAAAACAGTATTCATCTAAACAATATCTAACTTCTGTAGTAGGTATCATTGGTTCGCTAGCACTAACACTACTTGGGTAATAATAAATCTCAAAAAATTGACTCGTTATGCGTAGTATTACAATGCATAAGAATAATGATAATACCGAAATCTAGTGTTCATCTCTGATTTTTTAGAATATTACAATACCTTAATCGACCTCCAGTAATGACAAAGATCGATAATAGATGATACAGAACAAACTGAATCAATTATTTTGAAAATGTCGATACTGTCAATAGTATAAGCATGGCCGATTTTTATTGCCAACTATCATTTTATCGACAATTCAAAAACTTCGACTTTTTGCTAGTGTAAAGATCATTTAGGTTAGGTTAGAAACAACCACTTTTTAATGAATATCTACGAAACTGCATCTTTAATTTAAAAAATAATGGTTACATCATATTCTAGGATCGAACACACTTAAAATGCACCTACTATTAATTCTGTACATGGATATTTATAGGTGGGGCAAGCCTCCATACAAAAATGGGCATTGTCCTTTGTCAACATGTAAGTTGTTCGTGGACTGTCCGACTGTCGCCTTAGAGGTCGCGCTCACACCACGTTGCTGCCCTAAGAGTGCCTCCGACAGCCGCCCCGTCTCGCGTTTGCTCTCGACGTTCGACGCCTGCGACCTGTGGTGCATTCCCTTGAGTGGCGCAAGCCATTCGGGAGTGTATCTGCGGGAAGTGGCCGTCGATTTCCGAGGCAACCGAGACCGCGAATCGCCCTACACGTTCGCAACCCGCTTCTTGGTAGTAGGCATCCAATGCCTCCCAAGAAGCGCTCATCGAAGACCGGCCTGCAGGCGGAAACGCCTACGCCGACACCGAAACCGGCTCATCGACGCACGATGGCCAAAAGAAGTTCCCAGATCGAGGAGGAGAGGCGATCGGTGATGGCCACACCGTCTCCCTCGACACCCCGATTCCTGGATTGGACTCAGGAAGACCAGCCCGCCGAGAAAACCCCGGATGGAGAAAATGTGGAACTACCCACATTTCCGACACCGCCGACACCTCTCGCCGACACGGAGAACAAGATGGCCGACAGGCCGACACTGTTCGCCGACAAGTCGCCGAGCCCACTCGAGACCTGGAAGACCTTCCGCTTCCACAAACACACGACGCCGCCCCAAGAAGAATCACCGAAACCCGAAAAGAAGACAAATAAGAGGGCTATTCAAGAAATAATAGTCTCTCAGCCGATACCATACTGGTATGAACACCTACATGCGATGGGGGAGATGCTGGGCGGAGACGTCCCGGCCTCAACCCTGAACAAAGGATGCCAGACCAAATTTACGCCTGCGACAGTACAAGAGTTCGAAGTCTTGTGGGATTACCTGACCAAGAACGATATTAACATCGTCTGGCCACCTCACACTCGGCGTTCGGAGCAGCAACCAAGCGCCCCGCCGACACTGAAGACCCAATTGACGGTTGCACGCGATCAACCAGAACTGACGCCTGTATCAGAAGAGATGCAATCCGACTCGGCGAAGGAGCTCTCCACTTCGCCGACACCACCAACGACACCGACGACGCCGGCACAGGAGCCCGACGACTGCTTGCCGTCTCGCAAGCCAACACCGGCGCCAAAGGCTTCGGGAAAAACGACGCCCGACGGATCGCCGATACGCACGACGATCCCGCAATCACCAGCGAAGGCGACGCTCGACGCCACGCCGCCGCGACGGCATCTACGCTCTCCGCAACCTAAGAGCACAACGACGGCCGCCGATACCAAAAATCCGCAGACGAGGGTAGATGGGAAATTTCCTCCAATTATAGTGGAGGAACTATCCGACTGGCCCCCTCACTTCAAGGAGCTGATGAAACGCTTGGGCCACCCCGTCAATGCCCAAGCCTTCAAGAAGGGCATCCGATTTCTCCCGAAATCGGAAAGGGAGTACGACACCGTCAGGAAGTACCTGACAGAGGCCGGGGATGAGCAGCAAATCTCGTGGTTCAGCTACTCACCCGCCAACAATCGAAGCCTGAAGCTAGCAGTCAAAGGACTCCCGAAGACTACAACATCAGAAGACCTGAGCGATGACCTCGAACGTAAGGGCTTTACTCCCGAATGGGTCAAGGGATTCGACTCAACACACGGTCGACACAAGAAGGTGTTCTATGTTCGACTGACCAAGACGCCGAACATACTCAGGGTCTACCATCTAGAAGAGATCCTGGGGATGTCAGGAGTTACGGTGGAAGCATGGCGAGGAAAGAAGGGCCCTGCCCAATGCCACCAATGCCAGGGCTTTTGCCACACCTCTGAGCATTGCCACCGATGAATCGCCTGCGTCCGTTGCGGCGAGCAACACGCTGCCAAGGACTGCCCAAGACCGCTCACAGAACCACTCACGTGTGCCAATTGCGGAGGCCCACACACCGCCAACAATCTGGCCAGGTGCCCGGCATACCGCAGGGAGGCCCGGAACAGGCACGCGACAACCATGGCACACACAAACAAGGCCACTACAATCCTGCCTCAGACCACAATGGTCGAAGACAGCGAGCCGACAGCACCTCACTCATTGATGGCCGCTGCAAACTCCGGCACCAGGTTCATGCCGGCGCCTCGCCCACGCAGGCAGAGGCGTAGCTCAGATGAAGCCTCTAGCGAACATCTAGACAAGAAGAAGAGGCCAAGGAAAAAGAAGGCCAAACGGAAACGCACGCCAGAACCACAGCAAGGGACCCAGCGAGCCAACCCCTCTAGGGCTGAAACGCCGTCCCTATGCCAGCAGCCCGCACAAGAAATGCGCGACAAGCCCCACGAAGCCTCACTTAGCGAAAGCGAGCGAGGTAATAACACCGAGACCGAAGCCTTCACAGAATGTGAACAGAAGCACGGAGTGGCTAATGAGAGTAGAGAGGAGTGGCCGAGCGACCAACGCGAGAAATGCGAAGGCATCCTCAGAGCCACCCTACTCAAAATCCAGAGGAAGGTAAACCCGGTGTTTACCGTCATTACCAGTTTGCTTGAGCTCTGCAGCATTCTCCTGACAATGCTCCCAGAAGCTCAGAAGAAACCATAGGCCATGTAGCCACCCCAACGCCCCGCCCGTCGTCACGGGCGGCGAGTGATGTTACCGCAGTGAGCAACAGCTCAGATCGGTTTCCCCACCGCGAAAGCGATGAGAAGAACATAGCGAGGAAGTTGTTCGTTCATTACTAGAATTAAGTTTCAAAGATTCTTCCTGTTTTTCCCTATTGTATATATAAATATGAAATAATAATAATAAGTACATATAAAAGTGTAAGCAGTTAGGCTAAAAAGTTAAATTCTCCAACGATGTATTCTGTGCTCCAACGCACACACGCACACTTTTTTGATAGATATGATTGAATTTCAACTTTATATAGCGTTAATAAAGCTCAAATTGATTCTTTGATATTAGTAACACACCTAAATTGCTTAGACAACAGTGCGTGCTTGCAATACAAACTTTATACAATAGCAATAAAACTCAAATTGACTATACGTTTTAGTTAGAAAACGTTTGTATCCTCGTAAGACCGAATGTGTTTTTAAAGGAGCAAACTCATTATATTCAGTAATGCCGAGATCCTAAAATCAGCCGATTTAAATTAACGCCGGATGTGTCCTCACAGGTACAAAAACTTTATCGATTAATTTAAGTTTAAAAATTCGCGCCAAGTACAATAGTAACGTGTTAGTCTATGGCGACGATTGTTCATGTTCGTGTTGCCGGGTATTGTAACTATTAAAAAAAAAAACGTCAGGGGACAAGTTGTCATTTTCGCCGGCAAGATGGTACGTCCAAGAGGAAAAGGTGAGTAAATTATTAGTTTTTTATTTGATGTAAAGGTAGAATTGCGAAACCAGTCACGATATTGTAAGTTGAAATACTAGTGAATGTGTTGAAATAATAATTACACAAATTTCTCATAATTTTGTATAAAAAAATTTTATCGAAAAATATTTGTTCCGTGCATAGGACATTCAGTCGTAATCATTATAATTATTCACAAAATATCACTAAAATGATTTGTGTCGTAAAATTACTTTAAAATCATTTTATTGGAAATAAAATACTAATGTAAATATTTGTAGATTAAATAAAACACAAACTCCAAAATTTATTTGTTCCTTGCAAGGCACTATCGGTTTCAATTAGATGATGTTTTAATTATTTTAAAGCAAATTACAAGTAAAATTATTTTCCTTTTTTAGGTATCACAGAAAAAGAATTGGAAGATAATTTAGAAAAATATTTAAACAAATCAGATTTCAACTGCGAGGATGATTTTAGTGAAGTTAGCGATCCCACATTTGCTGAACCGAATATAGATATATCTAACGTGGAAAACGAGTCAAATGGACATTTATCAGATTCAAGTTCCAATTCTGAGTCTTCAGATTCTGCACCATTATCTTCTTTTCGAGCGAGGCAACGGGGTAGAACGAAAGAAACATAACAGGTGCAGAGTTTGTCAGAAAAAGTCATGGATGGTTTGTTCAAGTTGCCAGATACCCTTATGTATTGTTAGGGAAAGAAACTTTTAACAATTTTAATTGTTAAGAATTAGAGTTTATTAGTCTTTGCATTCCTTGATTTTACTGCCTTGTTACTTTTTAATGTTAAATTATGATATACCTACTATCTATGTTTGTCTCAATGCAAAATATTATTCCTGTTGAATTTAAATACTAAGAAAGTAATCATTTATAATTATTTTGATTTCATAAGAGTACAAATAGTCACTAAAACTATATTTGCTACTAAGTGTATACTTAGTAGCAAATATAGTTTTAGTCATATAGTTAGTAGTATTTCAAATAGTGTAAGTAAAAATGTGATTCAATAAGTCTGACCAGATATAATGAAAATGATGAAGGAGAAACACCTAATTTTGTTATCTTTTCATAATAAATATGTTTTAATTATTTGTTTTTAGTTAATTTGATATACCCAGTTAAAATCCTTTTAGATATGTTTTGTTGTTGTTTTTAGGCATGGTACAATAGCAAATCACTATATTATAGTAATTAAAGGCGATTGTTCTTCAATAAGAACAAAATTTTAAGGTCATAATAAAACACAAGTTATTAACTAATCAATTTAAATTAATTATTTCAAGTAAAGTCATCAATAAGTTCCACAGGATAATTACAACATTTTTAATGAAACTTCCTTTTTCCTACTTTTATCAATATAAATATTTTTTCTACATTATAGTCAGTAAGGCCGATTGCCTTTTAAAGGAACAAAAAACAAATCTTTTTTTTTTTCATAAATAGCTTCTATACATATTAATATAAGGCTCAGGTTAGTATGAGCTCAATACCATATCTCTAATATGAAAAGAATCTGCTGCAAAGTCGTCGGCCTTAACGACTATAAAAAATACGTTCTTCAGGAGGCACATTCGGTCTTACTTAGAACTCGCCGTAATTTAGCTCTCGGCCTTACGAGGGTATGGGAAAATAGGGCTCTTTTTAGGGTTTTGCCGATAATTCGAATTTTCTCCGTAGAAAAAACCATCCTTGAACTTCAACAAACATTTAAAATAAAGAATTGGCTACAATTAAGCCAATTCTTCTAGTCCAGGCATTGTTGAGTTTTGCGCTTACCAACACATTTTGCGATTCATTTTTATATATGTATAAGATTTAAAAAGAATTCCACTTGGTGTAAAATCAATAAATCACTCAGTGCATTCAGTGAAACAACTTCGTTAGACAAAACCAAAATACACAAGATGTCAATCGGGAGTGCTTATTTTTAAACAAGACAAAGGAAGCATTCTTTAAACATTTTTATGACCTCTCGTGACAGAAAACAGATGTTTATAACAAATCAACCGGCAGAGTGGGACTGACTTTTTGTGAGACAGTACGGTTTTGTACAACTCGATATAAGTTTTACTTTTGAGTTCGTGGACGATGTCATATAGGGAACAAACAATTATTAAGATAAGTATTACCGTGAGCTTAAAGCTCAAAAAATAATTTTAGCGAGTATTAATATCATTCAACCTAGCTTACAAAATTCTACTTGTCAAACAGTCCCAGAATATGTAGTTTAAGTTTATAATTAAGCTTATAACATTAATATATAAATTACTAGCTTCCGCCTGCGGCTTCGCCCGCGTGAAATTAGTTTTTTGTCAATCCTGGTCCCTTATGTCTAAGGTACCAAGATTCATGGAATTATCTTCAATTCAACCCCCACACTGGTAAAAATTTCAAAATGCTAGAACAAACGATTTTTCGTTTCTTATGACGTGATATTTAACGAACTTGCATACTAACTTTAAATAAATAAATAATAAATAATAAATATTTGTTACACTTACACCAATTAGCCTAGCCAAAGTAAGCTCTGTAAGGCTTGTGCTATGGGATCTAGGGTAACGGATAGACATACATATATTATACATATATAAATAATTTTTATTGAAATATATATCAACAACCATGACTAAGGTACAAATGCTGGCATTCATCACAGAAACATCTGCCCCCACCGGGATTCGAACCCGGGACCTCAGAGATAGCGACACATTGAAACCGGTGTACTATCCACTCGACTATGGAGGTCGTCAACCCTTGTTTCACCCCCTGGCTGGGCGAAATTTTAAAAATGCTAGAACAAATGTTTAATGATTTCTTATCAAGTGCTTATATAACAGTTTCATAGTTTCATCTTTTAAAATTAAGAAATCCCATACAAACTTTTAACCACTATTTCAACCCCTTCATCTCTTTTTTTTTTTTTTCGATGTAAAAAGTAGTCTATGTTCTGTCTCAGGGTCTAAAGATTGTCTGTACTAAATTTAATCAAAATCGGTTGCGAGGTTTAAGCGGGAAAGCGTAACAGACAGACAGACAGAGTTACTTTCCCATTTATAATATTAGTTGGGATATATGTTTTGACTTTTTACTCAAATTATATATGTAGTAGTATGTTGTATGTAATATGTAGTAGTATGTTGTAGATCAGACAAGTTTAAGTATCTATACTGTATTATATGAATTTAGTTTATTAAGTAATTTTTTTACCATTTATTTTCTTTAATTCTCTTCTATTTTCTTTAATTTTCTTTACCATATCCTTAACACGAAAACTGCGGAGATAAGCTATAACTTATTTGGAGGGGTGGCTTCCCAAAAGCACATCAATCAAGAATTTCGCTGGTGAGGGCCTTTACGATCTGCAATCGTTACGACAGATTCAATCATTACAACTTTGCGAATACCTGCTTTTTACACATGGTATTTGTCGCTTTTTCAGTCACATACCTTGCGCTTGTCGCAAAGCGCGATAGACTACTTGTCCAGACTTCTGCGATATCAGCTGAAGACCGAAAAAAAATATCTCCACTGTGACCTTAAGATACCCACTATGCAACAACACCTGTACATAAACGGTTTAACACAGCTGCACAAGAGCATTTCAATCCTCTTATTCCAGAACTGGCAACCTACACTCCAGTCCCACCCACTAAGGAAAGGTATCGCAAATCCAAACATGGCCTAACAGACCTCGTCTATGAAACTTTAAACTCTGCATGCGGCGTCTGCACCGCTGCACACCCCATGACCGTTTGCTGGCAACTTCCTGCATCGCCATGACTAGGTCCCACGTACGTTACACGGCCAGCGCCACATTGGCTTTTAGCGCATATGGCTTCTTTATGGGCCAGGGCTGCATCGCGTTCTATCGTGAGGAGTGGTCGCTCTCGGGGTGTGGAAATTTGGTCGGTAGGTCATCGGCCAAGCTGCCTCAATCAGTCTGGAATCTGACATAATTACCGCAACACTTGCGATGGCAATCATGAGATTTCTCAGCTTCTTCGCTCATGAGAGTAAAAATATTGTCCTTTGTTTTTAATAGTTGTTTGATATATTGTTAATAATAGGGCTTTAGCTTTCCGCTTCACTTTTTATATCAAATTCTCTCATAAGACACATATATTTTCTCGTAATAAAATCTACAACTTCCCCATACAAAATTTCATCGAATTTGAATCGATAGTAAAGGAGATCCAAACATCCAAACTCAACATGTAAAATAAAAATAAAAATAAAGTACTAATTTAAGTCCCACTGGGGGCGCTATTAAAAAAAGTACCCAGTCGTTATTGAATGCAAATGAATGCAAACGGCAGCTAGCCACACAGTTCGTTAGAGATTTCATGAATTCACAAAAAAAAAACGTTGCAATCTCTAGACTGAATTCTGATTATAAAGTGTTATGGTGTGAAAGAACTCTTCAAAGTTAGCTAACGAAACATGTAAATACTAGAAATGCTTAAGAAACAGAAATGGATAAGGAAATATGAAATGCTAACGACTATTAATCTAATTAATCTAAAGGATTTTAAATAACGCAATAGAAAGGGCGTGTACCGACAAAAACTTTGAAAAATCTAAATAAATAAAAATCTAAACACCTACATACACAAACAAAAGCTACATATGTATACTCTATAATTATGTGCAATGAATGTATGTTTGCACACTTATGATTTTACGTTAGTGAGAAGTACCCTATAGGGTTTGATTCCCTCGAATAAAAAGGTTCATTTAACGCTCCGGCAATGTCCAATATAGCACTGTAGCTCCTTGCCAAATATTATAAAATTCTATCATATTAATTTTTTTGTGTTCACCAAGAAGTCTTTTATCAGACTTCAAAAAGGAGGGGAACCCCTCAATTAGACTAGTTTTTTTTTTTAGTTTGGTACTTGAGAGGTTTCATCTGAATGGACCGATTTTGATGACTCTTTTTTCGTTTGAAAGTTGGTGATTTCTAGTGGCTCCATTTCAACATGGTCTCGTTCTGATAGTAGCCGGTGTCGTTAGCAGGCAAGATGTCGAACTTTCTGTTCGTGCGTCTTTGACAAACACACTCATTGCAAAGCTGAACATAACCACCTGAGGCATCAGAATAGGTCCGTTGTTTTAACATACCTCCGCAGGAAGACCGCATGCTGGTTCGTGGTTCAAAACGAATAAGTAAAACTACGAATGGCATAGATGAAAAATGCTGGAAGTCTAAACCATGATACCTCAGAGTACTTGAAATAACTAGGACGCTTTCGTCACAATCCCTCGTAAGTTTCAGAATGACGATAGAAGCTAGTGGTTGCAAGACTCACAACCTAGCAACCGGTGTAGAACACTCCCGATTGTTTGTTTAGGTGCGGCTGCTTGCCAGATGCTTTGCTAGTAGCGCGGGAGCGTTGGTTGAATACCGGAACCCAAAAGTCCAATTAAAGGAATTCAATTAAATGATAAAATATCGAAATAAAATTTTGCGACAAATAAATATAGTAAATAAAATAATTATAAGAAAGAAAAAGTATGCGATGTCTTTTACAATTCGTATTGTTACTCTTCTTTTTAATTACTGTTATATTCTTTTGCTAATAAGGAAAAACCTTAATAAAATTAAAATCAAAATAACGTGAGAATACATTTTATTATTGAGGATATCGTTGAGGAAGGTTATTGAGCACTGTTATAAGATTATAAACAGGCAAATATTGTGAACAAGCTATAGTCGTAACAAAATATGCTATATCAATCACTTGTACAAGAAAATCATATGTGCTGTAATAATTTGTTACCCAAATAAAAACGGCATTTAATCAGGAAGAATTCAAGTACGAGGGTCAAACTGAAAGTTCTTAGAACTGGCCACTTATAAACAATATAATAAAAAAGTAATTCTAAAATTTGAAAATAGAACTCTTTGCCAATATTACTGAGTATATATTTCATTCATTTGTCATTTGTTTTACGATTTGGCGGCAAATTGAAAATTGCCTGTGTCACGTCAACATGAATTTAACACGAGAAAATTTTCGTGCAATGATTTTTTATGACTTTCGATGTCATTTAAGTCAACAAGAAAGTTATGATAGACTACGATTGGCCTTTCACGATGAAGCCCCATCTCGTGCGACTGTTTACAACTGGTTTAATGAGTTTAAACGTGGTCGCACTAATCTCACTGATGCTTTACGTGAGGGACGGCCTTCTACGGCGACGACTGAAGATAACATCTGTGTTGTGCGGCGTATGATAGAGACTGATAAAAGAGTGACCTATCAGCAGATTCGGACAAGCTTAGGCATCGGTATGAGTCAAGTGCAGAAAATCCTCCACGAACATTTAGCGGTCAGGAAGCTTTGCGCCCGGTGGATACCTCATAATTTGACTGAGGCTCAAAAACTCCATCGTGTGGATTGGTGCCGTAAAATGATTGAAAGATTTAACGGAGGTGACTCAAATGCTGTGTTCGACATACTAACAGGTGACGAAAGCTGGATTTACTGTTATGATCCTGAAACCAAAAGACAATCTGCTCAGTGGGTGTTTCCTTTCGAGGAGTTGCCAACTAAAGTGAAGAGAGATCGAAGTGCGGGAAAAAAATGGTGGCCTCGTTCTTTGGAAGGATAGGTCATTTCGCAACAATTGTGTTAGAGGATCAAAAAACAGTTTCTGCAGAATGGTACACTACCAATTGTTTGCCACTTGTCTTGGAAAAAGTTCATGAGAAACGACCTCGCAGTAGGATCCTCCTTCACCACGACAACGCCTCGTCACACACCGCCAAGCGAACGATCGACTATTTGGCGACATCAAACGTTGAATTACTGGGTCACCCGCCGTATAGCCCCGACCTCGCGCCTTGTGATTTTTATTTATTTCCAAAAATTAAAGAAAAACTTAAAGGAAAGCGGTTTATGAATGCTGAAGAAGCGGTGGCTGCGTATCGCGATGCCATTGAAGAGACCCCTAAGGACGAGTGGGCAAAATGCTTTTCCCAGTGGTTCCATCGCATGCAGCGTTGTATTGACGTGAATGGACAATATTTTGAAAAGATATAATAAAACTAATAACTGGCTAATGACTATCAGTTTTTGATTTTCTAAGAACTTTCAGTTTGACCCTCGTAGAAGGTCAGGGTATATTCACTTAGCCATTTCGTTGTCTTCCTCGTCGATCTTTGGTGCTATTCAGGTTCCGTGAAGCCCAATTTCTATCTAATTGTCAATAAATTGTAGGTATTACTTAGCTTTGGAACTTATCACTACGATATTACTTTGTAATTGTTTCTTCAAATCTAGCTTTAAACAAAATTCACAATTTCGTATTTGATTTGTTAAATACGTCTAACATTCACAAAATCATAAGCAGAACGCCAAAATCAGAAACGCAATTATGGAAGGTAGAAACACGTCAAACACTATTCTTTGAATATTAAATCACTTTTAAGTATATAGCAATAACGACGATTTTCGAAGTGCAACTGTAAGAATTGACTGTACGATATCCGAGTTACCAGACGTACGTCTGACTCACATCCTCAAGATCTGGGGATTACAGCTATGCAAATCCAGATTTATGAGCGATCGCCTAAAGCCAATCTTCTCTTTGGTGAGTAAAATCTAGAATCATTTTATAATGTGTTTATTAAAAGTCATACGTGTAAAACGTAACAAAATCAGAAATACTAAACCAACATACGCCGGACAGTGCTCGTTGACCATTTCACATGACAAGAATCTCATGAAAGCTGAGGACAAAGTCAGCAAGTACCTTGACTTGGCGCACAAAGTACACGCCATGTAGAATGTTGATTCGACGATCGTAGTTCTGATAGTCGTTTCTGCGAATACCCTAATAACGAAGAGCCTCGGTCAACATTTTAATAGGCTCTCATAGTTTAACAGGGGTCAGCTACAGCAAGCAGTAATTCTCTATATAGCACGTATTGTCCGAAGATTCCTCTCTCTGTAGCCCTAACCACGGATAGCTTAGCTTTGGATCGCTGCCAGCGGCATATTAGCTTTAAGTTTTTGACGTGAAACGTCTTTAAAATCGCGCCGAAACATACGGGTACCAGGTTTAAAAAGTGGACCGTAACGAAAAGGTCTATATCATCGTACCTTAATAATTAAAAAAACTATTAGTCTTAGAAACAAAAATGTGGTGTGAATATTTCACTTATATAGTCAGCTCGCTGTTTTGACATTGAATTCGTGTAGGGGTCGAGCGGGGCGGCGGGGGAGGGATACCGCGTTAACTTTGCGGAAACCGGCGCTCTCGTTTGTTTCTATTCAGTGTTACTCGTGACTCCGACTTTATAGCGCGGCGATTCTTTCGTATGTTTGTTAAGTTTATTTAAACTGATTGATTTATCCAAAAATTTGTGTAATTTGGACAGTATTTATATTTAAAATAACCAAAAAGTGATCGTAAATATATAAACATTTGCTATGTCGCCTCAGCTCGTGCAAGAGCCAGCCAGAAATATAAATCACGGCTATCATTAGAAAGAGGGGGCTATGGGCCACACACAGGTACCCCAATGTCCGGCGCCGAGCGAGCGAGATGGTTTCGGGAACGTCGCAAAGCCGCTGCCGAAAAAAGCGATTCGCTAACATAGACGTTTCACGTTAAAACCAACGGCCGTGTGCCCCGGCACAGCCTCACCCGATTTTATCCTAAATCTAAGATTTATAATTCAATAAACGAATAATAGTAATAATATTTTTCTATAATATAATGCGAACTGCTTTGATAATCATAAATGCTTTCATAAGTAAGTGTGCGTTGATATCGTTGTGGTCTCAGCATTGGTATAAGAATCTGATGTTTACATTTATTTGAAGCTCCTATGGTGAAAGAAAGCATCGTGAAGCAACCTGCATACATCTGAGAAGAAATTCAAATATGTATTGTAAGAAGATCCACGCTATTATTAAGAGAATGACGTAACCTTTCACAAAACACTAGATGCTTAAGGCTCTGACTTAATTTATGCAACAGAAACTCAACTAATTTAATAGAAAGCTATAGAGGGTAATTTGAAAAACATGTGTCCACTCGTCGACTAAGTAAATGAGAAGTCAAGTCGCCACGAAGCCGCTAAGCTCGAGAGCGCTCGGATAAATTCGGTTACTGTCGCTCGAACGCTACATAGCACACGTAGTGCCATCTGTTTTTCGTCAGCGATAACACGCAAAATGTCGGACTGCAATGCCCGGGTCAATAGTTTGCACTCGCATATATATATATACCCTTCGTAGGCATATTTTTTTCGTATCTTCTACAGTATGTTATCAACCAATCAGCCCTGGGCTAGCGTGATTGACTAAGGCCTGATCGTCCTACCGAGACGTATATGGTCTGTGATGGTGACGATGATGATGCATTGAAAATATGAAAACTGTTTCATATTATTTAAAATTAGAACTATTGCACTTCTTGATATTGTATATATGAAATATGTAAGACATTTTCAGTATTAGGCTCCTGGACTATCACGAGTTCCCGACTCACCTCCCCAAGGTCATGGGATTAAACACAGTTAAACAGATTCATATTTACGAGCGCCACTCCGCGCGCGTTAACGGGCGCACGCCACTCCGCCGTTTACGGACGCCATAAAAATATAGCCGAAATAAACCTGCCGCGGTATGTTCGTCAGTTACGACTAATCGTTGCGTCATTATGTCCGATAATGAATTGATGATTAATCGATAACGCGTTAACGTAGTTTTTGATGATTTTACTAACGAGATAGAATTCAGGGCGGATACAGACACTGACGATGCTACAATTGGTGATCGTGACGAATTGAATGTGTCCAAGGAAAACTGCTAATATTCGCTGCTAAGATTAAAGAATCGTTGCCTATAAGTAGAAATTTATAGTTTGCATTAAACTATTATGGCAAAGCTAAAGTCAATATACTTTTAGTGCACGAAGAAATTGATAGTAGGGCGGTATATAATCTATGGGGATTGTTGAAAAAATACTTACCTACAAATGAGGAAATGTGTAACTTTGTACAATACACTGTTAGAAACGGTTCCGTTTTAATAAATTTGAAACACTTCTTAAAAATATTCCAACGAAGAAAGGTTATGGTGAATGATTCTTTAAATAATAAAAATGCTTGGATTTTGATAAATAAATAATTGTTTTTACTAAAAATACGTATATCTGATACGTTCATTGTGTTGATTATTTTATGGTTATGAAATGAAGAGAAAAGACCCTCAGAGGTTAGACCTTCGGAGCTTTTTGCGTGTTCTTCTCGAGAATACTCTTCCTATTTCCGAACAGATGTAGAATAACTATTCCTTTTTTCCTTGTAGCTCTTGAGTTCTTTGTTTATTTTTTTTAAATTATAGTGACGTGAATATGTAAATGTTTACGTTGATTAAATACTGTTTTGAATTTGATTTTGAGACTATGTAAATGCGTTATGTTTTCTAATTTGTCATTGGACTCTCACACAAATCTACGTAATAACAAACTTTGTCCAGCAATTATTTAAGTCCGGTGTAGCTGAAGATTTATTTATCATCTCAAGTGATCCAACGACAACATGCGAAGAAATACCTCTAACAGAAAACAATGACACTGAAGAAGATCAACGTCAAAATCACAAAACAGTCAAACATATCAATGTCGACCCAAAAGAAATGCGAGAAAAAACTCATGTCGGATATCGCGTTTCATTCGTTGCTATTCTAAAGATGTTCTGTAAGCGATACCTGACAGGTGAGCGGGACGGAAGATTTCAAATACAAAAATTGTATTACTTCGAGTGGGATGACCACATATCGACTCGCATTAGCGTCTACCGAAACTTGACACGGCATGGTTCGATTCGGATGGAGGGCGAATTTTAAGTGTCGTAATACTAGTCTTGGATGTCAGGGTTAGTGGGTTTTGTGTCTCTGAGGCTTTATTTATTTATTTTAAAGAGACAACAAACAGTTACAATATAAAGTGTACTATAGTTTGCTTAATCTGTGCATGCAAGTACTGTAACCAACAACGTTATCCACAGATTGACAAAAACAAAATTAGTGCGTTATATTTGGCACCACATAGCACACACACACATAAATTAAATACACAAACATATAAATAAACAACATTTAACCAATTAATATCAATACAGATGTTATTGTTTCAATTATCATGTAATATTCTTAACAATTCTAATTTAAATTTGTGTTTTGACAAATTAAATACATCTATAGACACAAATATAAAATTATAACAATTTGCTTTGCTGGGCGTTGCTGAGGTTTGCTGGGCTACAACCATATTGAAGGTTAATTAATATTCATTGACAATAGAATTAAAAATAAAAGCTAATAATCTCTCTATTATTATTATAAACGCGAAAGTTTGTTAATATGGATGGATGTTTTTTTTTTGTTTTTTGCATGGAGCTATGCTGAAGCCTCAGATGGCTATGTTCAGCTTTGCAATGAGTGTGTTTGTGGAAGGCGCACGAACGGAAGGTTCGACGCCTAGCCAACTAACGACACCGGCGACCGTTCCGGTGTCGTTATGGTCGAAGCAAAGGGAGTCGACGCAGCATGAGCGCGCCGTCTAATGGCTCGAACGCTCAAGTTCGCCGTGTAGTGGGTGAGAATCTACCCGGTACATGACGGTACCGGGTATATGTTTGACGTAGGCGTGGCCCGGGTCTTCGCGCTCGCCGACGAGCGCGGTGAGTGAGAGAGACGTGGGTGTGTGGCGTGAGGGACGACTCGGTTGGTGGCCGGCGGGAAGGATTGGTTTGCGTATGTGATGGGGTCGGGCGGGTCGGACAAGATGTTTTTGGGGCGGCGGGCTTTGGCCGAGACGCTATCTGTCGGGGTGTAGTCTATCATTTTGTGAATGAGAGTATTAGGGTGGGTGAGAGCGTTGGAGAAGTAGCGAGTGGCTAGATCTTTTATATGGGACTCGATCGACTGAAGGTCTAGATCGTAGTGTAAGTCTATGCTGCGTGAGTACCACGCACCCAGGGCACGACATATGAATTTATTTTGTACAACCTGAAGTTTGTGCAACCGGCACTTAGGGACGTGGGCGAACACTACGGACGCGTAGGTAAGGATCGGGCGTATACAAGCTTTGTATAATGTCAACTTATTCCTAAGTGACATTTTACTTCGCTTCCTAATGAGGTGGAATAGTCTGCCTAAGATGAAGGCTGCACGATTGCGAACTATATCGATATGAGGTTTGAACGTTAGCTGTCTATCTAGCGTAACGCCGAAATATTTGATTTTGTCCTGCCAATGGGAATTGGCTTATCGAAGAGTTTGACTGACTGAAGGTCGGGGGTGGCTATTCGAGCCCTACCTCGATGAAAGTACATGGCTGCACTCTTATCAGGGTTGACCTCGATTCGCCATTTGGTGAACCAGGCTCCGAGTGAGTCGGCGGCTATTTGGAGATTTTTTTGTAGGTCCGCGAATAATGATGGTTGCGTGCCGAGAGGCGGCCTAGGTATATCGCTAACGTAGAGCGAAAACAGGAGGAAAGCGAGCACAGATCCTTGAGGGACGCCGGCTCGGATTGGACGGGGAGACGAGAGGGTGCCTTCTATGCGGTAGCAGAAGGAGCGGTTCGTTAGGTAGGCTCGTACGATGTGTACGAGTCTATCTGGCACATTGAGTTGGTGTAGTTTATACACCAAACCATTGTGCCAGACCTTATCAAACGTCTTCGCTACATCAAAGAATAGCGCTATCGTTGGTCGGGGTCTCTTGAAGAGGGTGAAGTGGTGTAGGATGTGCTCCGTGAGGCGCTGCACTTGGTGAACGCACGAGTGCCGGGCTCGAAAGCTGAACGGCGGTTGTATGGATGGATGTTTGTTATTCCTTCCCGTTAAAAAATACTTTTTTTATATATAGGATAGGGCAGCAAACGAACAAACGGATCACCTGATGGTAAGCGATAACCGTTGCCCATGGACACCCGCATCACCAGAGAGTCACAGATGCGTTGCCGGCCTTTTAAAAGGGAATAGGGGGGAAGGGGGGGTTGGGCCACCGGTACCCTCACTCACTCGGCGAAACACAGCGCAAGCGCTATTTCACGCCGGTTTTCTGTGAGGCCGCGGTATCACTCCAGTCGAGCCGGCCCAATTCGTGCCGAAACATGGCATACTAAATGGATTTTAATGAAACTTTACAGTTATATAGCTTATACATACATAAAAATAACACATAGGCTGCAATAAGTCCCAGCGGGCCGTCGGTGCCGACCTCCCGCACCTCGAAGGTTGGCTCCACGGGAAGCAGGAAGCAGGTCACCTACCGATTGACTCAGATACTCACCGGGCACGGCTGCTTCGGTGAGTATCTGTGTCGAATAGGACGGGAGGGATCGACACATTGCCACCACTGCGCATCCGACCTTGACTCGGCCCAGCACACGCTGGCGGAGTGCCCCGCGTGGGCCTCCGAGCGCCGAGTCTTGGTCGCAGAGATCGGGCGAGATCTGTCTCCGCCGGCATTGATTGCGGCAATGCTGGCGGACGAGGGAGGTTGGAGGGCTGTGGCCTCCTTCTGTGAAGCAGTGATGCTCCAGAAGGAGGCCGCCGAGCGGGGTTGGGAGATGGCCGATCCCGCTCGAAGAAGGCGGCGCCAGGCTCGGTAGCACAGCTGCGGCGCCGCCACGGGTCGCCGGCGGGCGCGAGGAAGTCGCGACTGCTACGGCGACCCGGGATGGACCACGCCCCTTCCGTGGCCGGGGGGCTTCGTCGGTGGAGGAGACCGGGGGAGGTAGAAGCCTCCCCCGAGGAGGGCTCCCCTCTAGGCAGGGGAGCGGAGGCTGGGGGTTCCCGGAAGTGGCTTGATGTTCCCGGAGGCTCCCTACATGCCTGAGGAAGGCCATCCCTGAGGTTTTTAGTGGGTAGGCCTCCCCCTTCTGGGGAGGAGAGCCCCACATAACCGCCGGCTCGCCACAGCCGGGGTATGCAATTTAATGCATTTTCTTCAGGGGAACAAAAAAAAAAAGGCTGCAATAAGTCGTCTATAAAATTACCTACATATATTAAAACACGAAAAATTTGTTTTGTTCTCTGTGGAGAGAAGAGGCTAAGAAGCATGGATACCACCGCAAGTGCCCTGTTTATTATGTCGGACTTCAGATGGATCGAAGCCGCTCGAGCAAATTGACCTATCGACTAAACTCTAAACCTTAGCCATAATGGCGCTTGGATGGGAGGTTGTGAATGACAAATCTTGGCCCTACCGCTTTATGCCATATGGAGGTTGTGAATGACAAATCTAATTTGATCTAATTATGGCATTGCACCTTTAAATACAAATAAGTCAGAATTAAATGTGCAATCCAATTTAGAACTCCGTTATTTACGAATTATATCAAACGGTTATT
This sequence comes from Scirpophaga incertulas, assembly GCA_036419045.1. Lineage (NCBI taxonomy): Eukaryota > Metazoa > Arthropoda > Insecta > Lepidoptera > Crambidae > Scirpophaga > Scirpophaga incertulas. Next base: position 816,844 of record CM071637.1, read on the forward strand.
ATCTATGATGAAATTATGGTGTTAACTTATGGTTTTATACTATAGTACCCTAAGTTATTATAACACGCACAGTAACCTAAGTTGATCTAAAGTCTGTATAAACATATTGTCTTTAAGAAAAATCTTCGGAGATCTACATAACATATAAAATAAACAAATATATAAGTATTGAGTGTGCGTGTTTAGTTTTGAGTAATGATCTTACATTTTCTATATATAATATTTAAAATTATAAAACGGATTTTAAAATGAGCTACGCAGTTCAAATTTCAATAACAATTTAGAATCGTAGTAGATAAACATCTACTACGATTGAAATAGATAGAAGATCAACAACAAAGAAAGGAGCTAGACTAGATTCTTATATAGAAAATTTTGTTAGTAGCGAATTGTATTGCTGTATGTATAATCAAACGAAAGCAATTGTTATTAAAATTGTATTTTATATGTAAAGAAATCGAATAAATAACGCTTTCTCAAGCTTACGTGGACTCACTTAGCCTAGACCAAAGTAAGTTTTGAAGGCTTCTGTTATGCCGTTCCAATGTTCAGACTCCATAAAACTAGCTGTTCGTTCTTGGGGAAATGTATATCTATGTTTAACAAACTTCCGCAAAGTGTCATTGATTTGCCTTTATATAAATTTAAAATCCATATCAAAAAGACACTCATGAGTAAAGGTTATTATAAAGTAAGTGACTATCTTAATGATCACACTATTTGGGAATAGGGACACTATTCATAGAGGCATGTTTGGTAACAACATTATTTATAATATTGTATTATTTTTATATGTGTATGTAAACATACATACGACTTTAATCTTATTAGGTTTGATTGTATCTTATATTATATTGTATTTTTATATTATATTATTATAATTATTAACATTGAAAAGAGGAGATAAAAATAGACCTTCAGAGTTTCTTGCCTGTTCTTCTCGAGAAGGCTCTCCCAATTTCCGAACAGGTGTCGAGTCAATATATTTTTTTTTCCTTATTCGTACGTACGGACAAGGTTTTTGTTTTTTTTTAACCTTTTTTTTTTGTTTTGTTTATTGACGTCAATAAGTGCCTGTAAAGGTCTATGTTGAATAAAGATTATTTTGATTTTGATTTTTGATTTTTTATGGGATCTAGGACAACGGATAGACATACACACACACATATATATAAACAACCATGATTAAGTCACACATGTTCCAGCTATCCAATGCATCTCTGATTTCCAAGTCAAAAGTTAATTTAGACATTGATCGGTCGGTTAGATTTGTTTACCCATTCGGAACCAGACACGCATGTGCAGGAAACGATTTTGACAATGTCAAGCCGCCATTCGGAATCTTATTTGACAGCTTCTTGTAAACGTACATAATTCAAAATGCAAGATGTATTTTTTGTGCTTCCTGTTTTAATTCTTACGCCGATGGAGTCACTATTCGGGTGCGTTCATTAGGGCAAGGTCGATGACAAGTATTAGAGAAAAGTTAACTGTAATTTTTTACTTTGTTCTTGATGTAGAGACGTTGTGGGCATTTTAGGCTTTAGTCTTAATCATTATAGAGTATTGTATTGGATCTTTACAACATTGTCGTTTTGTTTAGAGATTGTTTGATGTTTAATAAATGACAAACTAAGCTTTTTTTTTTGTTCCCCTGAGGAAAATGCATTAAATTGCATACCCCGGCTGTGGCGAGCCGGGGTTATGTGGGGCTCTCCTCCCCAGAAGGGGGAGGCCTACCCACTAAAAACCTCAGGGATGGCCTTCCTCAGGCATGTAGGGAGCCCCCGGGAACCCCCAGCCTCCGCTCCCCTGCCTAGAGGGGAGCCCTCCTCGGGGGAGGCTACCACCTCCCCCGGTCTCCTCCACCAACGACGCCCCCCGGCCACGGAAGGGGCGTGGTCCATCCCGGGTCCCGCAGCAGTCGCGACTTCCTCGCGCCCGCCGGCGACCCGCGGCGGCGCCGCAGCTGTGCTACCGAGCCCGGCGCCGCCTTCTTCGAGCGGGATCGGCCATCTCCCGACCCCGCTCGGCGGCCTCCTTCTGGAGCATCACTGCTTCACAGAAGGAGGCCACAGCCCTCCAACCTCCCTCGTCCGCCAGCATTGCCGCAATCAATGCCGGCGGAGACAAATGACAAACTAAGCTATTTTAAACATATGCTAGCTATGTTAAACTGATTTATAACATAAATTGTATGGCCAAAAAATATTTAATATTACAAATAGAGTACGAAATATCGAAAATTACAACAAATAGAAACGAAAATATCTATTACGAAACGAGTTCGTAATATTTTTTCGATTCAAATAAATTGAGAGATTTCAAGTTTATCAAAAATTATACAGTATGTAATGTGCAATCAAAACGAAATGCAAAAATAAATAGTTTTACAGAAAATTACTTTAATTAAAAATATATAGTTGGACATACGAACGAATGATGTATTATGATAATTATATTTTTTATTTCGTTTTAGATTTTAATATAAATTTATTATAAATCATATTATAATTATTATCTCATATTATAATAATTTATCATTTTGATAATTTATTTATAAGTAATTTAATACATAAATACTCATTGAAATTTCAATATTGAATATTGGTAGTAATATTAATTGCCTCATAAGCAATAATATACAAGTAAAAAAATTACATAGCATGTTCGTTTGAAAAGTTCGCCACTAAAATATTGCAATTGTATATTTTTATTTATTATATAACAAGGATGAGACGGGACTACTTACCCATGAGGTACGTAGTCCCATTCTTGACAGGTTTGACAGATCAAGATTTGTCGCATTATGGGAACATTATGGGAATACGAGGCGTCTAATGGCATTTTCCTACGAGTCCCAGGATGCCACAAATGCTACAATTGCATACATATTTAATTAAACAATATATTCTACATTTATAAGTGCAAGGTATTTCATAAGTTCAAGGTACTTAAAAAAAGACGCTAATGAGTAAGGGCTATTACAAAGTCAATGATTATTTAAATGATGCCAATGCTTGGTGTTGATTTGAAGACATTACATTCTAAAGTATAAATATTTGTGTTCCAGTATAAATTGTAAACATATATGTACATTGTATGACAACGACATAATTAATTGTAAATGTTGTTATTACTTTTGATAAAGCTGATAAGTTTCTTGCCCATTCTTACGACCTCCATAGTCGAGTGGATAATACACCGGTTTCAAGGTGTCGCCATCTCTAAGGTCCCGGGTTCGAATCCCGGTGGGGGCAGATGTTTGTGTGATGGTTGCGAGCATTTGTACCTTAGTCATGGTTGTTGATATATATTTCAATAAAAAGAATTATTTATATATGTATAATATACGAGTATGTATGTCTATCCGTTACCCTAGATCCCATAGCACAAGCTTTACAGAGCTTAGTTTGGGCTAGGCCTACCGATTGACTCAGATACTCACCGGGCACGGCTGCTTCGGTGAGTATCTGTGTCGAATAGGACGGGAGGGATCGACACATTGTCACCACTGCGCATCCGACCTCGACTCGGCCCAGCACACGCTGGCGGAGTGCCCCGCGTGGGCCTCCGAGCGCCGAGTCTTGGTCGCAGAGATCGGGCGAGATCTGTCTCCGCCGGCATTGATTGCGGCAATGCTGGCGGACGAGGGAGGTTGGAGGGCTGTGGCCTCCTTCTGTGAAGCAGTGATGCTCCAGAAGGAGGCCGCCGAGCGGGGTCGGGAGATGCCCGATCCCGCTCGAAGAAGGCGGCGCCGGGCTCGGTAGCACAGCTGCGGCGCCGCCGCGGGTCGCCGGCGGGCGCGAGGAAGTCGCGACCGCTACGGCGACCCGGGATGGACCACGCCCCTTCCGTGGCCGGGGGGCGTCGTCGGTGGAGGAGACCGGGGGAGGTAGTATAGCCTCCCCCGAAGAGGGCTCCCCTTTAGGTAGGGGAGCAGAGGCTGGGGGTTCCCGGAAGTTACTTGATGTTCCCGGTGGCTCCCTACATGCCTGAGGAAGGCCATCCCTGAGGTTTTTAGTGGGTAGGCCTCCCCCTTCTGGGGAGGAGAGCCCCACATAACCGCCGGCTCGCCACAGCCGGGGTATGCAATTTAATGCACTTTCCTCAGGGGAACAAAAAAAAAAAAGGCTAATTGGTGTAAGTGTAACAAATATTTATTTTTTATTATTTTTTTATTATATTCTTATTATCTGCTAAAAAATATGTCCTGAATGGGTGGTTTCTATAAAGTCATATTTGAATAAAGTTAATTTTGATTTTAAATAAAAAAAAAATCTTGTCCAATTTAGAAATAAATATAATTTCGATTTTATTCAAATATAACTGCAAATAATATTGGCAAGGGATTCTTCCTTCACCACATTTCGAAATTAACCAACCTACGTCCAACAGGATAGTAAAACATGAGCAATGGGATGGCAGATTTATGCTTCATCTAACATTTTACGCGCCTATGAATTTGAAGTGTCTTCGAGAAATATCTGAGGATTTTATGTTTGTAGCAGATTTATGGCGTGCATTAGAGGGTTAATTATTAATTAGATCTTTAAGTGATTAATGCGACAGAAGATAATTACATATTTCCCTTTATGGACTCGTTGTTCTTGCTTTCATTTTATTATCCTCATTTAGATCATTTTCTAGATTATGTAGATACCTAGTGAGCAACTACCAGCAACCGCTCACAGGAGAGCTACTGGAACTAACGCTTACCATTTGCGACAAGGATGCCGACCGCTTATGCATAATTATATAAAAATCTTCGACACGAGCTTCAGCAAACGTAACTGATGCACTGCAAAATCTTGGAAATCGGAAAAGCACTATGAAACTGTTTTTATATTGCCCGCTGCGTAAAGTTATCCATAGACTGCACGTGTAAAAGAATTGGCAATATGCCTTAATAAGCGTCGCCTTTACATCCTGCAAATCTCCGAACCGACATATTATAGCGGACAGCCATAGCCATAGCCCTCCGTTCTCTTTCACTATCCAGCCCCCCTAGACAAAATGCCTTTCTATTTGCGTTTTCTATAATAGATAACATAAAAAATGTATGGAACTGACATTTCCAGTAGATACGTTACGTGACTTGATGACGCTGATAGAAAACTGGCAGACAAGATGCTAACTGTGTTCTATTCTATCGCTCGTCTGTGTTCTATTTTGACAGTAGAAGAGTTCTATACAAGTTCATAGACAAAATGTAGTTTGTGACGTAAAAAATAGATACGGTTCTATTCCTAAAAATGCACATGATAAGGCTTTCGTGGGCAACTCATATCGAAGAAACGTTGATTCGACGTGGAAAATATTAATGACATGCCCGAAAGTTTATTTATCGAACATTTTAGATTAAATAAAGAAATGTTTTTACAAGTCTTAAAACCATCCCCATACCAAATTACATAGGAAATGGTTTGCTTGTTGCTATCGCGGTTACCCGTGGGAAAGATTAATTTTACTTCAGTCAAAAGTATCCTTTGTTTCTTCCCGGAGAAACTAATATTATTATATTATATTATTTACTATAAGCAAAATATTTGACAACATACTTATTGAGGTGTCGGTAACACTGTGCAACTTTGTTGTCAAAGGCTGTGCATTTCCCCAAGTAAATAAAAGGTAATAGTTTTTGGTTATAAATGACTAGCAGCTTGCCCCAGCTTTGGACGGTGTTTAAGCAAACATTTCAAAAGTAATAATTTATTACACTCATACACACACTGTCCCACATAAACTATAAATTAATAACTTTTGAAAATTTAATATAGCTCATGTTCACCGTAAATAATGTAGCTTCTTAGCAGTGAAAGAAATATTTAAATCGGTCAAATACTTTCGGAGCCAATTCAATGCAAACAAACAAACAAAAAACATTCGAATGTTTCCTTTTATATAGAAGTGTATATTAAGGTAATAGATAAAATATTCGATGTTCATTCGTTAATTGACGCACCATCTATACGAGTATGTGTGATAGGTTAATTACTTACCTGTCCTGTTGTTATAATATGTACATATATATATATCTATATATTATATATATGTGTATGTATGTACATATATATTAGATATATATGTATATTTACTAACCTATTTCATTCGTTTAATATATCCTTTGTGTTAATTTTGCTGCTTTATTTATATTTGTATCATTTTCACACATTTCTACTGCTTTTTGATTCACTTTTCTGCACGCTTTATTGGTTTACTAGTAGAGAATACCATTGGATTCAATTACGCTATTTATACACTTTTTTCAATGTTAAATAAAATAAAATAAATAAGTCTTGGTCAAAATAGTTTAGATATCATTAGATAAGTTTAATGACACAATATCATGTTGAAGAAATATACTAATTTTGATATTTATGCAAAACGAACAAATCGGAGTTAAAAGTAAATAGGATTCAGTTTCTCACGATTTCTATCTAGAGGTAAAAACTAAACTAAGTTAAAGTGCAAACAATTTCCCGTCCGGGTTTGCCATTTCCCGACAAAAGTAACCATAGTTTACAAGAGTTGGCCCCTTTTGTAGTGAACTTCTAACAACTAAGTGTTATAAATATCGCAAATTCCATGCAAGTTGTGAAAAAGCATGTTAAGTTCTCTACCTAGTTGCTAGCGCGCCATTTTTCCGAGTTTTCTTTTTGCCGTTGCAGCGCTTGTGTTTTGAATTTTAGCTGCCGCTTTGAGAGGCTTAAGGGAGGTTTGGCAAGTAGCTGAAAAACACGTATAGCTGAGGTCACGGCTAATTCGCTCCATGTGGCCGTTATTTAAAGTGAGCTTCTAAATTAAAACCTGTTTTATTTGAGCCCTACGGTAAATGTTTATTAAGAAAAGTCCCAATGTAGGCTAAAAACTCTGTCAACAAGAACATATCGAAGCTATTTATAGCCAAGGATTTGTTACAAATCTATACTAAACAATAAAGAAGTAATGTTTATGTGTTTGTATATTTGTTAAATTGTCAGGGGTAATCTTGGGATGTACTGAACCGATTTTAAAAATTCTTTCACCAATAGAAAGTCACATTATTGCTGAGTGTCATAGGTTATATAAAAATCGAAAAATAAAAAGGCATTTACGTGCTAGTCCGTTTTGCAAAGTGAATCGGAGAAAAAACGGTCGAATGAAAGCGTTTCTTACGAACGCTGCCTTAACTGTGAAAGATATATTTTTGAGTTCTAGAGAAATGATGTGGAACTTGAAAATGCCTACAAAAAAGTCAACGACAGCATATCTTTATATTTAAGTTACAAAAAGTAGTTTTTTAAATATTAGTATAGATATAAATATTAGATGATGTAATTTTTAATAATCATAAAATAATTTAAATTCAATAATTAAGGTCATATTTATATTATTATATTATATATTACCAAAAATAATAAATCTTTATCAAAATAAGTAAACTCATCGTCTTAAGTGTGAACAGGCCAAAGCAGCGGACGGCGCGCGATGGCGTCGGGTTTAATTCGGTTCGCGTTCGTGCTCGGGGATTATTAATATTATTCCCAACGAAGTGGGCACGGGTCAGCTAGTTTTTAATAAAACAATGTAAATACATTATCAATTCTTCTCTATTGCTTAAGAGTCATTAACGACCGCCTTTGTCAAGTGGTTGGTACACCCGTTGCCCTAGATCACAAAACACAAGCCTTACAGAGATTTTTTTATTTTTTTTGTTTCCTTGAGGAAAATGCATTAAATTGCATACCCCGGCTGTGGCGAGCCGCCGGTTATGTGGGGCTCTCCTCCCCAGAAGCGGGAGACCTACCCACTAAAAACCTCAGGGATGGCCTTCCTCAGGCATGAAGGGAGCCCCCGGTAACTTACCAAGCTACTTCCGGGAACCCCCAGCCTCCGCTTATTTATTGTTGATAATGTATTTAAAATTAATATATATGTGTGCAATAAACTTATATATAAAATTGTCGTGTCAGAATGTTAGTGACCGTACTCCTGCAAAACGGCTTGACCGATTTTTATGCATATTCAGTAGGTCTGAAAATAGGGTATTATCTATTGTATTTTTAATAATGTGCCATTAAAATACATATAACACTAAATTTTCACTCTTCTGTTGCCAACCCTTATTTCCTTAAAATAATTTATATGGCAAAACAACGCTTGCTATTTCAGCTGGTTAATAATTAAAAAATCTGTTGTTACACTTCATTAACATCTTATTTATTGACTTAAATAAGATAATTATCAATTATATTAATGTTATTAAATCTAAACACATGTTGATACCACACCAAAAGTGTATAAGCATCGATAACGCTTTTCTTTATAACCATCAGTGTTTATCAAAACTAAACTTCACGCATCGCTGATAAAGCTGTATCTTTATTATAGTTATTGTGAAAAAAGCGAATAAATGAATGATCTCTTAATGTGAACTGATTCAAAAATAGGAAGCTATTTATTTGATGTTGCGTCTCTTTTTAACACTCGAACGAGAGCGAGAGAGATGACTCGCTAAGTAATGTCGTGTCATAGTTAATTAGCATTCAACTATATTAAGGGGAAGTTTAACATTAATATAAAATAAATCGTATTAAAATGTAAGTTTCTTACTAGTTTTTAATAGCAAGCATACCTATTTATTTTGTCGCAGATTTGGTATTTTTTTTTGTAGTTGACAACTTTAATGATATATACACTTCTACACTATCTACACTAATATTATAAAGAGGAAAGATTTGTATGTTTGTATTTTTGTATGTAACGAATAAACCCAAAAAGTACTGGACCGATTTTAATAATTTTTTTTTCATTAGAAAGCTACATCATCACTGAGTAACATAGGCTATTTAGTACTAGATTACTATAGAAATCTCTAGAAATTCTTATTAAAACCAACCGAAGGCGTAAAAAAATTTGCTATAAAATGTCTTTCATCGCATACGCTGCGAAGAGTATTAATGATAGGCCAAAAAAATGTTATAATATATCAATATCTACAAAAAACTTCGCGAGATGTTTAACTATTGTAGTTACGTCACTAAAACTACTTTTTTACATTTAACAAATTGATAGAAATGCCGATCAAAATCAGACCGTGTTATGCATACCATTTATAAATTTTTATCCAAATAAATAATTTAATTTTCAAGACTGTCTCAATACCCGATGATTACTTTTTGAATTATTGAAATCGGATATTGGTCACGCGGGTGATTAAGTAGACATGTGAGGTGCTGTTCTGGTATGCACAAAAAAATGGATGGCGGTAAATACCTCGCTCCAGGGTGTCGTCAGGAGGCAATTAAAGCTGCGGTTCTTGATTATAATTACACACACAATACAATACTTTTATATAAGCAAAATAAATCGGTAGGAACTCACAAATTGCGCTTGCGGAATCTGTCATCAAACTGATCCCTTTTCGTCTTCTTGCTACCGCATATCTTTCTGTCCCTCTTCAGAGCACTCAATAGGAGCGAGAATAGGGATAGGGTATAGATGGGTAGCACATACCAGACGCGAAAATGAGGTAGGTATATAATTAAATTTGAAAATAACGTGGCGTTAACAGATATTCCATTCAAAAGATATCATGAAATTAAAATAAAAATACATGCCGGCGGCGGCCGCCACGCAGCGGCCAACTTAGTGTACAGGGAGGCTTTAAGATTTTTTTTTTTCTAATTTAGTGATTTATGGTCATTTTAATTAGCATTCTTATAACTTAAATATCTGTACCTATTAATGTCTACCCGTGCAAAGTCGGGACGGGCCGCTAGCGTTTTATAAGGCCATTGTGTAAGAAGGATTTTTACCAATTATTGATTTTTATTTCTTTAATTATTTGATAGCTGAGAAACTAAACATTCATACCCACGCCAATAGAGATAAACTAATAACTTGCAGCTTTACTCGTAGGACAAGAAAATTAAATTTTAAATGTATAAAAAAAGACATGCACTTTATGACGAATAAATAGTTACTTTGACGGTTGGTTTGACCTTAAACAAAAAAAATAGTAATAAATAACAGCGTTTTTTTTATTAACAAATTTTAATTGACTTTTCTATTTATATCTAATCAACATACAAAGAAAATAGTTTCATCGTTCTAGCTTCAGAAATGACAAATTTCCATACAAACTTGCATACCCTATTTTTATTTTCCCCTCTTAAATATATTTTCTTTAAAAATTTGAAAGATATATTTATTTCTATCTAATCGACTAATTAAAAAATAATTTACAACCCCTTCCAACCATAATTTCACATTGAAACGTAGTATTATATATGTCTGTTCTATAGACTCTTAGACTATTTGCATACCAAATTTAATTTAAATTGGTAGAGTAGTATTTATTGTTAAAAAAAAACGTCGCCCCACCCTAGCATTTTTATCCTGTGCCGTGGGTACAGCCACAAACATATATATCTGACCGTAACAAATATTTGTAGGTCATACAAAATATATGTCCCGTGCAGGAATTGAACTAGTTACCCGTTGCGTATTGTCAATTGTATGTATTGGCAACAGACAAACTTACTTTCGCATTTATAATTTTAGTAAGAATTAAGGATCTAGAGATAGTATTCGTGTGAAAGTCGGGGCTGATATGCATCACTGCGACCTATTAAGATCTATTGTGACCAGCCTCCTATGTAGGTTCTATGTAGGCCCTACAGTAGCTCCCTTAACTGGGCACTGACCAAGAAAGATAGGATGTTCCCAGTTCGGATTGTTTTTATTTCATCTGGGTCAAGGATGTGTTTCCCCAGGTGTCTGTTTCTTTTGTGAATCAGCGGTTCACAGTAGCACAAGAGGTGAATTGGTGTTTCACGCTCTTGTTCGCAGTCTCTGCATGTGTCAGTGTCCTTTAGTTTCATGTTGTAAAGGTGTCTATTCAACTTGCAGTGACCGGTCAAAGCCCTAACCATCACGCTCAAGTTACTCCTGTTAAGCTTTAGTAGCTCGTCAGTGCGTTTGCGAGAGTATGGTTCGATTAGTGCTTTTGAGTGTGTCATCCCGGACGTACTGTGCCAGTCTGCTTTCGCCTCGTTAAGAAGGCGAGTTTTTAGGTATTGCATGGCCTGGTTCTTTGAGATACCACAGATAGGCTCTGGGCCGAACTGTATTCCTTGAGCCCCAGCCCTGGCTAGTTCATCGGCCTTCTCATTGCCGGTTATTCCAGAATGACCTGGCACCCATTTGAGAGTGATTTTGTTCTTTTCTCCCAGGTCATTGAGTTTTTTCACACAGTCTTTTACTAGCTTTGATTTAAGTGTGAGATATTGTTTATTGCTAGTAAAGCTGCCTGACTGTCTGAATTGATTACGATTTTTTGGTTTACGTAGTTTCGTTGGCGGTTCGCTTGTACACATTCAATTATGGCACAGACCTCCGCCTGGAATATAGTGGCATACTTTCCCAGGTTTATGCTTTTGCTAACCCTGGGTCTGCCCCCATATATGCCACATCCTACGTTGGCCCCCATTTTGGAGCCATCGGTGAGCCACACCAGACACCCGTCATATGAGGGATCTCTATGTCGGCCTTGCGCCCAGTCTTCCCTCTTGGAGATTTCCACAGTGAAATTCTTGTGGAAGCTAACTTCTGGAGGCAAGACGTCTGTCGTCATTGCAAGAAGTGGACATTCAAACACTTTTTGATATAGTGTCCTAATTGTCTGGGATTTCCAGTGTTCTATGCCAGCGTTAGTCCTATAGATGCCAGCCATCATCTCCTTCTCAATAAAGAGGTTTAGAGGTGGGAGGCTGAGGATTGCATTGAGGGCTATGGCTGGTGTTGATCTAACGGCTCCTGTAGCCATCAGGCATGCAGTACGCTGCAGGCCTGATAGCTTTTTTATAGCCGTAACTTGCTGTGCCTTCGAGCCCCATATCGTACAGGCGTAAGTTATTGACGGCCTGACGATGGTGGTGTAAAGCCATAAGGTGATTTTTTGGGTTTAGTCCCCATCTCGTCCCTACAAGCCGTTGACATATACCTAAGGCAGTTTTAGCCTTTTGTATCGTGTTCTTAAGGTGTAACTCCCAGGTCAGTTTCTTGTCGATGATTACGCCCAAGTACTTGACCTCTGTTGAAAATGAGATAGTAGTCTTTTTTAATAGAGATAGTAGTCTTTTTTAATATTTTTTTTTGAAGTTCTTCCCAGTTTGTATTATATTGGAGTAAAATGATTATTGGCATAGAACAACCCCTTAAACACAAAAGCCCATTTACACAGAGCCGTAATGAAGCGCAGGATAAGCGATGCGCGTTGTAAACATTTTTTTATCCACAAAATCGCTTTAATTGTGGCCACATGTCGCCCTATCGCCGGATCTGAGATCTTAGATAGCCCGATACCGCAGCGTTCGTAACTGCCGATAATTGATTGTTTTCAACGCGTCCAGTTGGCTCCGTGTAAGTTATTTCACACTTCGCATTATGCGTGCTGTCGCAAAGTGCTTATATTTATTTAATTTAATGACAGTTGAGTTTTTTTTTTTCATGTGTCGATATTTTTAGGATAGTAATCGACCCTACACTATCGAGGGGCATGTAGGAAGACCGAAGAAAGATTAATAGACTGTGCGAATGATAAAGAAAAAGAACATGATATGTTGAAGGGAGTCAGTATCGAAATAGCGAAAGATAGTGCAGAGTGCATGCGTATTGGGCCGACACCAAATAAAACTGGGAGCAGGAAAAAGAAGAATAATCGATAATGCACCGCATTCAGCGCCTTTTTCGATCTTCAATAAATCGTTCACCTTATAGGTGGATAGAATCCATTCAAGCCGTAGGGCCCTTATGGCCAAGGCTAGGCTGGGTTTAGTCGGTAGGTCACGTGGTCAGACTGCCTCTGGAGACCTATTTTTAAATTACGAATGCGACTTCGTAAATCACCGATGTGACTAATAATCACCGATTTTCAATAATTCTTATTTTTGAATATCACTGATGTGACTACCTTAGTCACAGGTGTGATTTCATTACGAGTGCCCTCACCCACTCGTAATCAAGTCATACTTGTGGAAATGTTATCTGTGTTTTGTTTGATTTTTCAGTCTATATATATATATATGAATGAATGTAGCATATATATATATATATATATATAAGCTACATTCATATATACATGTATGTATATATTATAATACCTATAATATATACATACATGTATATATTAAAGGTTTATTTACATATATATATATATATATATATATATATATATATATATATAACCTTTATATACCTATAATATATAAATACATATATATATGAATGTAGCATATATTATATATGTAATAACCATAATGGTTAAGCCGACAATAATCGGCAGCGGCTACATTCTGCGTGGAACCGAACTCTTATATTTATGTGTGTACTTTATCTATGTTGGCAGCTCTGCGATCGACTTTCAAAAATTGGATGTTTAGGAATCCGTGATCTCAAAGTCACCGCTGACTATTTAGTCAGCGGTGATTTCGAAATCACATTCGTAATTCAAAAATAGGTCTCCTGGCCGCGTGCGCATTTGCGCATTGCGGGGGTATCCTGGGCACGTTTCGTGCTCCTTGTGAGGTAGTAGGTAGAATGAAGTATGAAATTGCGATTTGGTATGGAAACATTCTTCATATTAGTTTTGAAGGAAAGAAAATTTGTTGTCATGAAGTTATAGCCAACTAGCTGTGCCCGCGACTTCGTCCGCGTGGAATAGTTATTTTGAGCATCATATGTTATTTATTTTTGCAAACAACGACCTCAGCTGTTACCCACGACTTTGTCCGCGGCATTTTCTGTTATTATCTTAGACAATTTTGTTTTAAGTTTTTAAAAGAACATAATTATGTTAAAGTACTTCTGCGTAAATTATATTTTTAGTTTTATTTTCTTGTGGCAGAATAACATATTGGTTTTCTCCGCAACTCGATCTTGACAACGAGACATGTCCAAATTTAATTACCAGAAAAACGATTCGAGTGAGTTAACCTTAAAAGATAGACATATACTGCCGCAGACACTTTTTTAGATCATTTCAAGAGGAATATTTTTTTTATTTGTGCCAAAGTTCTGCAACCATATAGGCAAATCGTAAGAATACTTAATTCCTGTGAGCAACATTCTCTGCATACTACAATTTTAGGTTCACAGTTCTGTGGGTCTCAAAATAAAATTCAAATAAAAAAATGGGTTTACTGAAAATTTGAACAAAAATTTAAAAAAATCGTTGTTAAAAATCTCACAGCTAATTGTTCAATTTGAGGCCATTTTGTTGAAAAATATGTAAATAAAGTATCAGTATTTTTATTTTCAGAGAACTGTCAAGACAAAATCACTACATAAATAATATAAAACAAAGTCTCTATCCGTCGTTTGTCTGTCCCTATGTATGCTTAGATCTTTAAAACTACACAACGGATTTTGATGCAGTTTTTTAATAGATAGAGCGATTCTTAAGGAAGATTTATATGTATAATATTGTCAAACTTTCTACGTAGCAGGATTAGATTTGAGCGTTGAGTGTTTTTCACATGACCAATTATATGTCCTGCTGTCAAAAGTAACCTCTAAGCAAATCTAATGACAAAAAAGCTGTGAACGTTGTATATAAGGACATTTTGTACGAGTAATAGGTATATTTACATAAGCATTGCACCCGTGCGAAACCGGGGCGGGTCGCTAGTAGTAACTAATAAAGGTAAGTAATAGACTCCCAACTAAATAAGAATCTATGCCATATAATTTTAAGAACGAAACTAAAAAAATCAAGTTGAAAGCAGTAATTATTATTATAACCACACAAGTTCATAATTTCGCTGGCCTTCTTCAAGTCAACCATCCCAAAGTTAGACTGAGGCAAGGTTGCGCCACTTCAACGAATGCGGCTGCCACCGAGTGGCTAATTAAGCGAATACAACACCACAATAAAGGGACACCAATTACTTAATTAGCTCGAAATATCCCTTAATGCGCCCACTCGATTGTATGTACAGTGCTCACCACTTCAACCTTTACATTCGAACAACGAAAATCGCCGCTACTACCCATAACTTCAGAGCTGCCCGCAGATTACTGTATACAGTTTGATGTTGGTACACTGTGCCTAAAACCGCTCCGGGGAATACCCCTTCTCTCGTTACACAAGTGAATGTTTTAAGGGATTTTACACTTTTTACCCTGATTGCGGTCTTTATAAACATCAAAGTACAGGTACCGAGTTTCGCTAATTAATTGTGTCGCTCGATTTTACAAAAGGCTGTACATGTGTGCCTTTTGAATCATAATGAGTAGCATCGAATTTCCGTATTTGATTTTCGACGTAATCTTATAAGATGTAAGGTTTGTAATCAGTTGATGGAAATAAGCGACCCATCTTTTGCTGTCGACAAATGCTCTACTGCTGTTTTTTGCAGTAATTTATTTTTGTACACAAATCATACTATAAAAAGACAACCACAAACAAATTATTTTCGCAATTGACTTACCACGTTTATTACAAAAAATATTGGCAAAATTGTAAATGCTATTTCAATGAATCGTGTTTTTATTAGGAACATTTCTAACAGTAGTTACGATCTAAGAAATAATGTACGGAACTTAGCGGAGTTCGTGCATTTTGCAATAATAGCACTTAGTAAGAGAGTTTAATAAGAACAATACAATTAGGACTGTGCTTTCTTATTAACGGAACAAACAAAATTAATTCGGTAAAAGTGACCGTTGTAGCATAGTGTAGCGAATGAGCAATAGTATTTCTTAACAATCCTTCAACAATCCCAGCACGCGAAGTGTGCCGTCGTGCACAATAAGGTAAAATAAACACTATTGATAGGATTCGATGGTTTAAAATAATATAAAAAAATTAGAATTTGGTCTTGTGTATGCTATTTCATGTTATAATTGTAATGCTTACTAATATTATAAACGAGAAAGTTTTTATGGATGGATATATGTAATTCTTTCACGTTAAAACTATTGAATATTACAATAATATAGCTTATATATCAGAATAACATTTAGGCTACAATTCATAAAGACATACGCCACGCTAATACAAAGCTATTCGAAATACTAATCCTGCGTAGGCGAAGTCGCAGCAGTCGCAGTTAGTGTGTCATAAGCGTCATAGAAACCAAGTCTATAACGTTCCAACGAGCGAATGTAACACATCAGGATAATATTTTTTTTAGTATAATTCTAAGATAATTCAGTAGTATATTCGTCTAACATATATTACCGCTCCGACGTACACTATGCCAACTGCTGTAAACTAATTAGGCGAAAGCGAAACATATTTTTCGTTTCGGCAACTCGGGACTTTTCTTGCCTTGCTTTTTTTAATTTGACGCTTTATAAAATTCATTAAGGATATCACAAATAGGTACGGCTTTAATGAACCTGTCGTCAAAAGCTACGAGGCTCGTCTAATGAGGGTTACCATTTAAAAAAATGTACGTAATCAATTTGACGGCATAGAGAGCCTTGGCGAGGGACATCTTAAAGACCTACTTCTTAAAAATGGAAATGACTTGATTGTCACTTTACCTTGTATTAAGAGAAAATCCCTTCTTTTGTAATAAGGTTTGACGTTATTACGTTAAACCTTAAAGCAAGTGTTCATGACATGAATATTAAAAAAGTGTGTTAAAAGTGTTTATTTTTTTGATAAGGGAAATCATTTACTTATCTGAACTGACCGTGCTTTATACGTCATGCTTTACACAGGGTCCGTTCAGAAGGCGATGGATTTTAAATTGATTTCAATAGTGAGGAAATGCATACGAAAGTACAGAGGGAGGTTTCTCAAATCCAAACTTTGGTTTGGCGAATCTTAAGTCGAAATTTAAATTATGCAGGGTCATTGCTGAAGGTGGACTCGTAGCTACATTACTAAAAGAAGGAGTTTAGTGACAACTTATCATTAATAGAAGCAAATTTATTCGTAGTCAAGTCTGGAAAGGATTATCAAAACGTTCTTGGGTTTGCCTGTGCTATGTGTATAACGAGAGTTGTAGAATATACGAGTACGTTGAGTGAAATCGGGGACAATAGCACTAGTTCGAAATGATGGTAAATACTGGTAACGAACGCTTGTAATTTTTAATTGCTACTTTGTACAGGCAGCAATACGTCAAGTATTCTATTACCACAACGAATACCACTACTATTACAAACGAAATAAGAGCTATCTCTAGATTAGCATGTAAAATGTTGAATTGTACAGAATAGTAAATTTACCGC
This sequence comes from Scirpophaga incertulas, assembly GCA_036419045.1. Classification (NCBI taxonomy): domain Eukaryota; kingdom Metazoa; phylum Arthropoda; class Insecta; order Lepidoptera; family Crambidae; genus Scirpophaga; species Scirpophaga incertulas. Next base: position 834,076 of record CM071637.1, read on the forward strand.
CATTTTCTAATATTGAACCTTCAGATGAAAGTAATGTGGTAAATATTAATTCATCACATTATGTGTGAACAACATATTTAACTAAATTTAAAACTAAATTTAGGATACAGTGACTCTACCATGAGTTAGCTATCGTTTTCGATAGGTATTAACGTATAGTAAAGCACCGAACTCATGGCAGTTTAATATGAAAGAATAGTAGAATTACGTTTCGCTAGGGGCGCTGTACAAAGTCTTCATACAACAATTTACGATGTCAATATCGTTTGCAATTGAATGTAAACTCATGGTAGCTACACTGGTCACGTCTTCATATTCAACGTTGGTATCGTTCTCAATCACAAGATCACTTCTTAAAATGTATTCAGTTGCTGTTATTTTGAAGTCTGTTTCGTTGCTACTATCCGCCAGAAGTTTGTATGTACCCGTTGTCCCTACGAACTTCTGACTTTATCTTGAGATAAGAAAAAACCAAACCTATAATTAAAAGTGGACAAAACCAGCCAGAACGAACTCCAAGACAAGAGCTGAGCTTTTTGATAATTACTGTAAATGCCTCAAACCATTCAGGCCTGGGCTCATTGGAAGTAATCCTGGCTTGAGCTGACCGGTCTGAAGTCATTGTTGCGCGGACAATGAGCTCGAGCGACCGGAATCTACGTTGCTGATCTCCCAACTGCATTGTGATGCGAAGAATACTGCGTAGGGCTATCAAACGAGCGGATGTGGGGGAAACTGATGTCAGTTTTATTTCCGCTCTGATTATTTAAATGAAATCGCGAAGCCCACATATTTTTCACACGAACGAATCAAAAATGATGAAATTCCATAGATGGGTCAATGTTACCAGCATAGTAAGTAACTTAGTACATACTATGCAATTCTTAAACTGCGAATCTTTAGTCATGCTACATTTCTCGAAGCACTGACATCCATTGTCAATTGTCATCAATCGAAATAGTGTTTGACAAGGCATGCACCGGACGTATGTAGTGGCACAGAAAAATGTGGACCCTAACCGCATGCACCGCAAGAAGCAAGTGGGTAGGCCTGGCACTCTTGCTACGAATGCAGCAGACATGCCCGCCGCCTAGGCAACAGACTTAGCTTTAAGTTTGTATATTTGTAATTTACCTGTGTTTGTTAATACTATTGCTATCAAAAATATTTATACATGTATAAAATATGTAAGTCTATCCGTTACCCAAGATCACATAGCACAAGCCTTACTTTGGGCTAGGGTAATTGGTGTCTGTGTAACAAATATTTATTTATTATTGCTCAAGTTCACCAAAGCTAGCATTAAAACGAGTTAAACTGAAATAAATTAGTCGGAGTGCACCCTCGGGTGTTTCATGGCCCACCATTTATGTTGGAGGTCTAAGGGACATCTTCATATTTGAATGACAGTGGAGCTTTTAAGAACCTTTGTTTGTTTGATTTGAACAACTAAATAAAGGTACTTTGTATCTCACTGAACATATGCAAAAATAAATATATTCAAAACATTAAAGATATACGTTTCCAAAAAGATTCCCAAGACTTACATTCATTTGAAAATACGAAAGTGTAAAAAACGCACCCTAACTATATTAAAAAGACCAGGGTTCAGTCAAATAAACTGCTCTAGAGGACATTGATCGAAATTTAGAGACTACATCAATAATCTGCCAGTTGTGGAGTTGGTGAAACTTGGTGAAACTTAGAACAGCTCTGGCATAGAGATACAGTTATGACCCCAGACGTATATCAGTTAAGAAAAATTCATTCCCGTCGTTTCGAGTTTAAAGAACTTAGAACAAGAATAAGTATGAGGTCCAATTGTGGCTCCGGAGATTAATCAGTTAAGAAAAACCATTGACTTTTAAGGCCTGTTTTTATAATTACCGGACCAATATATATACTCCGTGCTGTGTGTCTTTTGTAAACCAATAATGGTCCTTTGTGACACAAAAGACAAAGGACAAAAATTAATATTGGATAAAAAATAAACGGTAACATCCCAGCATTATACTGAAATCCTTTATGTGTAGATATAATAGATTGTTAACTTTAACATACTTTAGACAAATCTTAGATAAACCACCATTCAGAACCGTTTAATCAAATAAATCCGTTTGATGTTCACCAACTCTTAGAGTCATCTAGTGACATTTCATCTGTAACTCAAAGACTTTACTACCTCAACAACGTTCGGCTCTGCGAATTAACAATGTACGTTATCCATTAACTTTTAGATAAAGGAGCGTCAGCAGCGCTGAGGTCTCGGCACTGGTTTACGAACTGGACGATTCAGGGGTTGACACTGCCATGCGCCAATTTGTTTCATAGGTAAATTTATCTGCCGCTTCTACGGCGAAGGAAAATATAATGAGGCAACCTGTATACACATGTGAAGAAATTTAATAGATGTACATATGTAATCAACCAACCCGTACTGACAACCCGTCGGCGTGACATAGTTAAAGTAAGCTCGTGCCCCTCGTTGGAGACGTATCTGGTCTGTGATGATTAGAGATCGGATAATCGGATGCATATTTACCTAAAGTTAGTTTAAGACAGTGTATGGAAACGGCTTTTTATTGTTTTGTTAAATAAAAATCCCGGGATTGCGGAATTGGATAGCCGGATGTTTATTTATTTACCTAATTTAGTTTTTGACAAAGTATGGACCTGTCTTTTTATTTTATTTCCATAAATAAAAATCCCGAAATTTTATGTAAATACGTATGCATAGTTGTTTGTATAAATGAACCGGAGTCTCGGTCTTTTGAAAATAAATACCATGTGCTAATTTAGTAATTTTCAAACAATATCACTACGTTAAATTTGCAGTCCCGTATTTTCCCGGGATTTTTATTTAACAAAATGTATTTTAAAAAGCCGCTTCCATAATTTGTGAGCCAAAAATTAACTTTAGGTAAATATGCATCCGCTTATCCGATGTCTAGTGATGATGCATAGAGCTGTGCCAATGATATTCTTTGCAATGGATCTGATTCTGAATCGATTTACAAACAAATCTTCGACCATAATCGTTTTATCTTTAAGTGTTTTCGAGCTCTCACAAAGTTGATTTATTTGTCAGTTAAACATATTCGTTAATTGAGAGAATAATGTGTGGTAACGATAATAAACACATTTGCATTTGATGTTGTGGCGTACTCTTACACGAAATATAATTTCTAACTAAAATAAGAAATAAAGAACATTTAAACGGCTATGTTTAGGATGTACGAAGAAGCGTTTAAAGAATTCTTAATTCGTGTTCTAATATTGTTTTTTTTACATCGGTTACATCGGTTACAGTGCAACGCCAGTGCGTGCGTCCTCTGTATGTGTGTGCGCGTGGGAGAAACCTATTCACTAAACATGTATTGCCTAAAATATGACGATAAGTGTCAAGTATAAAGGAAAAAAATCTACGTTATTTTACATTGGCCCGAAAAATTACTTCATTTTTTGATTAAAAATGACATTTTACTTTAAAAGTTATAGCGATATGGTAAACGCTACAAAATCAAATGACAGTAATCGCCAATGAAGGGTCTCTCGAAAAATACGAGGCGACAATTAACAACGACAAATTGAAGCTTTACAGAATTAAGCATTCTTCAGCCATTTGTCGCAAACAGATCCCGTCGCGAATCTGTTGACGTCTTGAGAGATCGCCGCCGTTTCTCTCCGTAGGGCGCCTACTAATTTGTTTTAGGGCTTACGTTGATGACGGCGGTGTCGTGTTCACAAAAGTACCGCCGCTTGCATCCGCCTCGCCGGAGCTGCGTTCGGCACCCCTCTGCCGAAAGTTTGAGTAATCGTTGGACTCACCTGAAACAAATTAAGAAATTTGTTAGATATCTGTGAACTATTTCCTTCTATTCATGCAGAGATTGACTACTTTTCAATTACTTTCTTATGTCTCATTTAGATAAGTATTACTTTGTATATTCATGCTTTACTTATTTAGATACTAGCTTTTGCCCGCGACTTCGTCCGCGTGGAATAGTGACTTCCGGCAGATTTTTGGTTAACCAACAACATATTTATATTTATATTTGAATAAAGATTAATATTATTATGTTGATACAACTTAAACAAATTATTTCGACCAAATTTGGTACCATAAAAACGGTCATTGTGACTAAACCTTAAAAGATAGACATATGCCGTCGCGGACTTTTTTTTAGATCATGTATAGAGGAATAATTCTTTCATACATATTTTTTGTGTATCTTGAACCGTTTTCGCAGCGCACGCAAAGAAAGCCTTCAAAAATGAATAATTTTCCCCGTTTTTTACACATTTACCGCTCTGTCTTTGCTCCTATTGGTCATAGCGTAATGTTATTTAGCCTATAGCCTTCCTCGATAAATGGACTATCCAACAAAAAAAGAATTATTCAAATCGCACCAGTAGTTTCGGAGATTAGCGCGTTCAAACAAACAAACAAACAAACTCTTCAGCTTTATATATTAGTATATAGAGTATAGATATATTAGTATAGATTAGTCCACTGTTTATTTTCCTTGCTTACTTTTTTGTGCAGTAACTAAATGACTAGGTTATAAAAAAAATATTAGAATGTATTCATTACGAGACCATTTATTACATTCCATTTGCTACACGATATAAAACCTTTTGTCAGTAAAATTAAATCATTTTTACCATAAACTGAAATTCCCAATAAATCATAGCATACCTATTGTAATTGATTCTTTTGCGAGGAAATATACAGTGACGAAACAGTAAAATCGGTCATGATGTTATAGTATAGGAAGTAGTGATGTGCCGGATATCCGTATCTGTATCCGTGGATATCCGAGGCAGAAGAAAAATTCGTATCCATGTCCGTATAGGTTACTTTTTGGCGAATCTATTTAGCAGTCTTCTTTAAAGAATAGTTCATATTCTTGAGGATGTTTTCTTTGTAAATGATTTTTTAAGGAAGTTGAGCCTTTAACCCGCCGCGTAATGCAAGTCGAAACATGTTTCAACACACGATCGTGCGCACCGACACCGATTGTGTAAGAAAGTTAAGATCTTCTTCTTTTTTTGGTGGGTAGATACTTGAATTGTCAACACTGTGTGTAATTACTAAATATTGATTTAATTTTTAAAACAGTACTTTTAAATACATTTTACATTTATTAATAATGTTTTAAAGTGTATAAATACAGTCAGATAATCTCCTTCATAATTCTCACCTTAATTTCAACAAACATTTGATCACTTTGAACACATCATAAGTGTTGGGACGTCAACAGCGGGTGCGCCTTGAGACACATTATCTGAGTGGTGCCATATTGTTGCCGGTGTCCCACAGGGTTGCGTATTATCTCCACTACTCTTTTAAATTTTTATAAATTTTATTACGCAATCACTTTCAAGTCACTACCACTTGTACGCCGATGACTTGCAGATTTCCACACACGCCCCGCTATCTGAATTTTCACAGGCTATAGCATTGACTAACAGCAATGTCAATGTAATCCACAACTGGAGTAAAGCAAATGGTCTTGTTGTAAATCCGAATAAATCCCAAGCAATTGTTATTGGCAGCTCGTATTATTCAAAGGGTCTTGACCATAGTTTGTTACCTGCAGTAATCTTTGGAGGAACAATTATTCCATTCACCAAAGTGGTTAAAAACTTAGGAATTGTATTTGACCAGTGCATGACATAGCGGCCGCTGGTTGAGGCTGTCCGGCTGAGATGTTATTTGCTGCATATAGTTTTCTAAATAGATTAAGAAACTTTCTCCCGATAGCTACAAAGACGGTGTTAGCTCAGTCACTTTTGCTTTCCTTGATTGACTACGCTGACGCTGCGTGGATTAATTTATCTGAGGAACTACTTGACAGCTTGGAGCGGCTGCAAAATGTAGGCATCAGTTTTATTTTCAAAAACAACTTATTCTAGCAACAGTGCAAAGACCGTGCTACGGAGCCTGTTGGGGGAATCGGCATCGATCACATCACTAAACTCATTCACCAGTTTGCACATTCTGGCTATTGGGGAGTTAGAACCAAAAACCGTTCTGCGTAGTGGACTTACAAGTGGGGTTATTTTGCTGCGAGAATATCGGTAAGGTATACGTAAATTGAACCTGCGCAATAAAGGAGAGCAGTCAATTGAGTTGTTTAAGATGTTGGATACAAATAGCAGGTCCATAATGATTCTCCGATCCTCTAATGAATTAATTTTAAACTGGGCCAGATTTTTCTTAAAAGATAACATTTTATTTGTCTTTTTTGTATACAATAACCGTCAGTTACGGGGTGTTCTGGAGCCCTGGCTTATGGGATTGACTTATAATGAAACTGAAAACCTGCTGACAAACTCTGTTGTGCTGCGTCTTGCGAACCTAAATACAAACACACATTGACACATACACACACACACACATAATCACACACACTCACGTTATCTTCCCAGTTTTTTTTTTGTTATGACAGACTTAAGATTTGTTAGTTGTTTGCTTACTTTTATATAAAATTTTGTCAACAATAGTTTATTTATTATCACTAGTTGCTCGAGCTGTGTAATACCACTATTATTTAATTAGTAACTATAGTCTGAACTCTGCGATACAAGCCAGGCTTAGTGCAGAGATCGGTAGAAATAAGTCTCTTAATGTAAACATTATGGCAAATAAATAAATTATTATTATTATTATTAATAAAGGGTTATGTTATGTTATGTTAAGATCCGTATCCGTATCTGCGGATCTTGACACCAAATATCCGTATTCAGATCTGTATCCGCGGATAGAGTTTTGACGATCCGGCACATCACTAATAGGAAGTCATTACTTTGAAACTTTAATATATGTAATCAACTCACAAAAATAACACACGGCACTGAATCAATGACTTTTCTGAAATCGAGTATGGAATCAGTTCACAAGCAAATAGTGATGTAAACAAAACACGAGACAAGACACAATGACGGGCCATGGAGCGGTTAACTCGATTGGATCAGAGGTCAAGGCGCCGCAGGGTCGATGAACCCGCGTCCATTGATAACGCGCGTCTCGCGTACTAGCCGCAGAAAAATTGAACATTTGTAACCTATTTATTGACAGGTAACCACAGACGCATCCCACTAATATTCTCCCTCTAATTATTAACATGCCAGTTTGTATGGGTTGATGTTTGTTACTCTTTGACGTAAAATCTACTGAATGGATTTTAATGAAATTTAACAATAATATAGCTTATACATCAAGATAACACATAGGCGACAATTTATAAGGCTACTAGCTTCCTGCCCGCGGATTCGCCCGCGTGGATTTCGGGATTGGGTCTATAGAGGGTTAAGGGTCATAGCTTTTGCCCACGGCTACATATGCGTGGAAGTCGGTTTATGGCGCGAAGGTTTTATCGCGCTTCCCGTGGGACTATCTGTTTTTCCAAGATAAAAAATACCGCAAAACCTTGCTCAAGAATCGCTCTATATATTGATAAAAACCGCATGAAAATCTGTGCAGTAGTTTTTGAGCGAAGACTTTATTGCGCATCCCGTGGGATCTGACGATTTTTCCGTTATAAAAAGTACCCTTTTATTTAATCTGGACTTTTATCTTTACGTCTGCGAAATTTAAAAGCAATTGGTTCAGTAGTTACGGCGTGAAAGCGGAACAAACAAACAAACAAACAAACAAACTCACTTTCCGATTTATAATACTAGCTTTTGCCCGCGACTTCGTTCGCGTGGACTTCAGGTTCGTCCCAATGGTTATTGTGGTTATTCCTAAGAGATAAACATATACCATCACGGACTTTTTTGTAGACCTTTTTAAGTTGTACAATACTGTAGTAAATTGTTTTGATCTATCTTGTAGGATTCAGTCAGCGTTTGCAATGTAAGCGCAAAAAATTTTTTTTTACGACCTCACATTAGAAACCTCAAAAATTGTAGCCTATGTGTTATTCTGATGTATAAGCTATATTGTGGTAAAGTTTCATTCAAATCCTTTCAGTAGTTTTTACGTGAAAGGGTAACAAACATCCATACATCCATACTTACAAACTTTCGCCTTTATAATAGTAGCAGGATAATATACATATGTATATATATATTTATATATATATATATATATATATATTATATATATATATATATATATATATATATATATATCAACATTCACACAGTCATCTCACATCATCGGTCTTCTTCTCCCCACACGCCCATCCGCTTTCTAACCATAACTTCGTCCTTCGTCCATAACTTTCCTAGTAACATGGTCATTGCCTTCTTAATACATGCCACGATATTGTCACAAGCGCCAGCTAGTAGGTAATAAATAAAAACTCTGTATATTCTGTCGGTACACAAGTCAGGCGAGTGCGATGCGCTCGTTGTTATTATTACATCGAGTTAATTTATGCCGAGTATCGATTCATCGCCGTGCATCGAGTGATTATGGCGAGTGGCGATTCGGCCATCGAGCCATTTTGTTATAAGGCCGGCACCTACGTGAATTTACATTTATATGCAAATTGAATGATATCCCATTGATGTACAAACTGTTCGTAAAAGAGTTTCATTCTGTGATAATTTTATAATACGCCTTTATGTATGAAATTGTCGTTTTATTTTATATTATAATCCGCGATGTCGGTAAAACATTTTTCAAATTTTTTTTAACTTTGTTTCGGCAATAGGAATCCGCGCATATCGAGCTTAATTTATTCCTATACTTATGTACTATTTATTTAAATAAATATTTTTTTGTTTCCACTATGACGGGACTTCCAGTGTTACCGGCTCTCGGACCATTAGGTTTACGTGCATTATGGCCAAGTCTTACATAGTTTCCGCAATGACAACAAATATAAAATCGATGTTAATGGCAAACCCTCCAAAAATGCAAAGTTTAAATACATTCTCCATCCTAGCTGTGAATAGTTTCGCTGTCTCTGTCTCATATCTTACCTACCAGGTATAGGTTGAGTTTTGATTCTGACGACGGACAGATATAGTGGCGTTTTGATAAACTAACTTCAAAAATTTGGATGTTTAGTTATTGTGTTGTAATGTTGTAACTCAGGACATAGGAGGAAAAAGTAGCAGATTAAACGTTTCAGCCGTCAGCAAAAGTCTGTATATAAAACTTTATTGTTCTTTTCTTTTTATAGGATAGGGCAGCAAACGAGCAAGCGGATCACCTGATGGTAAGCGATAACCGCTGCCCATAGACACCCGCAATTTTAAATGGGAATATGCTCTTTTTATTTAAAGTTTCGATATGGCATCAGTTCGGAAAAATTGCAGGCGACAAATCATTCCACAGTTTAATAGCGCGTGCCAGAAAATTCTTAAACGCATTGTGGTGGACTGCCAAGCGTCTAGATGATACATACATACATACACTCACGCCTCTTTCCCATGGGGGTAGGCAGATATTACGTCTTTCCACTTGCTACGGTCTTTACATATCTCTTTCGCTTCATCTACTTTCATAACATTCCTCATACATCCTCCTCAAAAAAGGCCAGGTCTAGATGATGAGGATGAATATTGTGTCACGTAGAACGGTGACGGAAACTAGCAGCATAAATATAATATGACAATACAATGAATTCCCATCTCAGCTCAATCGTCACAATTACCTCAACAGACATAATATTCCTGTAGCTTCTTAGAAGTGTAAATTGCCTCCAACCACGTCTCAACATTACAATACAAGGAGGACAAAACCAGGCGTTCCCGTACGCCTTAATACGTCCGAGATTCCCATTACGCCACGAGAAATGCACCTTGCACTTCCCCTAATCCCTAGGGATCGGCCACTTGCAAGGGACGTGACGTCTTCACCTCCGCTTTATTATTACTGTCTCTAACACAAGGGGCGTGGTAAGTGCCCCTAATTGTATGAGAGAAGTTAGATTGGCTTTTTAATGTTGGCCATTCGTTTTCGGGAGATCGTTAGCTTCTGCTGTATTGGGATTCAGTTTCGGCGATGTTTGTTTATGCTCATCGTCATAGAAGTAATCGACGATTAAGAGGAAATTGTTTTTATTTTATTTTGATCAGTGATCTAATTGTAGTTTTATCGTTTATTGATCAATAAAGTGCTCATAATTACAATTCCCGCCTGGGACAAATATTTTATATGATCTGCAGTAATTTATCCCGGTTTTGGCGTATGTGTATTTCAAATTGATTGTATGTGTTTGTAACTGCATCCACGAAATGAAAAAAAACTTGTCTTGGGACGTTGTTAAAAAAAAACATAAACAACAAAACATATTCCTTTTTTTGTATTGTTATTTTATGTCACTTTATCTTGCAAAATACTTCTTGCTCCGCTTGCTTCTTACACTAAACTAGACGCAGTTCACACAATTTATTTGTCATGTATTGTAAATGTTCATTATCTTGTCTGTGTTAGTTTTTCTTTTCTTTTTTCATTATTTCAACAAATATCGCCTTTGTTGCTATAAATGAGTTTGCTGTCATTACTATTTTGAAGTGGAATAAACTGTAGAAATCTATATATGTAGAAAAAGATTTACTCGGTAATATGCAGATTGTCTACAGTACAGGCAATAGCCTAGTGTAGAAATATCGGCAACTAGCTTGTGCCCGCGGCTTCGCCCGCGTACTAATCGTATTTTTCAACCGTCTACATAAAGGGGCTTCGACAGGGAGATGTTATTTCACGTCCGCCACGTTGGATTTTAAAATCATTGTTGTTTTCGTAATCAGCGACCCGATAAACCATAAAAACAATACCCATTGTCGATTTTCAGAATTGACACCCCATTTCTCCCTTTTAGGGGTTGAATTTTAAAAAATCCTGAAAGACGTGTTTACTCATTTATTGTTAGGAGTACTCCTGCGAAGTTTTGAATAAAATATTCAAACAAATCTTGTTTCTCCATACAAACTTTGGACCCCCATTTCACCCCCTTAAGGGATGAATTTTGAAAAATCCTTCCTTAGTGCACCCCTACACTTTATAAGGAACCTACGTGCCAATTTGTAATCTCTAGGACCAGCGGTTTGGGCTGTGCGTTGATATGTCAGTCAGTCAGTTTCTTCTTTTATATATTTAGATGTATACTTTATATATGGATGATGCTTACAAATAAAGAATATTGTATAGTAACCGTAAAACAATCTTCAATTATCCGTTAGGCTCTCGATCGAGTTTTATGACGATCGATTAGCGCAAGAAACTTCGATCGAGTATGATCACTTTGACACCGGCTAAATGTTCTAAGCAAAGCAATGAATATAAAAAAAAATAGTTTTTTAAATTTAATTTAAGACGCCCGTTTCGACAGATATAATCGTAGGATTATATCTGTCGGGCTTCTTAGATTATGAAATCTTTATAACCTCCTAAGTTCTCTTATCTATAGCTGCAAAAGCTTTAACTTCCAGAAACTTACTAATCAGAAATATAAAGAACATAGTAGTTTTGACAGATAATGTGGTGATAACAAATGGAAAGAAGATTTTGGAACAGAAAAATTACCACTTAAAAATACCGAACGCTATTCTGAATATATTTCACTTAGTACTCGAAATAACCAGAGCAGAGCAAACTTACGTCCCGAAACCATTTCAATTGATGTTCTAACAAAAATGAGCAGCGCAAATTACCCGCTACCTCTTACAGCTACAGCTGCAGTACCACCACTCCATCTTAATTCGTAATGAGTTTCCAAACTCACGTCACGACATGAATTATTAGCTACAGCTTCCTTCGCCAAATATTTACCAACAAAGCCTCACCTGATGTGTAAATTTAAGAATATGCCGGCAGTAAATATCGCGTCCGTTTTAACGGATGCCGTATAAAGGGGATTGGAAGGTGGGCTATAAATTCGGGACGAGAGGGAAACTTGCGAACGTCAGTTTGGAATGAAGTCGTTGCCAGTTGATATAAGGCCGAGGTTTCGCAGGGCTCGGGAAATAAATTTATGATATCATATTTAATAAGCATTTTTCGACGTCGCGTAAAATGTAGGTAGATGATTTTACATCTAACTAGCTGTATATGATAAGTTTCACTTATGATTCATAATTTACTAGCGACCCGCCCCGGCTTCGCACGGGTATGCAATGCTTATGTAAATATACTACAAAATGTCCTTATACGGAACGTTATTTTGGTCTATCTCGTAGGGTTCAGCTAACGTTTTTGCAATACATTCCTTTTAGCGAATCGGTGAAAAACTTAGGGATAGTTTTTGATCAGTGCCTATCATGGCGACCGCAAGTTGAGGTGGTTCGCAAGAAGATATTTGAAGCCTATGCTTCGCTAAACAGATTTTGTAACTTCCTCCCGACGGCGACTAAGACAGTGTTAGCTCAATCTCTCTTATTGTCCTTAATTGACTACGCTGACGCTGCCTGGGTGGGTCTGTCGGAGGATTGACAAGCTTGAGCGTCTGCAAAATATGGCCATCAGGTTTGTTTGCGATCTGCGTAAATTTGACCATGTTTCTTACCATCGCTCCAAACTTCAATGGCTTCCTATACGGCAGCGCAGAGATTTGCATATTTTATCTCTTCTTTACAATATCTTGTTTCTTCCTACATCTCCAGCATACCTTAAGTCTTTGTTCTCTTTTCGGTCCTCTTCCTCCAGTCGCGTTTTACGAGCGAATTTTAACTTGACTCTTGATATTCCTTCTTGCAGTACTGATTTTCTCTCTTACTCTTTTCTCTCTTATGCCGTTCGACTTTGGAATTCTCTCCCTGAGAGTATGAGAGAGGCGCAAACGTTACAGTCCTTTAAGAACCAAGTCCGTATCCATTTGCTGTCCTTAAATTCTTAACGTAATTTTACTTTATTTACTTTCACAATAATTGTCCCAAGTCAATAAGCTTAGCGCCTGGTTTCGCTTGTGGCGGATTGAGGTAAACGCGGAAAATCTTCCGCAGTTTACTTCGATCGGATCCCAAGACACCGGCTTGTCCCTTATGGTACTGACTCGGTCAGAATTAACGATAAACCTATCCCATGGCAGCGGTCTGCCAAGTACTTAGGTGTCACCCTCGACAGTGCACTCACCTTCCGTGAGCACGTCGACAGGGTGACTAGGTTAGCTAAATTTTACATGTCCCGCCTCCACTATATGTTGGGGAGGTACAGTAAAATGTCATTAAGGAATAAGCGGACTCTCTATAAGGTTTGCATACGTCCAGTCATGTATGTCCACGCGTGTCCAGTCTTTGCGCACGCGAATCCAAATATCATTAATAAAATTCAAGTAATACAAAATAAATTCTGCCGCGTTGCAACTAACTCGCCACCTATTCCAAAATTCCTAGTTTGTTTTCGTTTTTCTCTTATCTAAGGTTGCCTGGAAGAGATTGCTTTTAGCAATAAGGCCGCCTTGCTCATAATTGTCTTTGTTTGTTTACTTTATTTCTTGTATTTATTTTGTGTGCAATAAAGAGTTTATTATTATTATTATTACAAGCGCAAAAAAACGTGTTTATTTTCGACATCACATTAAAAACCTCTAAATTTATCAATGTTTCTCTACTATATTATGCATGTATTATACATATAAACCTTCCATAAGAATCACTCTATCTATTAAAAAAAAACCGCATCAAAATCCGTTGCGTAGTTTTAAAGATCTAAGCATACATAGGGACAGACAGACGGCAGATAGCGTCTTTGTTTTATTCTATGTAGTGATTTAGATTAGGATTTATATTATGTTAACAGAAAATCCATCGCATATTGGGTTAATTTCGAATTGATTTGGTTATTATAATAAAAGGTTATAGTAAATCAATCTTAAAAGTAGATGTTGCGGAAAAGATTTTTAGAACTTTTGAAGAGGAACAATTTCATTACGAAACATAGTTTTTACGTAAAAATCTTATGCAGCGCACCAAGCAAATACTTTTATTCAGAAATCATGTTTCCTATTTTTGCAACATTTTCCATTCCGTCTCTTTATGTTTCAGTTTATAGTTAGAAAATCTTCCTCGATAATTAGATTACCCAACACAAAAATAATTTTTCAATTCGAACCAGTAGTTCCTTGAAGTAACAATCAGCCATCCATACAAATTCACCGCCCACCGCTCTGGAGGGCGGCCGCTTTAGTTCAAAGTCGATAAGTCCAGGCATTCTGCCCGACCAAAGGCTTGTAGGTAGTGTTTATTGGGTACGCTAGCCTTTTAGTAGACCGGGCTCCGGGTCCGGTGTAAGGTCGTCCGAGCACCAAGGGGCTACTAAGACGTCTACAATAGTAGCGCACCCCTTATGAGGATTCACTACCATCCCCGTGGGGATAAAGAAAAAAAAAAGAACATCCGTACAAACCTCCGCGTTTATAATATTAGTAGGGTTATGAACAAAAACCTAGAAATATCCTAAAAAAACCGGCCAAGTGCGAGTCGGACTCGCGCACCGAGGGTTCCGTACAAACCTGCAAGGTTTACAAAGTTCGTTCATTACGACAATCGAGTCATAACTATGGTATTTTTATTGCAAAATGAAATTCATAACATTACTCTACGCGTTCATGAGGAAAAAAGTAATAAATTTATATTTATTAAAAAATATATATTTTGTAATGTAACTAAAAATTTAAGGTTTTCGGAATTTTTCCTTTATGTGTGCTATAAAACGTTGCTTCATGCCAAATTTCAAGATTCTAGGTCGACTGGAAGTACCCTTTAGGTTTTGATTCCCTTGCAAGTGTCGAAAATTTGCGGCATAAACGGCTGTATCTTTTGATTGCGTTGGCTTAGAAGTTTGATTTTTTCACAGCTTCAAGGGACAGTAGACCTGAGTAATTGATATAAATTTCAGCTTCATACCTCCACGCGTTCCTGAGAAAAAGGGTCTTGACAGACGGACGGACAGACGGACAACAAAGTGATCCTATAAGGGTTCCGTTTTTTCCTTTTGAGGTACGGAACCCTAAAAAGACAAAAATATCACAATGCCCCATAACTAAAATTCATTCCTGTCCTAAATCTCAGAGCACAAAATTAAATTATATACAAGTATTATCACTAACCCTTTCAACGCGACGCAAACACAGTCCAACAGCAACATTCCAAGAGTAATAACAATGAATATATTATTTGAACAGGACAATAACAATACATCTGAGCGGCATGAAACACGTCTGCACCAACAGCTACAGACGTCGCTATCGGGACTATCCTATAAATATAATGAATGGTGCGCACCCTCCCACTGTCAAGAAATAAATAACTTTCAGTCTAGCTATATGGAAACCTGAGATATTCCAAATAAATGGTGACATATAAATTTAATTTTCGAAGATCCGTTTAGGATAGCCATTAGGGTTCATGCGAGATAAAAGTGAACGTTTCATTGAATATTTAATGTTTTAATTTTAGGCGTTAAGCGGATTACCAGATTTTCAGAATTATGAGTACGAAGAAATCTTTCAGCCCAACAAAAGTATAAAGTGAATATTTAATATTGTCAGTGTGTAAGTATCTTTTATATGTTTATATGTTCTAACACGTTCGAAGAGGTTAAACCGAATTGGATTAAAGGATTAAATTTATTACATAACTAGCGACCCGCCCCGGCTTCGCACGGGTGCAGTGAAAAAATGGTTATGGTGGGTTATCCCTAAGAGATAGACATATACCATCGCGGACTTTTTTGTGGATTTTTGTAAGTTGTACAATACTGTAGTACATTATTTTGGTCCATCTCGTAGGGTTCAGCCAGCGTTTGCAATATAAGCGCAAAAAAACGTGCTTATTTACGACATCACATTAGAAACCTTTAAATTTATCAGTGTTTCTCTAATATATTATGCATTTATTATACATACAAACCTTCCTTAAGAATCACTCTATCTATTAAAAAAAACCGCGTCAAAATCCGTTGCGTAGTTTTAAAGATCTAAGCATACATACGGACATACAGCGAAAGCGACTTTGTTTTATACTATGTATTGATTTCATATACTCACGCTTCTTTCCAGTAGGCAGAGATCGCAGTATTCCACTAGCTACAATAGGGTAGTTAATTATCTGATTTGAGCAATTTATATCTAATGAAAGTATGTCAATATAGAAATTTCAGTTTAATTATTAAATTATATTGTTTTTAGATTTAAAAAAAATGAGCAATTATTATTTACGTAATTCTAATGAAGCGAACACATTTCTAGCATTCTCACATTAAATGTAGCATTTTTTTATATAGGAAGTATACCTATAAACATACAAATAACAAAGTTATATTAAAATTTGTTTATATGCTCATACAAATTAGGCGAGTTTATATAGTTATGACGTCACAATTGCAGTGTTTTTAGTATAGAGCGTTTTTGAGCGACACGCGACAGCGCCGCAAACATGGCGCTGTATCTTCAAAAGTAATAGGTGCAGGTGTACTGTTGGTTCTACAATATTTCTCACTTAAAAGAGTACTCTTATTATATATATAATTTAAAAAAAATGTCGTCTACCCAATTAAAACATACTTCTCTAGCTTCTTCGACTCTTGTAAATACTTTAATCTACGCTCGTGGGTAATCATGACTTGACCTTCCTTTAATATATAACTTGTTTTATCCAAGTATGTTCGTCGAGGCCAGTGATTCACAAAGTAGTCTTTATCCACCCCTAGGGGTCTATAACAACCTGCAAGGGGTCCACGTCAGCGAAATAAAAATTTGGGGGTCCATGAAATGAAAATGAGGGTCCATAATAAAGGATCTCAACATACACTGATAGTATCTATTTACTTATATTATACTGTCTTCTAATATAAATACATAGGTATATATCTAAAATATCTATACTAATATCATAAAGAGGAAAGATTTGTTTGTTTGTTTGTAATGAATAGGCTCCGAAATTACTGGACCGATTTCAATAATTCTTTCACCTTTGGAAAGCTACATTATCCCCGAGTAACATAGGCTACTTTTTATCCCGGAAATATCGACAGATCCCACGGGATGCGCAATAAAGGCTCCGCTCAAAAACTACTGCACAGATTTTCATGCGGTTTTCATCAATAGATATAATGATTCTTGAGCAAGGTTTTGCGGTATTTATTATCTCGGAAAAACGTCCCACGGGAAGCGCGATAAAACCTTCGCGCCATAAACCGACTTCCGCGCATATGTAGCCGTGGGCTAAAGCTATGACCCTTAACACTCTATAGACCCAATTCGGAAATCCACGCAAGCGAAGCCGCGGGTAGAAAGCTAGTTATTTATAAAAGTACTAGAAGTACGTGAAGTAAAAAAAATATTATATATGCTTATAAATTTTTGTATATTGTAGGATGTAGGCATTCAATATTTGGTAAGTAGGGGTCTACCTAAAACCTTAAAACATGGCCAAGGGTCTACGACAGGAAAAAGTTTGGGAACCTCTGGTCTAGGCCATCCTCTATCAACTACCATACATATCTACTATATAAAAATAAGTTGGGTTTTTTTTTTTATACTACAACGGTAGCAAAAAGGCTTACGGCCTGCCTGATGGTAAGCAGTCACCGTCGCCTATGGACGCTTGCAACACTGCACATGGGGCATCACAAACGCTTTGCCGACCTTTTTAAAAACCTATTTACTTCCCTTTGAAGAACCCCATACTGCAATCCCCCGGGAAAGCCTCAGCAGGGAGCTCGTTCCACAATCGGAGCGTGCGCGGAAGGAAGGAAATTTCTTTGAAACCGCACTGTGCGTGACCATTTAGGTTCCAGCATGTGAGGATGAACATCCTGCCGATGGCGAGCGGTGCGATGGTAGAATGTGGCCGTGGGCATCATGTCGAACAATTCTAAGGGTTTTCCTTCCTGACGCTATAACTCCAGAACGCACGAACCGATTTCCACGGTTTCGCATTCGTTGGAAAGGCTCCGTGAGGTTTATAGCAAAGGAAATTCAGGAAAAAATTCCTTATCTATAAAATAACAAAAAACAGCCACTTTACAAATCTTTTTGACAGGACGAAGTCTGTCGGGTCCGCTAGTTTTCCTTATAAATTTCTTTCGTCAGTCGTTTTCTTACATCTAAATCTAAAACATCTACGCATTCCTTCCTTATTTTTGTTAGTATGTCTACTTTCTTACCACACCTTATGACAGAATTTCGTAATTTATCCTTCATTTTCGAACTAAGTCGGTGAGTCTGGTTCTTGTGCGGTTTTCATCACTTTGATACGATCAGACAGAAAAACTCTGATAATAGTAGGTTTCAAGATGTCACCGTCTCTGAGCTCCGGGTTCAAGTCCCGGTGGGGGCAGATGATTGTGTGAAATGTGAGCATTTGTGCCTTAGTCGTGTTTGTTAATATATATATCTGTCAAAAGTGTATCCATCAGTTACGCAAGATTCCATAACACAAGCCTTACAGAGCTTACTTTGGGCGATTACTAAAACTACTATTAAAAACGATTTTAATTCAAATAAAATTGGCTCTCGATTTCCTTGCATGGTTCTTAGAACTTAGGCATAAGGTTGAATTTAGTCGTCACACCGCTCCGGTTGGTATGGTCCAACATAAATCACCTTACTTTAGACTTTTTATATCTAACTTTAAAAAAATGACTTTTTTTACACCACGATGGTGGCTAGCTACTTGATGCGAGTGTAAGAAATATTTATTTATTTAACAATACAAAATATCAGCCAATAAGAATATTGATAACTTGCGACAGACTTCGTTCTGTCAAAAAGATTTGTAATGTGGCAGTTTTTTGTTCCTACTTTTTTTATACATAGTAGCGACCCGCCCCGGCTTCGCACGGATGCAATATTTATGTAAATATACTTACTACAAAATGTCCTTACATACAACGTTTACAGCTTCGCAGCGTATGCGATGAAAGGTATGGCAAATTTTTTTACAGCTTCACTTGGTTTTAATAAGAATTTCTAAATTTCTATAGTAATCTAGTACTAAATATAGCCTATGTTACTCAGTGATAATGTAGCTTTCTAATGAAAAAAGAATTATTAAAATCGGTCCAGTATTTTTTGGAGTTTATTCGTTACATACAAAAATACGAGGTCGATGTATTAACACAAAAGGCAAGCTGAAGTTGCAGGTATTTTGCTCGAGACAGATTTATTTTTACAATAATATATGTATACTCACGCAAAATAATAATCTTATATGTATATTTATATTTATATAATTATACAAATCCGGTTCAGGTCGTAAAATATATTTCAAACCGCCAGGTGATTTAGGCAACCCCAGCGAGAAAAAAATATAATTTATATGGCAACGCAACGTTTGCCAGTTCTAACTGAGCTGGCAAACGTTGCGTTGTATTTCTTTATACACATCGTATATATATTTCAAACTCTATTATTTACCTTAGTCGTTATGGAAATACATTATTCTTTGAAATGGAATTTTATTTTGCTCTGCTATTAATTTTTCCTCATATGTCTTGTATCATGGTATCTTATTGTGCAATTTAAGATCCTGAAAGTTGTCCTTTAAAGCTAATATTGCAAAAATCAACTTAGAATATTAAAGCTCGATAGCTCGATAGCTCGATATCTCTGTATTACGTCATCAGTTTCTGTCGAGCTTACTTAGGCAAAGGTCCCACAGAACATAATTTAGAATTATCGTACGGGCGGCGTGAAAAATATCTTGACATCTTTATAATGAACCTTAATCGTATGATTTCAGGCTCCATTTTAGTATGAGGTCGCAAATTAAGGATGACAGTTTTATATAATTCTTAAGCCAGTCTTAGCTCACAAGTAATGTTATAAACTCCGTATATATTATTATTACCTGAAGAAATTGGAATTGTTTATGACTATTTAAAAACATGTTAAAATTTTCGCACACACAAGCAAAGCACTCAGCTTACGCCGTTGCCTGTGTTTCTGGATTTTCTACAAGGAATTATATATCTGCGGTAAAAGTTATCTTATTTTCTACCCCCCTTTTTTAATTAAAGTCTGGAAAACGCTTTATGCGTTATGTCGGACTCGCCAGCCAAGCGCGCGGCCTACCGACTAAAAACCAGACAATCGTCGACGCATCCTCCCCCTCATCAGGCGAGGAGGAAGACACGCCGAGGAGAGCAGCATCACTGCCCGACAAGGTCATGGGAACACTTACGTACACTTCCACGACCTAGTCGGCTATTTTGTACCCCCTGCCTCCAACCATTCTCGTACAAAATTGCAAAAACCCGGCCAGTACAACCATTTGTTTGTATCAGATTTTCCCGCAGCAAAAATATATATTCCCGTGTTTCCGGGTCTCGGACTATCCTTATATCATCTTTCATTAAAATTGGTTTAGTTGTTTCCTATTCAAACGAAAATTTTCACCCCCTATTATTACCCCTTTTAAGGCAACTTTTTTATAAATTATTAATATCACATTTGTTTATTTCTTCTAACTACTTTCCATATAGACTTTTTGCCCCTATTTCTTTCTCAGGCTCTAGGGTAGTGATTCCCGGGTCGCCGGCGGGCGCGAGGAAGTCGCGACTGCTACGGCGACCCGGGCTGGACCACGCCCCTTCCGTGGCCGGGGGGCGTCATCGGTGGAGGAGACCGGGGGAGGTAGTGTAGCCTCCCCCGAGGAGGGCTCCCCTCTATTCAGGAGAGCGGAGGCTGGGGGTTCCCGGAAGTGGCTTGATGTTCCCGGGGGCTCCCTACACGTCTGAGGAAGGCCATCCCTGAGGTTTTTAGTGGGTAGGCCTCCTGGGGAGGAGAGCCCCACATAACCGCCGGCTCGCCACAGCCGGGGTATGCAATTTAATGCATTTTCCTCAGGGGAACAAAAAAAAAAAAATAAGGGTAGTGATTCCCAAAATGGTCTCGACCCCTAGGGGTCTATGACAAGCGGCAAGGGGTCTACGTCAGCGAAATTAAAATTTGGGGGTCCATGAAATGAAAACGGGGGTCCACGATAATGGATCTCAACATACACTGATAGTACCTGTTTACTTTATTTATATTATATTCTACCTATTTATACTATATTAATAAATAAAGACAAAAAAAAAATTATAAAAGTACTTATGAAGTAAATAAATTTTTATAAATGTATATAAAAATGTTTCAGTTGTATGGATGTAGGCATTCAATATCAGGTAAGTAGGGGGTCTACCCAAAACCGAAAAACATGGGAAAGGATCTACAACACAAAAAAGTTGGGGAACCTCTGTTCTAGACTCTAGAGCCTGAGAAATAAGGCACACAGATAGTCTAGAGCCTAGACTATCTGTGTACCACTTGTACCAGATTTCAAATAAATCGGTTCAGTAGTTTTGGCGTCAAAGCTTGACTGACAAACTTTCGCATTTATATTATTACTAAAGATAAAAAACAACGTCTGCAGTTATGTGTAACCTTTCGTAAAAATCGATTAGAAATATGTCAATGTATGCTTTTATCATACATTGACATATTCCTATTCTCATTTCCATTGCCTATAGTAAAATATAAAAAAAATAAACAATTTTTTTTTATACTACAACGGTAGCAAAAAGGCTTACGGCCTGCCTGATGGTAAGCAGTCACCGTCGCCTATGGACGCTTGCAAGACTAGGGGCATCACAAACGCTTTGCCGACAATAGGCTTGTTGCCTAAATTTCAGTAGTTAGATACTAATATACCTTGATGCCTATTCTATACAAAATAATTATTATTTTTGAAAAAAAATGCTTATTTATAAGAATAATTTTGCATTTAATTAAATATTTGACATTAGTCATCAAAAACGCTCATGACTGTCATGGCGTCTTGAATGACGTCACGCCGTGCAAAACACAGCTGTTTTAGTATCGGAATATTCAGTATTGTGAAGTTATTTTAATAAAAAATGGATTCATCGTATTACAAGTACTGCATAGTGCCTCAGTGTACAAGCACAAGTATAAAAACACCAAAAAAAATATTTATATACGTGCCAAACAATCAGCAGATACGTAAAAAGTAGCTGACACTCGCGAGAAGGAATGATGCCCATTCTTTTTCGCACTTCCACAAGACACTTGGGAATGACATTTTGACTTTGACGTTTCGCACGGCGTGACGTAACACTTTTTAATTGGTGTTTGCTGTCACGTGACTTATGGCTTATTTTGTGCAATTTTATTTTATAAAAATATAAATAATCAAAAGTTATTATTTTATAAAACTTTGTTTTTTCATAATTAAATGATCATCTTAATAGTTATGCAACCTAATGCATCAGATTTGTTCATAGTGGATACAAGCCTATTAAACCAATATAGAATTGAATTAACTAAACACTACTAAAAACATAACAAAGCATAAACAAACAAACATACAAAAGATAAAAAACAACGTCTGAAGAGTTATGTGCAACTAGGGTTTCTAACCCTCCCGGATTGCCAGGGAGACTCCGGTAATAATAGTTAACTTCCCGACCTCCTGGACAGCAATGATTTCTTCGGTATTTCAAAAAAAAATAACGCATTAAAACAACAACACCGCCCACCGCTTCGCTGCCCGCCTAAACCTGTTCGTCTTAAATATTAACTTAGTTTGTGACAAATTGTACGACGAGGTTGGACTTTTGCATGAGATGCAAAAACATCTTGTTGAACAAAATCGAGTGGATTTACGCTGGGTTGAATTCTTTACTTCTTTCCGAAATCGAAACACAGAAATCCCTGTATTGTATTGAAGAAGAGGTCACGTTTATTTTTTCTATTCCTGTCTCTAATGCTTCATGCGAGCGCGTATTAAGCATGGAGCAAATATGGACGTCATCGCTACAGAGTAACAACTCGTGCAGCCCTTCGTCTAATTATGCGCGAAATTTGAAAATATTAAATTTTAATGCAATTTTTATAGTACTTAACGAGTGTATAAAATTTTCATATTTTAGTATATGGTTAACTGACACGCAAGGATCAAATTAAGATTCTTTTCAAAAAAAAATTAATTCCCTATTGTCTTGGTCTTTTCGAAAGTTGGCAACCCTATGTGTAACATACAATAATACTGATTAGAATTATGTGCTATAACAATTTTTTCTCTTAAAACATCCCAGTAAAAGAACTATTTCGCGTATTCGATTTAATGCTCTATAATTATAGCGGTACGATTCAATAACCATCGCATCACCCCGGGCGGAACAATAGTCTCAATGAGAAAAAATAACAAATAATATATGTCCTTGAGAATTTAAACACAATCTAACATAATCGGATCAGTCGTCTGTCGACCATCATATCTTGTAATCTCAGGAAATGGTCAAAGCTCCTATTTCCATTGGAATACAGTCCATAATAAAACGTCACGAGTCATATTGGTCCTGGTTTTGTGCATAAGCTGGGTTGACAAAATGAAACCTTCTTATACTTCATTAATAAAAAGGACAATGGTCTAAGTACATGTTAGGAACTTTGAAAATCCCTTGACAAAATGATTCGACTCAATAATATTATGTTTAGGGCTTGCGATTATTATGTTATATTATTTGGGGACATTAAAATATAGAAGCTAATAGTTTTATCTTCTAAGTATTTGATATTTAATGTAACATTTTATTAGTAAGTAAAGTGTAGTATTAGATATATATATATATAATATATGTCGCTCAGCGGGCTATGGAAAGGGCTATGCTCGGCGCTTCTCTGAGGTGATACGTCAGAGAACCAAAGTCATCGACATAGTCCACAGGATTAGCAAACTGAAGTGGCAGTGGGCTGGCCATGTTAGCCGTAGAACCGATGGCCGTTGGGGCAAACGTGTTCTAGAGTGGATACCGCGAAACGGCAAACATAGTGTAGGACGTCCTCAGGCAAAGTGGAGTGATGATTTGCGCAGGACGGCTGGCAGGAGCTGGATGCGAGAAGCCGAAAATAGATCTCAGTGGCGTACACTCGACGAGGCCTATGTCCAGCAGTGGATGAAGAGGGGCTGATGATGATGATGATGATGATATAGTATATGTAGTCAAATCAAATCAAAATTAACTTTCTTCAAATATGACTTTACAGAAAGCTCTTTTGAGTCGTCCAAATTTTTTTGCCTACCACCCATTTAGGACGTATTTTTAGCTGATAAGAAGAATGGGCGCAAGAAACTTATCAGCTTTATCAAAAGTAATAACAACATTTACAATAAATTATGGCGTTACCATATAACGTACATATATGTTTACAATTTATACGGGAAAACAAATATTTACACTTTAGAATGTAATGTCTTCATATCAACACCAAGCATTGGCATCATTTACATAATCATTGACTTTGTAATAGCCCTTACTCATTAGCGTCCTTTTAACATGTACCTTGGACTTATGCAAAGGTAATTCAGCTACACTATGTGGAATCTTGTTACTATAAAAATTTATACATTTGCCATTAAACTGACGTCTAGTTTTTTGTAGCCTGTTGGAACGGCAAGTTTATTTTATTTCTTTTGTTTAAATTATGCATTTGAAATATGCATATGATAATATTTGTCTACTCTTACGTTTATAACACTCTCAATCATCCCGTATGATATAAATATGTAAAAATTTTATGAAGTGTGTCTTATTTGAAGAATAATAAAAATGCTACCTTATATTACGATTCCACGCGGACAAAGTCGTGGACACTGCATCTGTCCGTAATAATTTTTCCAAAAATATTCGTTTACCCCTTCACGATGTTATTAATCATTGTTTACACAGTTTTGACAACCCTTGATTAGTTTAATGTCTCATTGATTCAAGCTGCAGGCGATGATCTTTATAGATCGCCCCTTCTGTTGTATGGATTTCACGGTACACTGCATTTCAATCATGGCTCGCCTTGGGGACTCTAAATTTTTTTAATCGCACTCGACTTGGGAGCTTATGTCGTACATGCGGAGCTGTGTATCCGTTAAATTTTTTCTCAACGTTTTATTTGAAGGTTACCGAATGTAGTTTTTTTAATCAGCAGTGATCGTTATTCATCATCGTCATATGCCCAAAGAGTGACAGACGTAAATCATCAAAAACCTTCATTCCAAGTGACAGTGCACCGTTAGCAGAAGAAAATGCTGCTGATACGTGCTTGCCACAGAAGAATTTTCGTGTTGTGATCATTTCAGAAAATTTCATCACTTCGTCCACTTACTCGCACTAAAGTAACAGAAAAATCCAAAACAAACAAAAGCAAATACCAACCCACGTTATCTATATATTTCAGTTCCCGTGTTCTAGTAGTCACTTGAGGCTACCAAGTGTTGATCAGGATGTCCGTACCTTGAAACTCCACGGGGACATAGGATTTTCTTCTCGGTTCTGTTACTGGTACTGTTCTGTGCTCGCCTGATGTTTTTTTCCACATAATCATGTTAATAAATGTTCAGAAAAAGGAGTAAAGAGTAGTAAAGAGTCAACAACGCATTGGGGGTGCTTATAATGATATAAAAAGCAGATGGTTAGAATTCCTGCACAAAATCCAGATTTATGAAGAGTTTCTTTTAATGCGGAATCGACCTAAGATTGACTAAAGTGATTTGTGATGCAGCATGAAGATTTTAGTGCCAAATCTGTCTCGAGTCATATATCACAACAATACTGTGATCTCGTATGGTATCGATGTGCGCGTGACACAAGAGGTTGAGACCCAACTAAACGAAACTATTATTACAGCAATAGTTAAATCAATTCCTTTAGCGTATTATCCTGTTTAACCTACCATCCCACCACCAGTATTACGTTGAGGAAGAAGACCGAATGGAAAAAGAACTGGTAATGCCATTATGAAATGTCCTGGACCAATTTCCCCTCAAACGCTTTATCCCCGAGGATATAATTAAAGGGTTCGATGTCATAAAAGAGTCGTAATTGGATCTGTATCCCTACACAGCTCTTTGAAAGATGAGATTTAGACACGTGCATGTGTCATTTATATGCGTCAATAGAATTAGTCTGTCCAGACTCTAAGTTTTTCTGTGTCTCAGCTGCTGTATGCAAAAAGAACAATATGGTGGAGTCTACTGCACCATATTTTTCTCCTCGTCTATAAACGGGATGTGTATGTATAGAGGATGAACTTCGAGAGATCGCTCTATCTCCGGCGTCTTTCCCTTACCTCTCAGTAATTACTGAGGGAGCGTTGGCAAAAACCGTCGGCAAGCTGAAAATTTCGACGGTGCTGGTCTGGGACGGCTAGCAAAAAAGCTGCTCATAATAGTAATATATTTGTGTAAAAACATTATTAATTACCAAACATCAACTGGTTTATGAGTAATTTGTGAATATTTTGTAATCTTTCAGATTACTCAGTTTAATTACCTTTCAAATTTGACATTGAACATGTTCATGTTATTGTAAAAAACAAAATGTTGAAAACGTGACAATCGAATTCAGCGCATGAACACATATTACACTCATATTTCTTTTCTGCTTCAGTCATGGTTTGTATAATCATTATTTCAGGCCAGAGATACCAACTGTTAGACACAGTCCAAAGTACTTATCATGGTTTCTTCAAATTATAACCTCACTATGAGATATAAAATAAAAGGATAGGAGAGGTGAATAATTTTTCATCCACGTATGGTTCTTCAACCTCCTTAAATATTTTTAATTTTGTATTCAAATTGGATGTAGGAAGAGGAAGACCGAAAAATTATAGATGGACTGTATGAATGATGATATTTTGAAGAAGGGCGTGAGTGTCGAAATAGCGAGTGATAAAAGTGGAAGACATTATTCACATTATATTACTGTGACACCCGTAATTTCCTAAAACTGAAGGGCAAAATTTATAAATCTGCAATAAGACCTGTCGTCATGTATGGATCGGAATGTTGGCCTGTTGAGTGGATCGATGAACAAAGATAGCCTTTTTTTTTTAGTTCCCCTGAGGAAAATGCATTAAATTGCATACCCCGGCTGTGGCGAGCCGGCGGTTATGTGGGGCTCTCCTCCCCAGAAGGGGGAGGCCTACCCACTAAAAACCTCAGGGATGGCCTTCCTCAGGCATGTAGGGAGCCCCCGGGAACATCAAGCCACTTCCGGGAATCCCCAGCCTCCGCTCCCCTGCCTAGAGGGGAGCCCTCCTCGGGGGAGGCTACACTACCTCCCCCGGTTTCCTCCACCGACGACGCCCCCCGGCCACGGAAGGGGCGTGGTCCATCCCGGGTCGCCGTAGCGGTCGCGACTTCCTCGCGCCCGCTGGCGACCCGCGGCGGCGCCGCGGCTGTGCTACTGAGCCCGGCGCTGCCTTCTTCGAGCGGGATCGGCCATCTCCCGACCCCGCTCGGCGGCCTCCTTCTGGAGCATCACTGCTTCACAGAAGGAGGCCACAGCCCTCCAACCTCCCTCGTCCGCCAGCATTGCCGCAATCAATGCCGGCGGAGACGAACAAAGATAGCCTATGCTTATGTTAAGATAGATTTGTGGAGTGACAAGAAAGGATAGAGTGACGAATGAAAATATCAGGGAAAGACTGAAAGTAGCTCCTATTGTTGAAAAATTAAGAGAAAAGAGACTTTCCTGGTATGGTCACGTATTAAGAACAGGAAATAATCATGTTACTAGGAAAGTTATCGACATGAAAGTGGATGGACGTATGGAGAAAGAGAGTGTCGAAATAGCTAGTGATAGAGGAGACTGGAAGACGTAGACATGCTGCGCCGACCCCCATTAAAATTAGGAATAGGACAAGAAAAAGAAGAATATTTATATATTCTTAGCTAGAATACTGATTCCTTTTTGTCAGAATAAAAAAATATTATTCAAACATATTAATGGACGCCTTTGCGCATGTAACAAGGCGACATTAGGAACTCCTCGACTACGGCTTTATCCTGGATCGATTTTAGGTTGTTCGAGTAAGAAGCCGGTGGACTGTTCTGGCATTGGCCTTGATCTCACCTGATAGTAAGTGACGATGAGGCCGAAGATTGTCTATGCCTGTCCAGATAGTGCCTATTCACTCTTGCCTTGAAAAAGCCCAGATTGTATTTATCAGGGAAAATATCCGGCGGGAGGAAATTCCACTCCTCCTTTGCTGTGCGCATTATGAAAGTAGAAGCGAAACGCTTAGTGCGTATAGGTGGTATATCAACAACATAAGAGTGGAAGCCCTTTTTTTTTGTTTTTTTTTTTCTTTTGTTCCGTTGAGGAAAATGCATTAAATTGCATACCCCGGCTGTGGCGAGCCGGCGGTTATGTGGGGCTCTTCTCCCCAGGAGGGGGAGGCCTACCCACTAAAAACCTCAGGGATGGCCTTCCTCAGGCATGTAGGGAGCCCACGGGAACTACCAAGCTACTTCCGGGAACTCCCAGCCTCCGCTCCCCCGTCGATACAGGGGAGCCCTCCTCGGGGGGACCAAGAGTGGAAGCCCAATCGCCGTCTAGTTCCCCTGAGGTGGAATGGGGATGCTGGAATCAAATTGTGCAATTCCAACGCACACTCTCCGAAATGCATCCGATAAAAGATGGCCATAGAGGCTACCTTGCGTCGGTGATCGAGGCTCTGCAGTTTAGCCTCTACTAGACGTGAGTCACCAATGAGCTACCTAGATGATTAGCTGCTGTATTAGATCCGTCACAGACTCCCGACGGTTGCAGGTTATTTGTCAGTATATCACAAAAAAAGTATAACAAAACTTTATCTGCTAACGGTACATTAGTGTTTTCATTTAAAATATCATTAGCGCGTCAGTGTAATACGCGGTTAATCGGAGGCGCTCGGCTCGTGCGCAGAAAAACTCATGGAAGACAAATCGCTTAGTGATCATATATCATCACTTGGCATGCTTAATGCGTTTTTCCGCATGTGCCCAGACGTTTCCTTGCCGAAATTAATTATGCGCTGTGAAGTAATGATACGCTTACATAAGATACGTTTATATACTACTAGCGACCTGCCCCGGCTTCGCTCTAAATACACAACAGAAAAACTGTGAACGTTGTATATAATAAATTATAGTTTAAGAAATTAAAAAAAAAACATACTTAAAATTTATTGAATTAAAAAAATAAAACTGTAGTAATCAATTGAATAAATTATATTATTGAACAAAACACGTGGTGTGCTTATGTATGTATGTATTGTATGTATGTTACGTTATCATTAGAGATCGGATAATCGGATGCATATTTACCTAAAGTTAATTTTTGGCTCACAAATTATGGAAGCGGCTTTTTAAAATACATTTTGTTAAATAAAAATCCCGGGAAAATACGGGACTGCAAATTTAACGTAGTGATATTGTTTGAAAATTACTAAATTAGCACGTGGTATTTATTTTCAAAAGACCGAGACTCCGGGTTCATTTATACAACTATGCATACGTATTTACATGAAGTTTAGTTTCAGTTCCCCGTGCGATTTATGAATGTACGATTTATTACATGAAGAGTGTTATACGAAAGTAATATTTACCGAGGTAATATTTACGCCCCATTTTAAATAGGATATTATAAGCTCATATTACCGACTAGTTTTGCATTACCAAAATGTTCTACAGTACCGGAATTCCGGGATTTTTATTTATGGAAATAAAATACACAGACAGTTCCATACTTTGTCAGAAACTGAATCAGGTAAATAAATAAACATCCGGCTATCCAATTCCGCAATCCCGGGATTTTTATTTAACAAAATAATAAAAAGCCGTTTCCATACTTTGTCTTAAACTAACTTTAGGTAAATATGCATCCGATTATCCGATCTCTAGTTATCATACATATAAATCTTCCTCTTCAATCACTCTATCGTCGTTTTGAAGATTTAAGCATACATAGGGATATAGGGACAGAGAATGCGACTTTGTTTTATACTTTGTATTCATTAGCAGCCAGTTATTAAAAAAATCATTTCTAAAGTTATAATTTATTACACACACACACACAGAGACATCTCCCATGCATACTTTAAATCTCAAACTTTTTGAAAAATAATATAGAAAATAAAATAATAAATATATAAAATAATATAGCTAAAAAAATATATAGTGAACATATCACCAGAGATAGTGTTGCTTCCTAACAGTAAGAAAGAATTTTTCAAATCGGTTAAGTAGTTTCGGAGCCTATTCAATTCAAACAAACAAACAAAAATCAATCAAATTTTTTCTGTTTATATACAAGTGAAGATTGATAATTACAAAGCCTTTATGATTATTTGTAATATGCTACCTATGTAACAAAATATCAAAATGCAGAAGTAAAACAATTTGTCGTTGTAAATTCCCAAATTGTGTCAATACACGGACAGTTTTTTTTTATCAGATTTTCCCGCAGGGAATTTATATTCCTGGGGTAGAAATCCGCATGCATGCAAATCGGCGTTCGACGCAAGCATGTCTCCTCTTCTTTTATCATTTTCTAACACTATTAATTCTAACACTTCTGTATCCTTTATTAAAAATCTTCTTTCTTTGCAAACTTAAAACCTAAGCTAGGCTAAGCTGCATTAACATTTTCCCAGGATTGTCGTTGCGCCCCATAAATAACATATCCGTTGTCATCAATTTTCATTATTAGGTTTTGACCATGACAGTTTTTAAAGGAACCGTGAATATATGCCAACAAAATAATTTACAGGAGATCAGTGACGAACACAGAGCAGAAATGTATTAATTCTTTACGTTCACCCCTAAAATCGTTTCAGTGACGTCAGCTTTTCTAAACGCGACTCCTTCGCACACATATTCCGTGTGGTGCCAACGTGTACATAGATCGCGCTGCATGAGGGCTCTTTGAGAAAATTAAAAAATTTCCGTCGAAAAAGCACCGAGTCACGATTGCTCCCGTCCAACGCTCGTAAATTACGTTAAAAATTACGGAAAAGTACGAAGGGTTGTGGAACACTGCCCACGGAAGCGAGTTGAAAGCTATTTTTAATCGATAGTATTTAACGATTTTACTGCGATCTTCGTCAAGCATTCACCATACCTGCCACTCCTTTTGTCCCAACAGCCGTCAGCAAGGCCCTGCCTGAAGTAACTTAGA
Source organism: Scirpophaga incertulas (assembly GCA_036419045.1). Taxonomy (NCBI): domain Eukaryota; kingdom Metazoa; phylum Arthropoda; class Insecta; order Lepidoptera; family Crambidae; genus Scirpophaga; species Scirpophaga incertulas. The sequence continues at coordinate 864,986 of CM071637.1, forward strand.
TTTCTCAAGTCAACTGGTTATCAGTCACTCGGGTTGTTCTGGTGATTTCATCATTTCTAATACAACCACGCAGAGAAACTTGACTTTGAACCGCCTTATTAGGCTTATAGTAAATGGAGAAGACTTAGGGTACTGACGCATCGCAAGATTAACCGGTGTGAAGATTCTTGAGGGAGACCTATGGGCGTCTATTGGCTGAAATACGTGCCTAGAAGACCGAAGCTCATAGCCAAAGTAACATTCAATTTCGTGTCATTACAACGAAATATATGGGTATGATTCCGCAAATTGAAATCAACTCCTTGAATGCTCATTAAACGACGAAGTTAATTGCCCAGTGTTGAGATAACAGCGTAACTGGTGCTACGATCGATTTTCTTTTTTTTTAATTCTTACACTCACACCAATTAGCCTAGTAAGCTCTGGAAGGCTTGTATTATGGGATCTAGAGTAACGGATAGATATACATATAAATATTTTCGATAGAAATATATATTAACAACCACGGCTAAGATGACAAATGTTCGCATTCATTTTTATTTATTTATTTTCATTTTAGGGACATATACAGTTATAATAATACAAACAAGTTTAACAGTCTTACATAACATAAACCAATGAAATGTCCACAGAAACGTATAACATACTATTCTGAGCAAAAACAAAATATGAATTTAAACTGAAAAAAATTGAATTAAAAAAATACGATATAGAAAAATTTTATACATTTTTTGTGTTATTCTAGTTGTTGCTTAATTAGCCTCTTAAATTTACTTAAACCTTAATTGTAATCACAAATATCGGTATCAACAAAATTCCCATTATGTGATTGGCATGCACGGTATACAAATACATTTCTGGCATATTTGGTGTTCGTGGTGGGTACAATAAAGACATCCTTACATCGGGCGCTTATTCGGGGGCATCTTAAATTAATATTATTTAATAAGGTGGGAGAGTCCACCAATGAATGGATTACTTTGTATAAGAATACCTGGTCTCTTAGTACTCGGCGGTCTTTTAGGGACTGAATAATAGGAGAAGACTGTTGTAATTTCTGGCACTTATTGCTCAAATATCGTATAAATCGATTATTTATAGATTCGATACGATTAACGTATAACTGGTACTGAAGATTCCACACAACGGATCCATACTCAAGAATGAGTAATTCATAACACAAACATCCGCCCCCACCGGGATTCGAACCCGGGACCTCAGAGATAGCGACACCTTGAAGCCAGTGTGCTAACAAATCAACTGCGGAGGTCGTCGTTTTCGTAACCGACTCTCCTTTCGTATTTCATTAAGCTACGTTTGTAATATTTAGCTTATGTACCGCTTTTCCATTACCCAAGCTTAAAGTTAAAATCGGTAAACCAGTAGGTCAACCAGTGCAAGCTATCTGGAGCGACCCGAAGGGCATAATCCCTTATTTAAACCTTTGGAACAGCAGCTTAGGTGGCTGATTTGTGACCGGGCTGATACGCACAGGACCGTTCTATTAACTTTTATAAATTAGTTACATTCTACCGTGTAAAGCTTAATAGATATGAGCTTTGAATGAATTACAATAAGCTGTTACATTCTTAGTTTTATTTATAAATTCATTTATATGTATCGTAATGCGTTTAAAACCAGTACCAAGTTACAAACAATTAAGAATACAGAAAAGCGGATACCTATTTAGTTTTACTAATACGATTTCTGTAGTTAACATTTTCGGTGATTAACAAATATTAATATAGTTCAATATCTTTAAAGATATATTAGAAAGCGTTAGAAGTAAATCGGTTCATTTTAATAAATTAAAGTGAATATGAGTTAGTAAAACTTATGTCATCTTTTTGCAATCGTCACCAAATCGCCAGTGCATCTCGTGAGGAGTACCATGCTACGATTCTCAATATAGGCTTACCACTCAAGGACCTTTGATATTTTGTAATTTATGTAAATGATAAAAGTTTTATATCAATGGAGGGACAACGAATCATATGAAATATTAGGAAAATTATTATTGAAACTTAAATGTAATAATATCAAAGAAAAAATGGGTGATTTCCAATTAATTGCATCAACGGTGCTTATGGCGATTTGACCGCGTGAAAATATATTACTTTTAATATATTATTTATATGAGTGTTATTGTCTATAACCTCGTGTTTGTATATAAAACAAAGATTGGTAGATTTAGGTGAAAGACTTACAGATTTTTGTCTGTGGTCTCTGTTAAAAACAACTCTACTTATCCTTGTTTTTTCTATGCTATGTGTCCTTTTCAATGTTACTCAAGAACACAGCAACTAACGAAGATTAATGTAGTTTCTCTTAACATAACCTATAACATAGAGATAAAGATATTCTCATATGAAAGAATCTTTCTACATGACATCATATTATATTCCCGACTCTCCCGAAATGTTTATCTCAACAACAAATCACATCATATATAAAGTCAAAAGTGTTTTAAACGAAGAGACGAGTAGATAATGCGCGTTATTCCATAATTCGTCCACTTGGTAATTAAAAAATATTTCATCCATTTGACGGCAACGGGAAGGCTTTTAAGGCGCATCAGTTGCGAACGACGAATAAAGTCCAACGGGATGGAAGCGATTTAATAGTGATTATCTTGTGAGACGCCCATTACGTCACGACACGCAGTCAGCTCGTGTTTTGAGCTTGCAAAATGTTGGTAACACGTTAAAATGTTTCGCCTAGAGATTTGAGATGGTCTGTGGTAAGTGACGAACGTAATCAACAGAATTTTTCAATGGCAGATAATCTTTATCTGGATCATTGTATTCTGGATTTAATTAACATTTGCGTACTGAATCTGTTTATAAGTTTGTTACTGAAAAAGCATTGCGAGCATTTCAGTAATGCTGTGGTTCCGGTACTAGTCTGTGCTCCGATTAAAATCTGACAAATTTATTATGCAACTCTTATTTGGTAGTGCTTCTTTGACCAATTGGATGGGATGGGACAATTTTAGTACAAAAATATACTTGAAGAAACAATGTTACCATACGGTGAAGATGTGCTTCCCATTATTTGGACATTCCAACACGACAATGATCCGAAGCACACTGCACGTACTGTTAAAGAATTCTTTACATCTCAATTACTTTCTGTCTTAGAATGGCCACCAAATAGCTCATATTTGAGTCATGTTTTAAGAAAAGGGTTGTCAAATTGTCGCTATGTTAATCTAAATGAATTATACGTTTTTAGAAAAATGGAGCTCTATTTCTTTTAAAAATTTTCAAAAATTAATTATTTTTTTTTTTATTTTATTAAATCGATGAGTATTGTAAGTAACGCTTAACTTATTGTTGTTTTCATATGAAGATTTTCAATTAGATAGATGTAAGTAGTGAAATTCCATCAGAATTTTTAAATTTCTGTAAATTATTTGATGAATCTTTTCTGCAATCGAAATATTCCATATCTGGAATATTTTTATTTCTTGAATGATCTTTCAAATAAAACGTACAATTAAATGTATATATCACCAACTCTTGTTTTGAAAACCTTTTTTTACCTGCAATTTCTGATTCATGGGTTAAGTCTTTTAGTCATCACTTCTCTTTATTCTGTCATTTTGAATTTTTCCATACATATTTACTTTTGATGACAATACAATATTTAAGAAATATATTATAAAGAAACACACTTTTTCATGACATCAATGCGCATTGAAAACTAAAAAATAAACATTCATAAACAGTAAAATATTTGTTTTATCGGAAATTTTATTGAAGGCGTGAGCGCCTTTTTTATAATAAAAATCAACATGGTAGTATAAATATTTTAAATTAATACGCCTATTATTTAATTGGAGAGCGATACAAAATGTTTTTCCTTCCGTTTAGATCACTATAGTTCTTTTAAATTCTCTCTTTAGTTTAAAAAAGTTCATGTTTATAAAATTGTATTTTAAATACAAATTTATTTCTTTGATATTTAAAACAGAAAACAGATACTTGATTATGAGAACTAACTCTCAATTTAAGAGTCAGACGAGACAGATTTGATGAGATATGAATTTTACTATAATTTTATTTCAAACAAAGATTAAAAGTTTAAAAGGTGACTTTAAGAAGAAGGCTTTTATTTAATAAAGTAACAATAAACTTGATTTTATTTGTATAAAGTACTGTAGCAAATATAAGAAAGACTTACGGCGTAAAACTTACTAATAGCTAAGTGGTTTTTTAAGTGAAATGCACGCTATTTCTTAGGATCCCGCAAATAACCCGTTACGGAATGGTTATGCGGCTAAAGTGGTTGGAATTATGGGCGATGGTTGCTCATTGCCAGAACCGTGATCCGAAGGTCAGATGTAACAGGGTTAACACGAACCTGGGAATGTTGGAAGCGGCAATTTAATATAACTTAAATCTATGGGAATTTTAAACAGGTGAGAAAGGGTAAATTAGAAGAGCCTTCTCACAAAGAAAATCAGTATATAAAATTGTTGTCTCATTCTTCTTCTTTCTCATGCCCTGTTCCCAATTTTATTTGGAGTCGACGCAACATGTCTTCTGTTCCAATCTGCTCTATCACTCGCTATTTCGACACTCATATATCACATCATTAACTTTCTTCTTTGACATATCACATCATTAACACGGTCTATCCATGTTTTCTTCGGTCACTTTCATATCCATAACTTTTCTAGGAACATGATCTCTCTACTAAATACGTGACCATACCAGGAAAGTGTTTTAATAAATTGGTTATTATTATTATTTTTAATGCATTTTCTATAGTTTGGGTGGTATCTCACCATTTCCAATTTGTATTTATTTAGTTTGTGTCGATGATGTTGATGAAATATTGTTAGTGATCTTCACATAGGTCGTCTTAGATACTAATTATTAGCCAGCGCCAAAAAAGGAGATCGAGTTTAATTATTCACATCATTTTGTGACATACCATATCCATGACATTCTGCGTCCGCGGCAAAGGAAAGTTCGCGCTGACGAAGCTTAGATAATAATGAGAAAGTCTAGAACGTGGTGGTGATTTGCCGGCAACATAATAATAATGATGACCTCTATATACATTTTGTTTTAGATTTTAAATGGAAGTTGGATGGATATTGTTATGTTTTATATATTCGGAATATTCTTGGCTCATCTACTGTAGTGACTCGTGACCTGTATGTGATGCTATAAGAACTGAAATGTGAATTACAACTGGATAAAGTCACCCAAAGGGTAATAGAGCTATATTCCAAATTTCTCTACGTGATTCGCAAACGAGCCTGCGTCATCGACATATCAAGGAATTGGGAACCTTAAGTAGTAGCAGACAGGGTATGTTTAACTGATAGGCCTCCGGATGCTAGAAACGTAGATTCGATCGGTGTACAGATTTGTGAAGGAGTACTTTGTTCAGCACTGGGCATCTTTCGACTGAAATAATGAATGATTGATTTTGATATGCCACGCATGCTAATGTTATCACTGTTCATATTGATATGGCAAGGAAGAACATCATGTGATGAGAAGAATCAAAGACGAAGATTAAGCAAGACAATTATGTCATACAAAAGGTCAGACAATTTGTATCTCATATGCACTGCGTCTTCTTACGAGGAAAAGTCGCTCTCACTATTAGCCTCAAGGTTCATTAGACCAAGGCTTTAAGGCAGAGTTGAGTTCGTAGGCACGCTTGGCAAAGCCGTCTCTGTCCGGTCTGAGTTCACGTCTCCACGGCACTTGGTCAATGAGTATTCTGGGCAAGCCCTCTCTTTTGTTACTCTATTTCTCTTTCACCTTTCCCAACAACACAGCCAGAATAGAGACCTTGTAACCACAGAGGGATGTTGGATCTCTACGTTTCTAATAAGCTTTCAATATTCGTTACTTCATCACGTTTTCACCATCAATCTACTAGTCACCGCATTAGAACTCGATTATTTTCAACCAGCCGATTTTGGTATAACACAGTTGAATAAATTATGTGTATACTCTTTAATCAGCTCCCGGTTATGGTGTTTCATGACAGATACCATATGTCTGAGTTGAATGAAGGCATTAAAAGACCTTTACTAAAGCAGTGATTAAGTTATTTTCCTAGCATTTCATGAGCGAAGGTTAGCAGTTACCATCAGGGGTGCTATTTAGTGGTCTGCCTCTAACAGCAATAAAAAATAATCTGCTGTAACTTTGAATTACAGCGAAATTAATTAAACAACAATTATAACATCAGTTGGTAAGAACATACGCTCAATCATTTTGAGTGTCACAAATTCATTCAATGAGTACATAGATTCTTCACAAAAGTGCTTCAATTTGTGTTCAAACTTGTGCACGAAGTAAAAGATTGTGCGAAATATGAATAAGGAAAAGGCAATGAAAAAAGACTTATTGAAATCTTAATTTTTGATCAGTGATGACTTTTAAGTGTGGGTAATGATTATTGTTTTTACATGATGGAATCGTGTTTGACGTGTCAAGATGCTAATGAGAACATGAGTCACAAACTGCGCCTTCTAAAGAAGTAGCGTCGACAGATAAATTTAACTCGATTCGTATAATACTTTGTTTAGGACTTATGAGTTTCGGACCGCGGAAAAGGAAATTTAAAAAAGTAATAAAAAAAAAGATTTTGACATTACGGTTTCGGTACTTGACTGTCACTTCGGATTTTTTCACGGCATTTTTATTGAGTTATATTTACGGCGTATTAATAATTGATCATTTACATTTACATTTGGAAGTGTATCATAGTGTGTTTAAATATACCATTGGACTAATATTTGCATATTGTCTTGAGACGGGATTGGATTGGAAAAGTGGTCGGCCACGCGTTCTCCTATTTTTATACTACAAGTATTGTAATATATGATATATATTTATAACCACATACGGTAGGGCACATTAGTACACACAAAACACAGTTTAAGCAAAAGCCAGAACTACGGACCGGTAAGCATATTATTATATAATTAAATAATATAAGCAAATAACGGGCGTTCGGGAAAACGCAACATTCTTGGTAGCAGAGCGTGGTTTACTTTTCGGTTACGGACCTGTTATTTTGTAAATTCTTTGTTTTTGTATTTACTTTAATTATTAAAATGTCGGACGGTTACAACGAAATTCGTCGCATTTTGCAATGGTTGGTAAGCGCATTTTCTCTGGTGAGTAGACCAGACAGGGTTGAGGCCTTGAAAGAGCGGGCTTCAAATGCGAACAGATACATGGCGGACCTGGATCAAGCTTTACAAATGTGTTATGATAGGGCTGACATGAATCCAGACAATGAAACTTTGCAGGCAAGGTTGATTCAAGCTCAGGCAGACTACAAGCAATGCTTAGAATATTATGACAGCATTATTCAGGCGGTAAGGACACTGGATCTGGCCAGTAGTCCCACGGTTAAGGGTCAGTCAAGTAGTAATGCCTCAATTTATACTAGATTGCCGGATTTAAATTTGCCCAAGTATTCTGGTGGGTATGAAACTTGGATGTCATTTATTAACATTTTTGATTCTTTGGTACATTGTCGGATGGATATATCACTCTCACAAAAATTAAGTTATCTGTTGAGTTGTCTATCGGGAGACGCTCACCAGGTTATTTCACATTTAACCATAACAGATAACAATTATGAGACTGCAAGGGCGCTATTGATGGGCAGATATCAAAATTATTAGGTTAATTGCGGATGCCCATGTGGCAAAGATATTAAATTTGCCTTATTTAAGGAATATCATGTTTAATAAGGGATGATTTTTTAAATCCATTAAAGGTGGCCTATAATTGTTTGGAGAAATTAAATTTACCAGTAACGGAGTGGTCATTCTTGTTGCTCCATATTGTATTGAATAAGTTACCCTCTGATTTAAAATTAAGATTTGAACAAAAATATGGAAGCGGAGATGAGGCAAGCCCGTTGCCTAAATTTATTGACCTTTTGACCTTCTTTGGAGGAAGAAAGCACGGATTGTTGACAATGTAGGCTCACCTCCTGCAACGGCTACCTCAGGGCCATCTGGGAGGCCTGTGTCCAGTCAGGGAAGACCTGTATTCAGTCAGGGTAGGATTAGGCCACCCACTCGGGGGACTAGGGTAGGTATGGCTACATCGGACCATACTATTAATAATAGGTTGCAATCCAAGCGGGTTGGTTGCACCTTTTGTGGCATCATAGGCCATTTTATATCTAAATGCCAACATTTTATAAATTGTTCCCCTCAACAGCGGAGGCGTTTTGTGCAAAATCACAAGTTATGTTATTTTTGTTTAGGGGATCATCTTGTTAATAGTTGTGCAGTGGCACGGCCATGTATTCATTGTAACGGCAAACATCACGGGATGTTATCCTGAATAGGAATGGTGGAGTTAGGCCTGCAGCGGGACGGATTGGTTCTCCTTCAGGAGGGGGTCAAAGCGGACAAGTACGGACTTCACCTCCTCATTCTGGACGAGCGTCGCCTCGACGGGTGGACGTGCGCGCGACACCTCCATATACGGGTGGGGGTGGCTTTAGGCCTACTTCACAGGCATCTCCACATACGGGTGGGGGAGGCACCGGGCCTATGGTACAAGCACCCTATGCAGCGGGCATAGGGCATATTCAAGCGGACGAATCCCGTGACGTCACTGCGGAACAGTATGCGTCTGCGGCCTCGTATGCAGCGAGAGCGAGGGGTTTCTCACCACCACTCGCGGAACGGCCGCGATTGAGGAACACGCCGCCATCTTTCGGTCATCCGGTTGGTTACCGGACACCGGATGCCAGTTGGCACCTGACTCGGGCACCATTGGGGCGCTCGAGACCCCTACATATAACCCTCTGGCGCTGTCGGCAGCCCAGGTTTTAATCGGGTGAATGCTTCATTTCATAGTGACGTTCAAGAATAGGTAGTCGCCGCCGCCTCGCAAATGCAACTTTTTTAAATACTATTTTATTGCCTACCGTTGCGGTAAGGATTTGTGATATTAACGGTTTTTATGTTAGAGCACGGGCTCTAGCGGACACGGGTTCGCAAGGTTGCATGATAACAGTTAATTTGGCGAGACGGTTAGGCCTATACATATTTAATAATAATATTTCGGTTCGTGGCATAGGTGATGTGCTCGTGTGTCACATGTTTATGGTCAATGTACCTTTAACATTGTTGGAGAATCGGTCTCTCAACCTGTTATTCAGTTACAGCTCTAGTGTTGCATGATATTTTTAGGAGAACATCCACAGGTGGAATTACCTTCGGAAATTTTGAACTCGGCTTCTCACCTGTCTTTGGCTGACAGAAAATTTTTAAATATTGGAAAAATTGATTTGTTGCTGTGGTACTGATGTGCTTGGTCAATTATTGTGCACCGGACGCACTATATAAATTTAAATAATAATGGCTTGGTTGCTATAACCATCGCACTACGGATATATGATTATGGGCCCAGCATATGATACGGTTCTGATACGGTTTTTACGGGCGTTTCTCTTTCGGATTTAGTACAGCGTTTTTGGAGACAGAAGAGGTACCCACGGTTTCACGGAAGGACCCGCTCGACGAAGAATGCGAGCGCCATTTTATCGAAAATGTTTTTCGGTTACCGAACGGTCGTTTCGTTACTCGGTTGCCCTTTGTGAGCATTCGCAAACCGCTGGGGCAGTCCTACCTCACTGCTGAGAAACGCCTGCTTTCTATGGAACGTCGCATGAAGCGAGATACAGAGTTTCGCGACAAATACATTGAGTTCATGCGGGAATATGTACAATTAGGTCACATGTCCCTGGCACGGAGGGACTACTCATCGGAAGAACACTATTTCATACCACATCACGCGGTTTTTAAATCGGATAGCGGTAAGATACGGGTCGTGTTTGACGGGTCGGCCCCTTCCTCTAACGGTGTTTCATTGAACCAAATCCTGCACTCGGGTGCTAAACTACATAAAGATATTTCGGATCTTATTTCGGCCTTTCGTAGACACCAGGTGGTCTTCGCGACGGATATACGCATGATGTTCCGGCAAACGGTGATTGATGAGGCTGATAGACGGTATCAGCTGATTCTTTGGCGCGAGGACCCGTCTCACCCATTACGCGTCTACGAACTGAACACAAACACGTACGGTTTGAAATCTAGCCCCTGGATGGCTATGCGGTGCTTGTTGGAACTCGCTCAACGGGAACGCGTTCGATTCCCTCGTGCGGCGGGCGTCTTAGAGTCGGAAATTTTTGTCGATGACGTTATCACGGGTGGATCTTCGGAACAGGAGGCTTTAATTTTACGTAACGAGCTCATAGCGTTATTGGCAACGGCTGGCTATGAACTACGGAAATGGATTTCGAACAGTCCACGTCTCTTAGAAGGACTACCAGCGGATCACGTTCAAGATCCATTGTTATTTGAGAATCCGGACTCTCCTCGTTCAACATCGGTTTTAGGTGTTCAGTATTTACCGGTTCCTGACATCTTTTCCTTTCGGGTTTTAACAATAACGGAAAAGATATGGACTAAGCGGCTAGTCCTGTCTACGGTTGCTCGTATCTATGATCCTAACGGGTGGATCGCTCCTATAATATTTTGGGCTAATGTTTTCTACAACGGTTATGGTTGGCTGAGCTTAAGTGGGATGAGACCCTACCTACTGAACTCTTAACGGACTGGCTCGCATTTATTGATCAGTTACCCACTATCGGAAGGGTTGTTATACCTCGTAAAATACTTCCACCGGGGAAGTATCATGCGTCACTTCACGGTTTCTGTGACGCCTCGGAATCGGGTTTCGCGGCAGTCGTATATCTTCGGACGATACAGCCAGATGGTTCAGTAGCGTTACATCTAATCACGGTGAAGAGCAAGGTGGCTCCTATACGCAACCGCCAAACCATACCCAAATTGGAGCTCTCGGGAGCTGCGTTACTTACTCGGTTATTGAATCATGTTTGTGATACACTCGGGAAGCACATTAACATAGGCAACGTTTATGCGTGGACTGACAGCCAAATTGTTTTGGCGTGGCTCCAGACCTCGGTACATAGGCTGGAAACATTTGTTGCGAATCGGGTTTCGCAAATTCAAAACTCGTCGTCGTGAATCTGAATTGGCGGCACGTACCCGGCGAGTTGAACCCCGCCGACGTGGCCTCTCGCGGCTGTTATGCCTCCTCGTTGGTGAGTCATAACCTTTGGTGGGGACCTGCTTGGTTGACGGCACCGGAGTCGTCATGGCCCCCTACGGTTTTAATCGGATCGGATCCGCTGCCCTGTGTGCGTGTCATGGCTGTGGAGAAAGAAATCGTCACAAACCCTCTTTTACTGCGGTTTAGCTCTCTTAATAAATTACTGGCCGTTACGGGATGGATGCGTCGGTTTATAACGAATACTCGCAAACCGGTTGTAAGAAATACATCTTTGTTTCTGACGGCAGGCGAACGGCGTGCTGCTCTCATGTTTTGGGTACGACGGGTACAATCGGAACGGTTTTCTGACGAGCTTAAATCGTTACGGACGACGGGTCGGTTAAAGGGTGCCGTACAGAAACTTAACTTATTCATTGATGGCGAGGGATTACTTCGTGTTGGCGGACGGCTGCGCAACTCGAAGCTGCCGTATTCGGCTAGGCATCCCCTTTTGCTGCCCAAGGACGGACCCTTGACGCAGTTGATAGTAAGTGATCGGCACATTACTAACTCGCATGCAGGTTGTACGGCACTGCTTGCTATTCTTCAGCGGGAATTTTGGATACTATCGGCGACGGTGCGTCCGATCGGTTATATTTAAGTGTATACCTTGCTATCGGTTAAAGGCTAACACCATGCAGCCTATGATGGGTGACCTACCTAGCGATCGGGTTAGTGTCACCAGACCTTTTCACGGTGTCGGTACGGATTTCGCTGGTCCTTTTATTGTCAGGGCTTCTCACTTGCGGACCTCTAAGACTTACAAAGTTTATTTATGTGTATTTGTTTGTCTGTCAACGAAGGCAGTACATTTAGAAATAGTATCTTCGCTTAGTACGGAAGCGTTTATCGCGGCGTTCGGACGTTTTGTTTCACGGAGGGGGTTACCGAGTTTGGTACGGTCGGACTGCGGCACAAATTATCAGGGTGCTGACAGGTATCTTAAGGAGGTCCATGATTTTTTAACGAAACATAGTACGGACTTGGGACAAGCAATGGCCACTCAGGGCATTACGTGGAAGTTTGATCCTCCTGGATGTCCTCATTGGGGAGGCATCTTTGAGGCTGTCGTGAAGGTGGCTAAGACACATTTGAGACGTGTTATTGGGGAAACGGTTCTTACGTTCGAGGAACTTACTACGGTCTTTTACAGAGTGGAAGCAACTTTAAATTCACGGCCTTTATGCCCACTCTCTTCGGATCCCAACGATATGGAGGTTTTGACACCGGGTCATTTCCTCATCGGCCAGCCCCTTGCAGCTCTCCCTGAGTATCCCTTTGGAGAATGTACCACTGAGTCGACTTTCTCGCTTTCAAATGCTGCAACAGATGTCACAAAATTTTAATAAACGGTTTTATTCGGAGTATTTGCACATGTTGCAGCAGCGGCTGAAATGGACAGATAAAACGGCTCCTGCACGGGTAGGGGATCTTGTCCTGATTAAGGATTCAAATCTTTCTCCTCTACGTTGGCGAAGAGGACGCATTTTGAAGCTTTATCCAGGCTCTGACGGTGTACCTCGGTTCGCAGAGGTCTCGATCGGCGACTCTGTGATGCGCCGTGCGGTGGCAACCCTGTCCCGTCTACCGGTAGACTAGCGAGATGAGGGTTGCTCATCTCGGGGTGGGGATTGTTTAGGACTTATGAGTTTCGGACCGCGGAAAAGGAAATTTAAAAAAGTAATAAAAAAAAAGATTTTGACATTACGGTTTCGGTACTTGACTGTCACTTCGGATTTTTTCACGGCATTTTTATTGAGTTATATTTACGGCGGATTAATAATTGATCATTTACATTTACATTTGGAAGTGTATCATAGTGTATTTAAATATACCATTGGACTAATATTTGCATATTGTCTTGAAGACGGGATTGGATTGGAAAAGTGGTCGGCCACGCGTTCTCCTATTTTTATACTACAAGTATTGTAATATATGATATATATTTATAACCACATACGGTAGGGCACATTAGTACACACAAAACACAGTTCAAGCAAAGCCAGAACTACGGACCGGTAAGCAATATTATTATATAATTAAATAATATAAGCAAATAACGGGCGTTCGGGAAAACGCAACATACTTATTGTTGCGATATTTCAAATTGAATCGTATTTTAAGTGTTTTTTCTTTATTTCTTGACTAACTACGACCCGCCCCATACCTTAACTAGCGACCCGCCCCGGCTTCGTACGGGTGCAATGTTGATACATAAATACACTACAGAAAACCTGTGTTGTATATAATAAATTATAGTTTAAAAAACTAAAAAAACACGGTTTTAAAACTGATTAAATTAAAAATAAAACTGTAGTAATCAATTGAAAAATTGATATTATTGAACAAAACACATGAGGTGCTTATGTTATTATTGTATGTATTTTATGTTATTTTACATATAAACCCTCTTCAATCACTCAATCTATCAAATAAACCGCATCAAAATCCGTTGCGTAGTTTTAAAGATTTAAGCATACATTCGCCACAGCCGGGGTATGCAATTTAATGCATTTTTCTAAGGGGAAAAAAAAAATGTGTTTTCATTATGCTATGCTCGAAGTTTCTCTGCGTGGTCGTATCAGAATTAATGAGATTCACAGCAGAACCAGAGTCACTGATATATGGTAGTGGGCAGGAAATATTGCTCGCAGAACTGGCGACCGCTGAGACCTTGAGGTACTCTAGTGGCAGACATATGCCGGACACCGCAGCGTTGATAGGCCTCCCACTAAATGGGCTAGGTGAGAACCACAGGAAGACTCTGGACGCTAGCAACGCAGGACCAACTAGTCTGGAGATTGGGGGAGACCTATGCCCAGCAGCGATCGTCTACCGGTTGAAATGAATGAATGTATGTATGTTTAACAATACAACAAAAAAAAATATATGTTAAGGTTTTAAAAACTATTTCATTATTATTTGGATTAGGCACAACATGTCTTCTCTCTTCTATCACTTGCCATTTGGACACTCACTTCCTTCTTCAACATTTCACACAGGATATCCATTTTTTCTTCGGTCTTCCTCTCCTCAAACGTCCATTATAATTAAAATATTATTTAAAAAAGCTGCTGCTAATATTGAAGTTATTTTCAGTTAATTCCTAATTTTTCTGCTGACGCTATCACAGGTCATCACTACTCGTTACTTTTTCGTCTCGCCCATTACTTTCTTAATTAATATCCGACGCGAACCTGGCCGGGCGAATCAATCATAATGAACAGCTATTAAACGTTTTAATTATAAAAAGGTTCCCAACCTCTGGCCGAAAGGTACTCACGCAACCTTTCTTGAGTCGAACTTTACGCGATGTTTATTGCAGTTGATTTGAAACAGGGGAGTCGAACTTTTTTGATATAATTGATCAGACTTACTTCAGGTTTCCTCGTTTATTACCCACATATTCGTAATCTTGGTGATTTATCCTCAATCTTAGATAAATAAATTATATTCTATTTTATTAAATGAATCTAGAACATATAAAGCTAAATAAATGTTATTAAATCTGTTAAAAACTGTGCCCCCGTTCTGGAGGGCGGGAGCGTTAGTTCAAGCCGAAGCCCAGGCCTTCCGCCCGACCAAAGGCTGTAGGTAGTGTTTAGTTGGTAGGCTGGCCTTCTGCTAGAGTCCAACATAACCATCCGCCGTAGACCGGTTGCGGGTGGTATCCAGTGCGAGGTCGTCCAAGCACCAGGGGGTTGTCATAGCGACCACTGTGGTGGCGCGCCCCCTATGAGGATTCACTACCATCCCCCGTAGGAAAATAAAAAGTTAAAAACTGTTATCAAAAGTTACGATAACAGCTTACCATCAGGTAGAACAATTCGCCATCATCAATGCTATAAAAAAAATATGTCACGTTTGCTGTTTACTGTCGCTTTGAATAGACCTAAGGTATATAACAAGATGGCTTGGAACCTAATTTCTTCATCCACTATAGACCTCAGAATTGATGGCGCAGAGGCATTTGTGCAGAACGTTGAAACTTCGAAAGTTCAGAGGCTCCCAAAATTTGTTTTTCTGTTTTGCCCTACTTACCTGATATTGAATGCCTACATCTTTTTTTTTAATTATTGGTAACACCGAGTTTTGTCGATGAGGGAGGTTGGAGGGCTGTCGCCTCCTTCTGTGAAGCAGTGATGCTCCAGAAGGACGCCGCCGAGCGGGATCGGGAGATGGCCGATACTTCTCGAAGAAGGCGGCCTCGGACCAGATAGCCTGGCCTGAGGCGCCCTGGCTGGGGGAGGAACCTCACCCCCAGATGGCCGGGGTGTGACGTCGTAGGAGGTTGGCGGGGAGGAGGCGGCAATATCACTCCTCCCCGAAAGGGCTCCCCTAGCGCACCCAGAGAAGCAAAGGCCGGGGGTCCTCAGATGCGACACTCGATCCTGAGGGCCCCCTACAACACCTGAGGATGGCCATCACTGAAGTTTTTAGTGGGTAGTGGACAGCCCCACATAACATAACAACATTTTCTGCAGCGGAACAAAAAAAAAAAGTACTTTTATAAATAATGTTATGTCTTTATATTAGATGATAGTATAATGTAAGTATATAGGTACTATCAGGGTATGTTGACCCCCGTTTTAATGAATGAATGAATTAATGAATGATAACTTTATTGTAATAAAAAACATTTACACATGTATTATACATACTATCTAAATTACTGTAGTACAAAAGGCGGCCTTATTGCCAAAGCGGCAATCTCTTCCAGGCAACCTAAAAGTAAAGGAAAGTTAACATAAAAAACTTGATTGACGGAGATACAAATATTAAATATATATTTATAAAATGATGTAAAATACATATACTACATAAAAACTAATATACATTCATATACTACATAAAATACATGTACTAAAACACTACAAACAGTAATGGAGAATACTAATTTTCCAGCTGCAAAAAATGTGTTTTGATCGCTCGCTTGAAAGAGTCATGCGAGTTTGCACGCCTTATTATTTCTGGAAGGGAATTCCAGAGCCTGACGGCTTTGACCGTAAATGATTTGTCATAGAATATTGTAGAGTGTAGTGGGAGAACAAGAGATAGATCATTCGAGGAACGAAGGGTTCTATTTAAAGTTGAGGAGTGGAGAACGAAACGGGATTTGAGGTATTCCGGGGCATTTGGATTGGTAAGCAGAGAATGTAGTTTTAATTTCATTGACTCCAAAATTTTTTGTTTCGCTGACGTAGACCCCTTAAAGGTTGTCATAGACGCCTAGGGGTCGATATAGACCACTTAGGGAATCACTGCTTGGTCATAAATATGCGTATATCGGAACGCATATGTCAACAATTTTTATCGAGGGGTAAAACAATTACAACTGGGAATACAGTTACCTACCCTTTTTTTTTTTTTTTGTTCCCCTGAGGAAAATGCATTAAATTGCATACCCCGGCTGTGGCGAGCCGGGGTTATGTGGGGCTCTCCTCCCCAGAAGGGGGAGGCCTACCCACTAAAAACCTCAGGGATGGCCTTCCTCAGGCATGTAGGGAGCCCCCGGGAACACAAAGGCCACTTCCGGGAACCCCCAGCCTCCGCTCCCCTCTCTAGAGGGGAGCCCTCCTCGGGGGAAGCTACCACCTCCCCCGGTCCCCTCCACCGACGACGCCCCCCGGCCACGGAAGGGGCGTGGTCCATCCCGGGTCGCCGTAGCGGTCGCGACTTCCTCGCGCCCGCCGGCGACCCGCGGCGGCGCCGCAGCTGTGCTACCGAGCCTCCTTCGAGCGGGATCGGCCATCTCCCGACCCCGCTCGGCGGCCTCCTTCTGGAACATTACTGCTTCACAGAAGGAGGCCACAGCCCTCCAACCTCCCTCGTCCGCCAGCATTGCCGCAATCAATGCCGGCGGAGACAGATCTCGCCCGATCTCTGCGACCAAGACTCGGCGCTCGGAGGCCCACGCGGGGCACTCCGCCAGTGTGTGCACAGTTACCTACCCTACCTACCCTACCCTAATCCTATTCTTATTGGGACTGATTTGACATTCACACTTCTTCGCGTACGGACTTCCGATCGGCATCTCGGGTCGAGCATCTCAACCGCGAACCTATCGTCGAAGTTACCAATCAGCCGCGATCTACGCGCTATCGTATTATCGCGCATAAAACAAGAAGACGAACACGGAAAAGGAATATTTAAAGAGGAATCGAGGACGAGCGTCTATTAAATCTAGCACGCAGGGCGACGTGAACCAGGTCGGTCCCAATTTCTTCTTTACTTGTTTTTCCCCGTCACTGCTATAGAGTGTATCGCGCCTTCTCCTTAGGCTTAGGATGAGTTTGGTGAGTAGGTCACATCAGTCGAACTGCCTTGAATGGAGTTCAAATTCAAATTCATTTATTCAGTGTAGGCTTTTAGAAGCACTTGTGAAAGTCGAAAAGCTACGCCATCGGTTCGCAAATCTATGGCGGGAGACCTTGTACTGAGAAGAACCGGCAAGAAACTCTCGCTGTTTTTTTTTTTCGCTGTATTAAAGAGATACAGTCGTCAGTTTGGAAAATGACTTCAATATGGATAATTCATGAAGTCACTTTCCATTAAATAATATAGGAAATACAACTAATAAAAATACAATTTGAAAACATATTAGGAATGCCGTGTCATACAGTTTTAAAAGAATATATTAAAGTTAAATTAAAATTATAATAAATACGAGTAGTACCCAGTATAGCAAGGAGCAGACTCATCTCCGCTGGCAGCACCCGTTCACGAGTATAACGCATGAACCAGCCATGTTTTAGGGAACGTAACGACCCACCTCACACGACACTGCCGAACAGATTTTAATGATTATATAATCCCTAGGCCACAAAAGAATACAATAATTTAATTATATATATATATATATATATATATACACACACACACATATATATATATATATATATATATATATATATATATATATATATATAACTTAACTCAAGACATCAAATCTAACAGTCCTGCAGATTTGGAGCCGCAATGCAAATGACTCATCATCGGACATGCCCTGTCAAGTGCTCGCTCGTCCATCACGCTGATTTAGACAGACAGACATCCCGATTCTATGTATGCATACTAATTAACACTGATTCACGTGCTTATGGCGAAACGTGTTCTGTTCTTGGAAATAATATACCTACCGAAAGGTATTTCGTCCCCTTGTATTTGTTTCCATATATTTCCTTGAAGTGATTATAATTAATACATCAAAGCATTAAAATGTCAAATACTTCTGTTGTTATTTCCTATGTTTTATTTTTTTTTAAATTTTACTCTTACGAGTTGGAGATGATATAATAGACATAATATAAAAAGTTTAATTTACTCCGTTCTAAGATTTTCGAAATATAAATAGATAGATTTATAGTCGATATTTGAAAGAAGAATTTAAATTTTAATTAAAGGATAAAATAATAAAATATAACTATTATTACATCTGACCTCCGCGTCGAGTGGTTGGTATACCGGTTTCATCTCTCAAGTCCCGGGTTCGAATCCCGGTGGGGGCAGATATTTGTGTGATAAATACGAGCATTTGTACCTTAGTTATACTAATTATTATATATTTCTATAAAAATTATTTATTTATGTATAATATACTAGCTTTTGCCCGCGACTTCGTCCGCGTGGAATAGTGACTTCCGGCAGATTTTTGGTTTTTCCCACATAGTTCCCGTTCTTGCGGGATTTTCGGAATGGTCGAGTTTCCGCAGAATTTTTAGTATTATTATGTTGATACAACTTAAACAAATTATTTCGACCAAATTTGGTACCATAAAAACGGTCATTGTAACTAAACCTTAAAAGATAGACATATGCCGTCGCGGACTTTTTTTTAGATCATGTATAGAGGAATAATTCTTTCATACATATTTTTTGTGTATCTTGAACCGTTTTCGCAGCGCACGCAAAGAAAGCCTTCAAAAATGAATAATTTTCCCCGTTTTTTACACATTTACCGCTCTGTCTTTGCTCCTATTGGTCATAGCGTAATGTTATTTAGCCTATAGCCTTCCTCGATAAATGGACTATCCAACAAAAAAAGAATTATTCAAATCGCACCAGTAGTTTCGGAGATTAGCGCGTTCAAACAAACAAACAAACAAACTCTTCAGCTTTATTATATTAGTATAGATGTATGTCTATCCGTTACCCTAGATTCCATAGCACAAGCCTTACAGAGCTTAGCTTGGGCTACGCTAATTGGTGAACATAAGTGCAACAATTTTTTTTTTTATTACACAAGCTTAAAAATGGAATAGTATGCTATCTCAAGATGATTCTTAGGTTCCGTGTTCACTTAGAGGGTAAGGCTAAACTAGCCTCGAAGAAGCTTGGTGTGCTCAATAGATCGAGGCGGTATTTCACACCGGCCCACCGCCTGCAACTTTATAAGGCACAGGTCCGGCCTCATATGGAATACTGTTCTCATCTTTGGGCAGGGGCGCCCCAATACCAGCTTCTCCCTCTAGACCGGATTCAACGGAGAGCGATTCGCATCGTCGACCACCAGGAAACTTCAAGTCGGCTTGACCCTTTGGCATTGCGTAGAGATGTAGCTTCTCTCTGCATACTCTATTGCGTTTATTACGGAGAATGCTCAGAGGAATTATTTGGACTAATCCCTGCTACTACTTTCCGACATCGTTCCACGCGACAAACCTTCCATCCTCACCATCTCAATACTTGGCAGTCCACCACTGTGCGTCTCTCTAGAAATTTTCTGCCTCGCACAGCCAAACTGTGGAATGAATTGTCGCCTGCAGTGTTTCCGAACCGTTACGATATCCAAACTTTCAAGAAAAGAGCGTACTCCTATTTAAAAGGCCGGCAACGCACTTGTGACTCCTCTGGTGTTGCGGGCGTTCATGGACGGCGGTAATTGCTTACCATCAGGTGATCCGTCTGCTCGTTTGCCCCCTATCACATAAAAAAAAGAAAAGATACTTGCATGTGGTTAGTGACATATTTAATTTGAAAGGAACGATCTTATGACTACTGATTTAAGGTTCAAGAAGGCTTCAATGCAATGTAGTGCTATAGCCAACGAATCAACTGTCCTGTACACAGAATCCGTAAACATATTCCAATGTTTTACTACAACGGACTGAAATTTCAAACACATAGCGGTCATTCTGATTAATGAGATGGTCGGTGCGGGTTGTGATGTAATTTATCATCAATTTAGCTGTTTAACATCCCTTGTGCTGAAGCAAAATAATTTGTTGTGAATTCTGATAAGTTAGATTGTTTAATGCAATGGCTAATGCAGTGGAAGTGATAGCTTTGAAGAATGCTGAGGTGATAATAAAGGATAAATTTGACGACCTCTTTTTTTTCCCCTGAGTAAAATGCATTAAGTTGCATACCCCGGCTGTGGCGAGCCGGCGGTTATGTGGGGCTCTCCTTCCCAGAAGGGCGAGGCCTACCCACTAAAAACTTCAGGGATGGCCTTCCTCAGGCATGTCGGGAGCCCAAGCTACTTCCGGGAACTCCCAGCCTCCGCTCCCCCGTCGATACTGGGGAGCCCTCCTCGGGGGAGGCTACACTACCTCCCCCGGTTTCCTCCACCGACGACGCCCTCCGGCCACGGAAGGGGCGTGGTCCATCCCGGGTCGCCGTAGCGGTCGCGACTTCTTCGCGCCCGCCGGCGACCGGTGTTTGTTGGTCCTAATGTTTTGGATTAAGTTTTAAAATAGCCGGCAATTAATAAAATATTTTTTTGTTCGAATTACAGAGCTTACAGAGCTTACTTTGGTGTAAATGTAAAATATATTTAATAATTATTATTTTTGGTCTCACTCTATTGACTCTATTGCCAATCTAATAAACACCGCCGTCTGTCTGTCCCTATATATGCTTAGATCTAAAAACTACGAAACGGATTTTGATGCGGTTTTTTTAATAGATAGAGTGATTCTTAAGGAAGGGTTATATGTATAATACATGCATAATACTTATATAGTAGAGAAACACTGATAAATTTAGAGGTTTCTAATGTGATGTCGTAAATAAGTACATTTTTTCCGGTTACATTGCAAACGCAGGCCTACGAAAACCCTACGAGATTTATCAAAATAATTTACTTAAGAATTGTACATATTGAAAAGGTCTAAACTACGATTTTTAATTCGAGTCAGTAAAATGACAAGTGCAACTGTCACTGATACAAAAAAGGGTGACCCACTACAACCCACTACAATAGTGATGTTCGGCAATCAATAGATTTAGACATTTAGTCATGCTTTATTTTATTAGGTATCAAAGCGTTTTTTTTATTGTAAATATGTAATACATACCATATTAAATAATATGATTTGTGACACATGACACTGGAAATGTCATTTTACTGACTCGAATTAAAAATCGAACTTTACAGAAAATTCCGCTATGGTATCTGTTATTATATAACGTTCACGTGCCGAGGCGGGTCGCTAGTAGTGTATATAATAAATCAATAGTACAGAATATAAACAGATTTGATAGCAGTAAGTCACTTATAAGATATAGTTTCGGGACGTAACGCGACGTATATTACGTAGTATGTAAGTACTACTTACTGCTCGACGTTTCGGCTAGGTTGCACTAGCCGTGGTCACGAGCTGACTGGCGCGCGGCGTCGTCTGCTCAGGCGGGCTCGTGGTTCTTCTTCTACCCACATATTATCAGTATTAATGTCACTTCGGCACACCACACTGACGGTCCCGAAACTATATCTTATACTAGCTTTCTGCCCGCGGCTTCGCCTGCGTGGATTTCGGGATTGGGTCTATAGAGGGTTAAGGGTCATAGCTTTTGCTCACGGCTACATATGCGCGGAGGTCTGTTTATGGCGCGAAGATTTTATCGGGCTTCCCGTGGGACTATCCGTTTTTCCGAGATAAAAAATACCGCAAAACCTTGCTCAAGAATCACTCTATCTATTGATGAAAACCGCGTGAAAATCTGTACAGTAGTTTTTGAGCGAAGCCTTTATTGCGCATCCCGTGGGATCTGTCGATTTTCCGGGATAAAAAGTTGCCTATGTTACTCGGGGATAATGTAGCTTTCCAAAGGTGAAAGAATTTTTGAAATCGGTCCAGTAGTTTCGGAGCCTATTCATTACAAACAAACAAACAAACAAACAAATTTTTCCTCTTTATAATATTAGTATAGATGTTCAATGCAACGCGAAAGTTTAAAATCTTACAGTAAGTCACTTGTCTATAAATAGAGCGAAGTAGAATAGAATGATTTTTTTGTTCCACTCTCCTTTACACTTGACCAATGTAAATCCGTTTTTTTAACATCTCAAATCGTCTACTACAAAAACAATCCTTAGAACGATCTACAGAAAGCGTAAAACGCAACGATGCCCAACTTTTTTGTATTCTCGCCTACATCGATCATCCGCCAACTAATTTGGGACACTATTGACGGGTAATGAATCCGGATGATCTCAAGCTATTCATCGACTAATCACGCCGGTGGGGGACGGCCGATGATTAACGATATACTGATCGGACTGGCGATCAGGTCCACAATCTGACTCTAACGTTCTTATGTCTCTGGCGATAGTGGTGGTTTTTGTAATACAAGAGTTAAGTTCGCCACGTCTTTGATTGTGTCTACCGGCGATTAATCTAGCAACGCTGATGCGATAGCGACAACCCTTAACCCATCGTGGTTGTGTACCAACCCTAAGTTAGTTTGAATTATCAGCAGCACTGCACTTATAGATTTATGCGTGGGGAAATGTATATTCATGTTAAATATCTTGAAAATGTTATTGAGTTACCTTTGTATAACGGGCAAGGATAATAATATAATCTTAGAGATTTATGTAACGAGATTAATATAATATAATGGTTTTAGAGGGCCAGTATATTTATGAAAATTTGATTTATGTGTATAAAAATTGTCACACATTTCATTTGCATGTATTTTCCAATGCATCATTTAATCACAAAAAAAAACCAACTTGCCGTTCCAACGTACAGGCTACAAAAAACTAGAGGTTCGTTTATGGGCAAATGCATAAATTTTTATAACAAGATTCCACATAGTGTAGCTGAATTGTCTCTTCATAAGTTCAAGGTACATGTTAAAAAGACGCTAATGAGTTCGGGCTATTACAAAGTCAATGATTATTTAATTAAATGATGCCAATGCTTGGTGTTGATTTGAAGATATTACACACACACATTACATTCTAAAGTGTAAATATTTGATTTCTCGTATAAATTGTAAATACACACGAGCATGTTCATTGTATGATAATGACATAATTTATTGTAAATATTGTTAAACTACTTTTGATAAAACTGATAAGTTTCCTGCGCCCATTCTTCTTATCAGCTAAAAACTACGATCTGAATGGGTGGTAGGGAAAAAAATTTGGACGATTCAAAAGAGCTTTCTGTAAAGTCACATTTGAATAAAGTCAATTTTGATTTTGATAAAGTCATTGTGATGAGTGCAAAATTTAAAAAAAAATGTATTATTGTTATGTCCGAAAATTCCTGTTGGTGATCGCGTGCACGCTTGGTCGCGTTTGATAAATTTTTATTGGATATTCTCCTGTTTGTTTGTCCGCCGTTGCTCGCCAGTTGGGCTCCACCGGAGTATCAGCGTTGCGGTGGCAGTCTACGTCGCTGTAACATGTGCTGAGGTTGGGGCCTAGTTGACGACACAACACTATATGTTCTTTTAAAAAAAATATTTAATGTGTCGTCAATAAATATTTTTCTTTCTTCCTCTTTCTTTCTTTATGTCAAAAAATGTTAATAAACAGTTGAAATATTTATTAGGGAGTTTCATTTAATCATACTTTTACAAAATATATTCTACTAGGTGGCCAAATAGTTTTGAGCGCTAGTGTATTGTAGCGTTTCTTTGACTGACTGACTCGGCAATACATTTACGCTGTATTTTAATAGACAATGAGAAGCTGGCGTCAGATAAATAATCTGAACCCAACTTCATTTACAAGCTTAAATAAGTTCACAATATATCTATAAAAGCTATTGTTTCATTATATTATTTAATATAGTCAAAATATATGGCAACGTAACTATTAGGTTATTAAAATTAAACCCAATCATTGTTATCATTAAAGTAGTTTTTAACAGTATAATAACCTTTTTTCATAAGAATATTTTTGACCAATGATTTAAATCTGTGAAATTGGTAACACTGTAGAACACTGTAGACGACCTCCATAGTCGAGTGCATAATACACCGGTTTCAAGGTGTCGCCATCTCTGAGGTCCCGGGTTCGAATCCCGGTGGGGCAGATATTTGTGTGATGAATGCGAGCATTTGTACCTTAGTCATGGTTGTTGATATATATTTCAATAAAAATTATTTAATCCCATTGCACAAGCCTTATAGAGCTTAGTTTGGGCTAGGCTAATTGGTGTAAGTGTAACAAATATTTATTTTATTTTATTTATTTATAACTTTGTTGTAAAAGGCTGTGGATATATAGCTTAAAATAACATTCGACAGGGATACTTTAACAAGACAAGTCCCGGTTCCGGATAAGACCCAAAACGTCTCATCAAGAATGATTAATTTCTTAAAAAACACAGGCATGCGCACAAATTATAGTGCGCACAAATTGACGGTACTCATTTTACGGTAGTCGACAAAGTTACCCAAATTATACGTCGCCGTCCAACGACATAACCATTGTTTCTCGAATTAAAGTCACTATTTAGTCGATGGAATGAATATTTTCTAAAACGACTAAGTCCGTAAAGTGACAACTTGTATATTTGTTTGAAAGGATAATAAGTTTACCTTGTAGATAACACGTTGAGTCTCTTTTTAAGCTCCCTCCTCATAGTACTGAAAGTACTACCTCATGGTATGCATGATATGGAAACACTACCTTTCTTTAAACAAAAGCTAAAGTATTATTATTTCGAGTATATATACTACATATAATATATCATATCTATGTGTTTTTTTATTACTTTTAAATCTATTTCACAGCTTATGCATTAAATGCACGTCTTATCTCTTCGTTTTTGTGGTTTTACCTATCACAGGGCTGCTGGGAGAAATTTTGTAAAGAATAAGCAGTCCTACAAAGGTATAGGATAGCATCTGACGCATGAGCAATGGCTTGTAGCACTAGGTTGTGATAGGGTAACTCGGGTTATTAAAAGAAAGGCACCAATAGTCACTTAATATGTATGTTTAATAGTAGGTATAAATTAAAGGCACACTGTAACAATAAATCACACAAAATTAACACAATTACAGCTAATACGAAATACTTTAAATATATTGAGCTACTTACATAAGTGCCTTCGTAACGTTATATAATATTAATTTATTATTACTCTGAGAGTTGTAATTATGTATATTAATATTTATTTTGTAATTTTGTTCAATTTCATATGATATGCACAGCAAAAAAAAGGTTCGAGTGATGTCAAAATTGTCAATAAGCTCACGTTTGACGTACACCTTTTAAAATGATCAAGGCAGCCAGCCAGGAGGCAAGGAGTAAAATATAGCGCCTTGTTACAGGCTTTAAGCTGACCGATAGCTGGCAATCGCTATCCTCGTCTGACTAGTGGTGCTACGCGCTAGGTCTCTTTCACTCTACTTTTAATATTTACTATTTTATATTTAACAGCCAGCAACCCTTATTTGCGGCCAGATTTAATTAGGCAACCGTATATAATAATAAACAGAAAAAAATATAAATGATGAATGTATGTTGTGGGTATGAAATGTAACAAAATCATACCTGTGTATACCTGGCTGCGAAGAGGTGCGGCCAGGTGCGCAACGGCCACCATGATTTTTCAGTCTTTATAGATGTTGCCGTCCACTACGTTATAGACGACATTTTATTGAAAAAACAAGTCAGTGAAAATTAAAAATACTAGCGGCCACATTTTGATAGGCAACCTGGTAGATATAAATTCTCCTAATCATAAATATGCATAAAAATTTGGCTTTCAGCAAACACTCGATGAGTACACTGATTCTGTAGCCGGATCTCGTACTATAAGGTTTTAACATATGTATATCTCAATATAGTTTGAAATTATATTAAAAGACTAAACTTATATAAATTTACTGTGGAAGATTCTGTGTGCCTGGAGTGTTTATTTCATAACTAAACTTAGAATACATGCATTATATTTCGTACGAAGGATAAAACAAGCAATAAAATGAGTAAGTACGATGACTAATACGAGTACACCTAATTCAGAAAAGATACTGCGATGTCTAAGGAGGTTGCAAATGTTACAGGAACTATGCTAATATTACTTTTAGAATAAGAACTAATCTAGCGTGAAGATAATTGAAAATGGTATATGAAGTCACGTGGTAGTGGTTCCGAAAACGTTAAAGTTAAATAGAACTCTTTAATTCGATGCAATTACTTTGGAACCCTTCCGCCGGCGTGGGACGAGACGCGACGACGAACATGTTGCGCCGGCGCAGCCGTTGTGAACGCACCTGGCGTTTAGCGCTGAATGACACCACTTACATTGTGCATTTTAATTTTTTTGTTAGTTCATTTAACAACATTTTTTAAACAGTGGATGGAAAACATGGTGCTCATTTCAAAGATCACAGTCAGGTGCGTATTAAATGGGAAAATATGCTCTAATGAATAAGGACAATTGTTTTATCTCCTCTTCTAATTTCGACCCCGAGTGACAGCCCCCATAGTCGGATTTGGTCAATACCGTCTTTACCATAAGAACACACGGAGCCCGTACCCAGGGCCCCCGTTCTCAGAGGAGCCCCGAAGGACCTTCAATTTCTCTCACACATTTATTCTGAAATATTTTTGTGGGACACATTAGACATTACGTTTTTTCGCAAATTAGTGACTTTATAAGAAGCAATTTATGTGGCATATACTACGCCATTATATCAACGACAGACGATCCAAAAAGGCTCATTTATATCTGTAAGCTGAGGCCGGGAGACACCTATGGATTTGTAGTTCATGATTCCAACAACTGAAACGAAAGCGTCGAAATTGCTTAATCAGTAATGTTATTTTACTGCAGTATTGAATAGCGCCACTGTGGAATGGCGCGAGCATAACAAACTTATTTTACAAATGTTAGTATAATTTGCCTCCAATTCTTGTGTGCCCAAGAGCCCCAGCTTAGCTTAAGACAGCGGTGGGTTCGGTAAATGGTTAGGGGGCTTTTCGTTTTGAGATTTCATATGTATATTTATCTGACGCTCCTACGGTGAAGGAAATCATCGTGAGGATGTTGAGGATGATTCCTCATCATCCTTACAACTGCAAAGAAATTTAAAGGTATATGTCAACTAATCCGCACAAGGCCGCCCTCGTCATACATATACCCGATACCGCCACGTACCGAGTTGATTCTCACCTTCCACTACGCGAGGAACTTGAGCGTCTGAGCCACTATACAGTCAGACTCGCACCATGGTTGGTATGCCCTAGGCACAGTACTGCAGCATTTCCCGACATGTACGCGGCGACGTATGCGTCGCGGCGTGTCAACCAGGGGAGCGATGGGGGCACCGCCCTGGAACCCGCGCACGAAGTGCCTAAGCGGGAGTGGCACCGACGCATTGTGGCGGCCTGGCGTGCGCAGCTCGAATTACGGATCTGCGCACGCCAGCGGGCAGCACAGCTGCGGCGCCGCCGCGGGTCGCCGGCGGGCGCGAGGAAGTCGCGACTGCTACGGCGACCCGGGATGGACCACGCCCCTTCCGTGGCCGGTGTGTGTGTGTGTGTGGTGTGTGTGTGTATATGTATGTTTTCTGTTACGTAGTTAAGTGTTTATAATTACTACTATGTTATTGTTTTTTTTGTGTGTAATTTGTAATTAAATGTAGGTAATGTACCAATGTAATGAATATGTAATCTCTTCGAATTGCTTATCTGATTTAATTATTATTATTTTGTTTATTTTATAGTTACTAATGTTTAATTGTTGTTTAAATGTTTTATTGCTGTGCTATAGCAGTCGCTCTCGGCAATATGCTGAGTAGTTATCCCTTTCCGTGACACATAATTTATTTATTTATTTTTTGTTATTAAGTAGAGTAAGTATGTATTTTATATGTTACTGGAATAAACAGTTTTTCTTCTTTTTCTTCTACTAGACGCGCTCAAATTGCGTCGACTCTCTTGTTTCGACCCTAACGGCTCCGGAACGGTCACCGGCGTCGTTAGCAGGCAAGATGTCGAATCTTCTGTTCGTGCGCCTTCCACAAAACACATTCATTGCAAAGCTGAACATAGCCATCTGAGGCTTCAGCATAGGTCCGTCCAAAAAAAACCGCACAAGGCCAGCTTGGTTGACTAAGGGCGCCCTCGCTCGTCCTAACATATTAAAGGTAGGTGTCATGGATATGGGTTGGGATGATAAAAAGAAGCTTAACAGTAGCTTCTGTGGCAGAGAAGACAAAAAGTTTTCGTGGCATGGGTATGTCATGAAGAGGGATGTAATACGTACAACCGTGGATATGAACGTGAAAGAAATCGTACAAAATCAAAATCAATAATTTATTAATGAAATTTCACATTCAAAGTTCATATCAAATCATGAGAAAATACGAGTTTATGTATTATTTACATCAAAATCGAACAGGATTTTTACAATGAATTTTGCACGTCACAGATGCTATTCCATATTCACGAGTCTACGGCGGGAGACCTTGTACTGGAAAGAACCAGCAAGAAAACCAGCAAGGGCAATTTTTTTAACCGTCTCAAAAAAAGGAGGTTATCAATTCGACCCGTATGTATGTATTATTTCCAGAACTGCCCAGTTTTCGTATATGTTAGTCTATATCAGCGTCTTAACAAATCTGCCGAATTTCAAAAGTGTATGTATGTATGTTTTTGTGTTTGTGTTCGCATATCTCCTACAAGTCCTATCTAAGTAATTCTTTTTTTATTTTTCTAGGTATTGTTCAACTTAGGGATACTGCGGAGAAGGGCAACGTGTTAGGTTAGATATATGTATGCTTTAATTTCATCACTCTTACTTGCCTATAATTCGGGCAGGCACCGACTTCAAAAAATACCTAGTTGGTATATCAAAGTTAATTTATTTAAGACAGATTTATTTTTTACTTTTTAGTTCTTTTATATTCTTTCTAAACATACGCAGGTAAGTTAGTTGCGTACAATTTTGAAGTCGGTTTTATTTATTTTTTTATATTTCTCTGTTTTTTTTCCTGATCACAGATAAATTTCCTTTACAAATGTAACAATTCACATTACATTCTACAGACTATTGTTTCATTATGTTTACACAAGAATATAAGTACGTGCTTTATTTTTTTTATTATTTCTCTGTTAATTTCCTGATCTCAGATAAAATAATCCGAACCCAATTTCCCTCTTACAAATGTAACAAATTCACATACATTCTACATGACCTATTGTTTCATTATGTTTTACATAAGAATATAATGGTAGTGCTTATTTTTTTTTTATATTTCTCTGTATTCCTTGATCTCAAATTCAAATTCAAATTCAAATTCAAAATCATTTATTCAGTCTGGGCTGTTACAAGCACTTGTGAATGTCGAAAAGCTACGCCATCGGTTCGCAAATCTACGGCGTGAGACCTTGTACTGAGAAGAACCGGCAAGAAACTCAGCAAGGGCTTTTTTTTTTCCCTGTATTAAATAGATACAGAGTCGTCAATTTGGAAAATGACTTCAATATTGATAATTCATGAAGTCACTTTCCATTACATAATATAAAAATTTATTTTGAAAACATGCCTATATTAGGAATGCCGTGTCATACAGTTTTAAAAGAATATATTAAAGTTAAATTAAAATTATAATAAATACGAGTAGTACCCAGTATAGCAAAGAGCAGACTCATCTCCGCTGGCAGCACCCGTTCACGAGCATGACGCATGAACCAGCCATCGCTTCGCTCAACCATGTTTTAGGGAACGTAACGACCCGCCTCACACGACACTGCCGAAGAGATTTTAATGAGAGTATGACTACCCTTAAGCCACAGAAGGATACAAATTACCAAAAACAGGTACCCGTGTAAATTAGCACAACTAAAAAAAAAAAATCAACCGCAGGACACGCGCATACAATCATTTAAAAACTAGCAATAATGTATTATACAAGTAACAAAAGGTTATTATAATAGGTACAGTTAAATATACATGTTATTATGTTACACAGTTACCTAAGAATTTATTAACAATTTGTTTATTTCAACGAGCGAGGGTTTTTTAGTCCCAGACACTTCGATCATCCAAGTAATCCTGGACTCGATAATATCCTTTGCTCATCAAAGTTTTTTTTACTCGAGTTTTAAGTTTATTAAAAGGTAGATTAACAATACTGTGTGGTAACTTGTTATAAAAAGTTATACATTTCCCCAAGAATGAGTTTTGTGTTTTACGTAATCTAAAATTTGGAACAGCAAGCTTATTTTTTATTTCTTGTATTTAATTTATGAACATCGCTATTCTTAATGAAATTATTGTAATATTTGTGTACATAGATTATATTTTCATAGATGTACTGCCCCGCCAATGTTAAAATGTTAATTTCTTTAAACTTATCCCTAAGGGAATCCCTTGGTCTTAAATTATATATAGCTCTAATTGCTCTTTTCTGTAGTATAAAAATACTTTCAATGGTGGCAGCTGATCCCCATAACAAAATGCCATAAGACATTACACTATGAAAATAACTAAAGTAAACTAACCTTGCTGTTTCAACATCAGCTAGAAGCCTTATTTTTTTAACAGCATACGCAGCTGAGCTAAGTCTGCTTGACAGAGCATCAATATGGGTATACCATTGTAATCTGGAATCTAAGTGTATGCCTAAAAACTTAGTACTCTCAACAAGAGATACCACTTCACCATTAATATTTAAGGGTGTATTAACCTGCCTTACATTTGGTATAGAAAACTTAACAAATTTGGTTTTTCTCGAATTTAATGAAAGATTATTTAATGTAAACCATTGTAGAACTTTTGATAGAGCACTATTTACCTCGTCCGAACAATTGCTGCCTCTGTCAACTTTAAAAACAAGAGAAGTATCATCGGCAAATAGCACTGTTTCACATAAAGTGCTTGTATAGTAAGGAAGGTCGTTAATATATATTAAAAATAGTAAAGGACCTAATATTGATCCCTGAGGCACGCCCATAACTAGTGAAGTTCCAGCAGATTCAGTTTTATTAATAACAACTTTTTGTATTCGATCCGACAAGTATGACTTAATAAGCCGAGTGATTTGATAGAGACACCATAATGCCCTAATTTCCTCATTAATGTGTCGTGACTTACGCAATCAAATGCTTTAGAAAGGTCACAGAAAATACCTATTGCGTCTTGTCTGCCCTCCCAAGCATCAAAAATGTGTTTTAAAAGTGAAATTCCAGCGTCTGTAGTGGATTTACCCTTGGTAAAACCATATTGGTTGCAATGAAATAACTTGTTAAGGGTAAAATAAGATGATAGCTGATTATAAATAATCTTTTCAAAGATTTTGCTCAAGGCTGGTAATATAGAAATGGGTCTAAAATTAGTAGGGTCACTCTTATCGCCAGACTTGTAAAGTGGAATTAATTTACTATTTTTCATAAGATTTGGAAAGACCCCCTCATCAATGCATTTATTGAAAATTAGGGCTAGGTGAGGCGCAATTTCAGAGATAATTGGTTTAATAATATTAGTTGAGATACCCCACAGATCCTCTGTTTTCTTATTATTAAGTGATTTAAAAGTTTTGAGGATAAATTCAGCATCAATATGTCTAAAATGAAAAGATTCCTTAATCTTGTTTACATTTGATTCAAGGAGGGCGACCGCACCGTTTGAACATGATCCGAGGCTACAAGTAGTATCTATAGGTATTTGGTGGAAAAACCTTTCAAATTCGGAGGCTACTTCGTTATCAGATTGAATTAACTTATCCTTAACCTTTAGCGAATAAGTATGTTCGTTTTGTTTTATTTTCCCTGTTTCATGGTTTATTACTTTCCAAACAGTTTTTACTTTATCTTTTGAAACATTAATTTTATTGGCAATAAAAAGTTTTTTAGCTGTAACACAGACTTTTTTAAATATTTTAGAGTAATTTCTTACATACTCAATAAATTCAGGGTCCCTAGAATTAGATTTTAGGGCATATAGCTCATATAATTTTCTCCTACTTTTGTAAATACCTGGTGTAGCCCAGTCACTGAATTTCTTTTTACTCGTGTAAATCTTAATGGACTTTGTTTAAATATTTTACTAGATTCACTTTTGATAACATTAAAGACGCTGTTATATAAACTATTTGGGTTACTATCATCTAATGGTAAAGAATAAATTCTATCATTAACATTATTTTTTAAATTTTTCAACACCGTGTTTTGTAATAGGCCTACAAGTAACCTCAAGGACCAATGGTGCATGATGGTGCTCAATAGTCACAAATTGTCCACTATGGTCAGAATTAATGAAATTAACTATGGATTTTTTAGTAACATCACTGTTGCAAAAAATATTATCTATACAAGTGGCTGATGTAGGTGTTACTCTAGTAGGTTCATCAAAGACATTAACTAAATTGAATGATTTAAATAGATTTAAATATCTGCTAGACAGCTGTGACATGTCTAATATATTTATATTAAAGTCTCCACAAACAATTACTTTTTTATTTTTCTTACAAATTAATCTCAGTACTTCCTCCATAACAGACTCAAACTCTTGGTAGTTCCCTGAGGGGGGCCGGTAAACACAGATAATAATTATTTTTTCAAGTTCCACACATGATAATTCTATTGTTCGTTCAATGGAATAAGAACCAAGTCTTTACGTTCCTTACATTTTAGGGAATTATGTAAAATTATAAAGATCCACCTCTAATAGCTGTATTTCTGGTAAATGAACTCACAACTCTGTAATTATCAAAATTTATCATAGGTAACTGAGAGCTATTTAACCAATGCTCTGTAACACATAATATGTCAATGCTTTCATAATTAAGAAATAAACTAATTTCTAAATCTTTGCCAGACAAGCCCTGTATATTCTGATGAACAAAATTTAAGCAATTGGACCTATCTTTTGTCTTTGGATAGCAAGATGTTTTATCTTTTGTCTCATTTGTTAATTTAAACAATTGATATTATTAGTTATATTTGGAACAAATTCCAAAGACGTTCTTAATCTAATTTTATTGTCCTGCTCAATAGAAGCAGATGTACTAGCCAAAGTTTTGGCTATATGTGTAAAATAATATAATAGCGATAAAGCTATTTGTCTCTTATAATAAGAAGTAAGATAATATTTATCTTTTGTCATATACAATTTAGATATTAATTTATTAATATCAATTAAATGTATTTTTTTATAGTTGTACTGAGACATCGTACTCAATGTTGAATTCAACTTATATCTAATATTATTCTCTTCATAAGACAGGCTTTTACTATAAGGTAATGTAAACATTACTATTTTATTTACATTAAGAGAACATAATGTGTCATAGTAAGAAACCAAGTCCTTTTTATTTAAATTTCCTCTATTACCAACTAGAATTATTAAATTTGTGTTTATATCAATCTGAAGAGTATCTAACTTTGTCATTAATTGGTGCATTGTAACACCTGGCATGCAATAGTTAATTGTATCCCTACCAAATTCACTCTGCAGCAACCACCCAAATCTTTGCCAATTTCATCACATAATTACATATTTTAGATGGTTTGGCTGCTCAGATGATTTACTATTGATTGTCCTGTCTAAGGAAACAGACTGATAAGTCTGATATTCTCCTACTGAGCGATTGAAAATAATCCGAACCCAATTTCCTTTACAAATGTAACAAATTCACATACATCTTACAGACTATGTTCATATGTTTACAGAAGAATATAAGGTAGTGCTTTATTTTTTTTTTATATTTCTCTGTTATTTCCTGATCTCAGATAAATAATCCGAACCCAATTTCCTTTACAAATTTAACAAATTCACATTACATCTACAGACTATTGTTTCATTATGTTTTACAGAAGAATATAAGGTAGTGCTGATAGAGTTGACTTATGATAGAGAGGAATGAAATAACAGAGTTTTACGCCGACTCCCCTAAGTGGGGTAAAAAGTAAATGTGTTATATATATCTAAAATAAAACTAGAAACTATAAATAAAAAATGTCCTGCAATTCGGGGCCCATGGGAACAGTACCTAGGATGCTGGCAACATTACCTCTTTGGATCGCCAAACTAATCCGTTGACAGAGGTAACTGCCAGCCCTCTGATCACCGGAGGCTTCAATCAACAGTGCTGATCATGTACTATTTTTTTTTTGCCTCCGGTCAATTAAATAATGGAGCAAATATGTAATTAGGACCTATATTACAGTATTTGCTCCGCTTACGGCCCTCTGCATGGATCGCAGCAGACCCCGCACTTAGGGATGTACTGCATACATGTGAGGGAGCCAGGGTGTCTGAACAGGTTGCATCCCAGATAAGAGGCCGCCCCAGCTTCCAAGGACCGACAGTTAAGCCATCGGGTCTTTTGCCATCGCTACGATATATCCCAACTGGTTCCAATATAGATGGGATACCAGCAGTGGCAAAGGACCTATGTATGATGCTATTCAATGCGGTATGGCGGGACATGCGACCTGCGCTCTGAATGCAGGAGAGTCCGTGCAGGCCACGTTCATCAACAGCATCACCGCATACGCACTGGTGTGGATGTACGATTCTGGTGCCTAAACGTAAGCAGACCGCTATAGCGAGAGACAATCTGTCCAGCAATGTACCGACGTTGGCTGATGGTAAAGCTTGAAGCCATTGCCCCGACTCTTTTTCAGAAACAGCAATGAGACGAGCCCGGTCTATAGAATCGATAGAGGTCGAAATAAGTGAAGCTTGAATATTTTTGCAGACGGGCTCATCCCATTGCTTTTGTGACTCTGGTACCGAGGGAAAAATCACGTTTGAGCATTCCGATGACCAGGCATTTCTAGCATCCGCCAAGTGCGGCAGCTCTACCGAACCAACAGAAGGGCTTATAATCATACGGTATAGCTGTAGTGCACTATGGGCGGATGACAGAAACGCCGGAAGAGCCACACTGGAAATGCTTCTGACTCCAAGACCACAAATTACCAAAAGACCAATTTATAATGAATTACAATCCAACTGTCCTTCAATTACCGTAGCAAGTGGAAGGACGTAATCTCTGCCTACCCCCGTGGGAAAAAGGCGTGAGTGTATGTATGTATGTACAATCCAACTATCCATGATCGAAAGCCGTTTAAGGGTAATGCATAACAATTAATTTAAATTCGCTGTCGAAATGGAGTGTCTTGTGTGCGCTCATAATTACACGGAAAATATGTGCCAGCCGAGCTTTCATTACGTCTGAAGTTCCACGTGCCGCCCTGTTAAGATGAATATTATAAGCTACCTCCGGAATTGCGTTCTATGCATAATGTTACACCGAACAATACGAGTATCATATACAGGGTGTCCCAAAACGACACGTCACAGTGACACTGGGGTTAGGCCAGCACAAGAGGCATCGAATAAGCCTAACATGACCTCAGTAAAAGTTGCTCGGTTTTCAAGATATTGTCAATTTAAACTTTTTTCAAAATTTTCACGTTTTTTAACGTGTTCAGTGCTAGCATTACGTTAGATAGCCCTCAGGTTTCGATTTTCTTTTGTACTCTTGTTGCGAATAGTTGCTTAAGATGATAGAAGTGTTATTTCGTTGATAACTAATGTAAAATGTGGAAAATACTGGATTGAACTTGAAAAAATTGAACAACGAAAAATTACTTTCAACTTTGATCACTTGCCGTGAAAAAAAATTCAAAGAAACTAAATGAGCAAATAACGTTAAAAACTTGCATGTCTTATGCTTATTCCAAAATGGTATAACACATGTGTCTTATTTTAATATTATACGATTTTTTAATGCTTCACTAATACTAGGAACCCCGGAAGCTACCGCTAGCAGGTAAAAAAATAATGTCACGCGCAACGATAAGGCATTGTTATTGTTATCTATTAGCTTTTTTGTTTGTCAAATGCATGAGAATGAAAGATAAGGATAGTTTATTACCCTTTTGTCGGCTAGATATTGTAAGCAAATAGCTTTGTTTTTGACGTACGTGTCGTTATCATCTTTTCAAAGAAATGGAGAAGAAAGAGGGGTTGTAGTTTTAATTCTTATGGCCCTGCACTGCAAATCAAGTTGTTACGACAGTTCGTTACCTTGCGTTTCGTACGACAACCGTGTTAATCTCTGCGTTCCTTGTTTCCGTGTATTCCTTAATTTAAATCGACTTGGCTTTTCTCTGGACTCTGATTTCTGTTTTGAACGACAACTCGGCGCTCTGTTGGACACTGATATTGCTTTACGGAACTGTCTTATTAACGATGGCAAATCGTGGTACCCAATACACTCACCGTGACTACTCGGACATGCACTTGATTTACGGCGAAACCAGGCAGGTTTCCAATCGAGGCAATGTTTCGTACAACGCAAGATTGGCTGCAAGATTATACTCCGAAAGATATCCAAACCGTAATCCGACGACTTACGAAGTGATCTTAAGAGTTGTGAACGCTTATCGTGATGGCAGATTACCTGGAGTGAGTCACTCAGAAGGAAGACCTCGGACTGTTGACGACAACGTGGTGTTAGAGCAAGTACGAGAGGAGCCAGGAACTTCAGTGCGAATTATTGAACGCCGCACTGGTGTTCCCAAATCTTCGGCACATCGAATTTTAAAACGCCACAAATACCATCCCTACCATATCCAACGCGTCCAAACACTGCTTCCGGCGGACTACGCTGCGCGTGTCCAGTTTTGCCGGACAATGATTCAGAAATGGAGAGAAAATCCAAATTTCTTCAATGAAGTGTTATGGAGCGACGAATCAGCCTGCAAAAGGGATGGGTATATCAATTTGCACAACATCCATAGCTGGCAATTAGACAACCCACATGAAAAAAAGAGAAGACCGATCACAGTACCAATTTAAAATTAATCTGTGGACGGGAATTTTCAACGGTCAAATATTGGGACCGGTCGAGTTGCCGCCTGTTCTGAATGGACAAAATTATTTAGAACATTTGCGAAACAACCTTCCTGTATTATTGGAAGATACTCCGTTGGCGCTGAGACGAAGGATGTGGTTCCAACAAGATGGCTGCCCAGCACACTATGCCTTACCAGTACGTCAGTACCTAAGCAACGCATTCCCCGAAAGATGGATTGGGCGACAGGGGCCAATTTCATGGCCACCGCGTTCCCGGATCTAAATCCCTTAGATTTCTTTTATTGGGGTTGTCTAAAAGACAAAGTTTATGCGAAACCAATAAGATCCGAAGAAGAGTTACGGCGACGTGTATTCGATGCAGCTCGCACCATATCAGAAATCAGCTTAAGAACATTGAGCCGTAATTTTATTAGGCGATGTCACTTATGTATTAGAGTTCAAGGGAGACAGTTCGAGCATTTACTGTAAACTTATTAAACCAATAAGATACATGTGTTATACCATTTTGGAATTGGCATAACACATGCAAGTTTTTAAAGTTATTTGCTCATTTAGTTTCTTTGAAATTTTTTTCACGGCAAGTGATCAAAGTTGAAAGTTATTTTTCGTTGTTCAATTTTTTTCAAGTTCAATCCAGTATTTTTCCACATTTTACATAAGTTGTCAACGAAATAACACTTCTATCATCTTAAGCAACTATTCGCAACAAGAGTGCAAAAGAAAAATGGAAACCTGAGGGCTATCTAACATAATGCTAGCACTGAACATGTTAAGAAACTTGAAAATTTAGAAAAAGTTTAAATTGGAAATATCTTGAAAACCGAGCAACTTTTACTGAGGTCATGTTAGGCTTGTTCGATGCCTCTTGTGCTGGCCTAACTCCAGTGTCACTGTGACGTGTCGTTTTTGGGACACCCTGTATACATAGTATAAAAACAAAGTCGCTTTCGCTGTATGTCCGTATGTATGCTTAGATCTTTAAAACTACGCAACGGATTTTGACGCGTTTTTTTAATAAGATAGAGTGATTCTTAAGGAGGTTGTATGTATAATAAATGCATAATATGTAGAGAAACACTGATAAATTTAAAG
Organism: Scirpophaga incertulas; assembly: GCA_036419045.1. NCBI lineage: Eukaryota > Metazoa > Arthropoda > Insecta > Lepidoptera > Crambidae > Scirpophaga > Scirpophaga incertulas. Next base: position 903,258 of record CM071637.1, read on the forward strand.
GTTTCTAATGTGATATCGTAAATAAGCACGTTATTTTGCGCTTATATTGCAAACGCTGGCTGAACCCTACGAGATAGACCAAAATAATGTACTACAGTATTGTACAACTTACAAAAATCCACAAAAAAGTCCGAGATGGTATATGTCTATCTCTTAGGGATAACCCACCATAACCATTTTTTCACTGCACCCGTGCGAAGCCGGGGCGGGTCGCTAGTTAAATTTAAATTAAAGAATCATTCATTTACCTCTATAGTCGAGTGGATAATACACCAGTTTCAACGTGTCGCCATCTCTGAAGTCCCGGGTTTGTATCCCGGTGGGGGCAGATGTTTGTGTGATGAATAGAGATCGGATAATCGGATGCATATTTACCTAAAGTTAGTTTAAGACAAAGTATGGAAACGGCTTTTTATTGCTTTGTTAAATAAAATTTTTCACCATTTCTGTTTCAATTATTCAATTATTTAATTGATTATTGTTTTAGTCAAACTAGCTCACTACTTTCGTATAACACTCTTCATGTTATAAATCGTACATTCATAACTCGCACGGGGAACTGAAACTAAACTTCATGTAAATACGTATGCAGTTGTATAAATGAACCCGGAGTCTCGGTCTTTTGAAAATAAATACCACGTGCTAATTTAGTAATTTTCAAACAATATCACTACGTTAAATTTGCAGTCCCGTATTTTTCCGGGATTTTTATTTAACAAAATGTATTTTAAAAAGCCGCTTCCATAATTTGTGAGCCAAAAATTAACTTTAGGTAAATATGCATCCGATTATCCGATCTTTAGTGATGAATACGAGCATTTGTACCTTAGTCATGGCTATTGATATATACTTGTATAAAAAAATATTTATATATGTATAATATATGTATATCTATCAGTTACCGTTGATCCCAGATCCCACATATGACTGTTTTATAAACAGCCGTCGTCTCTTCTGATTATTTTTATTATATATTTAAAAAGCACCTTATTATACGTTTCCTGTTAATTACATAACTGATCATTATTTTTGTCAATATAAAAATGTTATTGAAAGCGTACTGTATAGTTTAGGCTTGGGTAAATTTTGGGTAAAACATTAAACGCAATATTTTTTTGAGTGTTCTTACCATAGTGAAAGTGAAACCTTTCACCAAACAGAATTACCGATCTATAAGAATTCAGACAAAGATATCTGCAAAAACGAGAACAATGCACACATTCGGATTACACTGGAAAGAAAAATCACAAAACTTTAAATTACGAAAATGAAAAAGAAAAAGAAAAAGAAAGAAAAAACGTGACTTTAAATGTAAATCTAAAGTCACGTTCGATGTACATTTAATCAATATGTATCATGTTTAGATGATATAATCAATTCTCAATCATTGATTAAGGTCCCCCTCTTGATATAAATGACTATGATAATTAATATAGATATTTGTCTTATAAACTAATAAAATAAATCATACTTATTAATATTATAAACGAGAAAGTTTGTAAGTATGGATTTTTGGGACTCTTTCATGTAAAAACGACTGATTGGATTTTAATAAAACTTTACAAAATTAAAGCTTATATATCAGAATAACACAGGCTATAATTTACAAAGGTATGCGCCTAAGTATAAGTTACTCGACATAATAAACCTGCGCAGAGGAAGATCGCGAGCATTGTTAGATAAATGCATGCTGCATCATATCCGAGGTTTAAAAATATGAAAACGCGATTGCTATTTCGCATACATATCCATAAAACTGTGTCTTTGAACATAGATCCTACTTTGCAGAATTTTAATTTACTGAATCAACTCTTTAGTGTTTGACTTTGGGTGCTGAACATTATCATTTAATAAATCAATCAATGCATAATACTTTCATTTAAGTAACACTGCATTAAAAAATTGGTTGTCTGTAGAACTCCGTCTACTGCCGATATTTGAACGTGACAACGTCTATTACATGGTAATTTTTTCTGGGTGCAATGAAACTATTTAAAATAAAGTAATGTATAACATTTATATTTTTATTACGTTGCCGTGTGGCGTCAGATCGGCCGTTACGCCGTTCGTGGACTCCGTGTGGCGTCAGATTCGGCCGTTACGGTGTTTTCGAGAATGACTCCACGCCGTATCAATTTAATAGACGTTGTCACGTCAAAAAGTAAGAACTTTATTATTAGGATAGCGCAAATAAAAAATTCGTCAACAAATTCGTCAGAACGAGGCCGTACCTCTTCGCGTGCTTTACTCGCGTGACGGCCTACCGCTGCTGCTTTTATGCGTTTCCATACTGTAAGCGTAGTTGCACTGTACACAAATCAAAGCGCTCCATTGTGTGCCCTAAGTCAATAGGGTAAGACTCACATTAGCGCAGTTAATGTGCACATTAAAACGTCCGCTTCTTAACCTATATACGAGCGGTTGAGCGATCGCTCGACGAAACCGGTTTTACAGTAATGCATCACGATGTTCATTATAAGGGGGAATAAATTATTTTTATTGAACGTATATTTCTTGTATTTAACTAGCGATGCAATAAGTAAACGCAAAATTCTAGGAGCGCGGAAATGTTTCGGTTTTTTAGGGTTCCGTGCCCATATTATATAAGAAATAATAGAATGCCATTTTACCCAAATGTGGTTCTATTACTTAGAGTCCGCTCTCCCCAGGATCTTGAACAGTCATAATTACAGTTGCAATTATCACAGATAATGTATTTCTGTTGCCACTATTATGATAAATACTAAAAAAGAATAAAATAAATATTTAAGGGTACGTACAATAACTGTAACAGGTATTTAATTATGAATTCACTTTAATAACAAATATGTAAATTATTCTAAAATACATACCTATTTAAATTATATACAACATAATTTTTACTCGTAACGGCATACTCTGAAATATTCACAGAATATTTAGTTATGAATTCACTTTGAAACTAAATAATTAAATTTAACTAAAAGTAATATTTAGATGTGGCTCCCATACAATAGAGATGTCTTTTTAGCCATTTTTATAGATAATGGTACGGAACATTAAGTGCATGAGTCAGACTCGCACTGGACGAGTTTTTTTATTTCAATTATCGATTTGAATTTCATCTGAGGTAGTAAAAATCTCTATAAAATTATATATAATACATAACAAATGGATTTGAGGAGATTTGAAAAAGTTTAATTTTTACAATGAGTAAATACATATATGTTATGATGAGAACCTGGCTATGGACGAGACTCCGGTCACTTGCCATCTCAAAGCCCCCTTCTTGATTTAAATAAAGTAATATGATATTGCTTAAATGTCATTCGTCTTTATAAGACACGGTCCTTTATAAGGCATGCGCGTGGATACAGATCCAACTCCAGTCAATGCGCGTAACACAGAATATCGTCGACTCAGGCACGTCATTTCTGACCCTCCCGACTCATTGACGCTGGCTCTTCAAGCCTTGCGAGAGGCGGCATCTGCGCCGCCATCCCTTAGTTAGTCCATACTTCGCAGCTTGCTGCACATGTATGAGTAGGCCCCATCATTTCAAGGCCGGACCCACTTTGGCGTACCGAGCCTTCTTTCGCGCATATGTCCTCTTCGGAGGGCAGCGCTGACGTGCCCTCTCCTGAGGGTGCGCCAACCATTCCATTCAAGCCGTAGGGCCATTAGGGCCAAGGCTAGGCTGAGTTTAGTCGGTCTGTTGGGTCGAGCCGCCTCGATTCACCAGGAGTCCGACATAATCAACGCATCCCTGCTTGCCTGTTGCGTTGGTATCCATGAGGATTCTCAGCCTCCTCTCCTGAGGAAATAAAAAAATACAGATCCAACGCGTAGAGGCCATTTAAGCGAAATTTAATGAAAGTGTGCGTGGAGTGTATCGAATGGGTCTAATCTCTATCGGTACATCGAGAAATACAGCTAAAGACTTTTACTCAGTTAGATGCATAGAAACTATTCTCAATTATTGATCAAAACGTTTGTAGACAATTGCATTTCGATTTTGGTTGTACAAAGAACTGAGCTATGGAAGTGACTCAGATCATCCGCCTTCTCAAAGTCTCCTAATTGATTTAAATATAGCAGGTGGTGACACGCCGCTCACTAAATGCCTCCCCTCCCCCAAAAGCAGACCAATATTGGTGCGAAGGGAGCACATTGGTGTGAACGGCTAAGGGTGTAGAGAGGTGTGTCTGCGACAGCGATCGAGACGCCGTCGGCGTTATGACATTATTACACTTCCACCCTGCGAGCATCTGCTCTTGCGACTCCACTCTGTCCGGCTGGTTAAGGCAAGACAGAGGCGGGTGGCATACGCCCCCTGAAGCACATCGGTACCACCAGTGACGCAACTCACCGACAGCTCGCCACAAACTGCCTTGAGGGAGACTGACTGCACTGATGGAGTATTTTGCTAGTTAAGGGTCATTAAATGCCCCACATTATAGTATTATTATGGAAACGTTATAGCCACGAGTCTGTCGATACGAGTCCTGGCATATGATTTATTGGATTTTCACAGCTTTTAACAGTTAGCATCATTGACTGTTATGGAGCAGCCTGCCAATACAAGAGATCAGCTCAGTGAACGCACGCTGCTCTATCATTTTGACAGTTAGCGAACCAATTCAGCACAGGCGAGCCACAGAAGCGAAACGATGTCATAAATGCCGGAAAATTCTCTCTGATTTTCTCACTTGTAACTATTCAGCCATTTTCAAAAAGGCTAAAATTAACATGAATATTATATTGTCTGTGGTTTACGGTATATACGTACTAGCTGGTGCCCGCGATTTTGTCTGCGCAGGATTAGTATTTCGAGTAGTTTATGTTAGCGTGGCATATATCTTTATAAATTGTAGCTTAAAGCCTGTCACAGACGTAGCTATAATATATATTAATATATATTATAGCTAACCATATTACCATATATTTTCTATAAAAATTATCTAGTACCCGCACACGCAGCTATAATATATATTTCTATGACGTCACGAAGCTACGAGGTACTGTAATATCTTAAGACATATTAATATCTGACTTCGAATAACGATCACAGACCTAATGAGTACAAAAATATATATTATAGCATCGTCTCCGTGTGTGGTAGTTTGCTATAATATATATTATAGTCTGGTATATTAATATATATTATAGCTACGTCTGTGACGGGCTTAAGTGTTATTCTGATGTATAAACTATATTATTGTAAAAATTCATCAAAATCCATTCAGTAGTTTTTACTTGAAAAAGTAACAAACACCCACCCATACTTACAAACATCCACGTGTATAATGTTAGTAGTGATCGTGTAAATTGACCAAAATATGACGATAAATGTCAAGTAATTAGGAAAAGTCTACCATCTGTGCAAACGAAGTCGCGGGTACCTGCTAGTCATAATACTTATTACCATCCCAACTAATATTATAAATGCGAAAGTAACTCTTTCTGTCTGTCTGTCTGTTACGCTTTCCCACTTAAACCTTGCAACTGATTTTGATGAAATTTGTTACAGACAATCTATAGACCCTGAGACTACTAGGGCTAGGGATGAAGGGGTTGAAATAGAGGTTGAAAGTTTGTATGGGATTTCTTAATTTTAAAATATAAAACCATGAAACTATATTTAAGCACTTGATAAGAAATCATTAAACATTTGTTCTAGCATTTTTAAATTTCGACCAGCTAGTGGGTGACATAAGGTTTGAAAGTTAGTATGCAAGTTCGTCAAATATACTCAATGACTTTATTAAATATCATGTCATAAGAAACAAAAAATCGTTTGTTCTAGAATTTTGAAATTTTTACCAGTGTGGGGGTGAAATAGAGGTTGAATTGAAGATAAGACCATGAATCTTGGTACCTTAGACGTAAGGGACCAGGATTGACAAAAACTAATTTCACGCGGGCGAAGCCGCGGGCGGAGGCTAGTGTCACAATAAAATAGTCAAATATAGTTCTTCAAGCAAATCGAATAAGTGCTAATTTAACGTTACCGTGATCTACGTCGAGTCTAGAGTTTCGACCATTTTAAATTAGATCCATAAACGGACCGCGGTGAACTCCGATGAGGTGCTATTCTCAATATGTTTCAAACGAATCTGTGTCTAGCCACTCACAAATAAGAATTGATTATGCTGTGCGATCCAAAGCCAGAATCAGCCGTAAATTCGAAGTGCCACTTGCCTTTTCAAAACCGAATCGGAATGCCCGGAGTGGCGTTCAAATTTAGAAATCGCCGTAGAATTGAAATATGGCGGGCCTATGACGGAGCCCTGTGCAACCTTTTCTACTTGGCCATAAGATTCAAAATTAACTGATATTTTATCGCTTTCTACCTTTTACTGGCAATTTTTTTTTTGCCAGTTCAACTTGCGCTTTAGTGCTTTCATGCATCTAAGCTAATATTTGGATTTAACATTTCGTGGAAACATTTGTAGGACGTATTTGGCAGGCAGCTTTGTGTGAGATTTATGTTCGTAAGTGCGTTACGTATCGCGATTTGCAAACCATTCACTGTTACAAAATACATGATCTAAAATATTATGAATTGAGTGTGGACTAAGATTATTTATTTTATTATTCGCAATTGAGAGTGTGTGAACTTTTTTTTTAATTATTAATTGTTATCATTTCCCACCAACAAAACTAACTAACCCATAACTATAATATGATACTTGGTACTTAGTTTATGGAAAAAAATATAGGAAGCGGATCAGATTAAACCAAATCAATGATCAAAAGATACATATAAATGTTGATCATACCTGAAAAATAAGTCAATGTATTTTTGTTCAAATTCAAATTCAAATTCAAAATCATTTATTCAGTCTGGGCTGTTACAAGCACTTGTGAATGTCGAAAAGCTACGCCATCGGTTCGCAAATCTACGGCGGGAGACCTTGTACTGAGAAGAACCGGCAAGAAACTCAGCAAGGGCTGTTTTTTTTTCCCTGTATTAAATAGATACAGAGTCGTCAATTTGGAAAATGACTTCAATATTGATAATTCATGAAGTCACTTTCCATTACATAGTATAATTAATAAAAAAATATTTAGAAAACATGCCTATATTAGGAATGCCGTGTCACACTTGTCGTACCTGCAACAAAATAGAACATTAAGTTATAGAAATGTCTACAGTAACTACATATATAGACATACATATATAGACAAATATATATAGCATTGACACTTATTGTTAGTTTATGGTTTAAATCAATGGCAGATTTGCAGGCCTGCCTAAGCCCCAGGAGAACGTACTAGCCATCAACTTGGACACATTTAAAACTGTGTCACATAATTGAAAGCATTCTATAAAACTAATTTTATCACATCATGTATAATAAAACTACCCCTGACCTACTGGACACGCAGGGATGACACATTTAATTTACTCGATCAATCAATCAAACACCGCCTTCCGTCAACCGCCGTTCTCATTAACACCGGAATCCTTTTCGCTTGGAGCCAATTTATTACCCTGCGCTTATACATATTGATGCCGAGAAGACGCGTCGTCGAAGGCTCGCGGAGATATTTCACGAGATGTGAGTGAAGTTTCATTATAATTTTCGATCGAATTGGCTGAGTCATTGAAGCGCTTAATGGCAGTACGTAATTTGTATTCGGAAAAAAGTGATTTATCGACTTATTTACTGGTTTCAAAACACGTATTTATTTCATCTGCTTAAGGTTCAGAACCATGCCAACTAGAACATGTGTAAAGAGAAAAGCTAGGTACCAATTTAATTTCATATAGAAATATGGATTTGTGTTTTGGAGTAACTCTTTACAGAGAAGGTATTCATATTGCATAAGAAATGTATACGTGCTATATTCGTCGTAATATCAAACCAGTCTTGTCAGCCTTTCTTTAAGAATTTCAAAATACTTACATTTTCTTTTTATATATATATATATTAGATGTGTGTTTATTTGTCTATAATTACAGAGACTGGTTTCGAGAGAATAATGTAATTTCAAATCGAAATTTACGCTTCACATATAGGCACAAATTGTACAAGCCAAATGCAGAAATAACATTGGATTTCACGCAACACTTTAATATAGTGTCAATTTCAAAATAGTGGCAAATCGTTTTATATTTAAGAAAATAGTGAAGAATTAGCTTGTACGAAAATGTTTTTATGATATTCAAGATTTTCTAGATTAGTCGTAGGCAATTAGTAATTATTCAAATTATTATTAAGTGTGTATACGCCTGAAAAGGCAGGATAAGTGATTCTCTATTATTCAACAGTTGTATTGTACCTTATACGTCGAACACAATAAAGAACTTGAACAATAAAGGAGTATTCACATGTCTTCACATTAATCGAGTTAGAAATTCATTGAAATATTCGAATGAAAAAGTGACGCCAGCTCCCTGAATTTGTGTTATGTAAACATTCGATACAATTTTATGCTCTTTTATACTAATCCTTGTTGTTTTTTATTATCATGACATGTAAATTACAAATTAATGAAAACCTCAATAATAAAAGTCCTGTAAAATACTGCGCTGTAACTATTATAAAGTTTAGTTAAAATAACGTTATGTTTATCATCTTTAATAATTGTCATAACTCAAACTACAATTTTAATATTGATAACTTTTTTCCCTCAGGAGAGGAAGGCTTAGAATCCTCACAAGGAGCACGAACCGAAACGGCAAGTGTCACGGAGGTTATATCGGGCTTCACGCGACCGGAACAGTCCTGCCACCGACTAAACTCAGCCTGTGCCTAAGTTCTAAGAACCATAAACGCAAATCGTGAGTAGGTAATATTGATAATGATGTAGGTGCATTTATACCATTGTTCAATTTTGATCTCATTTATAACATTGTCATCGACTCAATTTTATTTTGAGAGAGATATTGTGTAAAACAAATCTACCATAATTAATTAAATGTGGTTAATCAAATATTAAATAGGAACTGATTGATGAACTGACGTTTGATTACCATTTAAATAGATATAATAATAAAAGTTTTTTCTCAAACATCCTTGGGAATTTCAGCATTATTTTGACAACCTTCTTCGAGATAAATTGAAATTGCTGTACTGCCAAATACATGCGAGCTGCGGCCGGCAAAAAAATTATGAAAATCCATATCTGTCGTGTTTTAGCGGCAAAATAAATATACATGTAAATTCATATCTATCATGTATTTTAAAAATGGAACGAATGGAATGCTCCGAAAAATGAACCAAGGAGGCAACTTATCAGAGTTTTATTTAAATATCGAACTGGCTTGCAAAAAAAAAACCTGTTTTTAAAATAAAAGTTATGCTTTGTACTACTTAGTTTTAATTTCCGCGCATTATTTGAGAAAAATACTATACAAGCCTTGGCCACAACTAGGCATTGATGGACTTACGTATCTGTGGCTCGGCTTCCCCTCGGCCCACATGTACACTTTCGTCCATCAATGCCTCTATTACTGGCCGCTGCAGTAATGTACTATAACTAAGTGTTGTGTTTTGACTCCTTTGACTAAATTGCGAAATAGTGTGATGAAGGAAATGAAAGTTGTGACAGAAGATGTAGTAATAAAAACTGAGAAGGAAATGCTTAGATGGTATGGACAGGTAGAAAGGATGAAAGAAGGAGGATTGACTAAAGAAATTTATAAGATTTTAATGGGCTAGTTGGTAGGGGACGCCCTAGGCCAATGATTCCCAAAGTGATCTTGCGTTCGCTAAACAGTAATATAGTTGTGCTGCACTAACCATCATGAAAAGTTGAAACGCTGCCAGAGAGCCATGGAGAGAAGTATGCTAGGCAAAGGAAGCAAGATAAAGTAAAAAGCTATATAATTAGGGAGAAAACAAAGGACATAATAACCCAATTAGACCAAAGAAAATGGAGGAGGACAGGTCATATGCTGAGGGACAAACAAAACAAGTGGAGCACCAATATCTCTTACTGATACTCCATAGATGGCAAACGCAATAGGGGACGTTAACAAACAAGATGGGAGGACGACCTGAGGCTTACTGCAGGTCACCACTGAATGAGGGTAGGAAACAGTGGAAGGAGTTAGAGGAGGCCTATGCCATGAGGCACATTCAGCTGCATGACATTTTGTAATGTGTTATATATGGTGTCGCAGTCAGAATAAAAGGCTATTATTATTATTATTATAACTTCTTTGGTAGAATGTCCGTGCTTTGCGAATATATAAAATAATAAAATGGCGAAGTTGTTCTTATAACAATGTATATTAGTAAGTGCGCAATACAGTATAAAATGAAGTGGGAGAAAAAGGAACAATTTTATTGGGGGATCGTTTCGAGAATATCATCTGTATATAGTCATGTGATAGTGTAACTTTATGATTTCCAAAGGGGTCTATGACAACCTGCAAGGGGTTAGCGAAAAAAAAAATTGGAGGTCCATGAAATGAAAACGGGGGTTCATGATAATGGATCTCAACATACACTGATAGTACCTATATTTACTTACATTAAACTATCTTCTTCTAATATAAGACATAAAATTATTTATAAAAGTACTTGCGAAGTAAAAAAAATATTATAAATGTTCATAGAATTTTGTAAGTTGTAGGATGTAGGCATTCAATATCAGGTAAGTGCCGTATTTTTCGGTTTGGGGGTCTACCCAAAACCGAAAAATACGGCAAAGGGTCTACGACACATAAAAGTTTGTAAACCTCTGACTGAAAGTATTAATGATAGTAGAGTCTAGAGAAGTATGTTTGGATCGCAGCAAGATCTTATTCCAAAGTTTCATAGGACGAAGATAAACAACCCTTAAAGATAAAGTAATTAAATCGAGAATAATACACATGATGCCCACAACAAAGCCTCGACAGAACACGATTCATCCACAATTGCGACATTGTTATCGTTATGAGTAATTCCACCCCCGTCCACGCGTTACGACCGCCATAAGTTCACAGAACGTTCTAACCTTTTATTATACAAGTAATGTCTTTATTAAGTCCGAAGCATTCGTCTTGTATGATATCTTATCATTTACCCCTGCTCTGTGGTTGTGCTGAATGAATGAATGAATAACAACTTCATTGTATATAACACAAAATATTTATGCGCGTGATGGTGCGTGTTAATTTTACTGGTTTATTGCCGTTATTATTGTATCGCTTAACTTGAAGTCTCGACGTGGTTTGAATAAAATGGTCCGATCTATGGCAGTGTTGGCACGAACTGAACTGGCCGCGATGATGCGATAGTCTCTCCCGCCTGTCGTGTACCGCGCGCACCAAACCGGCCTTCGATATGCTCCCCGAGTTGAAGGCTGCTGACTTCAAAATTCTGCTGGGGGCAGATGTTGTTAAATGCTCTACGAATGGTGCCCCTGTTAGTCTTCACATCGACTACCCTATGCCATTACTGCCACGGTACGTATTGATGACTCGTCCCGAACACCATAGAAGCGGAGGAAGAGTGTCGTCTTTGACGATTACAAGTGAGCCCATCTTGAGTTCGCTTTTGTCTGCCAGTTGTCGCTGTTGTGATTGATTAACGTATTCGGTAGAAAAACGATGCCAAAAATACTGTTTTACATGTGAGTGTAGAAACCCTCGTGTATTGTTCGTGACGACTGATGTTCAAGTCCATAATCCGTGGTTTGGATAAAAGTGGTCGTCCAATTAGGATATGAGAGGGAGTCAGAGGAGACAAGTCTAAAGGATCGGTTGACATTGGAGTCAGGGGACGAGAGTTTAGAATAGCCTCAATTTGATTGAGGTAAGTTACCATTTCCTCATTCTCTTCATTTATGTATATTGTATCTTAACGTCTATATTAAAACAAGACTTGTTGCCAAAGATCACCGTTTTCCATTTACTACGATCAAAACATACTTCTCTGCTTTCAAGTCTATCTGATGCCATGCTTTTTGTAGGCACTGGAGACAAAGAATACATAAAATCAATCATGAAAGAATTATAAAAAAAATACCCAAAATAATTTTTTTATTTGTATTTATGAATCTTATTTAAGTCAGTAAATTATGAAAAATAAACAAGAGGTAAATACTACCTAACCTATAAGCTCAAGAAAACTGTGTCGTTCAAATTCGGGTAATTGGTGTAATTTTATTTATTCGCAAAATAATAGCGTGAGAATGAAGACTTTGCAATCTTTTTTTTTTTCCTCAGGAGAGGAAGGCTGTGAATCCTCACAAGGAGCACGAAACTTACCCAGGATACCCCCGCAACAGCAAGTGTCACGGAGGTTATGTCGGACTCCACGCGACCGGAACGGTCCGGCCACGTGACCTACCGACTAAACTCAGCCTGGCCCAGGTTCTAAAACCATATAGGCAAATCGTGAGGGCGACTGCCCCTCAGGAGAGTGGCGATGCAGCGCAGGCCCATAAAGGGGGCCCAAAAGCGCTAAAAGAGGCGCGGGAAGTCAAAGTGACGCCGGCCTTATCATGAGGGAACCTGTTGCAATCTCCGATACTATGTTTGGTTAGAGCAACGCTGTCTCTACACCCAGCACTTTCTGTCATCATGTTTCACTCACTAATAGTTTTGTGATTTTTTTTTTATTTAATTTTAAAGAAATGAATTATTGTTAAATTACAATTGAACAAGTAAATCTTGATAATTGATAAATATTTCCTACACTTACACCCATTAGCCCAAACTAAGCTCTGTAAGGTTTGAGTTATGGGATCTAGGGCAACGGACATATATAAATAGTTTTGATAGAGATATATATTAACAACCATGACTAAGGTACATTTATCACACAAACATCTGCCCCATCGAGACTCGAACCCAGGACATCAGAGATGGCGACACCTTGAAACCGGTGTACTAACCACACAACTACTTACGTCAAAAATATAAAAATATGTTTTAAAAGTATGTACATTATCTATAATTAAACATAATTCGAGTGTACACTAAAAGAAATAGATGAATTATTTCAAACGCATAAATCTCGAGTTGGGCCGAAAGCTGCCCGAGGCTCGACGGGGCAGCTAACAGCGGAAACGACTGCGCAGGCGCATTCGATTGATGGTAAAATTTACGCTCGCACGCGACCTCTGTGAACTCTGGCATAACCGACGTACTGGGAACTGAGATACAAGTAAGTTATGCACTTGGTGTTATTGCATCGTTTCGCATTAAAGTTTTTTTATTTTTTGTAAAACTTATATTGTAATACTGCACATATGCACATGCAAAGGACATCTCGCACAGACTCCAGTTTTTAGTCAGCCGATGTCTTCGCAGTATCCTGATTATTTACTGGCCAGAAAAAAAATCCAACGAGCAGCAGCTCAAACGCCGTAAATGGCGTTGGATAGGCCACTTTCCCAAGGGATCCAAACCACATACCAAGGCAAACCCTAGACTGGGATCCCCAATGAAAGCGCAAACGTGATCGTCCAAAACAGACCTGGCGGCGGACTGTCACTGGCGAAGCGAAAGCCATAAGGAATAATAAGGAAATAATAAGCCAGAAGGAAAAACCTGGAGCGAAATCAAATGCGACGCTCAAGATCGTGCGGGATGAAGACTCACTGTGGACGCCCTCTGCCCCAGCTAGAGGACTAAGGACCTTAATGATGATGATGAATGAGGTATGCATTCTTCTAAATTTATATTATATTTATCTTATATTTCTAAATTTATCTTATATTTCTAAATTTATTCTTTCTTTAAATAAATCCTCATATTAATAACAAGGCACTTATTGCCAAAGTTTTTATTAGAAGTTTGATTCTAAATCATAATGTAAATATTTGTAATAATTAAAATTCATGAGTTCTATGAAACTAAACAGGACGCAAAATTTACGAATTTTCAAAGTAAAATCTATTATTATTACATGCACTTTACTCGATGCTCAATATTTTGCCAAATCAGGCTCATTTCTAAACAGGAGGTGTGCAAGTCGAAATATATCGAATGAACATCCTAGACTCGTTGGGCTCCGAGCCCGGCTGGTGTGATCGGAACTAATCAGCTGGTGCAATTTCCAACTTTACGTGTATAGACATACGGTTCCACTGCTGCACGAGGTCCAGTCACGATCTCGGTACGCTTGCAACGCCCGGGGGTCCTATTTTGGACGATTTAAAAATTTATCTAATGCGGTTGCAAGAAAGCATGGACTGTGTTAGCCTGGAGACAAACATCGTCACTGTAAAATTACGTGTTAAAATATAAGATATTATAATTTCAATAATTTAGTAATAGATAATTTTAATACCCAAAATAGACTAAGATCGGAAGGGGATGTAAATTTAGGTTGGCTTAGCCCAAGAGCGCTTTGTTGTGCAGAAACGGACATCTAACCCATAAGCTCCTTAGGGACCAAGGCTAAGGCTGAGTTTAATTTAAATGTTATATAAGATATATTAAAGTAAACATTATTCTAATGTGACTTGTCTTTTGAAAAAAGCTGTTATGACTTTATCTAAAAAGCCATTAGGTGCATTTTTTACTACTTGCAACTGTAAAATATAAGCATTTCCCTACCTTTAAACGTTACCTTCATGTCAGATTTACTTCAAATAAAATTCTTAATTCGTTTAAATTTAAAATACTTATTTGATGATATCTAACACAGTAAATTCGATTACGTTTTATTACAATATGGCGTCTAACTATTCGATTACTGTAAGTGTTGATCACAAAATCAATAGTATTTAAAATACAACAGATCAAACACTAAACACAAAATACACATGTGGGTCAGCCCAGGGTTCACATGCTAAAAAAACACCTTGCTCTTCATGTATTTTATATTATATTAAGATATCCAAATAATATTTTTACAAAGATATTTAGGTTTATGTATTGTTAGGCGGATGGTCCCGAGAACTGGTTAACTTGCCATCGCAGCGGCTTAAGCACACCTTTGCATCGGGTTTAAATTTACCTTATAGACCATATTAATAAAGACTATATTTTTAAATAATGTTTGTCTGGTTTTCTGCGGACTCTTTGGTCCGCACTCTTTTTTGTTTGTGTTAGTATTTTTATGTCCTTATTTACTATCTATTTACAAGTAACATATCAATTCTCGGTTGGGAGAAGGTGTCTTTTCTTCGTGTTATGGGAACAGATAGTCTCGCCCCCCAGAGTCATAGCCCCATCTATATCTATATTCTACTAGATTATACTATTACATCTATTTTTAACTATTCCTTAAGACTAACAATGTTTAATATCTATGGTTTGTTTTTACATTTTGTTTATTAAATAAAGACTATTTACGCCTGATGTAAATTAATCTATATAAAATATACATCAAAAGTAAGGAAGAGAAAAAAGCATAAATTAACTAACCTTAGTTTAACAGAACTTTACCAATGGCCTTATAGCATTAACATATAAATTAATGCACCCGAAGCCGCGCATAAATAACTGCTACTTCGGACCGTGCCTATCTCCAGGCCTACTTCGGGCATACCTTGGATTGTAAAAACAGCCGCGTTTTGGGGTGGTCAAGATTTAAAGCTATTCAAGTGCTAACCTAATAGACGTATATTACGCCGCGGTTCGATTTATGGACTATATTTCTTTTGTTTTGCGCGATTTATCGGCAGGTGTTCCGAGGCCTGCGTTGCTTTTAAGGTTCGTGATATTTTTATGGGCGGCTGCTCGTTAAAATCACACATATCCTTGTTAACGATGATAGTTCTGCAAATTAAAAATGTTTCTTTTATACTGTTATGTTGGTACTTTTGATTGCGTAAACAATGGCCGAAGCAGCAGCATAAATAGGTTATGATATGTTGTCTTTTTATTGCGTAAATAGTGACTTTCAATATTGCATAAAATTTGTGATGTATGTATGTCAAACGAAAATCGCCATTATCTACAAATCTAAACGATTATGATTGCTGATAAGTTTCTTGCGCCCATTCTTCTTATCAGCTAAAAAATACGTTCTGAATTCAAAAGAGCTTCCTATAAAGTCATATTTGAATAAAGATAATTTTGATTTGATTTGATTTGATTAGATTAGCTATATTATATTTACAACTATAATAAATAAATGTTTCTTTCACTCATACCAATTAAGAGACCGAAGTAAGCTCTGTAAGGCTTGTGTAACGTGATATATAAATATTTTTAATAGAAATATATAATACTACTTAGGCACAAATTGTCGCATTCATCACAAAAACATCTGTGCCCACTGAGAGACCTGAGAAGCAATGTTACAATGCATTGCAAAAAAATAATTGTTAATTATCCAGTACACATGTAATAAGTATATATAATTATTAATTCATTAACTTTGTACAATAACATTAAAATTTTCGTATGTCAAAGCAAAAATTGTAAAAATTGCGTAGTCACATGATTAAATATACATACACAATTATAAAAAAAAATGTCGCCCCACATTGGGATTTTTATTCTGTATCGTGGGTGCAGTCATAAACATAGAATCTCACGTACACACACATCTAGATCAGAACAAATTTTCGTAGAGCATACAAACCGAGACACATCCCGTGCGGGAATCAAACCCGCGACCCGTTGCGTAGTAACCGATCACTCGACCGCTGCGCCAAACTTGTAAAAAAGTAATGGTCGTTTTCCACTTCAAAGGACAAAAATTAATTTGGATAAAAAAAAAGCGGCGGTAACATACCGGCATCATACTGAAATTCTTTATGTGTAGATACAGCCTTACCGTGGCTTGTTAAAATAGTAAAATGACAATTTGCATCATCACCATCATTAATGTCATCATCATCATCATCATCATCCTGCCCTTATCTCATGATTAGATGTAGGGATGTAGCGATTATGCTTAGGTATATCATAAAGGTTCAAACAACATATAAATCTTTTTTAGACAGAAAACGTAAGGTCGAAATTACCGAAAAAAAAGTTAACATAATTACAATAAACACACCACAGTATAGACCATTTATAAACACATTAAAATAATAACTGTAATGTTGAGACACAAAAACATACATTTCTTCATTAAAAAGTGATTTGATGATTTCTTACTGTCGCTGCTTATAATAATTTAGGTGGAATATTATGAAACCGCGGTTCAAAAACGAATAACGACAAAGGAAATATCAAACAATTAAAGATTTAATTATATAATTATATCAATCGTTATAATTAACGTGATGTGACGTTTAATAATAACATAATTTATTAAACGTCAATTGAACATTTTAACTAATAATGAGCTTAATAATCTTTAGGCTCTTGAAAGCTCTAAAAATTTTTATGAATAGATATGCAAACAAATTATTTTTAATATTTTTCTTTAAAGGAGAATAGAGTAGAATATAAGTTTTTTTTATAATTTTTTTATATATATTTATTTATTATATAGCCAGGTATATAAATTACGAGAAGATACGTATTTTAACATAATACTATAAGGACATTTTGTCACTTCTGTCTTTATACAAAACAATAGACTTTATCCACATAATGATCGTTGAACATTTAACTTTGAGATATGAAGTCATTTTTACTTTATGCCACATGTACAGTTCACTTGTAGATATAAAATCATTTTCACTTTGTGTCACGTGGACATTCCGTCACTTTATTTTAATAACAGATCAATTGACTCATTGACATAACGATCATTGGACAATTCAACTTGTACATGTAAAATCATTTTTACTTAATGCCACTTGGACATTGTTACTAAATCTATATAACAAAACAATGGGTTTCATAGACATAATGACTATAGGACATTTAACTTGTAGATATAAAGACATTGTCACTTTATATACTAATTTATTCATTTTATCATCATCACAATTTAATATGTAGATACAAATTCACGTTCACTTTATGACACTTGAATATTTTGTTACTTTATAACTAGAGATGGGATAATCGGATGCATATTTACCTAAAGATAATTTATGGCTCACAAATTATGGAAGCCGCTTTTTAAAATACATTTTGTTAAATAAAAATCCCGGGAAAATACGGGACTGCAAATTTAACGTAGTGATATTGTTTGAAAATTACTAAATTAGCACGTGGTATTTATTTTCAAAAGACCGAGACTCCGGGTTCATTTATACAACTATGCATACGTATTTACATGAAGTTTAGTTTCAGTTCCCCGTGCGATTTATGAATGTACGATTTATTACATGAAGAGTGTTATACGAAAGTAGTGAGCTAGTTTGAAACAATAATCAATTAAATAATTGAATAAAAAAACAGATATGGTGAAAAGTTTTATTTAACAAAACAATAAAAAGCCGTTTCCATACTTTGTCTTAAACTAACTTTAGGTAAATATGCATCCGATTATCCGATCTCTATTTATAACAGAACAACATAGTTTTTTGACTCAATGACAGTTAGACATTTTCATACTTAGATATATTTCAATGCTGCCGAATTAATATAAATGAATATAACATAAGAAGACATATGAACAGTTATTATCTTTGGTGAAAAAAATATTTAAAAAAAATGTCTAAGTTACTGATGCTGATTTAAGCTTCAGTCGCTCCAACCAGTTGGATTACTATCTGTCCTCATCTGGATGACTGTATAAATATTAGTTCAAGTTTTAATCTCTCACCAGGAATGCTTATATTTATCGCAGCCGCTATGGGAAAGTATCTCAGAATGTTTTTAAAAAGATTAGTAATGCTAGTTATGGCGTGTAATATATTTATTGAAGAACCTCTTGTATTTGTTACTTTGTAAAATATTTCCTCCAATGACCTGATCTCTGGTTTTTGACATCAAACTAAATTATGGTAAACCCATGGAATAGATATTAATGGAATGATAATGTTAGTGGTATTTCTTAACGAGTTGCCTATATGGAACCTCAACACTGTAATAAGCTAAAACTAACCAGGGTCTGGAATAGACTCTACATCAGAGTTCTCTGCTTGGGTCTAACTATTTCTGTCACATGATAGCTTTACTATATTGCTACATTCTGGCGTGAATAAAAATACTGGGTACTCTCACTTTACATCTTATGTCGTATATTGGCAAAGTATACTGTGGTATTTGTGGAAGTTGCAGATATGCTGCGAATCTCAAAAAAGCCATTTTTGTTATAGGTAATTGGATAGAAACCGTTCACTATCAAGTAGGCAGTCTGCTTATTTATTAGCATATTTTGTGCAGGATGCTGATGTGCTGCGAATCTCACAGGAACCATTTTTGTTAAAGGTAATTGTGCAGTAACCATTTACTATCAAGTAGGCAGTCTTGTTATTTATCAACATATTTTGTGCAGGATGCACATATGCTGCAAATCTCACAGGAACAAATTATATTATAAGTAATTGTTCTGTTGCTATTTAATATCAAGTAGGCAGCCTGCTTATTTGTCAAATATCACATTAATATAGATATAACATCGACATAAAATCTATACAACAAAGAAAATCCATTTAATTCCTTTTACATTTAGGATGTATGGAGAAAATATATATGGATTAAGAATCATCTTTTCAATAAAGAAAGAAGTGAATTCTTACAAAAATTATCAGTTACTTAATATACATAGAATAAAAAAAAAACAAATACTCAATTACACGGAACAGCGCCTCTTGGAACCTGTTACATATATCTGTTCCGATATCTACGCCTCACTCCTACTTATCCACTATTTAACAAGCGGTACTAAATGTAAAACGGGTTTTTTTATTATATGTACATTTTGCCGTTGGGATTAAATCAAGCTTTTTCGAGCTAAGCTTTGTATGTTGTCACAACTAACGCATCTATTTTTGTTGTTCGCGTTCACATTAGTGTTAGCTCCTTTCTACACGTCTGTACTTTATAATGTAAGCTTTATCAAAATCCTCCTTTATATTAATACTAACTTTCTGCCCGCGGCTTCGCCCGCGTGGATTTCGGGATTGGTTCTATAGAGGGTTAAGGGTCATAGCTTTTGCCACGGCTACAAATGCGCGGAAGTCGGTTTATGGCGCGAAGGTTTTATCGCGCTTCCCGTGGGACTGTCCGCTTTTCCGAGATAAAAAATACCGCAAAACCTTGCTCAAGAATCACTCTATCTATTGATGAAAACCGCATGCATATCTGTGCAGTAGTTTTTGAGCGAAGCCTTTATTGCGCATCATGTGGAATTTAGACCCTAGAAGGGATAAAAAGTACCCTATTATTTAATCCGGACTTTATCTTTACGTCTGCAATTTCAAAGCAATCGGTTCAGTAGTTACGGCGTGAAAGCAGAACAAACACACTCTCCGATTTATAATATTAGTAAGGATTTAGATTCAGACTATTTATCTGAGGCCAGCCCCTATTTGGCGACTTTGTAAAATATAGGGAGAAAAGAAAAAAGCCTTTGCTGATTTTCTTGCTGCTTCTTCCAGTACAAAGTTTCCCGACGTAGACTTCTAAACAACAATATAAAATATTTGAAAAATATTTTCTTGATTTTGATACCTTAGTTACAAGTCCAATACAACAATATAAAATATTTGAAAAATATTTTCTTGATTTTGATACCTTAGTTTAGCAGAGCCGATTCAAGGAAGATTATTATTATTATTTTTTTATTTATTAAGGAACAAACAGTTACACATATTAGTAATATTGTTTAAAACATGAGATTCTTATAAACCTATAGTTCCATAAATTATTACATAATGAGATAATCAGTTAATATTACAGTAAAACATTTTTCCTTATAAAATATATAAACAGATATGAATATGCGTGAGCGAGTTATGGTACATACTTAAGTACATCTAACCTATAAACAGTAATAGTATATTGTACACTTCAAAGATAATACGATTCACACTTCTATAGTTTAAGCCTTTTACTATAAACATATATTATATAAGTTAAAATTGAATGACATCAGCACACTTTATGGTTCAATTGACAAAATTTTCAAGGCTTCTCTCTTAAATGTTTTTATATTCATGCTAAAGATGTCAAGTTCATGCAGCTTATCATCATAAGTTTTACAAGAGCGCCTAATGAGTGTATTTCTCCCATAACGTGTTTTAGCAACAGGATATGAGAAAAGAACCCTTTTACGACACAACCTCCCCTTCGATCGAGGAATGTGAAAAGATATATTACGTAATAGTTTAGGCGCATCAATAGTATTATTTATTAATTTGTACAGAAAGGCTACATCACAGACATCGCGGCGGTGTTTCAGGAGCGATATCTTATGATGTTTAGCGGATGTGTCATAGTCAGTATATGCTCGACCAGTACGAAAGTATAACGGTTTGATGAATTTATGCTGGACTCTTTCAATCCTATTAATATGAATATTAAATATGGGTTGCCAGACGACTGAAGCAAATTCTAAATGACTTCGCACAAATGAATTGTACAATAATTTGTAAGTTTGCGAATTTTTAAAAGGCTTACTAATACGGAGTATGAATCCAAGCTGTTTGAAAGCCTTGTTAAGCATTTTATCAATGTGAGGAAGAAAAGTCAACTTAGAGTCAAATGTAACACCTAAGTCACGAATCTGACTTACTCTTTGTCTCTCTGTGTTTAATGTCCTTAACATTACCATCTAAGGTGTAATCAAAAGTAATAGGGTTAGGTTTTCTGGAGTACGTAATTGTATAACATTTATCAATATTCAGAAATAAACTATTCTTTTTACAAAAAGCTTCGAATTTTAAAAGATCCTGTTGCATCGATACACAATCATCTCTGTTGCGAATAATCTTAAATATTTTAGTATCATCGGCGCAAAGTAAAGTATTAGTGTTATGCAAATTGTCAGTTATCTCGTTAACGAATAAAATAAATAAGAGAGGTCCTAGATGTGATCCCTGGGGTACGCCAAAACTGATAGGCTTATAGAAGGAGGTGTATCCAGCACAAGCTACAGCTTGACTCCTATTCTCAATGTAAGATTTAATCCACCTAAAAAGACAACCATGAATTCCGAGCTCCCAAAGCTTTAGGAGTAGTGTATTATGACAGATTTTGTCGAAACATTTAGAAAAATTTGTATACACAGCATCGACCTGCAACCTGTCATCCATGGCGCTTAAGATTATATCAGACTTAGGGTGAAGTCCTACCTATACCTAAGTTGCACGGCTTCTTCTAATTATTTCCCTAACTACAAACTTATTAAATTACTTTTATAGTGCTTATGTATAACTTATATATGTTATGTATATGTATATGTATGTATATGTATGCATAAGTTATATATGAGACCTCCTCTGCGCAGGACACTTTTCGTCATATTTTGGCAAATTTACATAATATCTTTATAAATTGTAACCAATGTGATATTTTGATGTACAAGCTATATATATAGCTATATATATTTAAAGTTTATTATTAAAATCCATTCGATAGTTTTGACGTGAAAGAGTAACAAACATCCATATTTACAAACTTTCGCGTTTATTTATTAATTATTAATATGGATAAGTTATTTTTTTTATTCGCAACTTTGAGGATTGATTCAATTGATCGGCCTTACAAAGCCAAGCGACTATTAAGAAGACAAATTCACATAGTATTTATTATTTTACAAAATTCAATTTGTGTACATTTTGAACATTTATATTATAAAAATCCACATTATAATTATGCGTAATATTTATGTCAGAGTTCTAAAACATTGCATTTCAAGAATTAAATTATTCAAACAAATGGTATGGAAATAATAGTTTTTTTGGATTTTCTGCTGTAGGCGTCTGCTCTCTCTTTTTATTGCCTAGCCAGCAGTCAAGGCGCAGAACATTCAGTTCTCGTAGCTTTCACAAATACACTCAAGGTAGAACTGAATATCGTCTAGTCATCTGCGGCTTCAACATAAGTCTCTTAAAAAAATCATGAACGACCTGTATATACACTTACCTCCAGGTGGAGACATTTCTTACAGATTATATAAATATCAAGGTCATGTTAACAGAATTAAGCAGAAGAACGCAGAAGAGCGCACAGTGAGCAAGATTACATACAGGACACAATTATTAAACAATTAAGAGATAAGAAAAGAATAGTAAAGAGAGAAAACACACACACAGGTGCAATCTACATGTGTCAAAAAGGGCTCTGTCTCAGCATAATTCTTCCGCAGTTCTGCAGAGGCGCTGTTATTATGACAGGCCCTAATTGGCACGCGAGACAACAAACTCATTTCGGAACCATTTTGTTGGCCAAAAGAGTAATGTTAGAGTCAATAAAAAAATTAAAACATTGACATTGACAGTTTTCGTATCGTTATCGTTTTAATAACATGCATATGTTAGATACAAATAGAGCACATTCAAAAACAATTTCCCACCAGACTCGATTAAGCAACCCGTCGTCAGATAAGCCCCTTAATTGTACATTACACTAATTTATCAATTTGTCAAGGTCAGTGCGTTCATTGCTGCTTTATCTGACAACCGGCAAAGAGTTTTCTATTGACTGCGTAATGAATGTCTAATTCGTAGCGATCCCGGTTGAGCTTTTTTGACAGTAAACTCCGCCGATCGTAAACGCACACGGCTAGTCAATCTGGCTGCAGGGATCGTTGCCAAAGATTTACGCAGCAGATACGTTGCCGAACCCTTTTCTGCCGCTTTACGGGTCTAATTCTGTTACACTACCTTCGGGGTAGTGTACACTGTCGTATGGTTAAGTTGGAACAACGGGCGGGTGCTTATCTGGTCTGATATTATTATATTAGTAATTAGGTCATACTCGTACTGTTCTTAATTTTTTTAACGCATGATAGATTGCCTAATGTCAAAATTCTTTTATATATGACGTAAACTTATAAAATCATTATTCTTCTTTTTGGATTCGTCGTAATGATGCAAAAGTAAGTCTGTCTGTCTTTCTTGCTTTCATGACGAATTTATTACAAAGATAATAGAGAGCTTGAGAAAGGACATAGACTATATTTTGATGTACGAGTAAAAAAGGAGTTTTAAGGTAATGAGTTAGAAACATATTTTTTAGGCTTTTGTTTTGATATAGATAAATACGACATTCAAAATTTGATAAAATTTACCATAAATGAGATAAAAATAGAGGATAAACATTTTTGTTGGAATAATCTCAAAAATTACTGAATCGATTTTGATGAAAGATGATATTTGAAGGCAATTTTACCACGGGAACATGTTTGCTTTGGGAAAATCTGATAAAATAGATGCCGGGTGTTCATGAAATTTGGTATAGTAATAGAACATAAAATAATTTTACTGCTCAAAAATGATAGTTATATATAAGTTCTATTGTTAATATAATCATAAATATGATAAAAATAAATTTGACATTAGCCATGTCGCAAATTATACGTAATTTGGAAGTTTATTAAAAATTGTTACAGCCATTAAGCGAATATTTCTGAACTGCCTATGAGTCTGAATTACGGGTAATTTTTTTCTGGTTGTGAGTAAGAAAATTATGCAAGCACTTTGATTGTGGACGAGTTGTTACAAAATTGCATAGTTTGTAAATAAACAAGGTTACGTTTAGACCAAAATAGCAACCATCATTAGAGAGTGTATAACAGTCCTAACAATCGAACACATCGCCGCAGCAACTCGATCTGGAAGACCTTTCTGTATCAAATACCATTCGGTAGACTTACAAACTTACGTGTTCACATCGCGTACCAATTACAATCCTTATACCTTACAGAATAGGGTACATATTTACTAAGCAACGTGAATCATAAACTTCGTCGAATAGTTTCTAGATGCGTTCAAAACTTTGATAGTCGCTACGCCATTTTTCCCTTCGAGGCGCCCGCTATATGTATGAAAACAAGACTGAATATACAAGTTGCGATAGTATGAATAATGAACACGCAACTTCCGAGCTGGGATATACAACTTCTTTTCCGGCTACAAGGGGTTTTGTTTTACAAGTTTTATCGACAATGTATAAATAAATGTTTTAATGGATATCCTGCTAATATTATAAACACGAAAGTTTGTGTGTATGGATGTATGTTTGTTACCCTTACACGTAAAAACTACTGAATGGATTTTCATCAAAATTTACAATAATATAGATTAACATCAGAATATCACACAGACTACAATTTGTAAAGATATTGTGCGAAATGTTTAAAATGTGACGGTGTCTTTCGCAGCTAATAATGGTTAGACGACAGGTTTTTAACCATTATTAGGTGCTATGCAAGCCAGCATTTCCACTTTTGTGAAATTTGAGTACGTCAGGATAGCATGAAATGAATGGAGTGTTATTACTGGCAGCATATGAAACTATGATAGTAGGTGATTAAGGTTTTTTAGGATTCTTTACAAATTTGCCATGATGTGACATTACCAACGATTTTGACAAATTCGGCAAGGCTTAATTTTTTTAATGCATCATTGACTGCCTAATCCTTTTTATGTATGTACGTAGACTAAGAGGAAGCCTGAAAGTAGCGCCAGTGGTAGAAAAAGTGAGAGGAAGTATATTAGCATGGTTTGGACATGTGATGCGGAAGGATGAAAGTCATGTCACAAAGCGAATGTTGAATATGAAAGTGGAGGGATACACGGGCAGAGGAAGGCCGAATAAAAAATGGATCGATTGTGTGAAGAATGCTGGCTGATAGAGAGGAATGGAAGAAAAAGATCTACTGCGCCGACCCCAGATAATGGGAAATGGGCAAGAGGATGATGATGTATGTACGTAGACTTCTAAAATCATTGTCCTTACTTTTGGATTCGTCGTAGTATTATAAATGCAAAAGTAACTTTGTCTGTCTGTCGCACTTTCACGACGAAACTACTGAACTGATTTAAACGAATTTATTATACAGATAATCTAGAGCCTGAGATAGGACATAGACTATATTTTGATATAAAAAGGACTGTAAAAGGTTTTATGGAGAGTACGTCATTTTTAAGGTAATGAGTTAGAAACATGTTTTTTAGGATTATGTTTTGATATAGATAAATACGACATTCAAAATTTGGAAATATTTACCATAAATGAGATAAAAATAGAGGATGAAAATTTTTGTTGGAATTGTCTCAAAAACTACTGAAACGATTTTGATAAAAATTGGAAAATAGATTTTGATAAAAGTTGAAAAGTTCATAAAAGAATGGACTGTTATTACTGGCAGCATATGAAACTGTGATAGCAGGAATGGTGGGGACTAAGGCTTTTTAGGATTCAGATAAATGAATCAGGAGTGCATACAGTTGTGTGAGGTATCCAAGATATATATTCAACATATGAACTATATAAAGGACTAATGCAGCGTACACACCAGAACCTACGTTCTAAGCAAAAGGCATAACCGAGAACATTCAAACCATTGTAAAGAGTTTAAGCCTCAACACATCTTATATTGTTGATAACAGTTCTCTTTCGACAGATAAAAAAAATAAGACAATATTCCGACAACACACTATACCGTAACTTTACATTCACCCCGAAACTGTTATTATCTGGCACATTGTTAAAATAAAGTACCCCACTATAATACGAAATGTTCGACGAAATCGGTCAAGCCGACCATCGCTGCTTAACCCTTCCCTCCCCGCTGAATGCGGACCGTTACTTTGGATAGAAGGGGTGCATTAGGACCGGAATGGGGTCGCGATTAATTGGCCGGCGACCACGAGGCCTATTGCTCCCAATCGGATTGAATATTGATGTGGCAGATGGCGGTACATTCGGCACATAATTAATTTCTCAATCGTCCATGTCAGGGCCTAACTGACCCAATACGGGGCCGACTTATTTACATATTCGCATCGACTTTGCGCGGATTATTGGTCATGTGATGGTATTTTTGTTTAGCAGTTATGTGTTGTGGTTTTTAGGAGTCTGTATTCTGTGAACAGAACACTTAAAGGAACACTTTTGTACTTCTGTCAAGACCTTTTTCTCAGGAACGAGTGGAGTTATCACTCGTTCCTGAGAAAAAGGAACACACTTGCGTCTGAAATCTCTTGGGGACTTGTGTATTAAGGCATCACGCTTCTTAATCAATGTAATAAAAAGATGTCCTTTTACGTTTAATTTGTGTCAACTATTTTGGCACTGGCAAGAGCATCTAAAACTTTTGGCATATCTAGTGGGCCCCTATTAGCAATTTTTTCTTGTACTATAAGCAGACAATTATTGCAGATTACATGTTCAGGGGTCACCTAAAAGAAAGAAATATACAATCTGTCATTTAATATGAACATCTTATTTAATTGCAGTGTAATAGTAGATTGAAAGTTGGTACGTTATACAAAACATAACAGTAATACTGTAGGTTACAGTACAGTAATACAGTCTGTTACTATGTAAGGTTGGGTTATACAATAAAAACACAAATATCCAGAAAGTGATTATGACCGACTGCTGATGATATATACTCGTATAATCAATACATAGTATAAAACAAAGTCGCTTTCGCTGTATGTCCGTATGTATGCTTAGATCTTTAAAACTACGCAACGGATTTTGACGCGGTTTTTTTTAATAGATAGAGTGATTCTTAAGGAAGGTTTGTATGTATAAATGCATAATATAGTAGAGAAACACTGATAAATTTAAAGGTTTCTAATGTGATGTCGTAAATAAGCACGTTTTTTACACGCTTTTTATTGACTTATTTGCGCTTATATTGCAAACGCTGGCTGAACCCTACGAGATAGACCAAAATAATGTACTACAGTATTTTACAACTTACAAAAATCCACAAAAAAGTCCGCGATGGTATATGTCTATCTCTTAGGGATAACCCACCATAACCATTTTTTCACTGCACCCGTGCGAAGCCGGGGCAGGTCGCTAGTAAGTATATAATATTAAGATTTTATATTAAGATAATATTAAGGAACAGTTATCAGTCATTGTGTCGTCTGGATGAGGAAACTTACCAAAGTAGGTGAAACCCAAGATCGTAATACAGTTGCAATGGAGTCCGGCAACTGTGCTACAAAGTGTATTGGTAAGTTTCTTGGAACTAGTAGCCAACAGTTGACACACTGCCGTCGCTGAGGTAAGGACAAGCGACTCCCAGTAGCCATTGCAATTATTATCACTTATTTCCAAATCACAAGTCACTATCTTGCAAGAGTCACTGCAACACCGATACCGAGTCAGAGGTGCAAATTCCTTAAGGAAATAACAGCAAGATATAACAAAAGCCAAATAAAACAAAAGATGCGTTATACGTAGCGTAAGCAACGACCGGAAATCACAGAATTTCAATGTTAGCTTTAAGCTACAGTCCAAAAACCGATAAAAGTTAAGAGCAACTAAATTGATACATGTTTCTTCTTATAATATACCTAATCGCGCGGGTTTTCTTAGACATAACATTAACATAAATGTAAACAAAAAATATTTCAATCGTCGTCCAATCAATAATTATTATTCTGAAGTCGATTTTTAGATTTTCGTTGTTAAGTCGCGGCAACGAAAAATGAATTGTTTTTTTTTTATGGCAATGCACATACTGCAATAGGCTTGTTGCCTAAATTTCAGTAGTTAGATACTAATATACCTTGATGCCTATTCTATACAAAATAATTATTATTTTTGAAAAAAATGCTTATTTATAAGAATAATTTTGCATTTAATTAAATATTTGACATTAGTCATCAAAAACGCTCATGACTGTCATGGCGTCTTGAATGACGTCACGCCGTGCAAAACACAGCTGTTTTAGTATCGGAATATTCGGTATTGTGAAGTTATTTTAATAAAAAATGGATTCATCGTATTACAAGTACTGCATAGTGCCCCAGTGTACAAGCACAAGTATAAAAACACCAAAAAAATTATTTATATACGTGCCAAACAATCAGCACATACGTAAAAAGTGGCTGACACTCGCGAGAAGGAATGATGCCCATTCTTTTTTCGCACTTCCACAAGACACTTGGGAATGACATTTTGACTTTGACGTTTCGCACGGCGTGACGTAACACTTTTTAATTGGTGTTTGCTGTCACGTGACTTATGGCTTATTTTGTGCAATTTTATTTTATAAAAATATAAATAATCAAAAGTTATTATTTTATAAAACTTTGTTTTTTCATAATTAAATGATCATCTTAATAGTTATGCAACCTAATGCATCAGATTTGTTCATAGTGGATACAAGCCTATTATTAAATGCCGGAAGTTAGAAATTCGAGTTGACTTTATATATTTATAATAATAACCCGGATCCAACAATTGTTCATAATTTCCTAAAGCTAGTATAAAAATGTTTGGCTATTTATGGAATTAAAATCATTTATAAGCATATGGTACAGGTTTCGGCATTCTCCTTTGAAGGTACAGTGAGATGAAACAGACATGTACAATATAAGAAACCCAAACTTTCCTGTTAAAAATCTGGTATTTCCTCAACAAATTTCCAAAGAAAAAGAAATCGACACAATACCAAATTCTGATAAAATATGACGAATAGCCGCAACCACATCGCAGTGTAAATGCAAACTTTGCTCAATCAATAACCAAGACAGGTGCCGGTACTTTGCAAAACAAACATGCTAGCAATGGCCAAGAACAATGACTAAGTAACGCGTGACTAACAGGCTGACCATCACACGTCGCGCGGTCTGACAGACCGCCGCGATTTAGGTCCGTGTTACATCAATGGTGAATCATCGGGTTAGAATCGATAAACTTGTACGCCATGATGTTGCGTTGTTCTTTTTGCACGTGAGTGTTTTTTAAGCTAGTTATTTATTTTTAATAGTCTGATGAAACGGACCATCATCACCAACTTGAAATTTAAAATAATATTTTGCTCTAACTTCCTCGACTTTAATTAATACTATATGCACGCTCGTTGGTTACGGGCACTCTTGACCTGGTCTTCCTACAGTATATCACATTTTTGATCCACGAATGTTTTTTGAGGTCGTCCCCTACCAACTGGCGCTTTCATATTTGCCTTATCCACTCAACCGTTCCGCTGTCAGCGGCGTCAATGCGTCTTACTATCGGCCATTTCCGAGCGCGCGATTATCAAAAACTGGATAAAAACAGTTGAAACTCGTAGCTATATCGCAAAAAAAAAAATACCTGCGGATAGAGGAGAGTCTAGCGCAAAAAAACATTATATATTTAACTTTCTATACCATTGTATTTAGTAGAAAATAAATGTGGAACTTGAAAGAAGCGGAATATTTTACGAAAGTTTCATTTTAATTTAGTTTATTCGCAATTTCATTTCAATTTATATCCTTCAATTAATTTTTAAATTAAACTACATTAAATCCTCTTATGCCAATATGTAGATATTTAGCACAAATTCAAATTATGAAATAAAATAAACAATCTTACCTCACCTCAAAACGAAATCACCTCAAAAAATTAATTATTCAGTCCACAAAGCATACCTATGATTTTTTAAGTAGATTGATTAATATAATCCAACTCTAAAAGCATATTCTTGTCGTCATAGGTCAACAGGTGGCATTTTATACAGTTTACTAGACACATTGTACCATTTTACGTTTGGATACTAAACTATCCACGAACGTAAGTTTAGTTTTTTTTGGATTGCAAGGTTTCCACGATCGGTTGAGTGGTTATACATTTCTTTCAATCGTCTTACGTCCATTCTTTCTTCGTGTCCAAACCATTTAAGCATTCTCTTCTTGTTTTTTTGTCACTACACGCTTAATACCGCACATGATCACATCTATATATCTATCTATCGCACAATTTAGTGATCCGTTTGCTCGTTTGCTACCCTATCCTATAAAAAAAACATTTCCCTTATCAAATTATTTCGATGGTTATTCCTCATCTTCACTCCAGCCATTCATTTTTAAGCTGTCATCTCCACTACATTAATCTTGCTTTTGTCCGTTAAAGTCATACATATATTGAGGTGCTAATGTTAATATATTTATGTCGTCAAAAAATCTCCGAGGATTCTCTCTTCTTTTCTCTGAGGATCTTAAATTATAGATTGAGGAAATCACAGCTTTTCGCAATACAACAATTTTTCAACATTTTCAGCAGAGCGAAAAGAGTCTACGTAAATTAACTACGAACTACCAGAATAAACTGCGCAAGAATTTTATTTTTCGTTTTATCTTTAAAAATTGATACAGGCTTTTTTTATTCTTCTTACATTAGAGAGCAAACAAACAAACATATCGCTGCTATGCTGCTGATAGTAAGAGATTATTGCCGCCGCCCACAGATACCCCTAACAATGGGGTTACATTTTTTTTATTCCTTCTGTAGGGGAGATACTATAACTCATAACCGCGGTGATTACGTCGGACTTCATATCGATGGAGGCGGCTCGACTAGGATGACCTACCGACTAAGCTCCGGATCCTTGACTAAAAAGACCCTACAATTAGTTTTTTTTTTCTCCGGGAAAGGAAGGCTGAGAATCCTCACAAAGAGCGCGAAACGTGCCCAGAATACCCCTGCAACGGCATGTGCCACGGAGGTAATGTCGGACTCCACGCGGCCAGAGGTATGACCACGTGACCTACCGACTAAACTCAGTCTGTGCCTAAATTCTAAGAACCATATAGGCAAATCGTGAGGACGACCGCCTCTCATCAGGAGGAAGGGAGAAGTTACAGATGCGATGCCGGCCTTTTGAATGGGAGTGCGCTCTTTTGTTTGTCTGTAACAAATTAAATTCATAAGCATTTAATTTATTATAAGCCTTTTCAATATAGCGTTTACTCAATTATATACACACATACCACTGGTTATTTCCATCCCTGCACCTAAGCACCTGAATCGTCAACCCCATCCAATATCCTACAATGGCGTCCACAACAAAGTGCCGACGAATAAGTTGCATGCACATGCAATATGCATGAGGGATCATCGCTCAGACGTTAGGCCGAGTGCAGGCTCTCTGCGAGCGGTACGGTCCGGCCCCTGTATTGTGTTACGCGATGGTAGTCGCTATGTAAATCATTTGATATAAACTTCTCCACGTGACTACTAAAATCTATTAATGTAAGACCTTGATAGACAAACACTTAATATACAAAATTGTTGGAAGTCAATTAACGGAATGTATATATCTATTAGATTAAATCGCATCGCATCAGATTAAGACGGTATGTGACTTTTCGAATCGAGCCGGTTGTTTAACAGTGAATAGGTAAAGTACACGAAGAATCTTGTCGTTTTAAGATTTATTTATTTTGAATAGTTAAAACTATGCCTCACTCATGGTAAAGAGGTAGGATAAAGTGTTTTCACTTTCCAAGCAGCTTTGATATTGTAGTAGCGCCGCCTCAATTAAAAGCACTTATAAATTATATTACCTATCAGTTTACCAGCGCTGATCGAGTTGACGACGACAACGCGACAGAACTCGACAATTCACTAGTGCCACGAAAATACAGGTATGTCAAGAGATTTAGGATTATTTCAAGGTCAAGAAGTATCCTGTTATATTAATGTTAGCTGTCGTTTCGGAAACGATTGTATTTACAATACGTGGGTCAGATCGAGCAGAGTAATTGGGTTAACTGCCGCGCTTACGACGAAACGATCAATTTTAATCGATTAATTTACATGCACGCTGCTCCCTCCGATTATTCGAAAGCAAAATGTATATTGTTCTTTTTTGGAATTCGCACACGTATGTATGTAGGTACACTATAACTAAACTTATGTAATTGCAACATAATGACGTTTATTGTGAAATCATAATATTTTGTACTGCCTTGTCTATGTTATCTGGTAATAAATTTAAAAGTCACAAGTTTTTCTAATATACAATTTCACGCTTTCCGAAATCTGTCTAAACTGGGTAATTAAAGGATATGTGTATATATTTTATGCACGTGTTATGTATATTTATGCATGTCTCACTATAATTTTATAATACTTTATTTATAGTACGTTAATTACATTGGTATAATTATAATTTATTTGTCATTTTAGTAATAAGTGTCGTTTAATTAGGATATTTCTTTTTCTGAAATCGTACACCGTCCAATTTAAAAGTTGACTAGTCGTAGATAGCATTAAGTTCGCCTTTTATACACCTGATATTTTGTTGTACGAAAAATGTTAAATGAATACATAAGTTTTACAAAATAAAGTGAATATATTCTATTATATATACATATATTCTACGCAGCCTCTCCTACATGTGCCACAAATATTTCGAACTGCACATAAAGAAGAATGAGGGTACCGGAGGCTCAGTACCCCCCCCCCCCGCCGCCTTCCCCCCTTATTCCCTTTTAAAAGGCTGGCAACGCATTTGTGACTCCTCTGGTGTTGCGTGTGTCCATGGGCAACGGTTATCGCTTACCATCAGGTGATCGGTTTGCTCGTTTGCTGCCCTATCCTATATAAAAAAAAATATATTAACAGAGAAACAAACTGAGAAAAGTCGCCCTGAAATCAAACACTACGTCTATTTCTTACTTAATTATATATTCCTATTGTTATTAATTTACTTAGTTTTCGTTTATAAGAAACCGATGTGTTATATTTGTCGGTATAGCATAACCGTATAACAGCTAGTGTGAAACTAACCTAACTTTAATATGCGTTAGCAGAGTAACGCATCCGGTCATATTTCGACCGGCATTAAGAGTTATTGCCGCATTTTTATTCATAGGACAATTTTAGAAATCCTTTCTCGGGCTTTAAACGGGCCGTGGTCACCCTCCCGGCCGGATAGAGAAGGTTTTGGGAAATGGCGAAGTGACGTTCACTTATGTTATTTTCATTTTCGGAAAATTTAATACAACTTTATATTGCACATTTTGTATTATTGGTAATAAATTAGGTACTGTGCAATAAATTGTAACAGTAAAATAGCTTATTCTTCAAATAGAATTTATACAATCACTTTTGCAGGTCAATGATGCTACGCCATTGGTTCACAAGTCTATAATGAGAGACCTTGTACTAGAAAGAAACAGCAAGAAAACCAGCTAGGCTATTTTTTTTCTCCCTGTATGTTTACGTTGTCAATTAGAAGCTGGCCTCAGATAAATAGTCTCAAACCATCTTCCTTTACAAATTTATGCAAATTGTTATTATATCAATAAATGCTATAATTTCATTGTGTTTTTTACTATAGTCACACTATGTATTTGCAACTTAACTAATGAGCTATAAAAATGAAGCTCGAGCGTTGTTATCATTTAAAAAAAAACCGGCCATGTGCGAGTAGGACTCGCGCACCGAGGGTTCCGTACAAACCTGCAAGGTTTACAAAGTTCGTTCATTACGACAATCGAGTCATAACTATGGTATTTTTATTGCAAAATGAAATTCATAACATTACAACTTGATAGCTCTACGCGTTCATGAGGAAAAAAGTAATAAGTTTATATTTATTAAAAAATATATATTTTGAAATGTAACTAAAAATTTAAGGTTTTCGGAATTTTTCCTTTATGTGTGCTATAAAATGTTGCTTCATGCCAAATTTCAAGATTCTAGGTCGACTGGAAATACCCTTTAGGTTTTGATTCCCTTGCGAGTACTTGCGAGTTTCAAAATATGCAGCTTAAATTGCTGTTTCTTTTGATTGCGTTGACATAGAAGTTTGATTTTGTTACAGCTTAAAGGTATTATAGACCTGAGTATTTGGTATGAATTTCAATTTCTCACTCGTTTCGTCACTCTACGCGTTTATGAGGAAATGGGTAGTAAGTTTAAAATTATTAAAAAATATATATTATGTGATGTAACTAAAAATTTATGGTTTTCGTAATTTTTCCTTTATCTATGCTATAAGACGTTGCTTCGTACCAAATTTCAAGATTCTGAGTTCACGAGAAGCACCCTGTAGGTTTTGATTCCCTTGCAAGTGTCGAAAATTTGCGGCATAAACGGCTGTATCTTTTGATTGCGTTGGCTTAGAAGTTTGATTTTTTCACAGCTTCAAGGGACAGTAGACCTGAGTAATTGATATAAATTTCAGCTTCATACCTCCACGCGTTCCTGAGAAAAAGGGTCTTGACAGACGGACGGACAGACGGACAACAAAGTGATGCTATAAGGGTCCCGTTTTTTCCTTTTGAGGTACGGAACCCTAAAAACAGCATAATAACTGTTAGCAAATTTTTTTCCAGTCGTCAATTAGAAGCTGGCCTCAAATAAATAGTCTGAACCTAACTTTTTTTACGTGCTTGAACAAGTTCACGTTACATCTATAAAAGTTAGATTCAAAATATATTTGGCAACTTAACTATAGAGTTATTGAAATTAAGCCCAAGCGTTGTTATCTTTTAAATAATCCGTAACAGAATAGACTTTTAAAATTTTTATATATAAATCTAAAGCTTGTGAAATTTAAATAAAGGTTATAATATTAAACTTTGAATACCATAATAATGTCCTTTCACTAGCGTAAACTGATTACAATAAAAGTTGTTTCAAATTCCAATTGAATTCAACATTATGAATTAGAATTCAGTTGGAATCTTAATTTTATATTTCTTCTCGGCACGCAAAATGACCTTGAAATATTTTTAGGTGACCCATAACCTTATTTTGAAAGAACATAAGAACTAATATTATTACGAGTAGATAGAAACACGATAAATAGTTAGTTATGATTAGTAGAGACGTCGACGCGCGACTTCAACAAGGAAGTATCATAGCTTGCTTCGAACTTTCTTGAAATCATTGTATTAAATTCAAAATGTCTTCTGAGAAAGTTTCTGTGCAAATATAACGGAATGGTGCTTCATCATCCGTTTATCACCTGGAATTGGTGAAAATAATTACATACATATCATCATTTAAGCGCATATACGTCCCCAACGAGGGGCATCAGCCTAACCTATGTAAGAGCGATTAGGCCTTAGACAACCTCGCTCTCACGATTTGCCTATTTGGTTCTTAGAACTTAGGCATAGGCTGAGGTTAGTCGGCAGGTCACGTGGTCAGACCGCTCTGGCCGCGTGCAGTACGACATCCTCCATGACACTTACCGTTGCGGGGGTTTCCTGGGCACGTTTCGTTCTCCTTGTGAGGATTCTCAGCCTTTCTGTCCTGAGGGAAAAAAAGCCTTAGACAACCAAGCTGGCCCAGTGCGGATTTTTCGCAGGTTCCCTCACGGTATTATACTTCACCGTAGAACCACGTTAAAGTACAGTTTACTCTTTCACGTAAAAACTACTGAATGGATTTGAATGAAACTTTACCACAATATAGCTTATACATCAGAATAACACATAGGCTACAATTTTTGAGGTTTCTAATGTGAGGTCGTAAAAAAAACACATTTTTTGCGCTTACATTGCAAACGCTGACTGAATCCTACAAGATAGATCAAAACAATTTACTACAGTATTGTACAACTTAAAAAGGTCTACAAAAAAGTCCGTGATGGTATATGTTTATCTCTCAGGAATAACCCACAAAAGGAAAAAGATCGTTAAATGTAGTTTATAGGAGCATACTGCAGTAGCTACCTATAGGCCTATGATTAGGGCTCTGCAGTGCTTAGTTACCGTATTTCTTACTTATTACTAGACTAGACGGGATGAACCTGAAGTCCACGCGAACGAAGTCGCGGGCAAAAGGTAGTATTATATACGCGAAGTTTGTAAGTATAATAATAAATCAATAAGGAGGCTTTGAGAAGGCAGGTGACCGGAGTCTCTTCCATAGCCCGGTTCTTATTAGCACCGAAATGCAATAGAACACAAACGATTTGATCACTAGTGACAATTGTTTCTGTGCATCTAACTGGGTGTAGTCTTTAGCTGCATTTTTCATGGTGCAGATAGACATTAGATCCAGTTGGTACACTCCATACACTCTCAATAAAGTAGATGATACTGTTTAAATGGCCGAGTGGTTTCCGGGACCCAGGTCTAAATTTGGGATATATTGTTCTCCTGGTCGAGCTGAAGTCTGAATTAGAAAATCGTGGTTTTCAGCGGAATCAGCAGATTTTTGGATATGTTGTTCTCCTTGACTATTACATTTTTTGCTCAACTCGACCAGGAGAACAAGATATCCCAAATTTCGATCTGGGTTCCGAAAACCATTTAGCAATTTAAACAGTAAGTATCATCTGCTTTCGCTTTCTATATCCCCGCGTCTTATTACATATTAAAATAAACTTTTTATCAATACATAGTATAAAACAAAGTATGTCCGTATGTATGCTTAGATCTTTAAAACTACGCAACGGATTTTGACGCGGTTTTTTTTAATAGATAGAGTGATTCTTAAGGAAGGTTTGTATGTATAATAAATGCATAATGTAGTAGAGAATCAATCAATACATAGTATAAAACAAAGTCGCTTTCGCTGTATGTCCGTATGTATGCTTAGATCTTTAAAACTACGCAACGGATTTTGACGCGGTTTTTTTTAATAGATAGAGTGATTCTTAAGGAAGGTTTGTATGTATAATAAATGCATAATGTAGTAGAGAATCAATCAATACATAGTATAAAACAAAGTCGCTTTCGCTGTATGTCCGTATGTATGCTTAGATTTTTAAAACTACGCAACGGATTTTGACGCGGTTTTTTTAATAGATAGAGTGATTCTTAAGGAAGGTTTGTATGTATAATAAATGCATAATGTAGTAGAGAAATACTGATAAATTTAAAGGTTTCTAATGTGATGTCGTAAATAAGCACGTTTTTTGCGCTTATATTGCAAACGCTGGCTGAACCCTACGAGATAGACCAAAATAATGTACTACAGTATTGTACAACTTACAAAAATCCACAAAAAAGTCCGCTATGGTATATGTCTATCTCTTAGGGATAACCCACCATAACCATTTTTTCACTGCACCCGTGCGAAGCCGGGGCGGGTCGCTAGTTATATATAAAAATGCCACGTAGGCTACAATTTATAAAGATACTAACTGGTGCCTGCGACTTCGTCTGGACAGATTTTTTACTACTTTCTTGACACTTAGCGTCCTATTTTGGACAATTCACAAAATATCTTTTATTCGTCTATATTCGTATTTTCCACACATGACTATACAAAACTGTCTAATAACAACCCATAAATTATATCCCTCTAGAATACATCTGTAATTTAACGCTGCGTAAACACTACAAGAAAATTTTCGTCAATCGCCTATGGGAATAAGTACGTCATTCCTACTTAGTTGAGCTCGGGACCAACAAACCATCCAGAGGAGGTCCTTACATCCCCGAAAGTATTATAATGTCACGAACATTCAGATATTTAACACAATTATTTCCACACATTTGAAAATACCTACTTCGTAATACCAGTTCCGAATCCTTTACATGACACGACTACGAGAACGATACGATACGTCGGATTATTACTTTAATACAATTTAAACAACATTTTCAGTCGGTGTTGTTGTCGTTTATCCAGAGTTGTGCTAGTTTTAGCGCTAAGTGGAGTTTTTAATTTTCTTTCTGCTGTTATTATACTTCAAATTGCATCAAATATAAAAGAATAATATGAGGCCACAATACGATTAGCTATAGTTTGTGAAAGGACTTTAGAAACCGCTTCGATAGATATCAATGTCTTATTTAAGATTATAATATCATTGTCACGAGAAATTTGTTTTATTTTCACACTACTGTGATAGTAAAATGATTTACGAACTGTCTATGATAAGCAGCCGAAACTTATTCAAACTTTATATCCCACAGTCAAACTGTATATACAGTTTTGTGGGACTTTGTACTATGTATTGAGTTATTCTGTCATTAATAAATAAAATAAATAATAATAATTATTATGGAAACACCTGGGTATGACAAACTTTTCGCAAACCTAATTACTTCATTATTGAAGCAAAAACATAGTTTTTTTAACTTGGAATGCTGAAATAACATGCAGTTTTTTAAATTGTATATAGATTTTTTCTTATACTGAAACCAA
This sequence comes from Scirpophaga incertulas, assembly GCA_036419045.1. NCBI lineage: Eukaryota > Metazoa > Arthropoda > Insecta > Lepidoptera > Crambidae > Scirpophaga > Scirpophaga incertulas. Next base: position 942,016 of record CM071637.1, read on the forward strand.
TCAGCGTAGTCCAAAGTAACTGTAAGGTTTGTGTTATGGGATCTAGAGTAAAGGATAGATATAATTATATTAACCATACATAGGTATTTTATAATTTAATTAAAAAATATATATTAACTGACACGTTTAAGCTACATAAGTACAATGACAGAATACTCTGTCTAAATTTGTCTAAACTAGCAAGGTAACAAACATTAAACTGTTTATTGTGATATGGTACTAAAGTGTTAAGCTACTTATGGCGTTAATTGTACCTATGCTTATCAGTTGATGAAAATTTCTTCTATCTTTGGAGTTACCATTATATTAAGGTTTTTCAATTATATCGAAAAAAAAGAACTCCCTCTACTTTAAAATTCCGAATCAATCAAATTCATATTCCAAACTGATGATAATAAGTCGTGTCGCTATCGTCATTGTCTTGTGTGAAAACGGCCTGTCGCGGGAGTCTCTACTATTCATTAGCGCTGACGTGTACCTAACCCTTGAACGCTGTTTAACGTGTATCATTATAAATTAGTGAGTTGGGCCCTTTAATCCCATCGATAACTTCGCAGATATTGATGCGCTAGCTTGCTCGACTGTATTTACTTGAGGATACGTCAGCAAAAACATGGGGCAGTAAAAAACTGATTTTAAATTTACAACAAATTAATATTAGAAGAACGTAATCCTGATTTAATTGGCAGGTCATTGTCGAGGTGTGTGAGAATTATTAGTTAGTAAATACAATTAAGTAACACAGCTAGGGCAACATATATAGTTGAATGATTGTTACCTATTTGAACACTAGCTGCGCCCGCAACTTTGTCCGCGTGGAATAGTTATTTTAAGCATCATATTTATTTTTGCAAACAGCCACCTCAGCTGTTACCCACGACTTTGTCCGCGGCAATTTTTGTAATTATCTTAGATAATTTAGTTTAAAGTTTTTAAAATAGCATAATAATTTTAAAGTACTTCTGCATAAATTATATTTTTAGTTTCATTTTCTTGTGGCAGAAGAACATATTGGTTTTCTCCGCAACTCGATCTTGACAACGCGACATATCCAAATTTGATTACCATAAAAACGATTCTAGTGAGTCAACCTTAAAAGGTAGACATATACTGTCGAGGATCTTTTTTTTTTGGTATCTTAAACCGTTTTCGCAGCGCACGCAACGGAAGCCCTCAATGATGAATAATTTTCCCCGTTTTTTTCTACATTTTCCATTATTTCTTCGCTCCTATTAGTCGCAGCGTGATGTTATGTAGCCTAAAGCCTTCCTCGATAAATGGTCTATTCAATGAAAAATATTTTTTCAATTCGAACCAGAAGTTCCTGAGATTAGCGCGTTCAAACAAACAAACAAACTCTTCAGCTTTATAATATTAGTATAGATTGAATTAATTAGAAAAGGATGATACGTTTGTGTCATAAGCTACAAGCAATAAAGAAAGCCCTTCGTTTTAAATTGTAGGAAAATTTAAATATCCAATACCTGCTATTATTATACACGAGATAGTTTTTTTTTTATTGCTAAAGTTGACAAACAAGCAGGCTGCCCACCTGATGGTAAGTGGTAACAGTCGCCTATAGTACATGTGGCTCCCACGAGATTCGCAGCAAATCTGCAAACCTCATAAGAACCACAGTGTACGTTGCCAACTTGTGACATAAGATGTAAAGTCACAGTACCCAGTAATTTCACTGCCTATCGTACCTTCACGCCGGAACACAGCAAAGCGAACCCTGCTGTTTGGCGGCGGAAATAGGTAAGACGGAGGTACCCATGCAGACGACCCTGGTACAGAGTCTACCTCCTAAAGTTTGTAAATATGGCTAGATGTTTGTTACTCTTTCGCGTGATATATACTAAATAGATTTTAATAAAACTTTACTATAATATAGCTTGTATATCACAATAACATATAGGCTACAATATATAAAGATATTTGGTGAAATGATCTGCGCAGACGCAGTCGCGGGACCAGTTGTTCCTCAATACTTTATTGCATGCCATAGATAGATACAATATATCAGCCGTCGTTTAACTAAAAGGACGTTCACCCTCAAGTGGTGAAATTAGATTTTTTAATTGAACTTAAATGAGCAGAAGATTTTCTTTCATTTCGTCTAAGAATCATTATACAATTTTAAATAATTCGTGAGTTATAGGAACTTTTTTAACCGTAAAGATTTTAAAATTTCAATGATTCTCTACCTTAAAAGCGACTAACCCACACTTCTACGCTAAAATACGTTTAACTACCTTAACTGCTTGATGTATTAATTAAATTCTAGATTTATTCATCACTAAAAGTACGTTATATGATTATTCTTGAACCACGGTTCTAACCATCATACCTTTTAAGTAATGACATTCCCCGCGTTTTTTGCCGTTTTCTCTAGAACATTGTTTTTGGTTTAGAGTCCTTTCAGTTCACAGTACAGGACGGCAGATATGTTACTATAAATACATATTGATTTTAAAGAGATTAAGGGCGCAGCCATATTGGAAATGGCGAAAATTTTATCATTATTGTTAATTTGATATTACATACATACATACATACATACACTCACGCCTTTTTCCATGGGGTAGGCAGAGATTACGTCTTTCCACTTGCTACGGTCTTTACATATTCGCTTCATCTACTTTCATAACATTCCTCATACATGCTCGACGATTGCGGGTACTTCTGACCTGGCCTTTTTTGAGGACACTTTCGATTTGTTCGAAATATGTTCGCCTTGGTCTTCCTCGTCCCGTATCTCTACTCACTCCAGCTTCATAAATCATTTTGGTCAGTCTACTTTCATCCATCCGTTCCACATGCCCAAACCACCCAAGCATCCCTTTCTCTATTCTTGTCACGATATCCTCTTTCAAACCACATTTCTATTGTATAATGAATTGATTGTATAATGAAGTGATTAGAAAGAAATGTGGTTTTGATATTATATTAATTATTTATTTTATTACTTGTCTAGTTACATAGTTCTGTAATATTTTTAATATCATTATTCTTATGTTTCTATAATCATTATTATTATTTATTCATTAATTTATAATTTCTCATAAAAATCGTATGTAATGATTATCAGTTTCAGTTTTACATACGTATTATATATTTAATATTTATCATTGCCGATATTTTTTTAGTGAATAGGCTAATGAATGACTAGTTGAAAATGGGGTATAAAGTGGTGATTCATTTGAGATTGAGGTAATTACTAAGATGAATTACATCATCACCATGATCATCATTTCAGCTGATAGACACCCACTGCTGGACGTAGATAAGAGTCCTACCAACGTTGAAATGTTGGGAAATGGGATATAATATGATGATGGGAAATTGCTATCGATAAACCCATTTTACTTTCGTTCGTTTAGAACAGAGGTTCCCAAACTTTTTTTTGTCGTAGACCCTTTGCCAGATTTTTCGGTTTTGGGTAGACCCCCTACTTACCTGATACTGAATGCCTACATCCTAATATTACAAAATTTAAGTAAACATATATAATATTTTTTTTACTTCATAGGTGAAGTTCCTATAATAATTTTATTTCTTTTTATTAGAAGATATAGTATAATCAGTGTATGTTGAGATCCATTACCGATGTCAACATACAGATTTCATAGACCCCCAAATTTTTGTTTCGCTGACCCCTAGTAGACCCCTTTCTGGAGACCTATTTTTGAATAACGAATGCGATTTCGAAATCACCGCTGACTAAATAGTCAGCGGTGACTTTGAGGTCACGGATTCCTAAACATCCAATTTTTGAAAGTCGATCGCAGAGCTGCCAACATAGATAAAGTACACACATAAACGTAAGAGTTCGGTTCCACGCATAATGTAGCTGCTGCCGGTTATTGCCGGCTTAACCATTGGTTTATATATATATATCAACTTCAGACTCTAGTCAATAAGTTCTCTAAACAAAACACAGATAACATTTCCACTGTATGACTTGATTACGAGTGGGTGAGGGCACTCGTAATGAAATCACATCCGTGACTAAGGTAGTCACATAAGTGATATTCAAAAATACGAATTATTGAAAATCTGTGATTCGATACGAATTATTGAAAATTGTGAGTCACATCGGTGATTTCGAAGTCGCATTCGTAATTCAAAAATAGGTCTCCTGGTTGTCATAGACCCCTAAGGGGCGATATCGACTTTGGGAATCATTGATTTAGAAGGTATCTATTGGTATTCTAACTTTTCACTCAATACTGTTCTTCTGTGGGTACCTGCTCTCGGGTATCTGAATCTTACCTCTTTCTTTTGTAAAATATATAAGTGTGAAGGTTAATGCAATGAAATTACGGGGTAAATTAATTTAAATCTTGTGTCACATATTGGCTGCGTAAACTGTGGTTTATGTGGGGTTTTGTTGCGAATCTCATAGGAATCACGTGGATTAGTCTCATTGATTACTTTATTAATTTATATAAAAAACCAGTAAATTTTCAGAAAACAATACATTAACTTCAGTAAATGTAGACTAACAATTCGCGTTCTACCCTTACAACGTACAACCCTTCACTATTCAGCAATCTCGATCAAACTCGGGCCTAAAGCACCCACATCTACCACACCCCCGCCATGCATTATTACTTACGTTTAACCGACGTATAACTCAATATGGGGCCCTTCTAACCGATTTAAGATCAGACTATAGCTCTGTTAAGTTAGACAGTGGAGGGTTACAGCGATCTCATGTTGAGAGCACTCGTCTGTCAAAATTGAATTGCAAGAGTTTCTTTTAATTAAATATCAAAGGGTTAAAAACGTATTAGAGACAAGTGACTTACAAGTGCACGTGCTCATACGATTCAAATTGTACTCTAAGTGTTCACGATAAGGTGCATAGTTGTAGCTCAAATGAAGCGAAGTTAAGCAACTTGTTTGTAGAAAGGATTGCTAAGACCTTTAATTTTAATCTATACTAATATAATAAAGCTGAAGAGTTTGTTTGTTTGTTTGAACGCGCTAATCTCCGAAACTACTGGTGCGATTTGAATAATTCTTTTTTTGTTGGATAGTCCATTTATCGAGGAAGGCTATAGGCTAAATAACATTACGCTATGACCAATAGGAGCAAAGACAGAGCGGTAAATGTGTAAAAAACGGGGAAAATTATTCATTTTTGAAGGCTTTCTTTGCGTGCGCTGCGAAAACGGTTCAAGATACACAAAAAATATGTATGAAAGAATTATTCCTCTATACATGATCTAAAAAAAAGTCCGCGACGGCATATGTCTATCTTTTAAGGTTTAGTCACAATGACCGTTTTTATGGTACCAAATTTGGTCGAAATAATTTGTTTAAGTTGTATCAACATAATAATACTAAAAATTCTGCGGAAACTCGACCATTCCGAAAATCCCGCAAGAACGGGAACTATGTGGGAAAAACCAAAAATCTGCCGGAAGTCACTATTCCACGCGGACGAAGTCGCGGGCAAAAGCTAGTTTGAAAATAATTAACATTTGTAAACTGCAGGGTAATTTAATGCTTACTCGTATTTGTATAACATTATTTTTCCATTATCATCTCAGTTCAGTTCCTACCAGACTTATTTGAGTATCCAAAGAAAGACGTGGCATGTCGGGCTCTCTGCGAAATTTAGAGGCCATCAGATGGCAATACCTATTAAAATCCCAAGAATGCCCCCTAACCCACCTTGGTGCGAGTACGTGTCTCACCATCATCTCACCCTCGTCGGAGAGAACGGCGTCACTACCGGACAAGCTCATGGGAACTCTGACGAACCCTTCCACGATTAGGCCTTACTGAATCATCACAGTGCGGATTAGTCACCATCATATACACTTTGAATTTCATCACAGCAAATAATGGTTTACTATAGATGATACAATAGCCATGCTACATTTAAAACTGTCCATCCGTCTATCGACACTCCATGTCTCTGTGTACTCTCCCCAAAGAGTATAGAGCAGTGATTTCCAAAAGTGATCTATTCCTCTAGGGGTCTATGACAACATCAGGGTCGACGTCAGCGAAAAAAAACTTGGGGGTTCATGAAATGAAAATAATATATTACAATGAATCTCAACATACACTAACAGTATATATCATCATTAGTAGAGATCGGATAATCGGATGCATATTTACCTAAAGTTAATTTTTGGCTCACAAATTATGGAAGCGGCTTTTTAAAATACATTTTGTTAAATAAAAATCCCGGGAAAATACGGGACTGCAAATTTAACGTTGTGATATTGTTTGAAAATTACTAAATTAGCACGTGGTATTTACGAGTATTTTCAAAAGACCGAGACTCCGGGTTCATTTATACAACTATGCATACGTATTTACATGAAGTTTAGTTTCAGTTCCCCGTGCGATTTATGAATGTACGCTTTATTACATGAAGAGTGTTATACGAAAGTAGTGAGCTAGTTTGACTAAAACAATAATCAATTACATAATTGAATAAAAAAACAGAAATGGTGAAAAATTTTATTTAACAAAACAATAAAAAGCCGTTTCCATACTTTGTCTTAAACTAACTTTAGGTAAATATGCATCCGATTATCCGATCTCTAATCATTACACAGTATAAAACAAAGTCGCTTTCCGGTGTCTGTAAGTGTGTATGCTTAAATCTTTAAAACTACGCAACGGATTTTAATGCGGTTTTCTTTAATAAATAGGTATATTCAAGAGGAAGGTTTATATGTAAAAAATATGCACAATGTAGTAGTGGAACACGTCGAATTTTTGAGATTTCTAATGTGATATCGTAAATCAACGCTTATATTGCAAACGCTGGCCAAACCCTACGAGATTGGTCAAAATGATGTACTACAGTATTGAACAATTTACAGAAGTCCACAAAAAAGTCCGCGATGGTATATGTCTATCTCTTAAGGATAACCCACCATAACCATTTTTTCATTGCACCCATGCGAAGCCGGGGCGGGTCGCTAGCTTACTTATATTATACTATTTTCTAATATACATTATTTATAAAAGTACCTATGAATTTAAAAAAAAATATTATATATGCTGGCATCAAAAAAGCTCGGTGTGTTCAATAGGGCGAAGCGGTACTTCACACTGGGGCAAAGACTTGTACTGTATAAGTCGCAAGTCCGGCCCCATATGGAGTACTGCTGCCATCTCTGGGCGGGAGGCTGAGACTCGTCGACGATCCCGTACTCACAGGCGGTATCGAGCCTCTAAGTCTTAGGAGACACATTGCCTCCTTATACAGGCGGTAGAGCACACGTTCAACCGCCTGTATAATGGGTTGTGTTCTGAAGAATTGTTTGACATGATGCCCACGGCCACTTTCTATCATCGCATCGCTCGCCATCGACAGGGAGTTCATGCCCACACACTGGAGCCTAAATGGTCCAGCACAGTGCGGTTCCAAAGGAATTTCCTCCCGCGTACACTTCGTTTGTGGAATGAGCTCCCTGCCGAGGTTTTCCCGCAGGGCTACAGTATGGGATTCTTCAAAAGGGGAGTAAATAGGTTTTTGAAGGGTCGGCAACGCGCAAGTGACACCTCTGGTGTTGCAAGTGTCCATAGGCTACGGTAACCGCTCACCATCAGGCGTACCGTAGGCCTGTTTGCCACCATCGTGGTATAAAAAAAAAATTGCTTCTAAATTTTTGTAGGATGTGGGCATTCAATATCAGGTAAGTACCTAAAACCGTAAAAAACGGCAAAAAGTCTACGACACAAAAACGTTTGGGAACATCTGGTATAGAGTATATGACATAATGGATCCGGGCTATCATGAACAGTTAAAAAACCATAAAAATCTATCGTGTTTGACTAGTCGCAACGATGTTCTGGTCGCAGTCGGCCTGGGACTGGGATAATCTCACCGGACCCTTGATTCCGATGTTAGGCGATACGATTAAGTGCCGACCTTTTCCTTTTCCTACCATTGACTCACTATCTGCACAAAGTCTTGCAGCGAGAGGAAACGTCGCAGTGTCATCACGCCCAGGGGAACCCTATGAATGTAAGTTAATGTTATGTTGTTAAGTATTATATATCTGTGAATGTTGTACTTACCTTTAACTGGTTATGCATTAAGATTTGTTTCTACCTAATGTATATATGTAAATGTAATATTGTAATAACTGTTGGGAGTCATAATAAAAAAAAAAAAAGTATGTGCCCCAGACATATTACGGCCTCAACAGAGACCTTGGAGCAGCGGAGAGACTTTGGCTCTCTGTGTGTTCTTTATAGGCTCTTTAACGGAGAGTGCTCTAAGGAACTATTTGCAATGGTGCCTTCGTCACCTTTTTACCATCGCACCACCCGCTACCGCAGTAGAGTTCATCCATATCACCTGGAACCGATCTTGTCTAGTACAGTTCGGTTTCAGCGTTCATTCCTTCCGCGTACATGCAAACTCTGGAATGAGCTCCCAGCTGCGGTGTTTCCTGAGCGCTACGATATGTCTAACTTCAAACGAGGCTTAAAAAGAGTATTACTCTCCAGGTAGGCAGCGGCTCAGCTGTGCCCCTGGCACTGCAGATGTCCATGAGCGATGGTTACCACTTACCATCAGGTGGGCCATCTGCTCGTCTGCCACCGTACGGAATAAAAAAAAATAAAAAAAAAATATCAACCAGTCAGTCTGTGGATAACAGTCATATATTAAGCCTGTAGCTTGCTGGGTTGAAATGGGGTCATCAGCACAACTTATTTTATTTTTATTTTATTTTATTTGGGTAACTAACAGCTTGCAATAACAATGTAGTAATAAAAATAAGAAGCTACAAGCTAATAATAAGCTACCACATGTAAAATATACACCTAACCAACAAGGTTTAGTGGTTGGTCTCCCAAACTCAATGTAAAAACTTTATTGGTTTATGTTTTGCAAGTTTGTGTCCCAAATAATTAAATGAACATGGGACGTCGTTGGGACTAAATTGATAACTGGTGTAAGCACTTTTAATTATTCAAAGAAAAAAATTAAACATTATCCGTTGCGATATAAACATACATCTAGCAGGATATCGTGAACACGTCGTCCCAATACAAAAATCTGTAACGCACAACTCCCGTGAACAAAACACTGCGTTTATACATACAGTCGCAGAGCGTTTGGAATTCGCCCGACGCACTGCCGCGAAACACTGGTTTCGTGCGAACGCGGAATTTTAACAAGTAGCCAGTATATGTGTTCGCTGACTGCGAATTATTTTTTTACGTAGTGCGTGTATTACAAATGGAAACCAATTGTCCGCAAATATTAGTGTATCGTTATTAAATTTGCGATTTTATATCTTTATTACGCGTTGTAAATGTGGACACTGCTATTTTCCAGCAGAAATAGGTAAGAGGGAGCTAGCCATGTAGGTTCTGGAACAATCTTTTTGGGTAATCTATACTAATATATCTTTACTAATATTATAAAGAAGTAAAGTTTGTGTGTTTGTATATTTGTTAAATTGTAAGGGGTAATCTCGGGATCTACTGAACCGATTTTAAAAATTCTTTCACCAATAGAAAGCCACATTATTGTTGAGTGTCATAGGTTGTATAAAAAACCGAAAAATAAAAAGGCTTTTATGTGGTAGCCCGTTTTGCAAAGTGAATCGGAGAAAAACCGGTCGAATGAAAGCGTTTCTTGCGAACGCTGCTTTAACTATGAAAGATATATTTTTGAGTTCTAGAGAAAAAATGTGGAGCTTGAAAATGCCTACAAAAAAGTCAACGACAGCATATGTCTAACTTTTATATTTAAATGACAAAAAGTATATTTTTTAACTTTAGCATAGACAATTTAATTTTTTATATTAATAAAATAATTCAAATCATTAGGTCATATTTATTAGTCATATATTCCGAAAAATTATGAATCTATGAAAACAAGTAAACTCATCGTCATAAGTGTGAAGGCCAAAGCAGCGGACGGCGGGCGTTGGCTTCGGGCTTAATTCGGTTCGCGTTCGTGCTCGCTTAGGGGATTATTAATATTATGCCCAACGAAGTGGGCACGGGTCAGCTAGTATTTATAATAAAACAAATAAACTTTATACTGTAGTTTATACTGTTGTGTCTTTACATATCAATTTACTGTGCCGTTAAGTTATGAAGACGATGGATACAACTTGATATTTCTGGATAAGGAACTGGAATTTTCGACCTTAATGCATTGCCAGTGTCTAACGATATTTTAACGAAATAGGTCAGGAATTAAATTCCCGTCTTGTTATAAGAGTTTTTATTTGGAAGACAGTAACGGATGTCCCCAAACTCAACCTCATTAATTCTTTAGTTACTTTAAAAATGGCTTCCAGCTTGTGATGTATGCGCTCGGTGCAACGCTTGGATGTTTTGACGCATGCGCCGGCGCACGCAGCGAGACGCGCCTAATTATGACGGCTATGTTTTTTTGTTCGTTAGTGGCCTGTCGCAAAAGTGTTTACATTTTGTTTAGTAATTTTAAGAAACTATAATTTTTATTTGTCACAACAGACAAATTAGAGAGAATTGTCACTGAAATGACACAGTATCACAACGACGTTTCAGTGATATAGCTATACAGAAATAATCATTGCTTAACAGCATCGTGCTAGCACGAAGTGGTGGTACGCAGCATAAGCACCTCACGATCTTTCTTTTTTATTTGACAACTTCACGAAGTATATCATTTTCGCCTGTATATAAAGTTGAAAATTGATTGTACCTGTGATAGCTGTTTTGACATTAATCTGTATGGTACAATTTGTACATGATTGCATATTTATAATACATAATCTTAAGTCAAAATAAAGTTAATGTTTTAGTAAAAATAAATATATAACACACCTTCTTACATTATTATAATAAACATAATACATCGTTTTAAACGTTAAAAGTATGTACAATCAACTTGGTTGTAGGTAATTTCGTTGACACGCGCATACAAATTACGTGATATTAGCACATCGTAACGGCACAGTATGAAATGTTTGTAAGCGATCAGTGACAGCGGCGTTAACGTATTGCTGTGTCTTCAAAAGTAATCATCTAAGGCATTCTATTGATTCTATAAAGTTATAAACATTTTTTTTGGCGGTGTAAGGCCCTAATCACCATAACTTGATTAGGGTAGGCTGGCACACTCAAGCGCGGTGCTCACCTAATGACCCTACCGCGAGGCTGCGTGCGCGTCTGCCTACCGCACACGCCGTGGTCATGTCTCCCTTGGCGTTGGCTCGACCCCTAGTAGTAATTTAAGTTGGCTTATAGTTGGACCTCCGTCCACTTTTGAGTTGGCCAACGGTGTGGTTTGTCACCCCTAAAAGTTGTAGGTCCGATAGTAGAGCCAACTGATGGCTGGCCATCGTTGGTCCGTTGTTACTAATTTGTAGGAAATATTACGTTGGTTTGGTATAGTTGGCCCAATGTGAGGCAACAGTGGCGCGGTTGGGACAATGTGGATTTTTTTTTAATAAATAAATAAATATTTGTTACACTTACACCAATTAGCCTAGCCCAAACTAAGCTCTGTAAGGCTTGTGCTATGGGATCTAGGGTAACGGATAGACATACATATATTATACATATATAAATAATTTTTACTGAAATATATATCAACAACCATAACTAAGGTACAAATGCTGGCATTCATCACACAAACATCTGCCCCCACCGGGATTCGAACCTGGGACCTCAGAGATGGCGACACCTTGAAACCGATGTATTATCCACTCGACTATGGAGGTCGTCAAGTACCACAACCACCCAACAAAATCCCAACAGTTGGCATCAACAGCCCAACGATAATTGCTACTAGGGACCAGACCTAGATCGAGCCGGCCCCGGTGGCGGTAGAATCGCGAAAGCGCACCCCGTTATGTGCCCCGCATGGGCCTAGAGAACTCAGGGGGGTTATAGTCGGTAGGCCGGTCTTCTCAAACCGAAGAGCCCCACACATGGCCGCGCCTAGCTAGCGCGGTGTCACGATGCATAAGGTGCGTTTAAAAAAAAGGGTACACTGACGTCTTTCGCTTAGAACGTATTTGACATGTGATGAAAAGAATAAAACAATTGTCAGCTAAAATTCATTATTTTCAACTATTGTCAACTGTAAACTAGCGTGCCGCTAGTTCTTTCCTCTTTCCGTCCCCTTCTCTCTGTACGATTTGTTTCATTCAATAACCTTGTGAAATGTTAACATATATGTATATGAAGGCTGAATTACTTATGAACGTCTCGCAGTATGGTTTTCCTCTTTTTCCTGCCCTGTTCCTAATTTTATTTATATTCCTCCTCTTCTTCAACTCTCCTCTATCACTCACCATTTTGAAACTCATTCCCTTCTTCAATATATCACCATTCAGATACTCCATCCATCTTATCTTCTTTCTTCCTCTCCCTACACGCCTTTCCACTTCATATTCATAACTTTTCTAGTAACATGACTGTTTACTCTTTTTAATACGTAACCATACCAGAAAAGTCTGTTTTCTTTCAAATTAGTCGATTTCAACGCTCGGCGCTCACGCCACCACGCCACGCCACGCTACAGAATTTTACAATATATTTTCTTTATTTCGCACATAATCCATGAACAATATGGATCTTGAAACACTAAAAATACAAGGAGGGACGTGGAAAGGAAAATTAACAAGAATCGTGAATTTTGTGAACAGTTTTAATAGTGAAACGAATTCTGTCCATGAGGTGTCAGCGCGGAACTCTCAGTTAGACACAATATTTCAAAATCTGGACAATATACAGTCGCAGATTGAATCGCTTGATCTAGAACCGGAGAGGCAAAGTGTACACGAGTATGAGCGCAAACCTTTTGAAGATCGCTATTTTTTGACAAAAGCGAAAATTTCTGAAATATCTGAAATTTGTCGCTTGAGCAAACTGTGCGCGACTGCAGTCCTTTCTTGTCACTCCATACATCCATCTTAACATACGCATTCAGCAACATCTTTGTTCATCCATCCACCTGACGGGACAATATATTATGGAGATACATTATCCAATACAATATCATTGTATACATTACATTACTGTTTCAATACATACTACCAAACTAAAAACATCTTATTAATGTAGCAATAGATGTGTCCAAAGTGTATACATCGTGTAACATGGCAGATTGGATTCGACAACCGGTAATACGCCAATAACTCAATAGAATGATAGAACGCTAAAAAAGAATTAATAATGCTATACGAGTATCTCTGAAATTTTAAATTTTATAAAATGGAATATTTCTTTATAAAGACGTTGAAATCTAACGTTGTAACACTAAAATCGAGTTAAATACCAAATAATTGAAAGGTAACGCCGTACTAAAAATATCTAACGAACAGCGGACGGTATGGTCAGCCCAAAAGTCAAAGCAAAGCGTGAAAGTAGCATCGAGACGCCGCCGCCGTGCAATTAGTAAGTTTCGAACGCTGGCCGGCGCCGGACGTCCGGAACGTAGTTGTCACAATGTAAGTACGGTTAGCAAGGAATTGCAAAATATTCTTTAATATTAGCGCCTAATATATTGAAACCAAGTGATTTGAAAGCTGTGCGGAGTGCTGGAGATAAACGTCTATAGTTTTCATATAAAATTGAATCCTATTAATAATAAATAATAATAAATATTTGTTACACTTACACCAATTAGCCTAGCCCAAACTAAGCTCTGTAAGGCTTGTGCTATGGGATCTAGGGTAACGGATAGACATACATATATTATACATATATAAATAATTTTTTATAGAAATATATATCAACAACCATGACTAAGGTACAAATGCTCGCATTCATCACACAAACATCTGCCCCCACCGGGACTCGAACCCGGGACCTCAGAGATGGCGACACCTTGAAACCGGTGTACTATCCACTCGACTATGGAGGCCGTTACACATACACAAAGTGGAGAGAAATTATTCAAATCATCTATCATCATTCTATCATCATCATTCAATCATTCAAACAACTAGTAATTGCACTGTACTGTAGGGAAAGACGCGTTCTTGAATTGTAGTTACAGGAATATATACACAATTTCACATATTGTCAATTGTAGAAGAATGGTTTCAAAAAGGAAAAAAACTCGTCAGAATTGCGAATGTTTGTCCCGCACGTGTTGATCCTGCCGTATGCAAAGGTGTTATTTGTTTTTCGAATTTCATATTGTTGTCAACAATATCAAACACCTTCTAGAAATAACGGTTTATTTATTTAAAGCAATGAAATATTAGCGTGACTTTTAGGACTTGCACTCTTCCCGACTGACTGAATAATGTCGCTGACCAAGTCATATCTAATCATTACACCTTTAAAAATCAAATGTGCAACTGTGTTCCGCCACGTGGCTCATTGTGCTGCCATCTATTGGATAATGTCACAAACAGAAAAGAGACAGTAGTCAAATCCGCAATCTATCGTCATGGTATAACCTCAAGCATGAGAAGTAGAATTGCATATTTACATTACAATTACTGGAATATATATATATGGCTCTCCTACGTCAAAGGAAACCTCCGTGAGACAACCTGCATACACCTGCGAAGAAATTCAGAGGTGTATGTAATCAATCGATCCGCACGTTATCTTCGAGACGTATACGAGCTATGATGATAAATGACGAGCCAAGACAAATAACGACGATTAGTAAAATCGCATATTACTAATTTAATATTAATAATTGTATTGTATATTTAATTTTAACTATTGATTCTCGTGCTGGCGGTACTACGAAGCTGAGTGCCAAAGACAGCGAGTGAGCCAGCCGCAACTCTGCCCGGTGAATTGTCTCGAATAGTCCATTTCGTTGCGAATGGACGTTTGAATGTCTCCTAGGTTTTGTTCGAGTAATGTGATAGTTTTGATATCGAATATTGAATTAGTAATCTATTGATTTTGGTAATAAATAAGATGACCCAGTTAAACATGATCTGTTTAATACACATCATAGTAACAATACGCAACTGGTACAAATGAGTCAGACAGCGCCAGTTACTTTCCAAATTATTTTTAACCTATTACTTGAACTTAACGAAAGGGCGGAATTAGAGACCAAAGTAGAGATATAAGGGTGACGACGTGTGTTACCGCTCAAGTATTCCCGAAGCTTAGATCCCAATGTTCCTGTGACGTAAGAAATTAGCCGTAATTTTGTCAAGTATTGTGTTTCGAGGGCCTTTCAGATTCGCGGCTTTACGTTGCTGGAACGATATCCACCCTCCTCTGCGCGACAGGAAGTCAATGCATTCCTATAGCCTCAACCTCCAAAAGTTCCTCCTCATATAGCAAAAGTCTGCGGCCTCGCAGGCTGTTATGTAAGACGTTAGGTATTAATGGGCGAAGTCTCGCAGCTAATTTTGGTCTCAAATTTCCAACATCATGTTAGTTTATGTATATATAAAATTTTTTCATCTATGTATTTATACTATTCTTCTTTATATTCCCAAATTAAGCTCTGTAAGGCTTGTGCTATGGGATCTAGGGTAAAGGATAGACTATATATATTACACATATATAAATATTTCTTATAGAAATATATATCAACAACCATGAGGTACAAATGCTCGCATTCATCACACAAACATCCGCCCCACCGGGACTTGAACCCGGGACCTCAGACAGAGGTGACACCTTGAAGCCGGTGTACTAACCATTCGAGTGTGGAGGTCGTCAAATATATACGAATGTCGATAAAACACAGATAATAATTATGAAATTTTATTTGTTTTTTAGAAGGCAAAGTGTCAATAATATTATGTACTTGTACTTTAATTTTTATTACAATTATATTTTCCATTTTTTATAATACGTACCTATATAATGCACGGCTGCTTCGGTGAGTATCTATGTCGAATAGGACGGGAGGGATCGACACATTGTCACCACTGCGCATCCGACCTCGACTCGGCCCAGCACACGCTGGCGGAGTGCCCCGCGTGGGCCTCCGAGCGCCGAGTCTTGGTCGCAGAGATCGGGCGAGATCTGTCTCCGCCGGCATTGATTGCGGCAATGCTGGCGGACAAGGGAGGTTGGAGGGCTGTGGCCTCCTTCTGTGAAGCAATGATGCTCCAGAAGGAGGCCGCCGAGCGGGGTCGGGAGATGGCCGATCCCGCTCGAAGAAGGCGGCGCCGGGCTCGGTAGCACAGCTGCGGCGCCGCCGCGGGTCGCCGGCGGGCGCGAGGAAGTCGCGACTGCTACGGCGACCCGGGATGGACCACGCCCCTTCCGTGGCCGGGGGGCGTCGTCGGTGGAGGAGACCGGGGGAGGTAGTGTAGTCTCCCCCGAGGAGGGCTCCCCTCTAGGCAGGGGAGCGGAGGCTGGGGGTTCCCAGAAGTGGCTTGATGTTCCCGGGGGCTCCCTACACGTCTGAGAAAGGCCATCCCTGAGGTTTTTAGTGGGTAGGCCTCCCCCTTCTGGGGAGGAGAACCCCACATAACTGCCGGCTCGCCACAGCCGGGGTATGCAATTTAATGCATTTTCCTCAGGGGAACAAAAAAAAAAGGTACCTATATATTATTTTCTTGCATTTTGTAAAATTGTGATTTTTGTATTAGACCCCACTTACGCCTCATCAGAATACCACCACAGCCACAGACCAGTCAGTTGCTGCTTATGCTAAGGTCAGATCTTAATTGGCCATTTGTTAATTTATTGTATCTATTTTGTCTATGTGCTTGTGATCAATAAATGTTTTCCATTCTAAGTATGTTATATTTGCAACAGGATCTTCCAACATTATATTGGAATCTATATAAATTGTATTTTATGGATTGCATGATTTGATGAAAGGTGACCTAAGTTTTTGGAGAGAACCGGTGTGAAATTTATGTAAGCTCTCTTGTTTGATGTCTGATTCTTCTTAGAGAGGCGGATCAAATTTCAAATAACTTGAACCAGCCTGTTAAAGAGCTCACAAAAAATATATAAAGGTTTATCTCCGCAGCTCTAAAGTCATCATTACACTCAAGATAAAGGGAGCGTTGACCATATGGAGTGAACGTTTATCCAAGTAGTCAAAAGGGTCTAGCAAATTTTTGAGAATTCCTGTCCAGAAATCCCAGATTTTCTCGTCACTTTTTAAATGCTGTCCCAAAAATCACATTTTCTAGTTTTAAATATATTTCAAATACAACCTCTTTCCTAATATCTCTGTGACTGAATAGTGCTAGCTTAAATAACTTTTACCACGTCTTTTATCTTTTGTATTGGCGTTCAGTTATTTTAGTTCATACTTCTGTTTTAAGATGATCATTATGCAATATTTTATCTAATGGAATCACTTCTCTTCATTCAAGTTAGTAACTGGCATATTATCGTATTGAGATCATTTTCTGTATAAAAAATAATTAAGGTACATGTTTCAAGAATGATATAAAATTTGGAGGAATTGATTTATAATATCAATGTAAATTTTTCCAGATTCACTAACTAAAGAATAGAAACCGCAGCAGATAACCATATTGGGTTATCTGATCATACGATTCTTAAGAAGATGCGTTCTTTAATTAAGCTAATGAATGTAGCTAGTTCTGTGTAAGGAATAGGAACAAAGGTAAACTCAATATATAAAAGTAAACTTTTAATAACTTCAAAAACCATAGCCATTAAACAATAATATTTACTTTTACCATCATCAAAAACATAAAACACAGTTCAAACAACAATTAATAAAGAGCGACATGAAAACATGAAAATAACCCATCGCGCACCGTGACAACATAATGTTATTATGCGACAAACAATTGTGGTGATTGTATTAATTGGGACCAGGCAAATGTCGACCTTACCAGATTGAATTTAAAAGCGTTAGCTGGCAGCCACATTATCGTTAACTGACAACTGGAACACACCTATTTAAATAACCCGCAAATCAATGTTAAAAACAGTCATTAGCCGTCAACAGTTTAACATGGAGTCACACGAATAGGCCGTAATTGGATTGGTCGGTTTATTGTTGTAGAACATGCGATGACCAGCGTTGATTTAGAAGTGTTATTTGATATCTTAAAAGATTTCATTGCCCTAAAATGCTATAAGCTTTTATAACTGTAACACTGAATTATATTATATCACTGCTAGTCTTAGGCCTTCCCTTAGAATCTCCACACACTTTGGTGTTCATAGAAAATCACTGGGGATGTTAATATTGGTTTAGATAAATAAATAAAACTTCACCGAAGAAATATACAAAGAAGATCTTAATAAATACAATTTTGTATAAAGGTGGGCTTATTTGCTAAAAAAAATTACCTTACAGGCAACCTTGAACAAGAAGAAAACAGAAAGGAATATTCTAATATAATATGAAGTAACTAGATTATGCTTACGACAGATACGATGTAAAGACAATGGAACGATATAGTAAATTTGAAGAAGATATCCCAGACTAAGTATCTCGTTAAATACAATATAACGTTACTTAAGGTAAGTTCGTTTAATGGGAATAAAATTATAGACTATGTCAGGCTAAAGTCAAATTTTACCAATATATTAGCAAAGAACTAAGAAATTACTTTTGACCCTTATTATGGTTCAAATGTCAAAAGCAGTACGGTAGTTATCTAATGATCTGTTAAGCTATTGGTGAAAATAAACCCTAGCATTTAACAGGAAGTGATCAAGGACTTGGTTCTTAGAGTAATCTCTCAATGTATGTAGGGAAAGAATAATGAAGAAAATCAATCTCAGGGAAAGAGAACCTAATATATCTATTCTTTTTTAAGTTCTCTTTCCCTTTAGGATTTAAGAGATGATGGGGATGTCAAAAGAAATAAAATATAAAGAAATAATATAGAAATAGTAAAGAAGGTACAAAGTATGTGTCTGCGCTGACCAATTCGAAACTATTTAAGTAGAGAATGTTATCCAAGGATGTTCGTCTAAGTCGTCTCCTACAAACCGGCCCATATTTGTTTCTTATAGAGTACAGATAGAGTCCATTCTTATACATTTCTTTCGTCAATCCTTTCTACGTGTACAAAAGCAGACGCCCCTGCTTTTTAAGTAATACCTCCAAGAGTCACACCTAGGCAGCATTGGCATTGTTAATAAAAGTAAGAGAGATCATGTTACTAGGAAAATAATGGACATAAAAAGTGGATGGGCGTATGGGAGGAGCAAGACTGAAGAAAAGATGGATGGACTGTGTTAATATGTTAAAGAAGGGAGTGAGTGGCGAAAGAAGAGTGGAAAAAGAAGACATGTTGCGTCGACCCCAAATAAAATTGGGAACAGGCAAGAGAAAGAAGAATAAGAGGGATTGCTAACATTATTATTGTAGCTATCGGAAGAAAGTAACGGAATTCGATGAACGAATCATATGCAGCTTCTTACAAACAGCTTCAACTTGTGGGTCACCCTGAAAGCTGAAAGGTACAGCTTAAAAAATATTCAATTTTAAATTAAGGTAAAAAAATATGTTGCTGAAACTATTAAAAAAAACCTGTTCAGTGACTCATTATATGTGTCACTGCTACCTTCATCCTCTAGATGTTATAAGAGCAGATTTAAAGCTATTATCACAATTCTAACTCTTATCCAATTTTCAACCTAAATGCCTGGAAAATAGCAATAGAATTACTATAATATATACGAGAAATCCAGGTGATCTACCCAAAATGTAACGAAAAAGAAAGGATACAAATAATAACGCAAAAAACGTAACTGATAAGACAGTCTCTTATCAATAAGTGCGTACTCGCATTTAACTCATTCGCTATCTTTAACAAACTCGATCGTCGAAACTCGGAACTTGCGTAAATCACGGACAGCATCAGTAATCTAGTCGGCGAAATTTTTCTCGCAACTAAAATACATAATTCATACACAACTTCGATAATCAGCAAGCTACCGGTCCGCTCTCAGTGCCCCGAGCCAAAGATATGGCGGGAGGCCGGCTAAAATAATAGTTCAACTTTTATCAGGCGAGCGCGAGCGACAGTAGCGAATGAGGCTTATCTAGAATTCTCCTCAAATTACAGAGCTAGTGCAAGTTTTTATCTGTGCCCCGAAGGTCCACCTTCACAATCAATAGGAATAGTAGACACGTGCAGGAATGGACTCGAAAACTTGGCGAATAACTCGTCTCAATATTCTTGAGCCTTTGTGAGACTTTGTGAGGAGTTTGCTCGGAACAATCAAATTGTTCATTCTGACTGCTCAATGGTTCTGATTGATTGAAATTCCGACTCTGGGAATGAAGATTTTCATTACATCGTGTTTGATTTTAACGTGATTGTCTCACGGTCTTGTTGTTACTAGTCGCCGAATATGTTTTCTTGCCAGAGCTTCGATGTTTTTTTGGTTGGTAAATAAAACCAGCTTCGCAGTAAATAATATTGTTAGTCAATATATATTTATTAATCTTATTAAGCCTTACACCGTAATGGTTAAGCCGGCTACAAAATAATTTACATGTAGTGACGTTATTTTAAACGAAAGAACAAAGAAGGAAACTTATAATTCTAGCACTATCATATATATAAATATATATATATTTCATTAGAGTCGAACAATATTCTACTTATCTTACTATCGACGTCGAAATAATAAATGTTATTGATAAATTTATCTAATTATTACTGTTGCTGTTTTTATTAATTTTCCTTTTGTTTTCGCATTACCTTGGTATCTGGTACAAGGAATGATTTTTCTTATTTGTAAGGTTACCTAGAAGAAATGACCTGGTAAAAATGCTAGATTGCCGAGGAGAGTGGTGGATACTGGATTACTTATTAATTTTTAATACATTGTCTATGTCATTTTAATATTTATTATCAATGATAAACATAAAAAAAAGATTTAGTTATTTTTTTCTAAATTTTAGTTTTTTTTTCATAGTTTCATAGTGTTTCATATTCTACTTAAGACCTTTTATTTGATAATCATATAAAGGGGATTGTGAAAAGAAAAATGTACTTGAATTTTTTTTTACATTCATTATTAGACTTTCATTTCATTTTTATATAGAATTCTATTCTGCTAATCAAGACCTTTCATTTAAAAACCCATATTGAGGGAGTGGTGACGAAATACGTAGTCCGTCATAACAGCGGCCATCTTGGATTTAAAATGATACCGAATGTATTGTTAACAGAACTAAAAGTGTTTATCTAATTTCAGATCTATTTGTTAATAGGAAAGGGTTTAAGTTTGAACTACTATTTGAGACAAACAAACGGTGTAAAAGCATTAAAAAAATGAATATACGATGTCGTTATTGTAGACAATATCTAACTTTATTGTATTCAGGGCTTTAGCAATTGTGATAAGCGGTCTGCATTCCAAGACCGCTGAGAGATCAAGATGTACTTGATAAACTGAATGCAAAATACATACATATATAATATTAATAACGATAGTTTGTTTGTTTGATAGATTATAAGTTTGTACTAATGTTACAATGATTTAATGTTTGTGACTTTTTATATACGGAATAATTTCTGTATTTTTGGAATTCTTTTTGAATTAGAAAATCTATCGTGTGAGGAGAAATGACCGTTGCAAGTTTTGAGTATGCGGAGAATGACTCAGTTCTGGGTGTAGTTGGTTCGACTTAAGGTAACATTGAAGGATGGAGATAAAACCCAACTGCCTCCTACTAATAAATAAACAACATAATCCCCACAGAAAGAAAGTTTCCGCAAATTCCAGCATTACACACGCTATCTGCGCTGTCACGCGCACAAAACGCTTCTGTCCGAAATTGGGCTATCACATATCACAGCGCCGCGATCTGATAGGCTCCTTGCCAGCAGCGCAAGACTTGGCGCCGCGACTACAGGCAGGGTGACCAATTATCAGGTCACGCTTTTCTACAGGAAATTGTTTTATTTGAATTACTTATTTGGTTTTCGAGAGATTTGATTAGATCAAATTGATATGAAATTGGGAAAGGAATGGTTCTATTCGAAGTTGAAAAGCGGGAAACAAAACGGGATCTGAAGTGTTAACAGTATTAGTTGGCAGACAGTGGATATAGAAAAGTATATAGCAATATTTCCAGATATATTTCTGTTGACAGACGAGCAAATAGCCTTAGATTAGAAAAAAACTTTTTTGTTTTAATCTAAGCAAATATCTGGAAAGCCTTAAGTCCAGCTCAGTCACTGCCAGCATAGAAAGAAATGCTCTCTTTAAGTCTCGTCTGAAGTTGGACGCAGTTGTAAGCAATTCATAAATAAAATCTCCGTTAAAACTCCGTTAAAAAAAAGAAATGCACATGCAACTAAAGTCACTCCGCTGCTCCGAGCTATCGGATTCAATGTAAAAAGCACATTGTATTTATAAAGCAATCAGATGAACATTATACAAGACTTTGAAACATTTTGATAGTGTTATTCTCGCGGGAAGGAAGAATAATATGTAGGTATTAAGCACTATTACACATTAAATTTAATTATTAAATATGTTTTTATAATCGTTATAAAAATTGCTCCATATATTTGATTATTATTATATAATATAAATTCAGGATTTTCCCTTCACAATCTCGCACAAATTTGGACACCCGGTTATGAGAAGCGTACTCTTTTAACGTCCGGCTATTAAAGACGCACTGCCAAATTGGATCATAGCGGCGTGACCTTATCTTCAATTATTGCTAGTTTTATTCTGTGGGGTGCACAAGTTCTCTTCGCTTCTTTAAAGCTTACCATAGATTTGATGAATGTAAAGACTTGGTTTTCCCAATGCACGCTGTGTCTAATAGTACCTTAATAGAACGGTCGTATTGTCAAATTGTAGTTAAGGAAATTCCAGTTAGTGTCAGTTGCTAGTTATATAAAAATAACAGTAATTAACTACATTATATATTCATAGTTATTTTAACTTCTAGATTATATTAATTTGGTTTGTTTGTTTTAAAGACCACACGAGAAGACCAGAGCAGCTTAATTCATCGGTTCATCTAGTGCAGTTTTGAAGAAACTAAGACTCTCTTAGTTTCTTCAAAACTAAACAAAAAAAGAATTGGGAAATCACTTCTTTTTTTTAATCGTCGTTTAAAAAAGCCACTCATAGTCACTCTTTAAACTTTAAGCAGGTCATAACGAACTTTGAAATATTTTATATTTTTATTCACTCAAGATAAATAAATAAAAAATAAATATTTCTATACTTACACCGATTAGCCTTTATGTTTTTTTTATTTCTTTCGCTGAGGAAAATACATGGAATTACATACCCCGGCTGCGGAGAGCCGGCGGTTATGTGGGGCTCTCCTCCCCAGAAGGGGGAGGCCAACGCACTAAACACCTCAGCGATGGCCTTCCTCAGGCATGTAGGGAGCCCCCGGGAATGCTAAGCGGCTTCCGGGAAATACACCAATTAGCCTAGCCCAAAGTAAGCTCTGTCAGGCCTGTATTATGGGATCTAGAGTAACGGATAGACATACATATATTATACATAAATAAATAAATTTGGTAGAAATATAACAACCATGACTAAGGTACAAATGTTCGCATTCATCACGCAAAGATCTACCCCCACCGGAACTCGAACCTAGGACCTCAGAGCTGGTGACTCCTTAAAACCGGTATACCAACCACACGACTACGGAGGTCGTCGAAGATAAAAATGAAGATCACCAGAAGCGTTTTTAAGTCTATCATGAAGGTGATTAAACGCTTCATTACATACATTACATTAAATGGGAGTGCTACGATATGGTGGTGGTGTTTTAACACCAGAGGAGCTACCGCACTAATAAATCGTAACCGAAACGCAACCGAACCGTTCGGCTTAACCAATCCGAACGCCACAATATCACGTCATCAGTTCGATGACGTGATATTCTAGCTCTCGGATTGGTTGAGTGGAACGATTTGGTTTCGTTTCAGCTGCGATTTGTTAGTGCGATTGCCCCCCTGATCTTGCTGTTTCGGAACTGTTGAAGAACACCGACTCGCTCTTCTAACATACACACAGACAATAACTCCGCAATCATACCACCCAAATTGGTAGTAATTGTTAATCATCAAAGTCTAGCAGAATTTGTTAAGATTTATACTGTATCTTTATATGAAGTAAGTCTTTACTCATGAAGTTGCTCGTTTGCGTGGAGATTTTTAAGAGTTTTCCTTAATTATTAATAAACGTCCGTTATCTTGGTTACGATCTAGCCTAGTTATAAGGTTGTAGGAAAAGTTCGTCAAAAAATTAGGAACAAAAATGTTTTGTATTAATTTTCTTTCTTAAAGTTTAGTTTTGATTTACAATATAATTACCGTCAGAATTAATGACAGTGCTCCATCTATTAGGAAGGTTGCTGATTTCTGACCCAAAACTCTGGAAGTTTAGAATCAAAAAACTTAGGCACTTCTGTTTTCAGATTATTAAAATCTTTGCATTTTCTTTTTAGTTAAATATGTTTTAAATGCTTGAATACGTGATAATCCGAAGGTCTGGTGAATAAGGGGTATGTGGTACGATTTCACAACCGAGTTCCTCCTTTTATTAGTCTTTTTGGCGAAGTGTGGTCGTGCGTTGTCTTGGAGGATTGATTGATTCTCCATAACTACGGAAAAAAGCACTGGGCGCAATATATATATAGGTCTCGTATGAAAGCACCAAGAGAGTTCTAGAATGTTACTGTATATTTTGGAACTTTCAGATTGTTCCAGGAAAGAAAAGAATCACCGAATATTTTTTTCGACGAACTTTTCCTACAGCCTAATATTTTGTTATATTTAGAGCTATATTTGTTATATTTTGTTATCATTGTAACTTTAATATGTTGTGGTATTGTAATTTAGGTTTGTACATTTATAGAAAAATATCCTCTGTCTCCAACAGAAAACGACGAAGCATTTATCGCATCAAATACCCAACGCTTTAAGAGCGTGTGTAGCGCGTCTTATCCATTGTTCCGCAGCGGTAATGAATTTCACACTAGTCCGACAGAAGTTCTATAGACATTGTTATTATTTTCCGCATAGCGGCCGCGACGGGAGGTAATAAATGTGTTCGGAATGAAGTATCACAAATATTTATTAATCGAGTCTGGCTCGAGGACAATGCTGCGACTAGCTTGTGAACGCGACTTTATGAGGGTCGATTCATCGGTAGGTGTTAAATGAATTTACTCATTTTTACGGCCTTGTTTGTAAAGAATCAGTGATACCAATTCTATCGATGTAAACTAAGTTAGACAAAATTCTTATTCAGGACACTAAATTAAAACATACGAACGAATGGAACTAAACTAAAAATAGTATCAGAACTAAAACGATGATTGTACGAAATATGACAAAGTAAACTTCGTTAAATTTATTCGAGGGTACCTCAAGGTACAATATTAGGTCTTATTGTTCCTATCATGTAACAATGACCTTCTACATTAGATCACGGTCTCACGTGAAGCAGTATTATTTAAATACTTTTTTACTATTTAAAGTTGACAGACAAAAACAACGCTATGATGATGTAAAGAGTGCTCTTTCAAGAGTATTGTATTTGTCATGTCCTAATAATTTTCCTTATATTCTAATTAAACAGAATGTATTAAATTCGCTTTGCCTAATATTGTTTAAGTTAAAAAGTTGATGATACACATGGAAGAATGAATGGTGATGACATTGATTTTGTAATATATAACGAACCAGCTGCAAGACGTCTAAAAGTCTCTTTTTGATGTTCACTATTTCTTCTGACTATATCTTTAGTTGCATATTTCAAACTATTATATTTCATCCTTGCCTGTCCTACATCCTAATTTGTTGCCTGTTGCAATCATTGATGAGTTTCTGTAGCAATTCAACTAACCAAACTTGTGTCTTATCAGAAACTGCCTCCAATACATCCTTATCAAAACATACATACATACTCATACATATTGGTGGCCTTACTTCCTTTATTTCTTTTGATTACTCCACAAACATCATTACCAACATTCACCACATCTTTTTAAAACTCTCCCGTACCTTATCCAGAATATACTTATCCTTTATTATATTCATTTGTATACTTAGTTTTTTATTCTAACCCTTTTTTCACACAATATTCTTACTACTTACTTTATTATTATCAGTACTTTTATTTTCTCTAACAAATAAACCACATTTTAATAGTGTCTTATAAAGTAGTGTCTGTGTCAACATCTACCTCGCAATACGCCCGTGTGATATGCACTTTACCTTTTAATCTTTTATTTACAATCACAAAGTCAATCATAGTCTTTAGATCTCTTTCATCTCCAGTATACATACAAAAAGCAAACCACCTTCATGTGCCATATTTGTTCATGTTTGTTAGCATTAGGTTTCACTCCAAGCAAACCTCTAGTAGACTTCCTCTATTATCATTTACCTAATTTATTGCATACTTTCATACACTTTCATAACCATCCCATCGAGCTCCTCCCCATACATTAAAGTCTCGTAAAATAAGTCCAATCCTTTCATTTCACTTGCATTCATTCAAAACATCACTTATATATTTATTTCTTTCAAATCACTACATAGTATAAAACAAAGTCGCTTTCTTTGTCCCTATGCTTAACTCTTTAAAACTACGCAACGGATTTTGATGCGATTTTTTTAAAAGATAGAGTAGTTGAAGAGGAAGGTTTATATGTGTAATAGCATTGCACTCGTGCAAAGCCGGGGCTGTTGGTAGGCAAATATATGTAAACATTATGAAAAGAACATGATGTACGTAGGTACTGTTTATTTCATAAATGAACTTTCTTCCGGTGGATCTGCGACAGGAGAACTGTAGAGTAATAATATATAAACAAATACAGATAAAAAACATATTATATATATACAAAACATAAAAACACATATACCAATATACCTATACTGATATATTACCAAAACTCCTCTCTTTCACTCTTTGTCTTTATGGACTTGGTTGAGCCCGATTCTATTGGTCTATTGGAGCCTATAACATACAGACGGATAAGTCCGATCTTCAGACTAAGCTTAAGCCGCGTTGAGCTCCCATATTCCGACCCAGTTACGCATTTTTTTATTCTTTCATAAAGTAAGAACCCAACATGACAGCCTCAGTTATTCCTCCATCAATAAGCTGTGTAGGATCCATGGGTGATGAGTTCACTATCTCTCAATCAGAACATTAATTCTACTCCCTTTCATCATCTCACATACCGGACCTATTATATTTTCTATAGCTTCTCTAACATTCATCGTAGTACCATTCAATCGTGAACCATTTTAAATGCAAGAGTAGCTCTGTCTGTCTACTAATCCTGCGCACACAAAGTCGCGAACACCAGCTAGTTAACAAGAAATAAAGTCGTTGTCAGTTCTAAGTTCCTTCACATAGCTACTATTAGTATCTATCTATTCCATTCTGCTCTTTCCCCCTTAACCGCACACAAATCGCTCTTTATCGCTAGCCATAGTCTATTAATTCGTAGCTCCAAGTAAATCCTTTCAGATCCGCGGATACGGCACAGCCTCGAAGCGGCGTGAGTACAATCCGTACTCCTCTATAGGCAGCGTCTAGCGTCGAGGACTGGCGCGTGCCTCGTTCGAATCACTTGAATAAGCGGGAATATTGTATTATTTAAACAAGCAGTATTTTTTAGAGCCGTGTTTCTTACTAGATTGTGCGACGCAAGAGAGAGGTAATATGTTAATCAACCTATGTATGGCACGTTAAGTCTCTATAGAGTGCCACATTGACTCTCTAGAGGCTTAACACGTGGGCTGATTTTAATGGTTTTAATTCAAATTAATCTTTCAAGTGTCATTGAAGACAAGACAAAAAAATAAAAATTGTGTGGCATAATATATACCTACTTATTAATTGTTATAACTTATCATATATATGTTGATATGTATTATACATATATATGTTATCTTTATTATTTTGTCGTAGTTTCTAATTACTAGTGTGATTTGTTCTGTGTATAATGTTGTTGAATTTAAATAAGTTATTAAGGATATGAGCTTAAAGACGATCCTTACTGTAATACAAATAATAACAATACATAAATAAACAGTACATAAGTAAACAATAAATAAACAGGTTCCCCATCTAGTTCGGTGCTGGATGCTGTATTTTATTTAAGCTGTTACTTATTTTATTTAATACTTTTCATTTGAATTTGGAATCTATATCTATTTACTACTTGTTCAATAAAGATTTATTATATTATTAACGAAAATTCAATATGGCGATTATTGTGGAGAAAGAATTTATTTAAAACTAGCTGTGCCCATGAGTTCGTCCGTGTGAAATCGTAATTTTAGGTAGCATTTTTAATGACTGAGAGTGTTTTAATCGTAAGAGTACACAAATATAATCAGAAAGCTTCGAACTGCTAACATATAGGGAGTTACACGTGTTATTGTGAGTCAACCATAAAAGATAGGCATATGCTGTCGTGGGATATTTTTTATATAATTTTAAGGAGAATATTTCCATCATACATGATTTCTGTGTAGCTTTAACCATTAAGGTTGCACTCGACGGAAGCTTAAAAAATGGAGTAACTTCTCCCGTTTTCCCAACATTTCCCTTCACTGCTCTGCTCTTATTAACTGTAGCGTGATGAAAAGTATACTATAACCAGCTTAGGAGTATAAAAAATAATTGCACCAAGTTTCGTTAAAATCTGTAGAGTAGTTTTTGTTTCTATAAAGGTTATATAGACAGAAAGACAAAAATTTTACTGATTGCATTTTTGGCATCAGTGTCGATCCGTAATCACTCCCTGATAGTTATTTTCTCTACAGATTCATTATAAGTACCTATAGATATTCAAATCCCAACTGCGTTTATAATGAAGTCCAGTAGTCCTGTAAAATTAAGTTCTAAAGCGCAACTTACAGATTTTACTAGTCTGGACCCATTAAATTAAACCTATCTTAAATCTTCCATTCTTAATGGGTCTTGACTGATAAAATCTGTATTTTCAACGTTGTGTTTATTTGTATCAAACTACTGGACTTGTTTGTTTGTTTTCTATGAAAATTTAATGTTATTTTCACGCAGTCCAGTTTTTTCGCTTCCGGTTCGCGGGATAATTATGCGAACGAAATCGCGTAGTAGACACGCGAACTTAGTACGAAACTCAGCCGTAGTCAGTTGGCGTTCGCGCGAAAATATCAATTCATTAGATCGCGTCCATTTTGCTTTGCGTCGCTTTACATCATACCCAGTGCATTTGGTCACTCGAGAGACTTGAATAGGTATTGCCTGCATAATATTTTCCTTTCGTGCTACGTCGTTTCGCGTTCACATTGAGATCGCTGACGTGCGACACAGCGTTACAGCGTGAGTAGTTACATACACTCATAAATATTAGTACGGTGTCTGGCGTTGAGTACTCTCACATGCCTCGTTCACAGTGCTTGAACGTAATTTTGTTACATTTGAGTTGTACTTGCAAATAATGTACATATAATAAAAAAATATTTACAAACTAGCTATATACCCGCGGCTTCGCCCGCGTGGTTTTCGGGATTGGGTCTATAGAGGGTTAAGGGTCATAGCTTTTGCCCACGACTACACGTGCGCGGAAGTCGGTTTATGGCGCGAAGGTCTTATCACGCTTCCCGTGGGACTATCCAAGATAAAAAATACCGCAAAACTTTGCTCAAGAATCACTCTATCTGTTGATGAAAACCGCATGAAAATCTGCGCAGTAGTTTTTGAGCGAAGCCTTTATTGCGCATCCCGTGGGATCTGTCGATTTTTTCGGGATGAAAAGTACCCTGTTATTTAATCCGGACTTTTATCTTTACGTCTGCAAAATTTCAAAGCAATCGGTTCAGTAGTTACGGCGTGAAAGCGGAACAAACAAACAAACAAACTCACTTTCCGATTTATAATATTAAGTAAGGATGATCGCTACAATCGTATGGTACGTTTCATTTGTAATATAGATTTATCTATTGTAATTTTTTGTTGTTGCTGTTTTATGCTGTTCTAGCTCGCGTGAGTTTTTTATTTTTCCTCAGGAGAGAATCCTCGCTAAGGGGCACGAAACGTACCGAGGATATCCCCGCAACGGTAAGTGTCACGGAGGTTATCTTGGACTCCACGCGGCCAGAGTGGTCTGATCACGTGACCTACCAACTAAACTTAGCCTTAACCTTATAAAACCTCCACGTACAACTAGTCATTGGTCGAGGCAATCCAGTGACTGGGCAATACAATTTGTTCGGATCATCCCCGAGACGGCTGGACTAGCCACGGGGCGACGCTTGATGCGGGGTTGATTTGTTGGATACTGTGACTTTATCTTATGTCATATATTAAGGTATATTGTTGATATTATGGGGGTTGTAGATTTGGTGAAAATGTCATAGAAAGCACATGTACTGCTGGTGTTTACCATCATGTGGGCAGTCTAGTTGCTTATTAGTATATTACATTAAAAATGCCTATAGCATACTACTAAGGTCCCATTTATAGTTTTCCTGCACTACGGAGATCGAAGTTTTGGTGCCATTAACACTGTTTTTCTATTTTTATATATTCCTTATTTATTATCCTATACATCCTATTACATTGTAACAATTTATTTTCTGCCTAAATATAAACAGTTTGTCGGCAATAGCTCTTGTTTATGCCAAGGCAAGGATTTTTAAGGTTATGTTGCATTAGAAGAAATTAGGGAATTGTATTAGTATGTCTGTTACAAGGCGGCACATAAGTATGCAGGAATGTGGCAGCGTCCAGTTTTTGCGCACTGGCCGATTAGATGTGGCACATTTGGCAATTTTCATAGTTTGTGTAATTTATTGGAATATAATTTGGTCAAAGTTAACTTAAAGGTGACAGGAACTGCTGGTGTACATAAATAGGATCTATACACATTACGCGCTCTTGAAGACAGCTTACATATATACAAATAGCACAGCTTATATGTTTATCAAATATATCTTAGGACTTATTGATCGCATGACGACAATCTAATACAATGTTGATATATTGATTTACAACTATAAGTGCATATAGATGCACTTATAGATGTTCTTAACTATGCATTTATGTATAGACATAAATGCATAGTTAAGAACAACCACCGTAGTTGAGTAGTTAGTACAGGGGTTTCTAAGTGTCGCCATCTCCGAGGTCCCGGGTTGGAATCCCAGTGGGGCAGATGTTTGTGTTCATAGTAATGGTTGATAATTGTTAAAAAAAATATTAATATATGTATATTATTTGTATGTCTATCCGTTGTCCTAGATCCCATAACGCAAGCCTTACAGAGCTTACGATTCGTTGTCACGATACAAGTCAAGTGATTGTTTACACAAATTGTTATAATGTCCGTTTAAACGGAGCACCGTAGCGAGTCGTCACTCAGAGGCGCTCAATAATGCAACGGTACCGAACCGCAGCACAAGATCCGTTTTTAGGGTACGAGGTAAAACTGGTGCGTACTTCATACACGACCTTACGCTAAATACCTCGGTTAAAACTGCAATAGCTATAATAAGAAACCAGAATATCATGATGTAGGGCAACATTGTAGGGCAGAGTTGGTTTCAACAACACGATCAGGGAGACTGAATAGTATTTTCGTCAGGTAATTTTTAGGTTACTGGAACCCTGTACCTTTAGGAGAAGCATCCTTACTATGGACTTCGAATAACTTACGAAAAGTAAGTACAAAAGGTAGCCAAGTGCCCTAATGTGGAACATGCAGATGATGTTGAATTTAATATTGATCGAGGCGACTCGACCAGTATCATGTACCACCTTTTTTTTTGCTCGACGGCGCGTCCGACATCGCGTCAGACGGAGAACTGCCCTCGGCTTGACAGGGACGTGGTAACCCGTAAGGACACTTCCATGACCCCATCGGCGTCGGCTCACCAGAGGTGACCCGCTCACTCACCTCCCCGTTGAACTGGGGAGACCGTCGATCCCCTGGGGAATCCGGAGAATCGCCGACTGACAGCGACCGTTGCAATGCAGGGTCGGCCTTCCCGGAAACCGGCCCAGCTGGTCGCCGTCAGGAGAGAAGACCCCTTCTACGCCCACGGCAACATGCCAAGGCGCCAGGTCATCCTCGGTGGAGTATCATTTACCACCTAAGCTCAGCCCAGAAGCCTTGGTACTAATAACCTCATTGAAATGAAGGCAATCACTGCTCTCAGAGCGCTGTGCAATTCTACTGTTGGTAACGCTACAAATAAACTACCTATATATATAAACGCTTAAATTTGTATGCATGGATATTTGTTTCTCTTTCGCATAAAATCTTTTAAATAGGTTTTAATGGAACCTTACATATTGCTTATACGTTAGAATAACACATAGGCTATAATTTATGAAGATTTTTTCTACTTATTTGACACTTACCGTCATATTTTGGACAATTCACACAATAACGCGGGCACCAGCCAGTGTAATTATAATCGACAAATTGTCTATGGTCATTCAGAGCCGGATCGCGTTTGGCGCGCTTTTTTTGTTTTTGTCCTCTTCTTTGATGGACTTGGTACAAATTGTTAAGTTAAAGTTTCGTTCCCAGATAAGCATTCTGTTGTCAAATTTGATTTAGGCTTCAATACGCCATGTTGAGACACCGATACAAATCCCACGAGAATTATTACCTAACTTAGAACTTAAGAAAGCCGTTTTATTGTATTCTGTAAGATAGAATAGACTAATACATAGAATAGACAAAACTAATATTTAATTTAAATAGATTACAAACAGTTAAAGTTTTATTAACATAGCCATTGTTTACGAATATTATATTCATTCCATTACTATTTAAATGGTGACTCTTTAAAAATACAGAGAGAAAAAATAGCCCTTGCTGGTTTTCTTGCTGGTTCTTTCCAGTACAAGGTCTCCCGCCGTAGACTTGTGAACCAATGGCGTAGCGTCTTTGACATTCAAAAGTGATTGTAAAATCCTATTTGAAGAATAAATTTTTGATTTAGATTTTTTCATCACGTTCTTTTCTAAGTTGTATAACGCTTCGTCTGCCGTCATTTAAGCTACGAATACAACCTTGAACCTCTCGAGGTACTTTTAACACCCGACCGTCTCGAGTACCCACGTAGAACTGCGATAACAATGAAAATGTGATGGTCAAAATTTGTATGGAAGGTGGGCCTGAGTGGCCTGTAAATTATTCTAGATCAATTGGATAAAGGTTAGATTTTAAATATCTCCTGTTTTTTTGTAATTAATAATAAAAATTATTTAATACTAGCAAGTTGATGAAATCTTTGTTTTAGTTTTTTTTTCTTTTTATTAATTTGCGCAAGACATGCTGTCAAAGTCGCATTGACAGCGGACGAGTGTCGTCTTTGGTCACAGATTATGTACATTCAGGGTGGTCGGTAACACAACATATCTAGAACTTCATGAATTTATAATTACTAAATTACATTTTTTTTTTTGTTAAATATATAACCATTTTTCAATAAGATTTAAATTAATTATCATTTTATATACTTCATTTACAAATTTTAACCACGTTTTGGGATGTGTTTATTTGAATATCTAGGTACTTTCAAATATAATTTACAGAAAAACGGGGGATTTAAAAACAATATAATAAATTGTAAATTGATGAACATAAAATACTATCGATTGATATATCTTAAGTCTCTGCACATGATTGAGGCCCACTTTTTGTCCATGTCCTTTATTGGGCTTATTTCGTTGGGAGCCCATTAAAAGAAATATTAAAAAAAAACATTGAAATAGCGATTTAACTGGTTACTAATACACTCTGAATATTCTTTCTATATTAAAATAATTTTTATGCGACAACATGAAACAAAATTTCTAGTTTTAAATTATTATTATTAAAAGCATCTCAATGGCCGTACAGTACTATTACTCGTAATAGAAGAATTAAAGAACCTTTAACTGGAAATTCACATACATTCAAAAAAGTAATAATTTGTTTATTTTAAATTTTATTGTAAATATTAATTTGTTATTATTATCTAAAATTATAAACCTGATCGAAACCAATTTGCATCATTAGTAACCCTTAAAGTTATTAGGGTGGTCTCTACATCACCGATTCGATCCAGTCCAAAGTTGGGGCCGAAGTATCCTAAGTAGTCACAAAAGGGTAGCTTCCGTCCGCTTTCCCTCCGTTTAGGGTTGTTTAGGACGTGATCAACGCCTGATTGCTCCCTCCCCTCACCTGGCCAGACACCCCCTTAAATATCCAGTTTGCAGTTCGCATTCAAGGTTAAGACCTTTGTACAGTGCGAGATATGATAAGTCATGCAATTTGAAGATATACATTGTTTTAACAACTAACACTTGGCTAAAGTTCGTGTGGTTCTCGGTAAGATTCGCAGGAAATCTACAAACTTCACAGGTTCAATAGTTTAAGTAGTCACTTTGGGATTTAAAGTGTAAAGTCATCAATATATAGTGTCTTCAAGACTGGATTAGAAAGTGGACGGCCACGCGTTCACCTAATTACACCTACAAGTATCATAATATATGGCATATATTTATAAAAACATACGGCATGGCACACACATACAATACAAGCAACGGCGCAAGTGCTGCCTGGTAAGTAAAACACACACACATATAATTACCCAATTAAATAAAACGGGTACAAGCGGGCATCTTTTTTCGGAACATTTAGTTTGTAGCTTGCTATTAAGGTTTCATTTATCTGTTCATATTTGCTGTTCTTCTTACTTTTAAGATATTTTTATACCAAGTTTTCTATTTTCATTCATGTATTATGTTGTCTCTATCTGTAACGTAAGCGTGCTTTTTTGTACCTTTATTGTATTTGTTTGATTTCTGTATTGTATTACTATTATAAAGGCGAAAGTTTGTAAGTATGGATGTATGGATGTTTGTTACTCTTTCACGTAAAAACTACTGAATGGATTTAAATGAAACTTTATCACAATATAGCTTATGCATCAGAATAACACATAGGCTACAATTTTTGAGGTTTCTAATGTGAGGTCGTAAAAAAAAAACATTTTTTGCGCTTACATTGCAAACGCTGACTGAATCCTACAAGATAGATCAAAACAATTTACTACAGTATTGTACAACTTAAAAAGGTCTACAAAAAAGTCCGTGATGGTATATGTTTATCTCTTAGGAATAACCCACAAAAGGAAAAAGATCGTTAAATGTAGTTTATAGAAGCATACTGCAGTAGCTACCTATAGGCCTATAATTAGGGCTCTGCAGTGCTTAGTTACCGTATTTCTTACTTATTACTAGACTAAACGGGACGAACCTGAAGTCCACGCGAACGAAGTCGCGGGCAAAAGCTAGTAATAAATAAAAAAATAGGAATACTAAGCTTCTGTTTTACAGTCTAAGCAATAACATAGCATATCTCGCACTGTGTACAAGCATGGCGTCACCCTCTAATTGTGACAATATATCGGCAGGAATTGTGTGAAATCAACCAGAGCGCCCGTCTGCCGGCGCCGTCGACCATGCCGGCCTGATCACCGACGGCTCCTTCATTTACCAGTGATAATGTAATTACTACCCAACATTTCATGATACATATCAACAATTATTTGGTGATTCATAACATTGCGATTTCTTTAGTATCGGTATATTGTAAGGTCTACAAATTGGTATAATTTTTAATTTGTAATAAATATTTTAATAGTAATATAGTATATATCACATTTTCTATTTCTTTTGTTTGGAAGAGCTAGTCGGAGGCTCACAGGTTAACGGTGACAACTGGCGCCCCACGTTGGGCGCCACTTGTTGTATTATGTAATTTTTTACAAATCAAAAATTATACCTACTCAAACAAAATCTCTATCCATGACTACTCTTGTCATGTTAGGAATACCGTTCAAAGTATTATTCAAAAACCATAAAGCACAAAATGCGACCTATAACGGTGTTCCTGTTACAATGTGTTTTCATATGACTGTAATTTTGATATTACTCGTATATATGTATTCTAGCTTATGATGATATATAATTTATATTATTATAATGATATTGTAAATTTAGAAAAAAAATATGAAGGATAAAGAACTTTAGGCAGATAAATTTCCCAAAAAGGTGTAAGTTAATTAATTCCCCTGTTTTCATGCACCTACAAGGTTTTTCACGGCATGTGAACGGCTATGTTGAATAAACATAATTTAAATTTTACTGTATGGTATCGTTTCCATTTTGGTTCCACCTGAATAAGGTTTGTAACAAATACGTATTCATCAACATTCTTTATTTTTTTAGATTTTTGGAAAAATATTTTTTAAGAATTATTTCTAATCATTTACTTAAGCACTTAAGAAAATTACTAAAGAGATTCTGATTACATTAATACGTTAATCATACCTTGAGTGTAGTGCATAATATCTGAACCTCCTCAGAATCCTTCTCTTCTCATCACAACCAAAAACATCACTAACCTGAAACAAGGAAAGCATTAGTTGCGATTATATTATTGATGATAAGATTTGCAGATCCTCCATAGTTGAGTGGTTAGTACTAGTGATGCAATGGGAGGGTCTTATCGGAACCAGAAACGGAAACAGATGTCAAAAGTAAATTTTAGTAGAAACGGAAACGGAAACGGATACAATAACGGAAGAGTAAATAAAATGAAAAAGAAAACAAATTTACAAATATAATTCTTTATTATTGGAACTTTGCAACTGAACATTTTATTAATATTCAAAATTTAGTAGTGGCAAGTTATATTTTATAAAAAGTGATCCGTCATAAATAAAATCGGTTGTAAACTTCCGTTTAAATCTCCGTTATAATACTTGCGGAAACAGAAGCAGAAACGGATGTTTCTCTCTTCTCTTCTCTCTCTTTACTCTCAAAAAGGGAGTGCTTGATAAGTATGTGAAGCGAATCCGAGCAATGTACTTTGAAACAAGATTTTTTTGAAATCATAACTTAGAATAGTCAAACTAATTCCGCCCGTAAGTAACCGGTACAGTTTAAGCTCGCTTGAACCTTTGGCGGCACAAAGCTCGGGTTTGGTGGCGCACGAAATATTGGGTCAGATGGTCATTACCCGGTAAGCGCTTTGTTGATGTTGCACTGCGAAAACATAGTGTTGGGAGTAGTTGTTATCGATGTTATTATTACATTAATTCACGCATTAGTTGCTTGAAATTTTATAGCGCACGAACAGTTCATAAAATGACAAAGGGGAACAAAAGAAGCAAGCAAGTGAGAAGAATTAGTTTATGTGGACCGCAAATGATACACAAAAGTGTATGTACTAAAGTGGCTACAGCATTGTTAACTCAGCGCTAAACTTGTTCGATAGAATACTACCGAATAGCTAATTCTATACGGCATTCGAAAGGTGAAATTGTAGTTGATTTTACATTTGTCACTTAAATAAGACGACCTGATTGATTAAACAGTCGAAGAAGCTCCAACATCAAATCAGATAGCACGATATTTCGTAATTAAACCAGACTATTTTGTAGCACGTCGATTGATTGACAATCTCAATCGAATATGATTCGCTTGAGAAAATGTAAATAACAAGCGTTGGATAGTTACTGGTTGATTATATTAACAAGCACGGTTTCTCGGAAAATAAAATGTTAAAATTGATAATAATATACATTAAATAAGCCAGACGGCGTTGTCTATGATACTAGTGTGTAGTCTAGATTCATGTATAATCTATAATACTTTAATCGTCTTATTCTTATTCCTAAATTGTGTGTTGTAATAAGACGGTCGTTCTAAAAATCATTATATAAAATAATAAAATGCTAACTGTATAAAAGAAATGGGCTTAAAGCTATTCGTTTGGCGATTTAATTATAGAATCCCACTGTTTTGATCTAATTTCATGAATAAACGTTACCGAAATTGTCAAAGTTATCACCACAAACCTATTTCAATTAAGTAAAAAAAGGTAAAGAGGTTCTACATTAAAAGAAGTTGATAACAAAATATTTTTAAAATATTTAATCTTCGTAATATTAATGTAATAATAATAAAACGAAACGAGCAGCTCGTTTAAGAAACAATAAAAATCATGACCTTTAAGTAATTTATAGGACTTATTTATAGCTCATTTTATAATATCAAAGACTAGACAGTTGTTGATTGTTCAGTCTTTAGTATTATAAGACATCATTCATTAATGTATACAACAGACTTCTTGGCAATAAATCTTCTTATATTTGATAATACAATGCTCACTCTCGCAATAATATTAATTATTGCTGTTGACAATGTTAAGTTTCCTTTTATTGTACCAAATTAGATATTCATTTAGAAGACGAAACTTACCACCCATAGCTTTGCATCGTAACTGTGACGAAAGTTACGTAAGAGATGTATTTTCGCTCTTAAAAAGTACCGTTATCCGCGACCTAGATTTCGTAGCACAAAAATAGGCTGCATTTTCATCTTTTGGCTCAGAATAGCAATCGACGACGAATATCATGTATGGAAAACCACAATCAAGTAAAAGATTCAGTAAAATAAATATATAACTATTACACAAAATACTTATGTCATTAAGTGACAGCGGTGTCGAATCGTCATCTTGCTCCAATTGGGAAAGACGGAGAAAGAATTCGAGAAATCCATTCTGAGGAGTTTTCAGACAACAAAATTCAAGAGGCTCAAATGCGGACACATAATTCTGAAAACTATGACAATGGTGAATATGTAAGTGACCTTCCTGTAGCTGCAGAACAAGTATTATTGTCAGAAACACGTCCGCTTGAGTTGGAACACCAACGATCAGAGAGCCATCCTGAAGATGATCTTATGAGGTCTGGACAAGTAGGAAGGTCACCAACGTATTTACATGATTACAGTTTGAACCAAAGCAGTAGAGAATTATGTAATACTCTATTGCTTACATTTTTAGTCCATGGTAGACTATTAAAGTGCTCCCTATGCTATGCTATGGTAACTTTGTTTGTGTTTATGTCATGTATATTTTTAATGAATTAAAACTTATTAGGTGTATATTACTTATTAGTTGTATCTTGTATCATTTAATTGAGTCAAAACCTATCCATTTACAAAATGCATTGAAAAAAAATTCAAAGACCAAAATGTGTTTACAGCATAGGCGTTTATAGGCAATTATTAATGAGAGCATTCTCAATTAGAACAGAAAGGTACACGAATAATCAAATTCTTTATCACCTATATTTAGATATGAACATAACAAAACCAATTTATTTATATAACTCAGAATGTCTCTTGCAATGATTTGAATAGTTTCACAAAGTAGAGATACCTACAAAGTGCAAAGTGAATGTCAAAACATGTTATCAAAAAACATTTTTATTAGTACATTTTTAATTTTAACATTGTTTGATTTATTAAAACAAAGCTCCTTAATATTACTTGGAAATTTATTGTGGAAACATACAAAAATTACTCATAAAGTTTTTTTTTTCAAATCTTGTTTTTCCTAAAAGGTCATATGACTGTTAACTAAATGAATATTACTGGTTTTACAAAACGAATGTATGTTTTTACTAAACGGTTTCCTAAATAATATTATACAGTGGTAATATTGAGTATCGATACATATCCTATCTTGTTACATTTAACACATTATTCTGGAAGATTGAAGTAAAGAAAAAAATTAACTACATATTATTAAACATTATATTCAACCTTATACCTTATGTATACACGAAAATTGTTCACGAAAATTTAGTTACAGACAGCGCGCAAGAATCCACAAGCTATGAAAAGAATGCCACTGGCGCTCCACACTCAAACAGGTGTAGCGGAGCCAAATGGAATGCATAAATATAGCAAAACACAAAGTTATCGATGCCGCTAAGCTGCTTTTATTGACTATCGGGTGCAACACTAGAGAAAAGACACAACCACTTAACTCACTATGTTGTTGTGGAACTTATTCATTGGTGATACAGTTCCAATTCCCCTGGAAGTTCAATGCTGATATTTTGCTAAACCCGCATCAAGTTTGATTTTGCAATAATGACACCATGACAAGCACAGCGCGGAGTATGCATTTTGTATCGTTAATCGCTATAGTGCTCGACTATAAACTGATTTCAAGTATTGGTCTGTTCTGTTTTATATACTCTGATTCTATTTTGATATAACAACGATGTTTATTCGATTATTCGATGTTATTTGCCGTGATAATGACACTATCGTCTATATACACATATTTTGAAATATATACATTTTTCCCTTTTTTATAATATAATAAATAGTGTCAAACTATAACTACACTGCTTATTCCGTTCGTCT
This sequence comes from Scirpophaga incertulas, assembly GCA_036419045.1. Classification (NCBI taxonomy): domain Eukaryota; kingdom Metazoa; phylum Arthropoda; class Insecta; order Lepidoptera; family Crambidae; genus Scirpophaga; species Scirpophaga incertulas. The sequence goes on from CM071637.1 coordinate 982,147, forward strand.
TCTGTGGGAGTGTTTTTAAAACATGAACACTAGTTAAATTGAATCTATTAATCCATCCGAACTATATATATGGCTGTCAAATAATATTTTGATCGCAATTATCAATCAAATATACAGCAGATCTATTCATGGAATCTGAACAGATATCTCCAGCCATTGACAATGTATGATGATTAAATGTCCAAAATGTGATTTTCTCATTCTGTCAAAAAATAAATCAGAAAAATTCCCGTAACACCACCAAACCAAAGAAATAGCTAAAATTCGTAATTACTTTTATTTTATTCTCGAAAATAACAGTAGAGAAATTCTGTAAGAGGATAAAAACAGTCTGCATTCGCATTACGTTGAGTTGTCAGAGGTCGGAACCATGGCGTGGAGAGCTAAGCAAACTTGGATAGCCTGAGATCCTGTGCCATTTTCGAAATGAAATAATTTACTCTTTATATTAAATGGCAAGTGCAAGAATTTTTCGTGTTTTGACAAGATCTGACCAATTACCATTGTTTTCCCATATTACAGTAATAACAATGTAAATACTATAGTTTTCTTATAGTCTAGATGCATATCGCTTCTATTCATAAGCGTTCGCAAGAGATCATACCTAATTTGTTGAATCTATAACATAAGCTCGTAAATCATAAACTGAAATGTTCTCAGTTAATTTAGTAAATTGTCCTCTCTCTAACTTGTTATATGTCATGATTTAGTTTTAGATTTGGTACGTAGTCATAGTTGTTTTGTATTCATACTATCAGAATAATATTGAGCGTATCGAAAAGATATAAAGGAAGTTTTTAAGCAGAATGTCTTTTATCACCACTTCATAAAATGATTTCATGATTACAAGAAAGGTTGAAGCTATTTTAAATGTTATCATTAAGGTAACGTTGGGTATGATGTTTTGGTATGATGTTGAGATGAGTATGATGTTTTTTTATAAATTGTTGAATCGTAAAGTAGATTGTCCGTCTCTCCTATCCCAAATTAATATTACAGTTCCTAGAGTAACAATATGTATACATAATTATAGGCCATTTATATAGATACAAGTTTAGAAAAAATAAATTCGGTAGTCACTGTCGTATTAGTTCGATCTTAAGAAATTTTAATGATGTGTTTCAAAACCATAATTTGGATTTAGATATTTTTTCGAATAAGATGCATTGTTTCCGAAGGACATTTTTGAATGAAGGCAAAACCTTCGATAACTCGCTGTCATCCTAGATTTCTAAATTAGAGTAACTTTTTTTTCGTAAATTATGAACATCTTTTAATTAGAATGTTGTGCTCACCTATCATTTAAATCATATAAGATATTTATTTGTATTGAAATGTTAATATAGTACATGCGTTAAGTATTTAATTGGCAAGCAATAATAAATAAATAAAAAGTATCCATTGTAAAACTATTTCCTAAATTCAAAATCAAAATTAAATTTATTCAAATATGACTTTATAGAAAGCTCTTTTGAATCGTCAAATTTTTTTCCCCTACCACATATCACCTTAGTATAAGTATGGTTTTGTTGGACTATGCTGACGCTATAATGACAAAGCATGCATAAAAAGATCTCCAGTGGCGGTAGTATTTTTCTGTTATGTTCACTTATCTTTCTACACGTTTAAACGGATGTGTCATGCAACAAACTCTTAGCATTCCAAAGATTCACCTTGCTGGTGGCAAGTTCATAGTGTTTATGAGACGGGAACTAGAAGTAACACCTGGGAATCATGAGCCAGTTATAGGTTTAACGGCCTCTTACGATGCATCAGCACTCACGATCGGCGCCAATTTTCTTTTTACCTAGCTATATCCAATATGATTTAATGATAGCCATATTTGTTTCAGTATAGAATTTACAGAAGGTCTTGGAAAGCCGAGATCTTTAACAGTGTGTAGAAAAAATTTGCTAGTGCTTACGTAAGCCGTGCATAAGCCAACAATGTATCTATTGCTTGTTAGTTGGTTTATTATATCAATGTATTTATTGGTTTTTATAGTCTAGTCTTTAGGATGTTCGTCTCCCAGAATACAGTCAACCCGACCAACAATATACGCTAAGTGTCCGTGGAAAAGAGAAGTATATCCTGGACTTAGACACCGTTAAGTGATTTAGTATTCGGTAGTTTCTCATAAGCATCCATCGGAAGAGTTCAGTCTGAAGTTGATCCATAAATCTGGTATAGTTTTTAATTTTGATTGTCATAAATGCTGGTACTTACTAGTTTGTAACTTTATCCAATAGTATCTTGGAAGTAATGATAAAATTTGTCCATTTATGTTTGATTTAATTAAACGATTGAAACTTGAAGTACATCATTCGAACTTGTTTTGTAACTAAATCAAAACACTATAAGATCAAGTGATTTTTAGTACAAATATATTTTACTGAGGATGTAAATTAAAATTGTCAAGAGACATTTTATGTTGAAATTTACCAATAATAGTTTTAAATATGCATCTGTAAAGTAAAATGATTTTTAGTCGACTATCGTTTAATGCACAATTGATATAACCGTTTTCGAATTATACTTGACAATTTCCCCGGAATCACACTAAACCTAATCCATTTTAAACTAAAGCAGTGGGAAGACAAAACAAATGTCAGCCATATTCCTAGGGGGGTGATTGCGATGACTGATCGGCGACCTCGCCGACTGGGGACCTGGGACTGGGGACTGGGTGTTTGATTCCCGACTAATGAATTCCTTCTGCCTCTTAAAAAGGTCCATTCGAGATCTGATGGCCTTCATGTGTGAAGATTATATTAATAACCCAATATTGGGGTTCTATATTTATATTTTAAGTAGTCGTTTTGTTCTCAAATTATTTTCAAAATTATTTGTAAGAAAAATAATAAATATCTATGATAAACTGATTTCCAAAAATGAAACAAGCACTTGTTTTCATCCAGATATGATACCATCCCGGTTTAATAATTATAAAAATATGCAATTATATAAAAAAAATCTATGAGGATTGGACAACAGCTCGTACGTTTGGTTTTTGCACCATTGCGTTTAACAATTATAGAAATTTCTCCTGAAAAATCCTCAGTAGAAAATGGATGAAAGTTTGTTCGCGTTCGAAACAATCCTGTGTATAACTGAGACCCTGAATTATTTAACTACAGCTGAATAACAAAGTTTAATTTCAATAAAATAAAATAATTTTCAACGTTTAATTTGATACTTAAACCGCAGGAATTAATTTATAATATGTTTTTATTTACAAGACCCTATTCTTCGCATAAAATTTTTGTAGGAGGTATACTCGTAACTCCTTCTGGGGAGGAGAGCCCCACATAACCGCCGCGCCGGCTCGCCACAGCCGGGGTATGCTATTTAATGCATTTTCTTCAGAGGAAAAAAAAAAGGAGTATGACTCCTTTTTCTTAAAAAAAATGGAGTACACAGAGATAATATGGAGTGTCGATAGATGGATGGACCGTTTTTAACTGTAGCATGACTATTGTGTCATCCATAGTAAACCATTATTCGCTGTGATGAAATTCAACAGTGTATATGATAGTGACCCCTTGCCGGTTGTCACAGACCACTAGGGGTCGATATAGCCCACTTTGGGAATCACTGCTCTATACTCTCTGGGGAGAGTATACAGAGACATGGAGTGTCGATAGATGGATCGACAGTTTTTAAATGTAGCATAACTACTCGTATTGTGTCATCCATTGGTAACCATTATTCGCTGTGATGAAATTCAAAAGTGTATATGATAGTGACCCCTTGCAGGTTGTCATAGACCCCTAGATATAGTCCACTTTGGGAATCACTGCTCTATATTCTCTGGGGACAGTATACAGAGACATGGAGTGTCGATAGATGGATGCACAGTTTTTAAATGTAGCATGACTATTGTGTCATCCATAGTAAGCCATTATTCGCTGTGATGAAATTCAAAAGTGTATATGATAGTCAACCCTTGCAGGTTGTCATAGGCCTGTAGGGGTCGATATAGACCATTTGGGAATAACTGATCTAGAACGAGCAACACGCATTTTAGAAAATTGATTAAAGTTGACTAATGCCAATTTTTATTTCTAGCGAAAGCGTTTTATTATCCTCTTCAACTAGCTCTGACAATATCAGCAAGATTAAACACAACGACACCACAATTAGGTCCATCTAACCAACAAACATGGCCAGCGAATTGTAAGTGCGCCCACAAAGCCAAGACAGCCGAGTCATTACAGTGTGTGGAGACACCACTCGTCGCTAACGCACAATAGCGGACGACAATTAGCCACGTCTCGCCGAAGTCCCTCAACTGTAAGCCGGTGCCAGACGCCTCTGACGCCACTTTTATTTCGTGTATATATGTGACGTGTGGTGTAGAGAGGATGGAAGGGCTTGTCGTGGTTGAAATATGTAAAATTGCATCTTGTTTAATTATGAGCCTTGGTTATTTATTGAAACGCAATAGTACGATGTCTAAGTAGATCATGATTCTAGATTCAGTCACTTAAATCCTACAATAATTTGAATATGTAAAGAATTGTTTTTGGAGAAAATATGTAAATTATTTCTTCATCATCAAACACGGACAATTTAGAAATGTGTAGCTTAAATTACGAATGTAAAGTAATTGATAATAATATATTTAAGTTTGGCTTTCACTTAATACCTCATACGGCTTTTTTACATTTGTATTTTATAACGTTCATTGGTTTATTTATATTAAAAATAATTTCTACTTCCCTAGCTTCTTCGACTATCATTAATACTATCATGCACACTCATCCGTTACGGGTTCTCTTGACTTGATCTTCTTCCAATATACCTATTTGGTCAAAGTATTTTCGTTTAGGTCATCCCCTACTAACAGGCCCATTCATGTTTGCCTTATTCCTATCTTCCATCAGTCGTCGATCATCCACTCTACCTCGGTTTTTGTCACTACAACTTCATTCACACCTCACATTTCCGTCTACCATCAACCTCATTTCATAAATAAATAAACGTATATTATTACAAAATAAGGTAACCAAGTTATAACTAGTTAACGATGACGCAAAATGTTTACTTCAGTTTATGTAAAGAACTGCGACTGACTTTACTGGAGGGAGATTGTATAGCCGGTTCTTCTGTCGCAAAATGACAGTGTTCACATTGCTGTATTCTTGTTTAAAGCGTAACTAAATCAGTAAAATTAGGGTACTGTGACTGTACATCTTATGTCATATGCTGGCAACAAACATGATGGTTTTTGTGGGGTTACAGATTTGCTACGAAACTCACGCAACCATAGGGCTCTGTAACCATTTATCGAGCGGGTAGTCTGCATCTGTATTACTATAGTGCTATAAAAAAAAATTGTTGAGGTTATAGTGCCCCTCAGGTTGGTAGCTTATAACAAGCAGCTATTTGCAGCGCACACCAATGAAATCGTATGACAGGCATAAGTGTTATTCTTTTCCTATTAAGTTAGTTTTATAATTTCTTAATTACCTGACGCCACGTGTATAAACCAAATGTGAAACCAAATGTCAAAACAACGTGAGAAGAAAAAATAACCTACGAAGAAATTTAAAGGCGGATGTGAACTGACCAATCTGCACTGGGCCAACACTAAGGTTTAACACCCTATCATGGCCACATATTCGAATACATAACATCAAAGCAAATGATACAGTTTCCAGTACTGACACTTCTAGAGGCTATACACTTCGATGTCACATTCAGTCATATAGAATCGTAAGTGAATTCTTGCCATTACCCTTGTCAGAGCTTTTGTGGCTTCCACGACGCGAATCATTCCATTTAGTCCGTACTTTTTTTTTAGATTAATTTGAGCCGTGTTTTTCCGATTTAGTTTTCTATTTCAGTTTGGATAAACCAAGCCACCAATAATTTGAAAAAGCGTTTCGTTACTAATGAAAACAAAGTAAGAGCCACTCATAATTTTGTAATTTTAAACGTCATTCATATGGAATCGAAATACAATGAGCCATATAAGAATCCTCAAAATAACCCAAAGGACAACGGAGAAGATTATGCTTGGAGATTCTTTAAAGAAATTTGTGTCAAATTCCCATGACAACTTGTGATGAGTAATAGTGATCACAAGTTGCCACAATGACCAGTTGGAGGTTTAACATGAAAGCTGTTATGAATATTTACTTGAGACTAATACAACTAGTAAGATATATCACCAAAACCTGACCTCTAACAATGATCCATACAAGGCAACCAGAATCGCAGAACCAGAGTGACCGATATAGTCCGTAGAATTACGAACCTTAATTAACTGTAGGCAGGGTTCATTGTTCGCGGGACTGACGATCCTTAGGAAAGATTCTCGGGTGGCATCTATATGTCGGATGACGATGTGTTGGTAGGCCTTCCGCAAAACAAACCACCGATTTTTGAAGATATATAATGCGGAAAGATCCTTGAGTGACAGGCATATACTCTACATGACGACGAATGATTGGTGAATATCGAAGGAAAGCAGCAGGCTAGCAGTGCAGGACCAACCGGAGCGGTGTGGAGATCTTTCGCGGAGGCCTGTCTAGCTGTGGGCGTCTTTTGACTGACGTGATGTGAATTCATATGAGTAAGCTATATAAATATCTTAATTTTGTTATAAGTTTTGTTTTGTTTTTATTTGGCCGAGATATTATTAGTACTTACTTTGACACTAGAGGTTTCCAAAAACAGTGTTTTCATTGTGTCATTTAATCAAAATAGTGTTGCAAAAGTTTCAAAAGCATTCTTAATCACTCAAAGTTATAAAAAAAAAATCCTATTACAGATGAAAAGCCAAGGTTCTGCACGCAATAAATGTAAAGTAGTAAATAGTTTACAAGATTTTGTGAGATGTAGGACGACATCGCAATATTTCTGAGCTAAGAAGTGATGCGTATTGTGGTGTTACGAAGATAGATTATTCGGCAGCAGTGGCAGCGTTCCAAGGCAGCAGAGAGCAGTGACGGATCTCAAAATGCTCTTGCAACAAATGTCGGCGACAATTCTTTCTCACGGCACCCAGAAAGCTTTAGTCGTCCTATGCGCGATGAGGTACAAGTCATGAGATGTCCGATTGTGTGTTGAATTACTTAGGATATTTGCAAAACCACAGCCTTTTTTACACGCTTTTTATTGACTTACTCTGTCCGTTTGTTTGTTTGTTTGTTTGTCATGATCAAATCTTGTAATCGATTTTTCGACCACTTCTACTGCTCCAATCGAGCTCAAATTTTTTTTACATGTGTATTCTAGATGACAATACAATATTCAATCATTTTCGAATCATAAAAATACATAATTATGTTGTAATAAATTAAAAACTTTTTAATATGAGAATTGGTTCAATGAAGCAAACAGATAGAATTTGATATAATGCATATGTTTAATTCTAATACTACATTTTCTGAACAATTATGTACATTTCTTTATGTTTGTTATAATAATCACGAGACTAAAAAGTAGTAAATAAAAAAAAATTAAAAAAAACTTTTTAAAAAAACACGCTTTTTACGCAAAGACTAAAAAACGTTTGAAAAAACTTTTGTTTGTTATAAAGACTAAAAAACATTTGATCTAAAAAGTAGTAAATAAAAAAAAATTAAAAAAAACTTTTTAAAAAAACACGCTTTTATTAAAAAGACTAAAAACCGATCTAAAAACTTGAAAATAAAAATAAAGTCACGCTTTTAGAAAATTTGGGTACATATCAAGAAAAATTTCTGATGACAAAAAGAAATGTAACTCAAAAATTTGTCTATAAAATTTAGCAAATTAGTCCAAGAACTCAATGACTATAAAAGCGTGGGGTGTAAATGTTAAGACCATTAAATGAGTAATGTTTAATTTTGAACACCCCACGCTTTTATAGTCATTGAGTTCTTGGACTAATTTGCTAAATTTTATAGACAAATTTTTGAGTTACATTTCTTTTTGTCATCAGAAATTTTTCTTGATATGTACCCAAATTTTCTAAAAGCGTGACTTTATTTTTATTTTCAAGTTTTTAGATCGGTTTTTAGTCTTTTTAATAAAAGCGTGTTTTTTTAAAAAGTTTTTTTTATTTTTTTTTTATTTACTACTTTTTAGATCAAATGTTTTTTAGTCTTTATAACAAACAAAAGTTTTTTCAAACGTTTTTTAGTCTTTGCGTAAAAAGCGTGTTTTTTAAAAAGTTTTTATATTTTTTATTTTATTTGAACTTTCTGCACAACATTCACAAAAAAAATACAAATGGCGGACTTAATGCTAGATAAAAAAAAATTAAATTCTATTCTATAATAACTAAATAGTTAAATTCTAGAAACACATATCGCCCATTTAAAAGAATATTGACATAATTACGTATTTCCAATCATTCTATCGATATATTTTAATAGTTATGTTGTATTACTTTATTAACAATAATATTACATAAAAAGTTTGCGAGAAACCTCAAGATAATTATTAAAAAATACCAAATGAAACAAACCGGACGTACATTTATGACATTTTATAATTTAAATATTACAATTATGACATTATAACAGGTTTGGATATGGGAATAAATCATGAATTTAAACTACATAATTCTTAATTTGTTTTATTTTTATAATACATTTTATGAACTTGAAACGTAAACTTTTTCAAAAGCTTAACTAATTTTTTTTTATAAAAATCTTAACATAAGAAAACAAAAATAAACTGTTATTAAACAATTCTAAGTAAATAATAAACGACAATGACTCTCTCTGTCGGAAACTAATGGAACAAAAATTCTGTCGTTTTTACCACAGATAAAACGTGCAAAACACGAAGTTATGGTATCAAAAACTCATTTTTGACTTTTTGGTAATTATGTCAATATTCTTTTGGATGAGCAATATATAAATAGACGTATATACATAATAGACACATATACATGCACACACACACACACACAGATTCTGTAAAATGTCTTCGTACTAATTTTCTAATCGAAGCCTTAGAACTGGCTTATCTCCATCTAGTAGGTAGCTTATTCCACAAGCGATCGCAGTAAAGAGTAAACGAGTTTGAGACAAACCCAGACCGTTGTGATCGACAATGGACAATACAAGAGTAACTGAGGAAGCGGAATTCATGTAAGTTTTACGAGTATCTTATTTATGTATGTTTACTGCTTCGAGAATATTTGCCACATGTATTTACTTATAGATATATATTTATATACACATATATCCATATTTATAACACACAATGATTGAATTTAGTGTAAAAGTTTTCTTATTTTCTGTTAAACATGTAACCTTCGATTTGTAGCAGAATACCAGTGCTTCGGCTCACATCCTGGTGTGAATAAATATTATTCACTGTCTATCCTTCACACTTCTGCAGTGCACACACCATAGGTTGTATTTAGTAATTGTTTATATAATTTAAAGTCTTTTGTTTTGTTATGTTTGTGTAAGATGAGAACCTTTTTACTAGATGGTACTAACTGAAATTTATTAAACTGATGATTGAATATTTTCAATGTTTTTTAGAAATGTGTTAATAAATGTCTAATATGTCTAAAGGACAAATAGGTATATTTGTCCTTTAGAAAAAAAATATTTTATATTATTAGTAGAGTAGAGTATTCAGAGGAGCAATCCAATTGTAAGCAGAGAGTTTGTGTAAATTAATTTATATATACGAAGTCATAGAACGCCAGAACCTCATAATCTACACAAAAGTTATAAAAATTCACTACTATTAATTACTAGAACTCGTAACCATAAAAATAACTTGTCACCGAATCTCTCATGAAGATTGTATCGAAGAAACTCATCATTAAAGAAATATAAATTTATTTTCCTTTAAAGGTATAACACAAACATATGTCCCGCTACATCTTATAAACTAAGGCAGCACCCAAAGTACCTCAAGTAAAAGTTGCTATTTTTCCCATCTTAAAGGCTTCTAATATCGCAGTTCCCCGCCTCAGGCCCGTTGTCATTTGTCTGCTACTGCTCCGTAGGCAAACTTCGTCTCAGTGTTTGAAAGCACTACATTATATCCGTCCCTCTTTATCGTGTTCGCCTATGTGGTACAGTGATGTGGAGCATATGTCGATGTTTTTTTAATTCGTGGGGAAGAAGAATTCGTGACAAAGAAGCTTAAAGACCGTTTGAAATTTTTATCTTATTTAAATATTATCTAAATTGCCACATAAATCTGACTTATCTGATTTTAATGTTGTTGATTTTCTACTATATTAAAGCTGGATTTATTTGGTATGAAACATGTTCCAAAAATTACGATAACAAATTTTCATAGACATACAGTCACTAGACACGATTGTATAAATATATTCATATAATTTCCATTAAAAAAAACCTCTGAACCACTGGTAATCCTCTGGTAATCCTCTGGACAAGAAAAACTCACTATACTGTATATTTCTTATATTACAGTTGCCAGGTGAATTCGTGATTTTCCTTTTATTTTACATCTTCACTTCGCTGAAGTATTATACTATAGCAGTCAGCTACTTTGTACGTCTGTCTCTTACAACATTAAATGGAAGAAAAAAATAGCGTTACATTTATTCTAATTGTATAAATATTATGAATGGTGTAACTGTTAACTGTGTATATTTACACTCATCCTATCGATGTTTACTTTGAAGGCGCGTTTCTATACGAAATTCAATGTATACATTCCAATAGAAAAAAGATATAGAGTATTAATTAAATTAAAATCACGAGCTAATAATTAAACTAAATAGAACTTTCAGGAACATTACACTCATCGACGGTACCCCAGCACTACTGGAACTAAAACTCGGCACTTTCTTGCACAGCTTGGATTTCTTTTTAATAGCACACATTTAAACTCCTTATGTAACAACGCGGTGTTTGCAACAAACTTTCACATAGTGGGCTCACTTGCGTATAAAATTATGTCATTCTTGTACTGAGCTTCGTGTGAGGTGACACGTTTGAAATAACTTCACTCTGAAAATAACTATCATCTATTTTTAACGACCATATAATTAAATTGAATTTAATTATTTGGTAATAAAACAATTCTGTTCCCAATTTTATTTCGGGTCGCAGCAACATGTCTATCTCTTCCACTCTCCTATTTCACTCACCATTTTGATACTGACTCCCTTCTTCAACATATTATTTTTTCACTTTCATATCCAAACGAGCAAACGGATCACCTGATGGTAAGCGATAACCGTTGCCCATGGACACCCGCAACACCAGAGGAGTCACAGATGCGTTGCCGGCCTTTTAAAAGGGAATAAGGGGGAAAGGGGGGGATTCGCCTCCGGTACCCTCACTCATTTGGCGTAACACAGCGCAAGCGCTATTTTACGCCGGTTTTCTGTGAGGCCGTGGTATCACTCCAGTCGAACCGACCCGATTCGTGCCGAAGCATGGCTCTCCCACGGTAAAAATGGTCGTTCTCTCTTCTAAATACTGTAACGTGCTCTGTAATTCACTGTAATTGCTGTATTTTACTTTACTGTATTCCGCTGTATACTTTATTGTATGTACAGTATGGGTCTTCCCTGGCCTTCCCCTGTCTGTCTGTATTAATTTAATGTGGCCATTTCAAATCTACTACCTGAAGAGTGTTACTAATAGTAGTGGTAGAGCAAGATATAAACTGTACTCAAGGCATGGACAGACGATTTGGCCTGGTGAGTAAGTAAGGGCGCCATCACACTTACTCAATCAGAGTTACAAATGGATGCACATACTTGATAATACCATGATAGTCTTTTTTCTCTGAATGTATCAACAATAGGAGCAATTCTCAGACTTTCTCTGATATATTCAGTAAAGATGTTAAGTATTTAAATAAGTTAAAAATAATTTGTTTCTTTTCCATTAACAAGGAGACTGGCCACTAAATGATAGGTCTCTACCCTATATGTATATATTAATTATATAGTGTTAATGTAAGATTTGCAGCAAATCTATAACAAGAATCGTAGTATAAAATACCTGTGACATAAATGACTTTATATATATATATATATATATATCCTATAATTTCACTATCTATCTTACTGCAGCAGAAATCGAAAGACCCAATCAGATGACTCTACATGTAGTCTCAGTGTAAGTTAAATTTTGTTATAGTTAGGTATAAAAAAATCCTGTTTTGTGACGGCAAACCTTTAAGTTTAAAACGACTTTTTAGACTAAATTTAAATTCTGTCAAGAACGTCGCAACGCTTCCTCAACGGCTCTCCTGCGGGACGCCGCGTCCCGAAGGACACCTGACTCTGTACGTTTTCTTCAGCGAATTAAAGCGGGCATTTCTCCTTGTAAAATGTTGCGCTTAGAAAATTGTATTAAGATTTACTGAAGAGAAGGTTTGGATTTTGCGAGAGATTTTTTTTTTATGAAATATGGTAGTGGTTGGAAGTCATACGTTTAAAGGTATAAAGGAAAATGTATTTAAAAGTAGAAATTGTGCTATATGTCTTTTTTTTGACGTGTTAGTTTTTATAGGACTGCGTTTATATTGCTAATTGTTGTTAATTTCAGTATTAATTTAACATTTGCACTATAAAAACAGCCTCTATTACAAGCGACATAAGCTGTCTCAAAGTCAATATTTTCAATCGAATTGAATCTTTTTGTATTAGTTTCCCGACTGATTAGTATGGTTAATTCTGTGCGCTTTCAGTGAGTCGTCACTGAATTTCAGCCAACAGACGTCCACTCTTAGACATGAATCACACACCAATTGGTCCTGCGCGGCTAACGTCCAGCTCCTTCTTCTTCCTGTCTTTGCCAAATTTAATCTATTAGAAAAAAAATTGAAAAAAATACAGTCTAGATTTGGCGTTTTATTATTCCTTAACCTCGTCAAGATAGGGACTACCAGCTGAAGCAGCGATTAAGCGGTCGCGTCTTATTTACATAAATACGAGCTCGATTATATCTTCTACAAAATTTCAAATTTCACTTAAGGCTTAAACACATCCCTTATCTGGATTCTTCATTCACTTAAGGCTTAAACATATCCCTTATCTAGATTCTTCAACAGCCTAATATTACAAAATATTTTTTGCAATATCGCACCGTAGTCTAGGATAGCCGACAAAATTACGTTATGTGCTCCTTGGACGAAAGAATGGAGATTAAGATATCATCTAAGTAACACCCACAAAAATTCTAACAGCTGACCCGCTCATCAATTCACAGCGTTTCAAGGTCGCGTCTCGCGTCGCAGCCAATCCGGCGACTCACTGCCCTGTGGGAAATCACGCAGCGTGTAGTCATGAAGGCAACTCGCGACGCGGATTTATAGCGTACTGCCAACGACTTATATATATCTACTATCTCAATAACTTTGTGTTGGTGTATCGAACTTTATCGTTCAGGGTCAAGTGTACTGGCCTTTTGGAGTGAACTTCGCAGGGCATGAAAACTGACATGTTTTTGAAATTGGAAGTGTACTGTCGCAAAGGCTGTATATATAAACATTGAATTTGGTACGAGTATGACGTCTGACAGTTTTGTTTAAATTCATCTGAGATAACGCAAATGTGCATTTTAAATTGTGCTTACTAATTAGGTACCTACCTACTTGTCCACCATAGTCTTAAGAGGCCTATGTTGTGTTATACAAGGAACGTTATAGTTTATGTACGATTAAACGTTTAGAATTTATTAAAAGTTGGGTATTTCACGGAACTTCCGATTAGAATGGAATCCGCTTATTGAGTCTTTGGCAAACAGACTTAGTTCTACTGCATATGCTGTATATACAGTGAGAAGATAACTAACTAGTGTTGAAAGTTCGCACTTTCAATTTCCTCGCTACTATCGTCTCGACCCCGTAAGGAGTCGGGGAGACCGTTCGGGACAGTTAGTCCCCTGCGGTGGCATCCATCGCTACCCGTTACAACGGGTAGGTCGTTGGTGGCGGCCTTATTTGGCCTGCGGCTTCATTGTATATATATTATGTTGTTGATCCTGGTCCGTCTTCTTCTTCTTCTATAAGGTCTCGAGGAAGTCTCCTTATCCTTCCGTCGGGCGGCCTTGTGTGCTGCGGAGCGATGTTTTGTATGAGAGGGTGATGCGATTTTGCAGCCCTCTCATACATCTTCCGTGCGAGCATCTTAGCATAATCCAGCAAGCTGGGGCATCTTAGGTCACGTCTCAGGACGTCATTCCGCACGTAGCGCGGGGCCTGCGCTATCGTGCGGAGCGCTTGGGTCTGTTGGACCTCCAACTTTTTGGCTGCTGATTTTTTAGTCAGGGCCATCCAGGCCGGGGCAGCATACGTTAGCCTGCTGCGCACATATAATTTATATAGGGCCAGCTTCTGTTTTATTGGCAGCGTCGATGCGAATAGAGGTCTCAGCGCAGTCCTTGTGGATTTAGCCTTTTTGACGACGCTGTCTGCGTGTCGGCCCATGTACAGTTGTCTATCGACAGTTACCCCCAGGTAGGTAACTGTCTTCTGCCATGGGACCGTTTCACCCAGCATCGTCAGTGATGGCTTATTCCTCACGCCGCTGAAGATTATAGCCTGCGTCTTCTTCACATTGATGGCTAGCCTCCATTTTGAAAGCCATTCTGGCAGGGCGTCCAGCTGCTTCTGCATTTTGGCTATTGCACCACGTGGCACGATGGATGCTGTGATGAAAGCGGCATCGTCCGCGTATAGGGCTAGCAGTACTCCTGGAGCCACCGGGATGTCGTCGGTGTATAAGGAGTAGAGAGTCGGCGCCAGGCAGCTGCCTTGGGGGACTCCCGCTCTTATTGGTCTTCTGGTTGACTCTCTACCCTCCACTGTCACTCGGAAAAGGCGCTCTCTGAGGTAGGAGGCCACTGTCTTAACTACTCGACGTGGAGTAGTAGAAGTGGCCATCTTGTGCAGCAGGCCCTCATGCCACACTCTGTCGAACGCCTTTTCGACATCCAGGAGCACTGCGACTGCGTACTCCTTCCGGTTGATGGTATTGGCCACGTGGTGAATCACTCGCGTCAGTTGAAGCGTGGTCGAGTGTTCAGATCTGAAACCAAACTGCTCGGCACGAGGTGTTATGTGCCGATGCAGTATGGTCAGAAGCAATCTTTCGAAGACTTTGGAGACGGTATTCAAAAGAGTGATTGGTCGGTAGCTATCTGCCCTTGTGGTATTCTTCTGCGCTTTGGGTAACATCACCACTCTGCCCTCTTTCCAGCTGGTGGGGAAGTGCTGGGTTCGGATGATACCGTTAAAGAGGCGAGTGAGCGCTGCCACTGCCTTTGGTGGGAGATGCCGGAGAGCCTCATTTGGTATTCCGTCTGGGCCGGGGGCCTTCCGGGGCTGGCATTTCTTTAGAGCTCTGGAGATCTGTCCTGGGGTGAAGAAGATGGAGTCTCGTTCTTCCCCTTCTGTGGGTCTCTCCAGATATTCATCCAGGAAAGCTTTCACGTTCTGTGTGTGTTCTATGGCGTCATCTGGATTTGGTTGGAATACGCTCTCTAAGTGGTCTGCAAGTATTTCGGCTCTCTCCTCTGCCCTGTACTTGAGGGTGCCGTCTGGTGCTCTAAGGGGGCGGACTGGTGCTGGCTTCTTGGTTAGCGCTCGGCATAGTCTGAATATGTTGCTCGAGTCGTCTGCCACGTTGTTGATAGTCCTGATCCAGGATTCCCGCTGATAGTCCTGGAGCCTGGCCGAGATGTCGTGCGCCATCTGGTTCAGCTGTCTACGCAGGATTGGGCAGCGAGTGACCTGGTATAGGCGGCGGGTGCGCCTCTTCTCTTCAATCATCCTGAGGATGATGGGTGGCAGGTTCGTTTTGGATGGTGGTCGATTGCTTAATTGTGCATTTTTGAGGGCATCTGCTGTATGCTTCTGGAATTCCTCTGCCAGCTTATCCACATCCTCAGGCGTTGAGATGGGGAAGTTAGGGCAGTTGTTATTCAAGTAAGCTTCATATTGGTCCCAGTCTACCCGTCTCCTCCTGACGGGGGCCTCGACTTTGATGGGCGGATGGTGTTCAATCATCACCGGCTGGTGGTCCGATAACAGGTGGTCGTCGAGGACCCCCTGGGTAATCGTGGTTTCTAAGATGTTGTTTGTCACCATCAAATCAATGGTGTCAGGAGGGTGGGCCGCGTTGTGCGGGTAGTGGGTGGGAGTCTCGGGCCCATGCACCAGGTACCCCTTAGCTTCGGCATCACTGAGCAGGCGTCTGCCGTTTCTGCATGTGGTAGCTGAGTTCCATGCCGTGTTTTTGCAATTAAAGTCACCGGCAATGATGGTGGGTGCCGGCGAGTCCAAGAGAAGATGGATATCTTCTACATGTAGCCTCGCCTGTGGTGGCCTGTAATACGCAAAAACACGGAGTGGGCCAGTGCTAACTGCTACCTCTATTCCCAGACCATAGGAGGTAGCTAGTGGTATCTGCGGCAGTGTGTAGTGTACCATCTTGGTTTTTACTAACACTGCCAACCCTCTATAAGCATACCCCTGGGGGGATACCTCGTCCTGTCTGTAGGTTTGGTACCCCGCGAGCTTAAATGCCGATCCTGGCTTCAAATGTGTCTCGCTTATCAGGGCTATATCAGCCCTGTATTCTGCAAGCAGACGCTTAAGGAGAGCCTTCTTAGTATCATTAAGGCCCCCGGCATTCCAATGTACGATTCTTAAACGTTCCATGATCTGCTGAGGAGCCCCCACAGCTCCATCAGGCCTCTGGTAATGACGGTGGTCAGGCTTTCGCCTGACATAACAGAGATGAATGCCGCTTTTGCAATTTGCACGAGTTTTTCAATGATCTCGGCAGCGGTCCCCTCTGTGGCTATCGGTGCCCGGTCTGAGGTGGCCGGCTTCGCCTTCGTCCTCTGACTAGAGGCGGCGACCACCGGTACCTCAGATGGCTCTGGGTGTTTTGTATCTTCTGCGCCTGTCGATCTGAACCTTTTCGGTTTACGCAACCGTTGCGGTTTCGGCGGGGCGGCTGTTAATATGGAGGCTGTCGCAGTGACGGGAGGCCTAGCTACGCTGGCCACCGATTGCGGTCGGTCATCTTGTTCGGCGGCTTCGATATTTTTGTTTTTACGCCCTCTGCCTCCTCGGCGCTTCCTGGTGGCGGGTCCATCCGGCCCATTGGCCGCCGCCATCAATGTGTTGGGGCCCGAGGGCTCGGTCTCCTCGACCGCTGCGTTGGCTGCGGGCATGGGGGCCGTCTGATATGTCGCAGTACGCGCCTGTGTTCCGGCCCTCTTGTTTCTTGCCTCCCTTTTATATACTGGGCAGGCGGGATTGTTGGCGGTGTGCGGCCCGCTGCAGTTCGCACACGTTGGCGGTTGATCTTTCGGGCGTGGGCAGTCCCTCGCGGCGTGCTCGCCGCCACAGATAACGCATACGCGTGTTCTGTGGCAGTTGGTCGACGAGTGCCGGAAGGACTGGCAGCGGTGGCATTGTGCAGGCCCCTTCTTGCCGCGCCAGGCTTCCACTCGTACCGGCAGTCCCAGTATTTTTTCTATGTCGTACACCCTCGGTGTAAGGTTGGGGGTGCGTTGGAGCTGCGCGAAATATACGCAGCCCGGTCGTCCTTTCCGCGCAGCTATCTGTTTAACATGCTCGGTGATTATACCGAAGCATGCGAGGCCTTCAGTGACATCCTCTGTAGTCGTCGTTATCGGCAGTCCCCTGATCGCTACCTTCAGATTCCTGTCGGCAGGAAGAGAGTAACAGAACCAGGCTATATTGTCTGATTTTTCGATCTTCGTGAGGTACCTCTGTACCACACGGTATTCTTCCTCCGATGTGGGGAGAAATCTCAGGCCCTGCTTGTATGCTCGGGCGCTCGGGTCGTGTCCAAGTATTTTCCGCATCTCCCTAATGTGGTGCGGCCAGTTCGGCAGTGTTTCCACGATTAGGGGAGGGTACTTCGCGGCATTCTTGTTTTTCGCGTCCTGCGGGGTAGGCGTCGCTGGTCGCGATGATTGTGCGGCAGGTGTCGGTGGGCGCGAATCTTTTTCGCGCGGGGTTGTGGGTCTACCCTCCAATTTCTGTTTGGTAGCCCTGGTGTTTATAGCCTCATCTTCCTCTTGCGGACGCTTGGCAGGCCTCTGTTGCGTGACCGTATGCTTTGCCTCCGGTGTTTTAACCAGGAGGCGGTGTTCTGTGTCAAAGCACTTCTCGGAGTGGTCATCGGTTCGTCCCCTCAGTCGCGGGTCCCTAGCGGCGATTTCCCTGGAGCCGCCAGCGATGGCAGCATAGGGCGCACGTCCGGCATCCTGCGGCTGGGTGGTGATGGTAGAGGTGGGCGTCGTAGTAGCGGCAACAACTCTCGGCTGTTCAGCCGAGATAGTCCTCCTACTCGATGGTGGGGCGGTTGCGGGCCTTTCCGAGCTGAGAGGCCGCACGGCGATTGGCATCGGTGATCGGTAGGACGATGTTGTCGACGAGATCGACTCCCTGGATGTGTTCAAGGAGCGCGGAGTCACGTCAGCGAAGAGCTTCCTCTGAGAGAAAGCTGCTTGACAGTCTTCGGTTGGTGGCGGGAAGGTGGTCTCCCGGCCTCCCTCCAAGGTGGGCGTGGAGGGCATCGGCGAGTCAGCATGGATGGTATTCTTGCGCTGGCGAGGGGTCCTCGTCGCCGGCGTATGAGACATCTCGAATTTTTGGTTTTTCAAATGCGGGTAGGCATGGAAAAACGCAGTGTCGCAGTGTTGACCGACCCTCAACGCCTCAGGTCTCCCGTCCGGCCTTCGCCACACGGGAGGGTCCCACAAGCGGAAGATCGGCCCCGGAAAGTTGCTGTACGCGCAGTTGCAGAAAGGCAGCAGAACACAACTCGAACGCAAGTACAGCAGACAGTCCACTTTCAATTTGTGTATTTTACTTATTTTTATAGGTAGTTTGATGTCGTATGTAACACTATTGTGGGAATCTGCTCCGAACGTTGATAGTGTTATTCTATTCCAAAAAAGAGCGATTCACGCTAACTATAATTTACGAAAAACAGATGCATCAGAAATTTATTTAAGGAAATAAATATTACATGTTAAAGTACATAACTGGCGTTTTGAATGGATATTTTAAAGAATTTAATTTGTTCCATACTAACTTTTTCTTTATCTATTTAACAAGCAATATGATCAATGTTATGATATTTTTCTCACATGTAAATAAACATTAAACTAAGAAAGAACATAGTTTTGAAAACCAATTTGCGATCGTATTTAACACAATTTGCATATTCGTTCTAAAGAAGCATTTAACACCAAGATTTTGGATTACAATTTAAATCTCAGTCTGTGTCTGGTTTCTTTGCACTAGAAGGAGTGAACAAGTTCGTCTCATTTGTCCGAAAGAAATAGATCTACCTGCAGCTATGGACAAACGCGACCACATTATTATAAAGATTATTACATCTAGTTTTGAATATATATATTATAAGCGGATACCCCCACACGTTACGTAAGGTTGCCGACCGTTGCCTATAAAAGCCGCTGCGGTTGGCTAGCGACTTACTTATCATCGGGCATTCGGAGCGGGTAGACCGGTCGTACCGTTATTACGTGTCGCGTTGCGTAACGTTGCGTAATTCGTAAAGTAGGCGTTAGGCTGATTTTGTTCCTCTGTAAAATTATTTTGTTGCCAAATTTTTGTGTTTATAAGTGATTTGTTAAATTGTTTATTTTTTTAAGGAATTTCTCTTCGGATTCCTAAAATCAGAAGTGGGATAAGCAACTCTTAGCCCACAATTACGAGGAACAAAGTCTTCTGCGTACTTTAGTGTTCATGTTTGTAATAATGGCTGGCGGATCCAGTCGGAGTGACCGTAGGTCGCGAAGTCGTTCCCGTGATAAGTCGCGGCACCGTTCACGTAGCCGTCACGAAGTGTCCACTAGGAACCGCCGATCGCGACGTCGGTCATATAGTGGGACGCGTAATGAAAATTTCACACCGTCAGAAAAAACGCCTAATCGTGATCGCCATCATCGTCGCTTGAACAGATCGCGGTCTTCAAGCAGGTCACATACCCCGGATTTGGCTATTCATTCCACATTGAATTCGATCATGGACCGTCTTGCGTCGATCTTAGCAATATAAGTGAAGGTCAGGTTAGGCCGAGTCAGGAGAAGGTTAGAGCTTTGATTGACTCAGCTGAACCTCAAAATGTTAAGCAGGTAAGTCAGTTTATGGGCTTAGCCAGTTATTTTCGGGGGTACATACGACGTTCATAGGATGAACGCGTGAACCGGCAACGACACCCTCCACGGAAATTTAATATAAATGACTGCGTTTTTGTTATAAAGTTTTCGCAGAGCACAGGAAAACTTGATCCTGGCATGCGTGGCCCGTACAAAGTAGTCAGGATCCTGCCGAATGGTCGCTACGAGTTACGCTTGCTGAGCGGAGCCTACGGAAAGACTACGCAAGCTGCAGCACAGCATATGGTGCCGTGGCGAGGGGAGTGGTGCCCAGAGACTTGTGCAGCGTTCTTCGAAGGTAAATATGACTGCACATGGGCGTTGTTAAGTGTGTCTTCCGCCCGTAGCGCTAAATAACTTTGGACGTTGTTAAGTGTGTCTTCCGTCCATGGGCGTTGTTAAGTGTGTCTTCCGCCCGTAGCGCTAAATAACTTTGGACGTTGTTAAGTGTGTCTTCCGTCCATGGGCGTTGTTAAGTGTGTCTTCCGCCCGTAGCGCTAAATAACTTTGGACGTTGTTAAATGTGTCTTCCGTCCATGGGCGTTGTTAAGTGTGTCTTCCGCCCGTAGCGCTAAATAACTTTGGACGTTGTTAAGTGTGTCTTCCGTCCATGGGCGTTGTTAAGTGTGTCTTCCGCCCGTAGCGCTAAATAAATTTGGACGTTGTTAAGTGTGTCTTCCGTCCATGGGCGTTGTTAAGTGTGTCTTCCGCCCGTAGCGCTAAATAAATTTGGACGTTGTTAAGTGTGTCTTCCGTCCATGGGCGTTGTTAAGTGTGTCTTCCGCCCGTAGCGCTAAATAACTTTGGACGTTGTTAAGTGTGTCTTCCGTCCATGGGCGTTGTTAAGTGTGTCTTCCGCCCGTAGCGCTAGATAACGACGACGAGAGATGGAGGCGATGCGATCCCGACTCCATGCCTTGGAGAGGCGGACGCTCGCCATGGACGCCCACCGGTCCGTGAGGGACCAGTCGTCAACATCACCTCGGTGCCCGAGCCGCGGGCACATGCCGCCATCATCTCGCCGCAGCGCCGCGTCGCTGTCAAGGCGATCGGACCGCGCGCACACGCCGCCGACTATGCGGCGCCCGACTACGCGGCGCTCCGTCTGCGCACCCGCTTCATCGGCGCCGTCTGGGCGCGCGACGACTGCGAGGCCGCTGGAGGCTCGCTGTGCGGTTACGACGCCTGCGCAGAGCCAGGGACCGTCGCACACGCCGCCGCACGTTCCTGTGACGCCGGTCGTGCCGTCAGAGGGCGCGCGCGACGACTGCGAGGCCGCTGGAGGCTCGCTGTGCGGTTACGACGCCTGCGCAGAGCCAGAGACCGTCGCACACGCCGCCGCACGTTCCTGTGACGCCGGTCGTGCCGTCAGAGGGCCCGCCCGAGACTGCGCCGGAGGTCGCCAACAGTGACGTTAGCGTCACAGCCACGGTAACCGAGCGTATAGTAGACGCGATACGCTCCATCAACAGCACGGTGAGATCCAACCAAATATTTTATATTTCTAGTTTCGATCCTAATTTGCATAACTTCGAAGATTGGTGTGAAGAAGTCGATCGTGCCAAGTCGATGAATAACTGGAACGGTTACGAATGTCTTTCCAGAATAGGCAACTGTCTAAAGGGGGACGCTCGAATGTGGATGACTGAGTGGGTGACAACCCCAAGGCTCGTGTCGAGGACGACACTATGTCAGGAGAGGCCGTATAAGCGGATACCCCCACACGTTACGTAAGGTTGCCGACCGTTGCCTATAAAAGCCGCTGCGGTTGGCTAGCGACTTACTTATCATCGGGCATTCGGAGCGGGTAGACCGGTCGTACCGTTATTACGTGTCGCGTTGCGTAACGTTGCGTAATTCGTAAAGTAGGCGTTAGGCTGATTTTGTTCCTCTGTAAAATTATTTTGTTGCCAAATTTTTGTGTTTATAAGTGATTTGTTAAATTGTTTATTTTTTTAAGGAATTTCTCTTCGGATTCCTAAAAATATATATTAACAGAAACTTAAATTGTAAATAAATAAACCTTGCAGTCACTATAACATTAAACTCCACGACTTCAGTCATTCGCTAATCAACATCTCTAAATGTTTACTGAAGACTTGCGGAACTTAATTAGAAAGTTGAAATAGCTCTTGCTTCGGATCACTTTTGGTGGATAGCTGGAGGAACCTTGAAGTCGTGCCATGACAAGATTTTCTTCTAAATCTTTATCGGATATCTGAATTTGGGACAGTTTTATTACACATTTATTTATACATGTATATCATGAATCTGCAAGACTCTGTCTGCCTGATATGAATCGATTTTAGTTGCGGTAAATTTTGCTATACCTATAGTTCCATCAGAAACTCACAAATTTCACCACCAAGAGGCACGACTCAACCTTAATTCTTATTCAATGAACTCCGTAGTCGAGTGGTTTTTATACCGGTTTCATCCGCCGCCATCCCTGAGGTTCCAGATTCGAGTCCCGGTGGGGACAAATGTTTGCGTGATGAATACGAGCATTTGTACCCTAGTTGTTATAATATATTTCTACCAAATTTATTTATATATGTATAATCTATGTATGTCTATCCGTTACCCTAGATCCCACAACACAAGCCTTACAGAGTTTACTTTGGGCTTAGCTAATTGGTGTAAGTATAAGATATATTTATAATTCCGCTGCTCGTGATTCTTTCACTGAAGAACTTTGAGGGTCAATATCTCCGAAGAAACTGAGGATTTAATTAAGGCAAATAGAGGATAGTCTTTTTGTAAAGTGTATCGCAGTCCAGGGAACTCATAGCAACATGTCGAAATACTATATCTCAAAGGTATCCGTTTTGCCGGAATCGTGGCCCTTGACATACCAAGTCTAAGCACCACAAAGGAAGATTGAGAAAACCAGATTGCAAACCAGACGTATATACATATGTTGTTATTTTGATTCCTGAAACTTTTTTTGTAGTATTCAAGATTTCAGCTACTTAGTAATTGATCATCCATCTTAATTAGATATGGTGTTAAAGCTTAATCAAAAAGTTTTAATTGAAGGTTAATACTGATGTCCTGTTGATGTGTTTTTCGTTTTAGAAGCAATTTATAAAAGTAACTATTTATAACAATTTATAGCACCTTTAAAGCAAGTTCTAAGCCTAGATTGTCGTTGCCGAGACCATAGCACCAACAATTTTGGAATTCATGGTCCTTAGGCTTATAAACATTTTTCCACAAACTCCCTCGTGACCGAGAACACCAGGGGCGGCCATGTCTCAACCTTTGTTTCACGTCGGTTAACCCGCCGGGATCAAAGTTTGGAGCGCTGGCTAAACAGAATAGCTGCTGATTTAGCTTGGGACTTAAAACATTTACACGAGCAAACGTTGATTCTTTGGTTACTGTGATGTAACACCATGTTTTGTTGAATTGTGGAGCAAGAATTATTATATTCACAGTAAGGATCTTACTTATCTCGCAATCAAGTTTAAGGGATATCTTAATGTCTCTTGTCTAATTCTTCTAAATGATTTGATCACACTGAGGAATCTTACTGGAAACATGAAGTGTCTACGGAAACACGATCTCTGTTCCTACTATAGTCGGCAGAGACAGAAGAAATGACCAAACGAAATTCTGTCATAATATGTACTACTAAATTGCAGACCATAAAGCTGTTCCAGATATTTTGAAACCTAAGCTGGTTATGATTAGATTTAGATTGGCTTACAAAAAAAAATAAGTCACGTTATCTGTACCCAGCACTCTACACTTTCTTCACGTAATGTCAGCAGTTTTATAATTAGATTATATATATAGGAGAAGATTTAATGTCACATGTACCTAAAAAGCGGATATAGTAATTACCATAAACTCCTTTGGGATTAAGAGAACATGGAACAACATTTTTGACTTTATCATTTAAAGAAATATATCAGAACTTTGAGTGTACTCGTATTTAAGAAAAGTGTAAGTGGTGCTATAAAAATGTACTGGCACTTCAAAATCATTTGAAAATTCAAAATCAAATCGGATAAACCTATATGGTTGAAAAATTAATGACTGGCTCTTATTTATTTTGAATAGTACGGTAGCTACCAACTATATTTAACGACATATTTAAAATTGCATCGACAGCGAACAATTTGTCAAGCGCAGCAAGCATCTTTCATTTCTACGGCCGTCATCTGTCGCGCGCCCAAAACAACATGCGACAGAATCGGTCCGACATCCGCTTCCTGTACCGCAACCGCCGCACAGCGCGACGTGCCGCGGATTGAATACAAACCGCCATTTTAATTTGGAATCTAGTTCTATCGCTTAAAATTACATTCAATGTGCATTATTCAGCTGTAAACATGCTAAAACTGGATGCTCACTGTGTTTGGCCATGATTGCATTTTATGCGTTTGATTGTACAATTATGCAAACTAGGTTAGAAGTGGCATAAAACTTATTACTAATTAACTTGTAACTACTTTAGTTTTACTTTCTTTTAAATTATTTTAACTTATGGATTGTGCATGCGTTCTAAGTGCAAAGTCAACAGTTGCAAAGTGTATTTTTTAGATCTATATTGACAAATGAGCATCTAATGGTAAGTGGGTACAGTCGTGTGTTGTTCCTGTGAGATTTGCAGCAAATTTGTA
Source organism: Scirpophaga incertulas (assembly GCA_036419045.1). NCBI lineage: Eukaryota > Metazoa > Arthropoda > Insecta > Lepidoptera > Crambidae > Scirpophaga > Scirpophaga incertulas. Next base: position 1,006,907 of record CM071637.1, read on the forward strand.
ACTACCCCATGAACTAATTACGTTGGTCACTTTTTACATAAGATGTAAAGTGATAGTATATTGTAATATCAACCCTGATGACACTAATATCTCCCTCCAATAGGCAGATTTCTATTTTTTTATATTACGTGTTCTAAATATGTTATAATTAAAACTAGTTTGAGCCTAAAAGATATAGTAAAAGTATGTCTTGTTTTCAATCCCAAATTAGTTTTCTAGTAGTAATCTTAAGAACACCTCGATGTGATAACTAGTTTTATCTGAAAACTAGTATTAACTGGGTGTTTCTAGTTTTAACATAGTAACATACACATATAATCGCTGGCTTCTTCAAGACATCCTTAAATCTGATTATGTCCCCTAGTAAGTAGATTACCTAAGTCAGAAATAACAACATGTACATGAAGAAAGGGAACAGCCACAAACTTATTCAAATTATTGTTAATAACACCTAGAAACGACGCGCCTTCTAAACATATATTAAATAGCTAACGCGTACAATATTCAACAAAATGGTCGATACGTCAGAACAAAGACCACATATACCATTAAAAATTCTATAATATCTATTCATAAATTATTTCTACGCGTCCTTAAATTAAATTAATAAATTTGCAGATCATTAATTTGACAATACAAACTCCTTCGTTAAATATTCAATAGGGTCATTACAATACACATAGAGCAAGTCATCCCTCTTTACATATTGACCTTGAGACAGCTGTTATGGCGCTCGTAATTTGACAGTTTTCGTGGTGCAAATGTAAGCTTTGCTTGTTGCTTACTGTTATATATTTGAATACTCGTATAGTGAAATAAAAATTGGTTAGGTTCCAACTATTGTTGGTTATAAATATTAGAGATATGATCAGTTTAGAATCCTTCAAAGATTCTAAATCCTTGAAATCCTAAGACTAACAGTATCTGCAGATAAATAACCATAGCCTTACAGTGCTTGCTTTAGGCTAGGGTAATAGGTAAAACACCAATTACACACCCTAGCCCAAAGCAAGCACTGTAAGGCTTGCGTTATGAGATCGAGGGTAGCGGATGGACATATATACATTATACATATATAAATATTTTTGATAGACATATATACAACAACCATGCCCAAGGTACAAGTGCTCGCATACAAACATCTGCCCCCATCGGGACTTCAGAGAGGGCGCAACCTTGAAAGATAATCCAAATGCGTTATATAGATTAAATGCTATATTTCTGTTACATTCCGAACCTTTATCAATCAAACAAATATGTATTTATTTTCCAAGCCAAAATCAAAACTACATGCACACGTGACATCTCTCCACGCACGTCGTCTCAATCAAAAGGAGAATAAAGTCGGCGATACACGTTTTATAAGCGGACATTAGGCAGGCGATGCACGCGCGACATATTAACGTACACCGCGGCGGAGACGTGACCGCGCGACGGAGGGGCGACTCGATTCAATTTCCTTGTTTTGTTACTTCGCCTTGCTTTGCTTTGTGGGTGGTTTGCTTTTTACGTTTGCTTTCTTTTATGGAAAGTATGATGATAATGTGACACTTGTAATTTGTAGACGCTTAGAGAAATATGCTGTCAAACCTTAACATAACCTTTTCAGGACGTCATGCCTGAATGTCGTCAATATCTATACAATACAGAAATTTAATACTTAAATTGTCAATTATTTAACAATACGACAACACGATCGACGAAAATTATTATTTTGATAAAAGGGGTCATTACACTTCCTTGTTGAACATCAGCGTTTTATTGAACACACACATTCGACTTAATTGAACTAGCCGTTCTGTGAATATTTGCATAGTACTGAAAAGATAATCAATATTCATTTATGAAGTATGCAAATAATCACAGTAAGATTTTTACAAAAAACAAAATAAAATTCTCAATTCCCTGAAACAATATCATTTGCTTGTGATAATTCTTTATTTTCCCAGTGCTTCTGCCAATTATAGGCGGAATCATATCTACGGACGGCTGACAGTTTCAATGCCTTATCGAAGAGCTTGGTATAGATTTGTGTAACCCATTGAGTTTGTCATTTTTTGGATAATCATGACTTCTATATAGAGATATAGAATCACCCAGAGGGGTGATAATCTCAGTTATCTTCTACTTGTGCGTCGGGACAATAACCTGTATCGTGTACACTATAAATAATTTAGTTATTTGTGAGAACATTTAATAGACCCTGTGTCTTTCACTTTCACTTTAAATTTACTCTGTAAGCTGAAACGAAAATCCTAGCAATCCATGGATTCACCGGATGCCGGGTCCATCGTGTGACAAAGAGAGAAACTCCGAGCAGCTCCCGGGACTTGCGACGCGGGTGTAGGTTTAAGGGGCCCCCTTTCGATGCACATCAACGCTCACCTTTAGTGCTCGTGTTTCCCCCTCTGCCGAGCAGACTTGATAGGAGCCTGCGAGTGCTGCCTTTGATACTCTCTCTAGAGTAGAATTAATTGCAGCTCTCGACAGGCCAAGATCTTTTAGTAAGTTGTATAGAGATTTTGCTGGTATACCTCTCGCTCCAACTTCTACCAATAATAAACAACCGGTAATAAACAAATAAAATCCGTGAAAAAATATTTTAGATTTATGTAACACTATTTCATTAAAATGTTCAGAAAGGAAGGCTTCATTGAAACGTCTTCGTCTCTAACTGACGCTAAATTTCATAATTCCGTTAGATATTTTGACACTAATTATAAATCCATACATACCCGCACGTCGCATGCCCAAGTCGGCTCAAGCGATGTCATTATTAATGAATTCATTAAAGTTGATGCGTATAATCCAACCTGCTGGCATTCGATTAATTTATATTAATTCCGTTAGCTTGGTGTGTGTGTGCGTGTGTCTTTGTGTATGTTCAGTTTTACAGCTGACGTTGCGTGTGGCGTCGCCGCGCCTGTGCAATCGAAGATTTTTGGATACCTCATACGATAATCTAAATGATACTACATTTTCATTGATATCTTTGAAGGACTTATTTAAAGAAATTAGTATATTGGAGTTTGCAGGTCAATACATTTTTGAATAATTAATTTAAATTCATAAGAGCCATAATAATTTTTCAAATTCATAAATAAACCACGAGAAATAAAAAAAAGGTTGTCGTTCCAACGTACAGGCGTGTTACCGATTAGCCTTTTCACAAATTTATATCATTTGTCAAAAACACTCTTACGAAAAAAGGTCATAATACTGTTAAGGATTGTATAAGTGATAACAATGCTTGGATTTAATTTTAACAACTCAATAGATACGTAACCAAATATTTTGACTATATCTTGTAAATAACATAATGAAACTATTGCTTTTATAGATATAATGTGAACTTGTTTAAACTTTTAAAGGAAGTTGGGTTCAGGCTATTTATCTGAAGCCAGCTTCTAATTAACGACTCTGTAACAATACAGAGAGAATATAATAGCCCTTGCTTATTTTCTTGCTGGTTCTTAACAGTACAAGGGCTACCGTCATAGACTTGTGAACCAATGTTGTAGAATCTTTGACGTGCAAAATGATTGTAAAATCCTATTTGAAGGATGAATTTTGATTTTTATTATATATGTACTAAAAGCTTACCCAGTGACTGATCAAGAGTTCTCACCGCCCTAGGCTAATTAAGACTAAGTAAGAACGCGCCCCCGCTAGGTGTGTTACAGTGCTCGCGCCCTAGGCTGCAGCCTAATTAGCCAAAGGCTTAATCAGGCCTTACCGCTGCAACTTCAAATTGAGTTAGTAGTATATAAGATGTAACAATTGTATTATTTATAATATTAAATATCTTTTATTTCTTTGCGATTTATTATGTAACGTAATAGAAATCGATAAGGTTTAAATTTATTTGGATACGATTCCCTCATGTGATTATCAAATTAGCTACTTGACTGTCACATATTAAGACTGTGATTCTATCGAATAAATTATAGATGTAAAAGTCAGTGACCAAAATGGGTAGGTGAAGAAAAGACCCAACAAAGCTTTGATCGGTAAAATAGCTTCATTTGTTATCGCGATGTGTGCTAGTAACAATTACCTGTCTTTGTCATCGGCCTTTAGAACGTTGCACGAGCCAGAGTCATCCATAACCTTAGCCAATACCAACTCCCAAACGACACACTATCAAACAGCAAGCAAGGAAACGCGACGTAAAGTATTAATGAAATAGAGATTAAATTCGCATGCGACACTGAAGCAACGTGTGATGATACAGTTTGACAATTTAGCTGTCAAGTGTCAAACGCTTACTTTTATGATAGAGAAATATTGGGAACTTAGACACGCTTCATCGAATCTTTTTAAGTTTGCTTGCTATACGGCCACGAAATTCGGCCGATCATTATTTACTTTTCGCTGGATGTATTGACCCTTTGAGGCTTAACGGTGCTGGGGTGTTTGCATTGAATTTGTTTTAATCTTGCAACGTTAAATGATGACTTGTTTTTTTTTTCCTTTCACGTCTCTGTGCACTCTAAAAGCGATACTGATTCAGTTATCATATAATCTCCTGTGCCCTCTGGGGTTTGGGGATATGCGCCGGGCAGGAAATTTGAAATTTTAAAACGCTGGCAACGATAACATTTGAAAACTTGTGTTGTGATCGCTCATAAATATGAAACCAGGAACGTTCCATACTATTTTAAAAAAAGTTATTTGGATCTATTTATAGATTTTCCAATCCGTATCGAAAAAATCAACAAATCAAATGAAACTCAGAATAAACTACAAAGTACGAACGCCCCCACAACTGTTTGCGTCCACGATTTCTTTCTCCCACAGGATTCCCTTTATTTCGTCCCAAATTTAATTAAGATTTCTCGAAGCAAACTGTTAGGGCAGTGAATTCACAAGTAAGGATTTTCAGTTCTTAACCAGCATTTTGATGTTGACTAGCACTGATCCTTATTAGGTTTACTATAGGCTGGGGGCCTGTGACAAAATAAACGCATCGACTGGGGTGTGCGGGATTGTCAACAGGGGTGTTGTCCTATTCATTGTCCCCCTTTGATGACGTTAGTTCGTGTCCAATGCACAAAGTCAGCATCAGACGAACACATTGACAGTTACAGAGTACTGGACAAACATTCTGTGAGAGATTCATTTCTGTGGCAAGTTTCATAAGATTGCTGCTAATATATAATCGATATGAACCTTTATCTGTTCAACTTTATTATCAATATTAAGAGTGAAAACAAAATTTATGTTTTCAAAACACATGCTTATTTATTCGTCATTTTTCACATTATACTAGATTCTTTCCATGAAATGACATTTAATTTTATTAACTTATTAATAAATAAATAAAAGTATTATTTTTATGATTGCATAACCAATTTACCACATGCTTTTACGGGAACAGAAATAGCGCTAAGAATAGATAAATATATGTAATATGCAGTTACATTATCGTCATAATCAAATACACTTTGTAATTATAATTATAGATTAAAGTCAAGTATCAAAAGTAATCATAAAAGCAACAAGACAATTTTAATTCTTTTTTTGTATCTCAAGTGGCTATAAAGCCACCCCTTTGGCAGTAAATAAACATTTAAGGAATTAAGATGAGAAACACTGCATTCATAACTCACCCTTATTAATAGCAATGTTAAGAAAACAATTTGACTCACAAAAATAGAACCCTCAAGACAGCTGCTAAAATCAGGAGAATCCGTGACATTGTCCCCGTCACATGCTTCCGTTCTCAGAGCTCTAACAAATTCCTCGACCTTTAATTTACCAACGTCTGCTTTGATGGCTTTTTCAACGTTATTCCTTTTAGAACTGGGTTCAATATTGGTTTTAACTTCTAAATTATTAGGGTCGTTTTCGGTTGAACCGTGCACTGTAACAAGATCCTTTGGCCTTAGGCTTCAAACAAGAGACAAAGTTGACACCATGATTACAAGCGTGACCTCCTCAAAACAAAGTCTCGGATTACGACCTCATTTACAAAAGCAATTGTTATTTTTACTAATTGACATTGGTCTTGTAGGCGGGTCAGGCGCTTCATTCTGGACTTGTCTATTTAAATATTATGGGCGACAAGTATAAGCTTATTAGTGCTTACTTCAATACCTTTATTATATCTATAAGGGATTATTGTGACAATAGATAATTTTATAGATAATTAAACATTGTTAATAATATAAAATACTCGAAACAGACATTTTCAGTACTCATACTCGAACAGATATTTCTTTTATAAAATACTAGTTGGTAGCTAGCGCAGACGAAGGCGGGGGCGCCTTCGTCTGCGCATGATTAGTATTTCAAGTAACTAATATAAACGTGGCGTATATCTTTCTGAATTTTAGTGTATGTGTTATTCTGATGTATTAACTATATTATTCTAAAGTTTCATAAAAATCAATTCAGTAGTTTTTACTTGAAAAAGTAACAAACATCTAACCATACAAATTTCACGTTAATAATATACGCAGCATTACACACTCGATTGCTAACATGTTTTTAGTCTTATATTACAAGCTTTTATATTATTAGCTTCACTTGTAACTATGTAAGAAAATCTTGGAATATCAATTTGACCCACTTTGCGGTTTCCGATTGAGCTGAAATTTCGCATGCACGTGTAAGTCGGATGACAATGCATGGTTATGTCTTGGACGTCATTCTAAATCCAACATGGCGGCATTACCAAGATGGCGGATCAATTATTTTTAATGCACCCCTACAATATGGGTATCAAATAAAAGGGCTTGCAAAGAACATCTCGATAAATAATGTGACGTCACTCTTAATCCAATATGGCGGACTTTTCCAAGATGGCGGACCAATTATTTATATTACCCCATACAATATGGGTATCAAATGAAAGGGTTGACTAAAGCTTGGTTTTTTAGTCGGAAAATACAGTAAAAGTATTTTTTTTAAATACAACTTTTATTAAAGGCGCTAAAAAGAACAAAATAAACTTTTATATATAAAAGCTTGTCGTTATAAGTATTCTATAAGTAACTCGCGACAAGCTTTTATATGTAAAAGTTTATTTTGTTCATTTTAGCGCATATAATAAAAGTTTGTATTTAAAAAAAAATACTTTAAATTTTTTCTTCTAGCTCTAAAAAGACACAAAACAATTTCAATTTTCATATATCTAGATATTTATTTCATTCATATTCATTTAATTATGTGTTATAATCATAATTATTATAGTTTACTTATGCATTATGCTACATATACATGATATAATGAAATATGTGATTTTATTTTATTTTTTACACTTCGATATACTAAGTGTCACACTTCCACCTTAATTTAATATTATGTATTTTACTCACTGTTCAATAGAGTGCATATAAATAATTAATTGATAACAATAAGAAAAGATATTTATAAACAAATTCTGACACGACATTATTACCTAACTAGCTTGTGCTCGTGACTTTGCCTACACATATTGTACTTTTTTTCCTACTTACTTGACACTTATAGTCTTATCTTGGACAATTCACATAATCCCTAATAATATATAATTGCAAAAGTTTGTAAGGAAAGCTTGTAACTTTTGCACGTAAAAATAACTGAATCAAACTTTACAATAATATTGCTTGATAATTTGCAAAGATATTATGTAAATTATCTAAAATATGACGACGATCAAGTAAGTAGGAAAAAATCTACCATCTGTGTAGACGAAGTCGCGGGCATCGGCTAGTATTTTAAAATTTGTAGCTTATTTGTTATTCTGATGTGTAAGCTATGGTCATTTGACGACCTCCATAGTCGAGTGGATAGTACACCGGTTTCAAGGTGTCGCCATCTCTGAGGTCCCGGGTTCGAATCCCAGTGGGGGCAGATGTTTGTGTGATGAATGCCAGCATTTGTACCTTAGTCATGGTTGTTGATATATATTTCAATAAAAAATATTTATATATGTATAATATATGTATGTCTATCCGTTACCCTAGATCCCATAGCACAAGCCTTACAGAACTTACCTTGGGCTAGGCTAATTGTTGTAAGTGTAACAAATATTTATTATTTATTTCATGAAAATTCATTGAAGTAATTTAAGTATTTTTTACGTGAAAGAGTAACAAACATCTCCATACTTACAAACTTTCGCGTTTGTAATATTAACTAGCTTTCTGCCCGCGGCTTCGCCCGCGTGGATTTCGGGATCGGGTCTATAGAGGGTTAAGGGTCATAGCTTTTGCCCACGGCTACATATGCGCGGAAGTCGGTTTATGGCGCGAAGGCTTTATCGCGCTTCCCGTGGGACTATCCGTTTTTCCGAGACAAAAAATACCGCAAAACCTTGCTCAAGAATCACTCTATCTATTGATGAAAACCGCATGAAAATCTGTTCAGTAGTTTTTGAGCGAAGCCTTTATTGCGCATCCCGTAGGATCTGTCGATTTTGCCGGGATAAAAAGTAGCCTATTATTTAATCCGAACTTTTATCTTTACGTCTGCAATATTTCAAAGCAATCGGTTCAGTGGTTACGGCGTGAAAGCGGAACAAACAAACTCACTTTCTGATTTATAATATTAGTAGGTAAGGACAGGATTTAAAAATACTCGTAGAATATAAAAATAGTACATTACGATATTAGTGCTTTATGATGGTTATAACATGCGAGGCGGAATTTCAGCCCGAGCCGAAGGTGAGGGTGTAAATGAGCCGAGTATGATATAACCAATACACACGTATATCGTACGACGTTTTTTAACACATTTGCGAGGAAACAGAAAAAAAAAAACATTGAAATAAACTCAATCTGTGAATGCACACTGTTGCTTTCCCGCCATTTTTACAGCGCGCCAGCGCTGCCTATTGACTGGCGCCGCGCGGCGATTAGTTCGAAATTTGCATAGCAACAGCGCGCGAAATGGCAAATAATACTGTTATAGAATTTGTATGGACTATAATTTAACTATTTGCTTTGGTAACACACGCGTTTTTTATGACCCGCTTTACACATTTAAAACCGGTGGAATTACATCAGCTTTACGGGCAAAGATGTTAAAAAAAACGGTTATCAGATTAACTTGTTTATAGAGCAGATAGAGCAAGATAAAAACACACAAGAAATGCAAATCTATTAAGAGAGGCAGTTATGAATGATGCGTAGGCTGCTGCGAAAGGTAAGTTGGCAACGTCGCAACACTGTCGACAAACATGACGCGTGACAAGTGTACACGCAACAAAAAATGGTCCCCTGTGCATATCGAATGAAATTTATTTCTAATTTCATCCCCCAATTGTCGCGGTGGAGGGATGATTTACGAGTATGCCTCCTCCATATCTGGCTGAGCGGCGAGCCCTCGTCGAACGCACTCTGGCATTACTTAAAAATCGGCCAAGTGCAAGTCGGAGTCGCTCATGAAGGGTTCCGGAGTAGCAAGTAACATTTAGATTTAATGACGTATTGAAAAAAATTACTTATTAGACCTCGTCTTCGATTTCTTCTTCGATCATATATTTTTTATTATTTTATCGTTCTCTTTTTTTAAAAGTTACTTTGGAAGTGTCGTGTTAAGTCAAACTATTCAGCTTAGAAAAAAATAATATTAGATACCTTATCATTTTTAAGACATTGTTACCCAGACGTATGGGTTAGAATTTTTTTTTTGATTTTCAATTCTAAGTATTGGGAACCCCTAAAATTTATTGTGTTTTATTCTATTTTTGTGTGAAAATTTTAATGCGTTTTACAATATATTTCTACTTATCAAGTTTGAACATGACGAATCCATAAGGGTTCTGTGTATTGCCATTTTCCTACGGAACCCTTAAAAATCGGGACGTATTGAGATAAATTAATGATCAAAGTTACAAATCCCAACGTGAGGTTTTTCAAAATGATTGATAAATTAACACAAATGTGTTCCTGTTATTTCTATGGTTGAATATAAATTCTAACGTAACGTAATTTAGATTTATTTTTTTGTAATTGAAACCAAAATTTTTCTGGTCCAATCTCTTCTCTTTCCTACTCTAGACTATGCTTCCCGGAACCAAGAACTATTAAATTCACTATCTCTCATATATTGTGGTATTCCTTTTATTTTTGGTCTTTGCAAATTCGACCACATTTCTTATTACCAGCGGCTACTATTACTATGGCTTCCATCAGTCGACACAGGGATTTCTGCTGTCTATTTGTTATTTTATACAACTCCAGAGTTCCAATCTACCTTAAGACACGGTTCGATTTTCTTGGATCATGATCTTAATTCATCAGTTAACGTCACGTTAAAAATTTCCAGTCCACTTACTTCTTCTCAAACTATGTTTTATTTTGTGTAAAATCTTCGCAAATTATTGGTAAGCACAAAACCTTTTTTTTTTTTTTTAATTTTGGTTTGTTCTGGATCATTGTTTTAAGAAAAAATATTTTTGGTTTCTTTGTGTGTGATGAAGATGTTCTGTAAATAAAGATTTTATCTATCTATTTAAGAGGGTGGTTCTTGAGTACTATCTGAAGTCACTTACTTAAACATCTTATTCTCAAGCCAACATATTCAAGATTATATATATGCTATGTTATATGTCTATGTATGTATTTAATATTATATAGTTATTTATGTAATTGAATAGAATATATATGTAATTGAGTAAACGAATAATACAAATTACGAAAGATATAGCATACTTTTATTTCTCGTTAAAATCATGCTGTACTAATGAAACTTCTTTTTTATTTATTCTTTATTGCATTGATAGTTATATCTTATAAGTAAATACTTACATATATATATTAATAGTTGAAATGTTTTTTAAATATTTCATTTTTAATATTATAATTTAGTAAGTTGTAGTAACATGTAATTTTTATATAACTCCTGTTTAATAAAGTTATTCTAGAAGCTTATTCAAATCCCCTAAACAAAAATCAATGAATTTAATCACGGGAAATATCGACACAAGCTTACAATAATATTAACCTTTCTGAACATATCTCTTTTTTTTCCAGTCCACTTTATAATCAAGTCCTAAATAATAGTCAACAATGAAGGATAACAAATCAGATAAGATACACGATTCTCGCGCAACGAACGATAAACAAGCAGGCTGTTCTTCTAAACAGGACACGTACTATAACTATGGACCTTTATCTATCTTCTTAGATATGTTCTTTTTAATATGATATAGGGTTTTGGGACCTAATCTTGATTTCGCATAAAACAATGTGTCAAAGGAAAATATGTACAAATGTATGATGCCCGAGAATTCGTCTGTGTAGCATTATAAAGGGAGCCGGTAACTGAAAGTCCCGTCATAGCGAATCAAAAAATATATATTTAAAAAAATTGTAGATAAGTATAGGAATAAATTAAGCTCGGTATGCCTGGATTCCTTTTGCCGAAACAATGTTAAAAAAAATATTTAAAAAATGAAAAAATGTTTTACCGTCATCGCGGATATTAATCTACTTTTCGCGGACATCTATTTTTTTTAAGGGATAGGAATTCGATTAGTGCCTAACGCACTATTTGAAAGTATGCAGTTCAGGAATGCTGGGTTTAATTACTTGTAGCGAAATAAAAATATCTTGTAATACAATAACGCAACTGAAAAAAACTTATATGCTTATATACGGAGGACATAGATGAAGGCTGAAAAATCACAGTTTTGAACCCAGCAATTATTACGTGAAGGTACTATTTTGTTTACGCACGTAACGATGTTTAGAAGCCGAAGTTAGCGCCAAGTGCGCAACACTTGGACAGGATAAAGCGTCCAGGAATTCCTTGTCCCGTCAACGCGGGTTATAAATGATCCCGCGGCGAACCCTTCGCTGACAGTCAGCCTTAAAACCCTTGTTTCGTTTCCCCGTTCCCGGGGTAAAGTTTTACAGAATGTGCGGCAACAATGATACAGCGATGACCATAACTACGTTTTGATAGAAAAGGAGCGAGGAGAGAAAAGTAATTTTTATTCTTTGTTCTTAAATATAAATAAATTAATAATTATTGCTTACACTTACACCAATTAGCCTAGCCCAAAGTAAGCTCTGTAACTCATGATAGAAGTATATATAAACGACTTAGCTATAAATGCTCGCATTCCTCATACATACTTCTGCTCTCACCGGTGCTCGAACCCGTTGAAATCGGTATACCTACCACTCGACGAAGGAGGTCGTCAAATGAATCGTTTTAATGCAAACTTCTTTTGCACACTGGAGGAAAATAGCAAAAATAGTAGATCTAGGGTTGATTTTCTTCCTTTTCTTGCTAAGTTTGACTGAAGCTAATATTCTAGAAAGTATGCTACCTTATGGTAGCAAGATAGTTGTACTATTGAAGGAAGCAGCTGAAGGAACTTTATGTCACTTTCATCCGACGTACATGATTGAGCTTCTTTCCACGAACTTTTGCACTTCGTTTCCAATATCCGTCCTTTTATTTTTCTCGAGGTGTGATGCTTTTTCACATCAGACCTGATGATGATTAGTCATCAGGCGTGTGTTATGTAGTATACCCACTAGATCACCTCGATGTCCATCTTGTCCTTAGTGGTCATGATCCAGGGACTGGGGAACCCAATTTCTGTGGGTCCGGTCTAGTTACCCTATTAGATTTGCCATCTAGGGATAATTACTGAAATACGTCACCATTTCATCCCCTCTTTTATTGCTTTATATTCATTAAAAAGTAAGCTAAAATAAGCTCTAAGTAATCTCTTTCTTAGGTTCTTTCTAGAGTGGAAATGCATTATGTACCCTGACACCGCGCTGGCTAGGTGCGGCCGTGTGTGGGGCTCTCCGGTCTGAGAGGACCGGCCTACCCACTAAAACCCCCCTGAGTTCTCTAGACCCATACGAGGCACATGGCGGGGTATATACGCTTTCGCGATTCTACCCCCAATCTCTTTCTTACGCTCTAGCCTATCTATATTCCAAATTTAACTTAAATTCATTCTACAGTTTTGAAGTAAAAGCGCGTCAGAAAGAGATACTTTTGCATTTATAATATGTATCAGAAACGTAGGTATTAATAAAAAAATAGCATACTGAACATTAGGACTTTGTACATGCTCCCTTCACTTGTATCAATCTGTATGACTCGATAGCTGAACAAAAAAACTATATTCCCCAGCATATTACCTCATCCATCACCGGCGCCGATACGCGAACTCTCATAATCGCATTATTCATGATTTGTTGCGCGATTTCGTCGCGCGATAGTCGATTGCAACTAAAGATGAGGCTGTTTATATAGCGGAGATCGATACGACCAAAGTAGTACCAAAAATTTGGTATTTTCATGTACCTAAGGTGTCGCTTGATGTCGAGAGGATAATTGTATCGTATCGTATTAAATCAAAATCAAAAATTTATTCTTCAAAGAGGATTATTACAATCAATATTGCTCGTCAAAGATGTTACAGCATCGGTTCACAAGTCTATGGCAGGAGACCTTGTACTGCAAAGTATCAGCAAGGGCTACGTCAATTTGAAGCTGGTCTCAGACAAAGAGTCTGATCCCAACTTCCTTTACAAGTTTAAACTAGTTCACATTATATCTATAAAAAATATAGTTTCACTATGTTATTTACTGTAGTTATAACATTTGATAACGTAACAATTCAGTTATTAAAATTAAACCCAAGCATTGTTATCATTTAATTAATCCTCAAAAGTGTAGTAACCTTTTTTCATAAAAGTATTTTTCACAAATGATTTAAATCTGTAAAAAGGCGAATCGGTAACACTATGTGTTGTAAAAAGCTATGCATTTCCCTGTGTGGCAAGTTTATATTTATTTCTCGTGTTTAATTTATAAATTGAATAATTTGATAATTCAGTGTTGTTTGTTAACATATCTGTATTATCAACAATACAGCCTATTTTAACTCTGTAAGGGCGATTAGTCCTTAAACCACCCCGCTACCCTAATGCGGATTGGTTGATTTTATAATCATAATAATAAATTGTGAATTCAATGTATTGAACCTTAAATTAACATGTATTTTATAAAGAAAAATATATTGCTTTACCTGTCTATAATTGAAAAATGGTAATTAACAATATTATTTTTTTCTTTTTATTTGGGACGTTTTATTGAACGGGCCAGTCATATTTTTATTTATTTCATGAACCTGAAAAGTACTTACATGCTTTTATTTAATTTACAATGTATGTATGCTCGGGTGGAATCTTACAACTCAATTTTAAGGCACTTGCCCTTAACCCTATTGAGCTGAAATTTTGTATACATGTTTAACTTGGATGACGATGCATGATTTACTGTGTGACGTCATTCAAAATCCAACATGGCGGCGTAGACAGCGGATAAATTATTTTTAATGCACTCCTACAATATTGGTATCAAATAAAAGAACTTACCAAGAATAACTAGATAAAACAATTAAGGTCAAATAAATTATTTAAAAACAAACATTTATTTAAATACCCTAAAAAGAAAAAAAAAATATTTTACACTAAAACTTTAACTCTTAACTTATAACATCATTTCAAATTAAATACATTTGACATAATGTATATCTATACATAGGGTCAAGTGTTATACCTATGGACAATCGCCCGCATTTGGAATAAAACAATTTTTATCTTATAAAGTTTTTGTAATTTTTATTTTAATTCTTTTACATTAAACTTACAGACAAATCAGTCTTCTGTAATTACAAATTAAAGTTAGGTAACAATAATAGTTATTACAATATTAATCGTTTTTTAAAAACGCTCCTTTTGTCCATAGGTACAACATATCATTGTTCCTGTGGACAGTACTGTTGTACCTATGTACATGTTTGTACCTAAGGACAGATGATAAATATAGTTTTTAATTTAATCAATAATAACGAAAATAAATCTCAAATGTGAACTTAACTATAGGTAGGTAACTATATTGCAACTTCAACAGTTATTTCTTTTAGTCTTACAGTATTCATCAAATAAAAATTGCGATGAGATGTCGCTATCACTATCATTGGTTACATTATAACAAGAGACACAGACGAAGCCATCATTTTCATCGTCAGAATCAAAATTTTCTCGGTGTGGTAGAGGAATGCACTTTATATGATAGTTTAGATGGCACAGTGTGCATTTAAGCATATGGTCTCGATCTTTGGAATACTTTTTACATTTTGCACACATTATAAGCAGCAAACGTTCTTCTACTAATATTTTTACTTTTTTATTATCAATTTTTTTATCAGTGTTTTGTGCAGATATATTAGATGGACCAGCTTGTAAAAGATCTTCATGCGAAGGGTAAATTGAACGGCGTTGAGAGGAACTACTATTGACAGCTATTTCATTGGAGATGCCTGAATTAGCCTGTGGAGGTTTTTTTTTCGGGACCGGCTTTTTTTTATCAACCTTTGACTTTTTATCCAATTTTTTTAAAGCTTCGTTAACAATAAGAGCTTTCTCCGGACTGTCTGTCAAAATTCTGGTTCTTCCAGGTTTTCTACCACGTTGAACAGATTTTCTCAAACCTGCTTTAGCAAATGGGCGTACAGATTCTGGGGTAATATTTTGATGCGATGTATTTCTTAAAGTAACTTGACCAGGTTTGTGTAGAATTAGCGGATCCACACTATGTTCAGCAAGCTGAGGGGTTGTTATCTCAGTAGAAATGTGCATGCTAAGCGATTGGTTTGAGTTATGTATTTGACTATCTTGAATGTTATCTCTGTCAGGAACTTGGCTTATATTTTCAGTTGAAAATTCATCTGCTAATTGAATAGGCTCTGGCCGGTCGGTAACGAAAGAGCACAGGAAATCTTCATCAGTAAAGATATATCTATTATAGGGATAAATACCTGCCACATTAAAACCTTTTACTATATTTTTTGGCGTAAATGACTCGCTATAAGCTTCACCGGCTATCTCTGCTATGTCGTATATAGTGATAGGCTTACCAGGGTGGTTAATCATCCATCTATCAGCATGTTTATTAAATTGTGATTTAAATGGCCCAAAGATACTTAGATCTAGTGGTTGTAATTTGTTGGAAGTATGTGGGGGCAAAGTCAGCAAAACTATACCGTTATTCCTGGCTTTATCAATAATGTCGATGGAAATATGAGTTTCGTGGTTGTCTAAAAGCAACAAAACTGGTTTTTCTTTAGAGACCTTGACAAAATTAATGAAGTGGTCTAAAAACTGTCTGAATATTGGTTCCGTGGACCATCCTGTCTGATTTGCTGCACCCAATGAACCTAAAGGTGCTCCTTTCATCATATTATCTTTGAAAAACACTCGCGGAAATATAAATACCGGAGGTACAGCATTTCCAACGGCATTTACACAAGCTATCATAGTAGTATTAACTCCTCGTTCCCCTGAAGTTAACTTTCCTAAGTGGCGAATCTCTTTGGGAGCTAGTACTTTTCTGGGCTTGTGAACAGTAGATATCCCTGTTTCATCTACATTATAAATTGATCCAGGTGGGAAGTTATATTTGCTATAGACAATTTCTAAATTGTCAAAAAAAGCTTTTACATTTGCCCTGTTAAAGCTAGTTGCTCTAGACAAACTAGTCGCTTCAGGCTTTCGAAGCGTCAGTTGCGGAAATCGTTTTCGAAAGTATCGTAGCCAACCAACACCAGCCATTCCGTTTATTTTCCAGCTGTCAGGGATGTTTGGTTTTTGTTTAACAACAGAAAATTGATATGCAAACTCTTGAGACTGCTTTGCTGTTAGCCCCATGTGTAAATAGGCTGCTTTTTTAAGATAATCAAGTAACTGTTGTTCCTCCTTTTCATTAAACACTCGTTTGACATCGGTTTTAAGAAGTTGTATGGTTTTATTTTCTAAATTTGTGTTCTTGTGCATTTGCAAATACTTAAAGATAGTGGATTTTGGAATTTTATATTTTGCAGCCACTGTTCTCACTGACTGTGTTTTTGCTTCTTTTACTGCTTCTGTAAGTGTATCAGGACAAATCCGATTTCTTTTTTTTCCAGTTTTACTTCGAGGCACTGAAAGAATAATAAAAACATGCATAAGCTATATATTTTACAAGCACTGTGCATAGATAAAACTATAGATTGTACCTTTGGACAGTCCATAGGTACACACTATTTGCTGTCCAAAGGTACAAATTTTAAAATATAACCTACAAACACTAATAACTTTTTTTTAAAACGGTTTATCGATGTTTCCACACAGTTAGTGCAATGATAAATAACAATGCTTGTTACTCATTCACAGTCATTAACTGAACTTGAATACTTTCGACATAGAATAACACAGAAATATACAAAAAAACTTACTTTTAATTTCAAATAACTTCGGTCGCCGATTACACGTAACACATGTCAAATATTAAAATGTCGGTTAGTCAGTAATACCAACATTCAAAAAAACTTTACGGATGCGTTCACAATATATTTTTTACTTAAGTATTTCATATGAATTTCACAGTGTCCATAGGTATAGCCGTCCACAGGTACAACACTTGACCCTATAATAAGACAGTAAAAATATTTTGTCTGTACATTTAGTATTTTTGACTGAAATGGATAGAGGGGCACTTAAATAGATTATTAGAAAGCAAAAAAAATTTTTTGGAATTTTTTGTCTGTCTGTCTGTATGTATGTTCACGTTTATCTCCGAAAGTACTGAACCGATTTGCTTGAAACTTTCACTATTTGCTTTGTTTTAACTCAGAATAATATCTAAACTTTGTTTCATCAAAATCGGTTCATTAAAAAAAAAGTTATCGTCATTTTAATGAACTCAAATAAATAAAACTGGAGTGTCATCTGTGAAAATTGAAGACGGTGAAATTTTAATCAAAAGTACTGTGAAAATAGTATTTGTGGAAAAGCTCATTGTTTTGTGCCATACTATACATACATACATACTAATATTATAAATGCGAAAGTAACTCTGTCTGTCTGTCTGTCTGTTCCGCTTTCACACCAAAACTACTGAACCGATTTAAATGAAATTTGGTACACAGATAGTCTGGAGCCTGAGAAAGGACATAGGCTACTTTTTCATGCAAAAAAGGTTGTAAAGGGTTGTAAAAGGTTGAAAGGAGGGATTATTGGTTGTATGGAAATATTGTTAAAACTACTGAACAGATTTAAATGAAATTTGGTACACAGATAGTCTGGAGCCTGAGAAAGGACATAGGCTACTTTTCCATGCAAAAAAGGTTGTAAAGGGTTGTAAAAGGTTGAAAGGAGGGATTATTGGTTGTATGGAAATATTGTTAAAACTACTGAACCGATTTAAATGAAATTTGGTACACAGATAGTCTAGAGGCTGAGAAAGGACAGAGGCTACCTTTTAAAGCAGAAAAGGGTTGTAAAAGGTTGAAAGGAGGGGGTGAAAGGTTGTATGGCAGTATTGTTAAAACATATCCTTCCTGTGGGAAATTCGAATATAACGCGGGCGAAGCCGCGGGCGGAAAGCTAGTGTCATATAAGTTTGTCGCGAGATTTGAGTACTAGTATTTACTTGCTTGTTTTTGAATATTTTTTTATCTTAATTTTTTTAACAATTAGTTTTATAAGCAACGCTCACATAACAAACGCGACCACCAGCGATCAATCACTCAGCGGCCCAATGTCTACAATTAATACGGGGCGGTTAGAGCCCGCTCTGGCCTGGTCCGCACAGCGGCCCTTGCAGCCCTAATCTCTTTTATGGGACGCTGTTAGGCACAACGGCCCGACTCAAATTTCGAATTCTAATTAACCACTGGATTCTGAACGTCGGAACTTGTAGCTAACTTCACACATTTGAGGACTGTTATTTATTTCTTTTTAATTTTCGTTCTCATCACTTCACTACCCTTATGTATGCTTGAATCTTTAAAATTACGCAACGGATTTTGATGCGTTTTCTATACTATCTATACTAATATTATAAAGAGGAAAAATTTGTTTGTTTGTAATGAATAGGCTCCGAAACTACTGGACCGATTTCAAAAATTCTTTCACCTTTGGAAAGCTACATTATCCCCGAGTAACATAGGTAACTTTTTATCCCGAAAAATCGACAGATCCCACGGGATGCGCAATAAAGGCTTCGCTCAAAAACTACTGTACAGATTTTCATGCGGTTTTCATCAATAGATAGTGATTCTTGAGCAAGGTTTTGCGGTATTTTTTATCTCGGAAAAACGGATAGTCCCACGGGAAGCCCGATAAAATCTTCGCGCCATAAATAGACCTCCGCGGATATGTAGCCGTGAGCAAAAGCTATGACCCTTAACCCTCTATAGACCCAATCCCGAAACCCACGCAGGCGAAGCCGCAGGCAGAAAGCTAGTAATAGATAGAATGATTGAAGAAAAATGTTTATATGTATAATAACATAGCACGTGTTTTGTTCAATAATATCAATTTTTCAATTGATTAAAATTTTAAAAGCGTGTTTTTTTAGTTTTTTAAACTTTTAGTTTATTATATACAAAGTTCACAATTTTGCTACAAACGGGACGGGGGTTTTGGGACAAACGGGAGACATTTATTGGATAAGTATTAATAGAAAATTTATTAAAAAGATAACATAAAATAGTTATATACATATATACTCTTATATTATTTTGATTGTGTCTGTTATACTCGTAATATAAAGTTCAATACTTACACCCAACCACAAATTTAAAAAAAATCACGAAGATACTAAAACACTTACGTGGACCAAATAGTCAACTTTCTTGAGTGAATATCGATTTTTCTTAGCTTTAATTTAGCTATTGAAGGTTTTATTCAAGAAAAATTTGGCATGCGTCTTATTTCAAATGCTAATGTTGTTTCCGATACTGACTGCTTGCCTTTAACATTATATGACCTTACTGTAGGTTCTTCATAAGCGTTCATAAACCAAATAAGAGACATATTCTGGAGTGAAAAAAGCTTGATTTAAACTAATTTGTATTAGTTTAAATCAGCGGAAGGAGCCTCAGCGGTAATCATCAATACACACGTGTATCATACAACGTTTTTCAACACACTTCTGAATAAAATAATACTTAAATAAAAAACCATTTTCTTCATAAAATGTATTCGCAGACATCTTAATTAATAACTAACTAAATAACTTCAAAAGACAAAACGAGATGAGTTGTGAAAAATGTTTCGTAATGGCGGGAAAAATTAATCAGTTTTCCTATGCGCGCGCATCGGCCATAGACTAATAAATTTCGTAATGGCGGGAAAAATTAATTAGTTTTCCTATGCGCGCGCATCGGCCATAGACTAAAAAATGAGGCTTTTCACGGATAGCTTTTTAGCGCAAATGTAAGCGTAACTCAACCAATAATATTAAAAAAAAACTATTACTCACTCGTGAATAATAGTAATGAAAAAGTCACAGTTTGATTATAGGTGTCATTATGTGCCTAATTGCCATGGGATTAGAGCCACTTTATGAGGAAGTGTGTTGAAAAAAAATAAAAGCAACTTACTTTCTTAATACGTTACAGCAGCCGGGTACTTGTAAAAAGCGTGACGTACCTGGAACAAGAAATAACCGGCACATTAGTACAAACCGTAACAAATGCACTGACCTAAGGCCCGAAAGAAACAAACAAACGACCGGTGTACTAGTAGAAAAAGAAAAGCAATAAATTTTGTTAAAACGCGAGCAAAAACCGCGCTGCGTACCTTTAAGGCGCGCTATTCACTGGGAGACAGGACTAGTTCTCAATCCATGCGTGTGAACAATACCGTCCTTACATAAGGGCACACGGGTCCCCGAAGGGGGGCCCCGAAGGACCTATAATTTCTGTCACATATTTATTCTCAAAACATTTTTGTCGGACACATTAGATGTTACTTTTTTCGTAAATTAGTAACCTTATAAGAATCTATTTACGTGGCATTTACTACGCCATTATATCAACGAAGACAGACGGCCCAAGAAGGCTCATTTCTATCTGGAAGCTGAGGCCGAGAGATGCCTATGGATTTGTAGTTCGGGATTCCAACAACTGAAGCGCTAGTGATATATAAAATAGAAATTGCTTAATCAGTAAAGTTATTTTAGTGCAGTATTCCAACCGCGGAATGGCGCGAGCATAACAGACTTATTTTAAAAATGTTAGTATAATTCGCGATTTTTACTTTCCAAAAGGGCCTACAATTCTAGTGTGCCCAAGGGCCCCAGATTAGTTTAAGACGGCGTGCGTGTGAAGCAGAGGGCTCGGAAAAATCCCAACTAATATTATAAATGCGAAAGTAACTCTGTCTGTCTGTCTATTTCCCACTTAAACCACGCAACTGATTTTGATGAAATTTGGTACAGACAATTAGGATTTATTTTCAGACTTAGGAATTGTATAAAATGCTTAATATACGGCAAAGTTATAAATTAGAATATTATTAAATACATAGGATTTCATAGAATACGATTTTTTATTGTATGTTAAATGTTATTAGTACAAAATTGACAACACGTTCAGCGCAGTAGTCGAGTAATTGGCTACTACGTAACGGGTCGTGGGTTCGAATCGCGCACGGGACAAATATTTTGTATGACCTACAAAAGTTGTTCCGGTCTGGGTGTTTGTGCATGTGAGATTTCTATGTCTACGCAGCATAGACTTGCATTAAGATTTAGACCTTCCGTCGATCGAATCCCACATTAAAGATTTAGCCTCCCGCTACTACGCTAACGCTCTGACCCACCCCAATACTCTCATTCAAAGAATGGTAGATTACACCCCGATAGATAGCATCTCGGCTAGAGCCCGCCGCCCCAAAAACATCTTATCCGACCCGCCCGACCCCATCACACGCGCAAACCAATCCCACCCGCCGGCCACCAACCGCGTCGTCCCACACACCCACGTCTCTCGCTCACTCACCGCGCTCGTCGGCGAGCGCGAAGACCCGGGCCACACTTTCGTCAAACATATACCCGGTACCGTCACGTATCGGGTAGATTCTCACCTTCCACTACACGGCGAACGTGACCGTTCGAGCGTTGGAAAATGAAAAAAAAAATCGGGTGGGGCGGTGCTGCGGCACACGGCCGTTGGCTTTAACGTGAAACGTCTATGTTAGGGAATTGCTTTTAAAGTAAAAGATTGAAAAAAAAAACAAGATTAACGGTGTTTTAAGTATTTTAATAAAATACTCAATGTCACAATAGCGAGCTGACTATATAAGTGAAATATTCACACCACATTTTTGTTTCTAAGACTAATAGTTTTTTAATTATTAAGGTACGATGATATAGACCTTTTCGTTACGGTCCACTTTTTAAACCTGGTACCCGTATGTTTCGGCGCGATTTTAAAGACGTTTCACGTCAAAAATTACAAATCCACAAACACACACCAAGAGATACGAGCGATATGGCTATTTCAAAATTAACACATAAAGTGATGTGTTGTTTTGTGTACATGGCGTGTTTGACTTCTGTGATTGCAAGATAAAGACCTTTACTACTTGTCAAGCTCTCACCAAAAAAAAATATGTCAAAACAGTCCTACAAATACACAAACACACATTAGGTAGACTCAATGATAAAGTGGTTCAACACGAGATAAACAATACAGTTATTCCTGCTAACCGCAGCGTCACGTGAGGCGAGGATTAACCAATTGAGTCGGATGTTAATTCGCCTCTACTAAGTCGGGAAGTTTCACTCGTTGCGGGAATGGAGAATTAAAAGGAATTCTGTTGTCACAACAAACGAGGGAAAATTATCTTTGTAATGAAGTGGCTACGGAATTGAACAACTAAATTATTGGGCTCGTATTCGGTTACGTAGTCGGAGACTGGGTCGGGCTGATTATTATGTGGCAAAAGTAAGACGAATTCATTGTATAATTGTAAAATTAGAGTCTAATATAGTTGAATGAGTTTTATATTATTTTTTCATACCTTTGCTCGTAAAGCTGATGTAATTCCACCGGTTTTAACGTTTAACGTACAATATACGTGCGTATTGGTTATAACATGCTCGGCTCAATTACGCCCGAGCCTTATTCCGCCTCGCATGTTATAACCATCATAACGCACTAATATCGTAATGTACTATTAAACATGTTTTACATTATCAAATACAATGTGCATATTGACCTAAATGTTAGCCAATAGCTGTGCAATTTTAGTATGATACTCCAACGTTTATTGTTTTATTTAAAATCCTATATTTTTACTTCATTTTGTTACAGTAAATATGAATAATTGATAATTATACACAGCTAGCGACTTCATCTGCACAGATAGTCGATTTTTCCTACTTCCTTGACATTTATCGTCAAATTTTGGATTACTCACACAATTCCTATTAATATTGTAGACGAAAAAGTTTTAAGTATGAATGGATTTTAAGTATCAAGTAAGTAGAGGAAGCCGCGTGCACTAGCTAGTATTTCTTAATAAATTGCCTATGTTCAATCATATTTAATTATCCATATTTTATGTATTAACTAATATAAGTAACTAACTTAGATAAGTTCTTAGTCGTTTTTGATAGACTTTTAGGACATTCCAGAAAAAAAATATGGTATAGCGTCACATATATCCTCGAATAGAGATTACACTATTAGGTTTTAAATAATTTGAAACATTTGATTTATTTATAAGTAGTCAATTAATACCTTCTGGTACTACCTAGGTATAATTTTCTTATCTTTAAGTAATAAATAATTATAAGAAAATATCTGACTGAAATTATAGGAGAAAAAACAGCAAATAAATATTTTCTCTCATTCCATGTGACACCGAAAATAATTCAAGCTTCATAGCGCCAAAATGTCCTCACTAAATTCATGAACTGGAAGACATTCTAGGCGAACTAGCGCCCAGCCTCCTCTAGACCAACTTGACACAATTTTAAGGATAATTCTCTGGCAGATAGCTGTTGAACATCTAGCTGCAGTAAAAACGGGAGCACTCCGGTTTATTTGTGATAATGAACTCTTGGTAGGAGTGTAAGCGAGAATACAGTTTGCAGGAGTCTTGTTTATTGAACTGGAAGAGGCAAATTGTTTACCTACTAATATTATAAACATGGAAGTTTGTGTGGTGTGGTTTGTGTTGGACATTTGTTACTTGTTAATTAAACAACTAAAGTGGAGATGGACAGGTCACATGACAAGGGAGAAGAAGGAGAAATGGACAAGACTAATTACAGAATGGTACCCGCTGGACTGCAAAAGGAATAGAGGAAGACAAACAAAGAGATGGGAAGATGATATCTGGAAAGTAGCAGGTCCAACATGGATTCGAAAGGCAAGAGATAGAACTGAATGGCGATCTTTAGAGGAGGCCTTTGTCGGAAGACAAGTTGAGGAGTAACAAGCGTTTGCCGAATAAAAGTCACTTTTATATAGTACATTAGTTAGAACTGTTAATAGTAATAGTTTATAGGCATAGTTACAAAACTTATTTTAAATTTTTTTAAAACAATCAACAATAAAGACTTTTTATTTTTTATTTTTATTTATTTATTTTATTTAATTAAAATCAGGGAATATTTGATGTTCATGCAGCTACTATTTGGTTTATTATAGACTAGCTTTCGCCCAGATCACACAATCCCTATTCATATTATAAGCGCGAAAGTTTGTGGGTAGAAAGAGTAACAAACATCTACCCTTATAACCCATAAGGGTAGATAAAACTTTACAATAATATAGCTTTTTTTTATGTAATAAGAGGCAAACGAGCAAGACGGGTCACCTGATGGTAAGTGATTCACCGCCGCCCACGTCACCAGCGACGCCAGTGCGTTGCCTACCCTTCAGGTAAGAATATGCTCTTTTCTTGAATAACCCAATGTCGCAGTTGTTGGGGAAGACAGCTGATGGCAACGAGTTCCAGATATTTACTGTGCGTGGCAGAAAACTGTTTTTAAAACGCATTGTAGTGGGACGCCAACCATCCAGATGGTGCGGATGATAGTTCCGGCGAGACGATCGGTTGCGAAAATCAGCGGCTTCTATTAAATTGAACAACTCCTCGGAACACTCCCCATTGTTGACTCTGTAAAGTATGCATAGGGAAGATAGATCCCTACGCAGTGCCAAAGGATCTAGCCGATCGGCAAGTTCAGGATCGTCGACAATCCGAGATGCCCTACGCTGGATTCGGTCAAATGGAGATAGCTGATAACCCGGAGCCCCGGCCCAAAGGTGGCAACAATACTCCATGTGAGGCCGCACCTGTGCCTTATACAGTTTAAGGCGGTGAGCCGGCTTGAAGTACTGTTTGGCCCTGTTGAGTACTCCGAGTTTTTTGGAGGCCATTTTAGCCTTGCTCTCCAAATGACCGCCAAACTTATTCATCAGCTTATTCATCAGAATAACACATAGGTTACAATTTCTAAAGATTTACGTCACGCTAATATAAACTACTTCTCGAAATACTAATCCTACGCAGACGAAGTCGCAGGGACTAGCTATATACTATATTTTAGAATGTACATTCAAAAGCTCGGAGTTCTTCTGCACGATCAAACCATGGTTATTGATATAGCTCGAGGAGATTACAGATCTCAAGTTGCATTGGGATTGAGCACATTACAGTAGTGTATTGTAGTAGTGACAGAGTTTGCCGGACACTAGTAGGCTTGATGGGCAGACGATTTGGTCTTTGCAGGACCGCAGCAAGGCACTGGACGCTACTAACGTTAGACCAATCAGTGTGGTGTATTCAGTCAGTTATGATGTCGAAATAAAGATAGAGACACCACAAATACCCCTTTCATTAACAGAGGTCTTTGGTTTGGAAAATAGACTTGGTTGGTCTTGATTGATAGTTCATTTGTTTTAATCCATTTCCGTCAATAACTGACAAGTTATTCATAAAGTTCATTTTAAACGTAAATAATTGATAGTTTGTGAGCCTACTGAAATAAAAAAATTCATACCTTATTTATACCCCTTTTATTATTATTTTTTTACAAACCTATGTCGTATTCATTTATATCTAGTCAAACGTCTAAAAATGAAAATTCAAATTACTACCTTAAAAAATGGTCTATTATCCATATAAATTTTCATCCTCTATTTCAACCCCTTAAAAAGATAAACCTTTTTCAGGTTCTAGGCTGTCTGTGTAGCAAATCTCGTGTAAATCGGTGCAATAGTTTTGGCGTTTGCATGACAGATAAACAGACAGAGTAAGTAACTTTTACTGTACTATTAGTAAGAATAAATTATTGAAGTAAGTTTATCCCTCAAGACGTAACGTCAGATAACGATGCCTTAAAATGAATTGATGTAGAAATCATTCATTGTAAGTCATGAATGAGACTTAAGATAACATACAAATAATATTAATTGAATAATTACTGGTGGTACATTAGTCGTTCGTAGGTCGGGAACAAGAAATAATATGAGCCACCAAACCTCACGCTGGAACCAAGTGACCTGGTGATGAGCTTTGATATGGAGTCGCTTCTCACCAACATTCCAATTTAGCAATGTTTGAACGCTGTGAGAGAGAAATTCTGTGACAACGAGATGCCATTTATTCATGTTGATCTGTTAAGTCATCTTGGATTTGCTTGGATGGCAATAACTTCCATTTCCATGGTCAGTATTACATTAATATCCATACCCATTATCTGAAAGTGTAAGAAATGATGCAAAGACTGTTAAAAAATAAACTATTGTGTTAAGTCCAATAGAGGGTGATGGAAAATAGTGTATCATTTACCCGCAAAATTACTTTTCCCGCAGGCATCTACTTCGGAAATCTCGCTCCGTTAGTGATTTAAAATAACACCCTTGCATTAAAAAATATAATTTCGTTCCTTTGTCATACAATATACTATTCTCATCAAGTCGCTTCCAGCATGTAACACTTCCCGAACAACAGTGCAGTAACGGAGCTGTTTCATACAATTTATGTGGCACATTGTCGGAGCTAATTGGTCGTGAGGACGCGGTGGGTGCTCAAACACTGCCTTTTGATTGCACCCTCAGAAGTGACGACGGAGGTTCTCTTTTACTACCCTTCTCGTTACATCTATTACTTACATATGAGTTGGCATTCGGTCGAGCTTAGTTATCCAATGTTAAGTCTTCATTTTTTTTTCAGAAAATAGATTCAGATTTTGGTGGGAGGTCCTTAAGTTTTAAATCATCAAATCATCATCAAATCAAATATAAAATAAAATCAAAATTATATATCCCGCGTGGGACAGACTCACGGGAGCTTTTCGGGAAAAATTCCATACTGTACTAATAAAATACATTTCCATTGATATTTTTTTTTATCTATTGTCAAGTAAACGTAATTTGAACTGAAGTAAAAGTATAAATATGTTAACTAAACAATTCCCGCTTTTTCTCTCAAAAACTTCCAAAATTCAGAATTTGCCAATAAAATCTGGCAACGATGCTCGTAGGATACTTACTAAATTGGTACTATGGACTCTGTTCGAGTGAACTTTACCTAATTACCTTTACGTCTATTAGCTAATCAAGCTTCATTATTTAGCTTCATCGAGGGAAGGTGAAGATGAATGAACAGATGGAAAGATGAAGAGTTATACTAGTTATGTTTCGAAGAATTGCATGGAATGATGCCAACGATCACATTCTATCATCGCACTGCTCGTCATAGCTAGTTTATAGCATGTAAACAGTAATGTCTACTTACCCTCATATGAAAGAAGCGTGATCATATGTATGTATGTGTGTTTGTGACAAGGGGAATGTGTACTGTGAAAGAAGATATATTGACAAAAATAGAGAAGAGAATTATTAGATCATTGGGCACGTAGATTTATAGATGAAAGCCGACTGATGATATTCATTAGCCAAATATGAATGTGGCAGCTGTTAGGGGTCAACCTAGACGAACATATTTGGACCAAATAGCCTCTCTGCCTTAGTAGACGTAGAAAGGGATGAGAATTTGTCATAGGGATATTCGGAGACCAGACGAAAAGCATAAGTAAATTTTGACCGTGTAGAAATATATTTTTCCATTTCAAAGCTATTATTACTTATAAGAATGAATAAACAACTCTTCTATTTTATTTTCGCATGACCACTTATTTGTGCTGATTGGTATCCGCACTCGTTTTGTTATTTATAGCTAAGGGATTTGACAAGTCCCAAAAATTGATATCTCGTCTTATCCAATCATACATACTACTTTCATCAGTGCATCCCCATATTGGCTCGTTTATTAATTCTCTAATATTTAGGGGACCGCTAATTTCTTAGAGACTACCCTCCGGTATTATTCTTACGTCAGGAGATGTCTCTTTTAATCAAGAATTGTTATGTGATACCCGACCCAATATGGTTCGATCCATATATCAATTTGCAAATCCCCTAGTTTAATAAAGTTGAGGTAGAAAAAACAATTTGAAACAAGTAATATGATATTAAACAAATTTACTGACCTAATAGATTGCTCCAAAAAGCATTTTTGAAGTGGAAATTATATTTTTTTTTCATAGGATTACAACGTGACTAAAACTGTTCAGCCATTCTGATGATAACCGAACTATCGTTGATACAATAGCTACCGTTCATAAATTTCTGTACCCTTCTTGAAGTTCAAGAGGCATGAAGCCCACGTCTTAACAAGCTAAAGCGTTAATTCCATAGCCTAAACAAGCGCGATATTAAATTAACAAAACATATTTTGTAATATGTATATGACAAACAAAATAAACTACCAAGTGCCATGAGAAATATTGGCGTTTTGGTCTCAGCACAAACTTTTTGATCACTTAAGTTTCAGATTCAGATTGAGTTGTTTCTCACCACGTAGTAACTGATTTTCATATGTTTACATATTACAACATTACGAAGCTACTACTGTGGAGTAAAATATTATGCTTGAATAAAGTTGTGAAGGAACTTTAAGGAGTGTGTGAAATAGACCAGGTCATTCTGGACCAGCAAATATTATGTAGGCCTAAAGATTTTAAAATAGCGCAAACATTGTTAAACGAAAAATTATAAAACAGACTTTCGTTTCCGCAGACTCGTGGCATTTTTAACTTGGACCGAATAAAATGATGTATTGAAGGAAGGTCAGGTCAAGATTACTCGTAATTAACGAGTAATAAAAGTATTAATAAAAGTCGAGGAAGCTAGAGAAGTATATTTGGATCTTAGCAATTGGAAGACTGTGATTTCTAACTACTCCTGTAGGGAATCTTCTTTAGGCTGATATTTTCCTCTACAGTGAAAATACGCAGGTCAAACTAATAAATGGTTTATTGTAAATACTATATTCTATAATAAACACATTTTCTGTAGGTTTTCCCTAGCATACAATTTTCAATATTAATCGATAACAAAATCTTTGTTTCCATGGCAATGTCACTAACGTTCGAAACATAGCTTCAATATAAAAAGATTATGACACACTCCCACCCCAAAAAGAAAAGAATAAATGCATATTATACAGGTACTGCACTCCTTCATTAGACCAATTAATGCAACATAATTATTAAAAAAGAAAAAAAAATACTACTCCCTAACAAAATAAAATTGATTACCTTCTACTAAGTCGCATTGTATCGAGAAGGGACTCTAATTTTTCGGCCGGAGCGAGTCATTGTAACCGTATCGTCGATGCCTGGAACTTTAACTTCAGCTCTCTGTAAAATATCCGAGTCTTCTTGAATCTCAAGAGGGTATAAGTTTTGACAAGCTCTCATCTTCTCACCCTTTTGAGTTTTTACTTTCGCTAGACGCGTAAAGCCATCAGTTCCAATAAACGTATCGACAATTAAACCCAACGGCCAGTTGAGTCTTTTGTCGTCTGTGCCAATCAGTACTATGTCCCCTTTTGCCATTTCTCTCGTTTTCTCTCTCCATCTAGTGGTAAGTAAAGCTAAATACTCCTTTTTAAATCTACATCGAAAATCCTGTCGTAGCTTTTGTAAATATTTGTACCTCACATTCAAATTTTTACCATCCACATGATCGAGGTCTGGTGTGTCGCCAGTTGGTAAATCATGTAAAAATAGAGCAGGTGTGAGGGGTCTTAAGTCTTCGGAATTCGTGGAGACATAAGTCAAAGGACGGCTGTTTATGACGGCTTCGCAGTCGCACAGGACAGTATACAGTTCAATATATGTCAGTGACTGTCGACCTAAAATTCTACGAAGCATCTCTTTTAACACTCGCACTAGTCTCTCCCACCACCCTCCCCACCAAGGGGCAGCAGGGGGATTGAATCGCCATTTTATCGAACGCGCAACGGTCGTATTTTCAATTTCTTGCCAATCTACAGATTTTAATAAGTTGGCTGCTCCATGGAAATTCGTTCCGTTGTCCGTAAAAATGACGTCAATACGACCTCTTCGAGCAATAAATCTCCGAAGGCTCATAATAAAACTGTTTGTAGATAATGAATCTACAAGATCGAGGTGCACGGCTCTGAAAGTTGCACAAGTGAATAAGACTATCCAGCATTTTGTATTATCCCGCAAATTTAGTGGACCGGCTAAGTCTATGCCTGTGTACTGAAATGCTGATGTACCTTCTATACGTTCCATTGGTAGTGGTGCTTCTGGTGTTTCGTAATGCTGGCTTTTATACCTAGAACAAACCACACATCTCCTAATAACATTTTTGCAGAGCCATCTAGCGCCTGTAATCCAATATTTGTTTCTTAACTCTGACATCATAGTCTGAGTTCCTGCGTGAAGCAAATTAATGTGTTTTTCTTGAACCAGTCGCTGTATGATTACATTCTTTCCAGGTAATATTATAGGGTTTATATAATCCTTGCATTCGCTTCCTAAGTCTAATCTAGTTTTGACTCTTGTAATGCCATCGCTATCTACATATGTACACAAATTCTTATTTAGCTTATTTTTATTTATAAGATAATGTTCCTTTTGAATTAGTCTTATTAGTATTTTCTCTGCTTTATTATATTCTTCGTTATCTATATATTTCTTCTTCCTATTTTTTGAGATTCCATGTTTCCATCTAGTTATCCACGCTACTACTTTAACTATCTTTGAATATGTAGAAAAATATAATAGGCTTTCACTAAAATATTCTATATTTACATTCATATTTACAATCTCTTCCTTTTTTGCTTCCATATAAATTACACTCCCGTCTTCTACTACAGTGTTAGACTGTGGCCACTGATCTGGCTTGAGTAACAACCAGTCTGGTCCAATCCACCATTGGCTTTTTAATAAGGTTTTAGCATTACATCCGCGTGAAAGTAAATCTGCTGGGTTGCAGTCACCGGATACGTGGTACCAGTCTGTTTCTTTGGTATGTGTACAAATTTCTTTTACCCTATTACTTACGAACGGTTTCCACGTATGTTGTCTCTTTATCCACGCTAAAACCACGGCAGAATCTGACCAACAATAAATTTTATAGTTAGCTTCAACATTTAAGGCTGCTATCACTTCTTTCAACAGTCGTGAGGCAATGAGCGCTCCCATCAACTCTAGTCTCGGTAGAGTAATTGAACGCCTAATTGGAGCTACTCTACTCTTTGCCATCACCAATCTGACAGTCACTTTATCATTACACTCCGTTCTCAAATACACACAGCCTGCATAAGCATCGATGGAGGCGTCACAAAAAACGTGTAAACTTATATTACAATCTTTTAACGGAAAATCTGATAATCTTCTTGGTAACCTACAATTATCAATAAGATGTATATGGCTTAACCAAGTTTTAAATTCCTTCGCTAGTTCATCATCGATAGGTTGATCCCAGTCTGTGTTGTCCAACCAAGCCTTTTGTACTAATAATTTCGGTACTAATGTAACTGGTGCGAGGAATCCTATAGGGTCGAATATCTGTTGAGTTAATGATAATAAATGTCTCTTTGTAATTTCATTTGGTATAGGATTACTCAACTGAAAATTACACAATAGTTCGTCAGTAACAATGTTCCACAAAACTCCTAAAACCGATTGACTTTGTACAGTGTCATCGACTCTTATAGGAGCACTAACCCAACAACGCAGGTCAAAACCTCCTTTCATCATAGTTTCTTTAGCCTCTTTTATAAATGTAAATAATTTTTCTTTTGTGTCAAAAGATGCTACACAATTGTCAACATAAAAAGAATGTTTTAATATTTTAACTGTTTGTGCGTACTCTCCCTCAAAGGAATCTAAATGGTAGTTTATGGTAGCAGCCAACAGATATGGACTGCACGTAACGCCAAATACCACCCTTTTATGCCGATAAGTAATTATTTTTTCTCTAGTGAATGGATTGTCCCACCATAAAAATTTCAAGTATTTTCTATCTGGTTCCTTAATCATTATTTGCAGAAATGCCTGTTTTATATCTGAAGTCACTCCATAGGCACCTGCTCTAAAGTTTATCAGTAATTTAGGAATCAGTTCAACAAGATTAGTACCTACTTCAATACAATCATTCAGAGAAAGGCCTTGCGCATCCTTACAAGACGCGTCAAAAACGGGGCGTACCTTTGTCGTTGCACTGGTCAATTTGATCACTGCGTGATGAGGAAGAAAATGACCATCATTTATATTGTCTTCAGTACGCTCAATAATATCTTCATTCAACCAGTTCTGAAAAACATCATTATAACAAGGTAAATGACCTGATCTCTGTATCTGTCTAGTAGTTGATAAGAGTCTTTTATATGCTATATTATAGTTACATCCTAACTCTGGATACCCATCTTTCCATAATAGCCCGACTTGATAACGGGTCCCAGTAAAAATGATATTATCATTAAATCTATTTAAGACCTCTTCATTTGTCATATCTTTCGAAACTTGTTTGTGTGGCTCTGAAATCCCTAATACCTCCAAGTCCCACAGATCCGAAATGGTCTTAGTATGAAAACTGAAAGTTGTCAAACTGTGTGTGTCACTGTACACATTTGGGCCCTGTAGCGTCCAACCTAATTTAGTTTTAATTGCTACTAATGCTCCATCTAACTGTACCATTGTACCAGTACAAATAACACCTAAGTAATCGGCCCCTATTAACATGTCTATGCTACTTATATCACATTCACTGTCGTCTATTTTTATATTCAGTGATCGCAACTTTGATTTTAACTGAGGGTCGTCATTTTTGGGCAGATAGCCACAAATCTTATCGAGCTCTATACCTATCAATTTAATAGAAAACGATAAATCTAAACTATTTACATTCACTTCCACGAGGTTGTGGTCTTCGGCAGGCTTTGATATACCACTAAATAGTGAATAGCCTAAACTTTCCTTACCCACAATTTTTAGGCCAAGCTCCTTTACCAGACTCGATTTAATATAAGATCGCTGAGAACCTGTATCACACAAAACTCGTATTTTCTTTTTTATACCTGTGCATGAAACAACTTCAACTATCAAAGTCTGCAGAATTATGTCAACACCTTTCTTACATAAAAGAGCCGTATTTTCCTTTGAATCCTTTTGTTTATCAGTACTATGAAGATTAGGGCAAAATATGACTACATGACGTCTACTGCATGACAGACATTTGACAAAAGTCTTACAGTACTTTGCTATATGACCTCTACGTAGACACACAAAACAAACGCCTTTTTCTTTCACAGCTGCCTTTTTTTGATCCAAAGACATTTTATGCCCCTTACTACATTGTAAAACTGAATGTGTTGTACTTTCACAAAAAAAGCAAAAATCTTTACCTTGCATATTGGAACTCTTCTCCTCTTTTGAAACTAGGCACGCTGCAGTTGGCACGTCGTCACTACTAGAAATGTTAAGCTGATCAAAGTTAGTACGCGTCAAACGTATACGCTCTTCTGCCTCGGCTTCTCTTTTAAGAAAATTTAAAAGTTGCATTAATTGGCCTACATCTACATCATCTACAGGTTTCGACCTATTCCATGCAATCAATATATTTTCGGGTAATGCAGATTCGACTAATGGATATAGCATAGCTTCATATTTTTCCTTTGTGACCTTGAGTGACTCTAAAGCATACAAATATGTCATTAATTTATCGTAAAGCGATCTTATATCCATAGCCGTACCCTTAGCTTGACACAATACTAATTCCCTAACGTAGGTGTCAATCAGTATTTCTTCTCTAGCAAATCTTCCCTTCAACTGATCCAGTGCTCTCTTGTAATTCTCGCCAGACGGGGGGTGGCTGGTTATCATCTCTCTTGCCTTTGATCCCTCCTTCATTGCCTGTATGAGGTACTGGAATTTATCTTCTGGTTCTAGAGTCTCGTCTTCATCAATTTTTCGAAACTGTCCCCAGAACGCCAGCCAAGTTTTTGGGTTATCGTCAAACTTTATTAGCTCAATTTGTGGAAGCTTGATGTTTCTACGTTGTCTATGAAAATCTTCTTTCGAAGTCGAGGGCGTATTCAAATATTTTTCTTGTTCCAATCGCAAATTTTCTAATTTTACTTTTGTGCTATAAAATCTCTTCACGTAACTTTCACATTCATCAAACTCTTTCTCAAATTGTTCATCTGTACTAGTATCAATAGTCAAGTCACTTATTCGACCGTCTAAATCTTTAACGCTATCGATATCTTTTGCTTTTTCAATTTGATTAGCGGATCTACTAAATACTCTACGTAAATTTGCTCTCTTACGTTTCAAGCTCTCGAGTTCCGTTGATGTAGATCCATCCAATTTTTCCACGGTCGCCATTCTGTAGGGAATCTTCTTTATGCTGATATTTTCCTCTACAGTGAAAATACGCAGGTCAAACTAATAAATGGTTTATTGTAAATACTACATTCTATATTAAACACATTTTCTGTAGGTTTTTCCTAGCATACAATTTTCAATATTAATCGATAACAAAATCTTTGTTTCCATGGCAATGTCACTAAAGTTCGAAACGTAACTTCAATATAAAAAGTTTATGACAACTCCTATAGGAAAGATGCGTGACTATCAGATCATCAGATGTTTTAAAATTAAATAAAAATATGTGTTTACGTAAGGCAATTATACAAACTTAAGCGTATGCAATATTCAATCTAAAACGAGAAACGTATTAATATGTTGTATATGATATATGTGTACCCATGTACGTGTGTACGTTTATTGCTGTATGATGATGAACAAGGCCATTAGCCCGATTGGAATCATTTTCTTTTAACTGACATACACACTAGTTTTACTATATCGTTCGAACCTAAAGTACATGGCACAGTTTATATGGCAGTTTGGCGAGCGGCGATCGACACCAAATTTTCGATAGTATTGTTCTCCTTGACGAGCTGATCACGTCAAGTTTACGTCAAAATTCGCGGCTAGGGGTACTGAAGTTTTGGGGAAAAAATCCTAGTTTACGTATTCGTTCCTAATCCTAGGTTACGTTTAGTAGTATTCGTGATCAGCTCGTCAAGGAGAACACCATATCCTAATTTCAGCTGATTCTGCCGTAAACCAGGATATTTTCCCCAAAACTTCAGAGCCCCCTAGCGGCGATTTTTGTCGTTAACTTTTTCTAAAACTTGTATATTATAAACTGTGCCACTTTGAGAAATAATTCCAGTGTAAAATTTTGGTCGATTATAGATAGTATGTTGAGCTGGCTATTACTGAAATCTGCTACTGAGTGAATTTTAGTTCGCCTTTTTCCCTCAAGAGAGGAAAGGCTGAGACCCTCATGGCACCGCAGGCATGGCACCCCAGCAAAGTGTCAAGGTGGTTATGTCGGACTCCAGACCGATAGAGGTGGCTCGATCGACGTGACTTACCGACCAAACTCAGCCTTTTTTTTGTTTTTTTTGGTTCCCCTGAGGAAAATGCATTAAATTGCATACCCCGGCTGTGGCGAGTCGGCGGTTATGTGGGGCTCTGGGGAGGACCCCAGATGGGGGAGGTCTACCCACTAAAAACCTCAGGGATGGCCTTCCTCAGGCATGTAGGGAGCCTCCGGGAACGCCAAGCGACATCCGAGAACCCCCAGCCTCCGCTCCCCTGCTAATACAGGGGAGACCACCTCGGGGGAGGCTGAAATACCTCCCCCTATCTCTACCACCGACGACGCCCCCCGGCCACGGAATGGGCGTGGTCCCGCCCGGGTCGCCGTATTCGCGAGCGCGATTTCCTCGCACTCAGCCTAAATGGTCCTAATAACCCTGCGGAATGAAATGAAAGCGAGCGTTCCGCAGGAGAAATCGCGGCACAGCTACTTCGCCTTACAGATAAAAATATGTTTTATTATAACCAAAATTTCGCTGGTCCAATCTCTTCTCTTTCCTATTGTAGACAGATGCTAATCAATAACTATTAAGCTGATTGGATCGTCTGATAACTTGTAATATTCATTTTATTATTGGTCTTCGCAAATTCGGACATATTTCTTAGTACTGGCGGCAACTAATGTAACTTCCCATCCATCAACGCAGAAACTTCAGAATGTCTGCTGTCTATTTGATATTTTATTCAACCTTAGAACTCAAATCTACTCATGCTCGTGACTTCCGTTCATCACATAACCTCACGCTGAAAACTACACTTCACCGCACTAACTTCTTTTCGTCATCATTTAGTACAACTGCGATTCATCCATGGAATGATCTAGCCTAACACATCCGGGCGTCTACAAGTAAATGCATATTTAAGAGAGTGTTTCGTGGGCACTATCTGTTATCACTTAGTTGAATTCAAGATTCAAGTGAAAGTTGGGTATGGGAGAAACGACATGAAAGCAGAATAAATGCAGTAGAAATGAGAGCTTTGCGGAGTATGGCAGGAGTAAAACTGAGTGACAGATTGTATAATTAAGTGATTAGAAAGAAATGTGGTTTGAAAGAGGATATCGTGACAAGAATAGAGAAAGGGATGCTTGGGTGGTTTGGGCATGTGGAACGGATGGATGAAAGTAGACTGACCAAAATGATTTATGAAGCTGGAGTGAGTGGGGATACGGGACGAGGAAGACCTAGGCGAACATATTTCGAACAAATCGAAAGTGTCCTCAAAAAAGGCCAGATCAGGCCCGCAATCGTCGAGCATGTATGAGGAATGTTATGAAAGTAGATGAAGCGAAAGAGATATGTAAAGACCGTAGCAAGTGGAAAGACGTAATCTCTGCCTACCCCCATGGGAAAAAGGCGTGAGTGTATGTATGTATGTATGTCTCTGGTATGCATTCGATAGAAAATTTATAATAGTTTTAATCTTTGCTTGCACCAAACAGTTCTTTGTAGCTAGTTACTCGGTTGACTAGTAGAGAATCTCTTGGTTTATTTTGCCCGTCTTTTGTCCTTTATTTATATTGTGTAATAAAGATTGAAATACATAAATAAACATTATGTCTATGTGGCTATGATACAAATTATATAGAAAAAAACCGGTCAAGTGCGAGTTGGACTCGCGCAACGAAGGAACGAGAAATCTCAAAGATGTTTCCTGTTTTCCCCAATTATGTTGTAAAAAAAATATTTGTGGTATAACTACAAATTTACTGTTTTTTTTTTTCCTTTACTTGTGCTACATGACATTGCTTCTTGCCAAATTTCATGATTCTAGGTCAACGGAAAATACCCTATAGGTTTTGATTCCCTTGCAAATGTCAAAATATGTAATATAAGTAGAACATAAATGGAAGACGGATAAAGTGATCCTGTAAAGTTCCGTTTTTACCTTTGGAGGTAAGGAACCTTAAAAATGAGTAAGTAATGATTTTTATGACCATATTAATGATTTATCAGAAATGACCAAATTTAGTGGCTGAAAATTAGTCTTAATAGCAACAATGATTAATATGCACATGATTAGTAACAAAAGTGTTACCATTAATATTGTTACGCCGGTGGCTTAGTAAAACTTCAAAAGTGATTTTCTGTGACTTAGAAACGTTTTCAGCAGGCTGAAACGTCGTTTCAGGCCGTTTCAGAAGTAGCTCTTTCACATACTAAAAAATCTAAATTACACCCAAGTTACAGTAGTTTTCAGGCGCCTGAAACATGTTTTCAGTACGTTTCAGGCTACCCTCTATCCAACGCCGCAATAACCTGAAAACCCGTTTTCAGGCGTTTTCAGGACCCCTTATGGGCCATTAAGCCAACTTCAGTAAAAGGACATAAATTTCAATAGGAGTGAAAGAGATAGCAATAGTAGAAAGAGACAGAGATAGTTAGAACATTCGAGAAGTATTAGAATGAGAAAACATCATTAGAAAGAGATAGACAAACACAGAATATTCGAGAAAGATAGTACGGGAATATTCGAGTATTGTGTATCGAGAATATTCGAGAAAGATAGTACAGGAATATTCGAGTATTGTGTATCGAGAATATTCGAGAAAGATAGTACAGGAATATTCGAGTATTGTGTATCGAGAATATTCGAGTATCGAGACAGTTATACTCGAATCGTCTCGAACGCGCGACGTATTGGACTACACATTCGAGTGTGACCGCGAATGTTCTGGCAAGAGTGGCAAGGGGACTATATAAGGCTGTGTCCGGCCGCCGGGAAGCATTATTGTTTTGCGATACAGTGCGAAAACATCTAAGAAGTGATATTGGAGAACTAAGAAGCGACTTTCAGTGCTTTCAGTGAAGGGATTAGTGAGTTAGTGTGGTAATTAATAAAAGTTCAGTGTTTTGGTAGACCGCCGTTTAATTTACTGACCCCAGCTCGTAACATTTGGTGTCAGAAGTGGGATCAGTATGCCGGTTCTACCAAAGGAAGACACGGAAGGAAGAATCCGGACAAGAAGCCAGCGACAACAGGAAGCCGACCAGAGACGCTTCGGAGCTACTCAGCCGCCAACTGACGAGGACCAGCAGTCAGTTATGGAAGCCACTCCCTCAACGTCGGCTGCCGCACCAGATTGGGCGGCTTTCATGGCGATGATGCAGGAGCAGGCCCGCCGTCAGGAGGAGCAAGCACGCCGTCTGGAAGAGCAGTTGCAGCGTGATAAGGAGGAGCAGGCCCGCCGTCAGGAGGAGCAGGCCCGCCGTCAGGAGGAGCAGGCCCGCCGTCAGGAGGAGCAGGCACGCCGTCAGGAGGAGCAGGCACGCCGTCTGGAAGAGCAGTTGCAGCGCGATAAGGAGGAGCAGGCCCGCCGTCAGGAGGAGCAGGCCCGCCGTCAGGAGGAGCAGACTCGCCTTTTGAGGGAACAACTGCAGCTCGGCCAAGACGAACAAATGGTCCTGATCAAAGATCTCCAAGCGACTTTCGGCAATAAGGTCAAAGTGATAGAAGATAAGGTTCTGCAACACGAGAACCGTCTCACCGAAGCTGAATCTGAGATTGCCGATGTCAAGAAGGCTTTGGGTAATCTGAAGGTCGGAGATGGGACAGCCACTATCGTCAGTGCCGCTCCTTCGGTGCGAGGGTTCAAAGTGCCACCTTTTGATGGGAGTTCCTCGTGGTCAGCCTATAAAATACAGTTTGAGGCTGTAATGGAGGCAAATGGGTGGACTAAAGCCCAGGCTATGACCGCACTCAAGCTAGGCCTCCGAGATCAAGCCTTGACAGTCCTCGAAGCTCTTGACAAGAAGGTGAGCTATGAGGAACTATTGGAAGCGCTTGAGGCAAGATACGGCGACGCACACCTTGAACATGTGTTTCGGGCCCAGCTAAAAGATCGGGTTCAGCGTGTTGGTGAAAACCTGCAACAATGGGCCCTAGAGGTAGAAAAACTGGTCCGTAAAGCATACCAGTCCGCACCGACGTTAATTGTGGGCAACCTGGTACAGGCTTTTGTCGACGGCATTCGGGACCTCGAAGTGAGAGCTGCTGTGAGACTCGGGCACCACGAAACCCTTAAAGACGCCCTGGCCCATGCTCTAGAAGTAGAAGCTGTGAGGCAAGACCATCGGTCTCACCGTGTCAGGGAGGTAGTTGCAACACCTGTGCGTGACCGCTTCAAGGGATACAGCCCTAGATGCTACACTTGTGGCGAAAAGGGACACCTCCGATCAAGTTGTCCTAAGCGTAGCTCAGGGAATAATGAAGATGGGCCTCAGGAGAACAGGGCAGCTAATAGCGCTGTCCAACAACAGCAGGGAAACGAGTAAACGCCAGGACTGCGGGGCGAGTGCTGGCTGGTGTTCGCAGAGCCCCAAGGATTTCGATCTCACAAGCCCACGATGGGAACAGCCTGATCATCAATGGCAAGGTTAACGGAAGGCCATGTAAGCTGACAATCGATACCGGAGCTTCTCGCACGGTTGTCAGTTCCCAACTTGCGAATCGGTTTCTGAGGGACTTCAGAAACAACAGCCTGGAGCGATTAAATTTAGTAACCGCCACCGGTCAGCACATACCCGTCCGAGGCGAACAGAAGGTGGAGTTGAAGTTGGGTAATCAAGTTTACCTGCACAACGTCATTGTGGCTGATATTGTCGATGACTGCATCCTCGGACTAGACTTCATGAGGAAGAATGGTTGTGAGATCGACGTCAAGCAAGGAATTATGAGTTGTGGACGAGAAGAATTGTTCATGGAAGGAGCCACACCGGGGAAAGTGTATAGCTTAAAGAAAACCGCTCTACCCCCAAAATCAGAAACCATTGTGCCGGTTAGTCTCCCTTACAATTCTGGAAAGATACATCGATGTGTACTCATTGAAAGATTAGATCATGACCAGCCGTGGAACATGGCACGAACTCTGGTAAGAACCACTGGCTTTGCAGCAGTTCGTGTACTGAATCTTGACGATAAAGAACACGTGATCGAAAAGGGAATGTTACTTGGTACGAGTGAGGAGGTAGACTGGTTGCGTCATTGTCAAGACACGACTCATACAAATGTCAACAAAAATGAAGGAATCAGCGTGTCAAAACTTTTGGAAGACTGTCGAGACGTTTTGTCTAAGGAACAGATAGACAAGGCTAAGAAGATGTTACTCAAGTACGCTGATGTTTTCTCTACTAACGACGAGGACATTGGGAAGACGAGTTTAGTTCAACACAGAATTAACACTGGGAACGAATTGCCTATCCGCCAGCGACCAAGAAGACTACCGATAGCACGGGAAAAGGA
Source organism: Scirpophaga incertulas (assembly GCA_036419045.1). Classification (NCBI taxonomy): domain Eukaryota; kingdom Metazoa; phylum Arthropoda; class Insecta; order Lepidoptera; family Crambidae; genus Scirpophaga; species Scirpophaga incertulas. The sequence continues at coordinate 1,047,740 of CM071637.1, forward strand.
AGTGGAGACCATGATTGAAGGAATGGTGAAGGAAGGTGTTATAGAGCCTTCGTCCAGCCCATGGTCTTCACCCGTGGTGCTTGTAAGGAAAAAGGATGGCAGCATGCGTTTTTGTGTTGACTACCGCCGCCTGAACGACATCACAAAGAAGGACAGCTATCCATTACCCAGGATTGATGACACGCTGGATATGCTTACCGGAGTGAAGTGGTTCAGCACGTTAGATTTAAAAAGTGGCTACTGGCAAGTAGAAATTGACCCTAAGGACAAGGAGAAGACTGCATTTTCTACTGGAAAGGGACTATGGCAGTTCAAAGTGATGCCGTTCGGGCTGTGTAATGCACCGGCGACTTTCGAAAGGCTGATGGAACTGGTACTCAGCGGGATGATTGGAGAAGCCTGTCTGGTCTATTTGGATGACATCATCATCGTGGGCCGTACGTTTGAAGAACACCTTCAGAATCTAGAACGGGTGCTATCAAAAATTCGAAGCGCCAACCTGAAGTTAAGCCCTAAAAAGTGTTCCTTCTTCAAACGACAAGTAAGCTTCCTAGGATACGTGGTTTCGGAAGCGGGTGTCCAGACAGATCCGCAGAAGATCATCGCCGTTAAGGATTGGCCAGTTCCGAGAGACAAGACACAAGTAAGAGCATTTTTGGGTTTGTGTTCCTACTACCGGCGATTTGTGAAGAACTTTGCCGACATTGCCAAGCCTCTTCATAAACTCACGGAAGAAAAGAGAAGTTTTTGCTGGGATGAAAACTGTGACGTCGCATTTCAAGAACTGAAACGACATCTGTGTAACACACCTATTCTGGGGTATCCCGATAATGAAAATGAATTCATAGTGGATACAGACGCAAGTGATACTGGGCTAGGTGGTGTATTGTCGCAACGGAAAGGAGATCGCGAAGTTGTTATAGCATACTTCAGCAAATCTTTGTCCAAACCTGAGAGAAATTACTGTGTCACGAGAAGAGAATTACTGGCAGTGGTGAAAACATTGCAGCATTTCAACAAATATTTGCTTGGTCGAAAATTCCATCTGCGTACTGACCATGCTGCATTGAAGTGGCTATTACAATTCAAGAATCCCGAAGGACAAGTTGCGAGATGGATCGAGTTACTTCAAGAATATGACTTCGTGATTGAACATCGCAGTGGAAGATCTCATGGTAATGCAGATGCTTTGTCAAGAAGACCTTGCTCTGAAGACTGCAAGCACTGCGTAAAACAAGAGGCAAAAGCAGACCTACCTGTGAGAATGCTAAACACGGATCTTAGCAATGAATGGAAAGAAACCTTTCAGCACGCTCAGCAGTATGATGTAGACATCAAACCGATTCTCGAATGGATCAAAGCCGGTACTCCTAAATCTGCCTGGAGTGATATTGCGTCGATGAGTTCCATCACGAAGAGCTATTGGGCACAATGGGACAGTCTGGTTATCCAAGATGAAGTCTTGTGCCGCAAATGGGAAAACGCTCGAGGAGACCGTTGTCATCTACAAATGGTTGTACCCAAAGCCAAGATACCGGATGTTCTACAGCTGTACCATAACGGATGTTCGGGAGGTCATATGGGAGTGACGAGAACTCTGTTGAAAATAAGAGAACGATTTTACTGGATAAGTTGCCGTGACGATGTTGAAGATTGGTGCCGCAAGTGTACTAGTTGTGCTGCAGTAAAGGGACCTCATACACGCAGCAGAGGTGCATTGAAACTGTATAACGTTGGTGCACCATGGGAAAGGATTGCCATAGACGTTGCGGGACCATTTCCGGAAAGTGAATGCGGAAACAAGTACTTCATGGTTGTGATGGATTATTTCACTAAGTGGCCGGAAGTCTTCGCTATTCCTAACCAAGAGGCTTCAACAGTTGCGGATAAATTAGTCCATGAAGTCTTCTGCCGTTTTGGAGTACCCTTGGAAATTCATAGTGATCAGGGAAGAAATTTTGAGTCTCAAATATTTCAAGAGATGTGTCGAGTTATGGGTACCCACAAAACGAGGACCACTTCTTACCATCCGCAATCTGATGGAATGGTGGAACGATTTAACCAAACATTGGAGAGGTATCTTGCAAAGGTTGTGTCAAACAGGCAAAAGGATTGGGACAAGCACATCCAACCATTCCTGATGTCATATCGAAGCGCAGTCCATGAAAGTACTTCGGTGACACCAGCATTTGCAAACTTTGGTAGAGAACTACGGTTGCCTGCGGATCTACTTACTGGAATTCCACCTGACGCCCCGCGGAATATAACCGAGTACGCGAATGATTTACGCAACAAGTTGAACGACGTACACGAGCAAGTCAGACAATCAAGCCAACAGATGTCTGAGAAGATGAAAACCCGCTACAACCGAAATGTAAACAACAAGGGCTTTGAAGAGGGTTCGTTGGTGTGGTTACATAATCCAGTCCGCAGTAAAGGGAAATCTCCGAAGCTTCAAGCCAAATGGGAAGGACCCTATCGAGTTTTGAAGAGGATCAACGACGTCACGTACCGGATACAGCGGAATGCACGTAGTCCCTGTAAGATTGTTCACGTTGACCGACTGGCGAAATACCACGGAAATAATGATGCTCGGGACGAGCATGTCTTAGGAGGGGGTAGTGTTACGCCGGTGGCTTAGTAAAACTTCAAAAGTGATTTTCTGTGACTTAGAAACGTTTTCAGCAGGCTGAAACGTCGTTTCAGGCCGTTTCAGAAGTAGCTCTTTCACATACTAAAAAATCTAAATTACACCCAAGTTACAGTAGTTTTCAGGCGCCTGAAACATGTTTTCAGTACGTTTCAGGCTACCCTCTATCCAACGCCGCAATAACCTGAAAACCCGTTTTCAGGCGTTTTCAGGACCCCTTATGGGCCATTAAGCCAACTTCAGTAAAAGGACATAAATTTCAATAGGAGTGAAAGAGATAGCAATAGTAGAAAGAGACAGAGATAGTTAGAACATTCGAGAAGTATTAGAATGAGAAAACAGAAAGAGATAGACAAACACAGAATATTCGAGAAAGATAGTACGGGAATATTCGAGTATTGTGTATCGAGAATATTCGAGAAAGATAGTACGGGAATATTCGAGTATTGTGTATCGAGAATATTCGAGAAAGATAGTACAGGAATATTCGAGTATTGTGTATCGAGAATATTCGAGTATCGAGACAGTTATACTCGAATCGTCTCAAACGCGCGACGTATTGGACTACACATTCGAGTGTGACCGCGAATGTTCTGGCAAGAGTGGCAAGGGGACTATATAAGGCTGTGTCCGGCCGCCGGGAAGCATTATTGTTTTGCGATACAGTGCGAAAACATCTAAGAAGTGATATTGGAGAACTAAGAAGCGACTTTCAGTGCTTTCAGTGAAGGGATTAGTGAGTTAGTGTGGTAATTAATAAAAGTTCAGTGTTTTGGTAGACCGCCGTTTAATTTACTGACCCCAGCTCGTAACAATATTATTACAACTTTTTATAATGATTATCCCAATTCACCATCAGACAGGCCATTTGCGGAAACTCGCGACTCAATCTTGCATAAATTAGATTCAGCTCTGACTGATCCGCCGCAACTATGAAAACAAACTGTTCTAATCAAATTAAACGGACTGGGGATTAATGGAGTGACAATAATCTTATGGTGTCACGTCTGTGGGGCTGGGATAATGCCGAATTTAATCAGCGGATACGCCGCAACCCTTATAAACGCTTGCGTTGCTATTGGATTCACTGGGACAGGCTCGGATATTGTTGTGAATACAGATTTTATGAAAAACTTTGCTTTTGGGAATAATAAAATTTCGCCGGACAAAGAAAGGTCGACTCTTGAAATATCCAATAGAGATATGTATCTCTATTGGATATTTCAAGATAAAGGACATCCTTTACATATGCTCTGAATGGATTTGACCTGGATAATAGGTCAAGGAAATACATGCGACAATTAAAATTTGCATCAAATTTTATGTAATTGGAGGCAAGATTTATATTGCCAGATGACATTCCTGTGTTTCTGGGAAAGGACTGTTTTTTTTCTCAGGGGAAGAAGTCTGAGAATCCATCACAAGGATCACGAAGCGTGCCCAAGATACCCCCGCAACGGCAAGTGTCATGGAGGTTATGTCGAACCCCACGCGGCTAGAGCGGTCTGACCACGTGACCCAGACTAAATGCAGCCTGTGCCAAGTTCTAAGAACCATATAGGCGAATCGTGACGGCGACCGCCCCTCAGGACAAGGGTGATGTAGGAAAAAGACTACATATCGGCATTAGTTTTAAAACTCTTGCTCGAGGTCGAGATATCCTAAAAGGTGAAAACTATCTAGGTTTATCTCCGTATCAAAAGGAAATGGAGAAATAGATGTTTCGTCTTATATTCGGTCGTTTTATATGATATTGGTTTATATTATTATTGTGGTTAAGTTAATAAATAAAATAAAATGGGAATAAATAAACACTTTCACTGGGAATTTTATGATTTCTTTTTGTTGACTGACTAACAACAAAATTACCTACTTGATGGTAACTCATTACAGTCGCTTATTAAACATGTGGTTTTTGTGAGATTCGCAGCAAATTAGCACAAAAACCATTGTGCACTTTGCCAAAATCCATTTAACATTCCTATAAATATTGAAAAGCGAAAGTTTGTATGGATGGATGTTTGTTACTCTTTCAAGTAATAACTACTGAATGGATTTTAATGAAACTTACAATAATGTCGCTTATACAGAATAACATATAGACAACAATATATAAAGTTACTAGCTGCTGCCCGCGATTTCGTCTGGCCTTATCGTCGCTTACCATCAGGTGAGATCCAGGTTGGGAAGGAGGAGGTCACCTACCGATTGACTCAGATACTCACCGGGCACGGCTGCTTCGGTGATTATCTGTGTGGAATAGGACGGGAGGGATCGACATATTGCCACCACTGCGCATCCGACCTCGACTCGGCCCAGCACACGCTGGCGGAGTGCCCCGCAGGGGTCTCCGAGCACCGAGGCTTAGCCGCAGAGATCGGGCGAGATCTGTCTGCGCCGGCATTGATTGCGGCAATGCTGGCCGGCTCGCCACAGCCGGGGTATGCAACTTAATGCATTTTCCTCAGGGGAACAAAAAAAAAGGTGAGATCCAGGTCAAACACCTGTCCTTAACACATAAAAAAAAAATACAGAGTACAATGGCGGGCTTAATGCCTTAGGCATTTTCTACCAGTCAACCTTCAGGTGACGCAGAGATATAAAGAGGTAGATGTGCAAAGGACATTAAAAACTGATGTTAATACATACACTGAACTGTTGCTTATATATAAAATTTATAAAAATTCCTAATATAGCATAACCTTTTGTTTAGAAGGGAAATGCATTATGCACCGTGACTCTCCGGTCTGACAGGACCGGCCTACCCACTAAAACCCCCCTGAGTTCTCTAGACCCATGCGGGGCACATGACGGAGTGCGCTTTCGCAATTCTACCGCCATGAGCTCCGGGGCCGGCTCGACCTAGGTCTGATCGAGCCAACGCCAAGGGAGGGACTGTCCGAGAACCCCTGGACAGTCCCCCAGACGGAGAGACATCACCACGGCGTGCGCAATAGCCACGCCACACGGTAGCCACGCGCACGCAGCCTCGCGGTAATATCGCATAACCTAAAACTTAACTCAAAGAAAAGTATGCGCAATTTATTTTTAAGGCAAAGCCTGCTTGGGGAGTTTCTTACTTCTTGAGGAAGTGCGTTCCACAATAGAATGGACCGAAGAAAAAAGGAAGAAAGTAGCGTATCAGAATGGTGAGAGGGGCATTAAGAGGGAGAGCATTAGAGAACGAAGAGTATGCATTAAGAGTGTTAAAGTTATTAAGAGTAGAGTACAGAGTGAATAAAGTTCTTGTATCTCTGCGCTGTAATTTAATTAATTATTTTTTTTAAATTTATATCTATTTAAATTTTCAGTTTGGCAACATCGACCATAATATCCGATATGCAACAATACAATCGTAATTAGCTTATATCGATTATCCCCAACCCGATGAAATCGCAACTAAACCCTGCACAATGATCGAAGGGCACCAAAAAAAAAATCATTAAAATTGTAACATTATAAGGGGTCGTTATAATGGGCCTCGAATGACGGGGTCCTATTCAGCGAGCAGTTGGTAATTACGTTGCACTGGAAGGGGCCGTGTCTGTACCAAACATAAATAGTTACATTTCATTATTAATAACGAATTATTATAATTTGGCATATAGTTTACAAAAGGGCCGGCAGCATGTTAAGAATCGTGATTTCGTGCTGTCACAGACAGGGTTTAACAAATGGCTTTATCTGGTTCTGAGACTAATATTAAAATTTGATGTCTTAATATTCAGTTCTTTTGTGGTGTTTTTGTTTTTAACAGACTTCAAAAAAAGGAGAATCAATTCGACCCGTATATCTATACTAATATTATAAAGAAGTAAAGTTTGTGTGTTTGTATATTTGTATATTTGTTAAAATGTAAGGGGTAATCTCAGGATCTACTGAACCGATTTTAAAAATTCTTTCAGCAATAGAAGGCCACGTTATTGCTGAGTGTCATAGGTTATATAAAAAACCGAAAAATAAAAAGGTTTTTACGTGGTAGTCCGTTTTGCAAAGTGAATCGGAGAAAAAAACAGGCAGCGGACGGCGCGCGATGGCTTCGGGTTTAATTCGGATCGCGTTCGTGCTCGCTTCGGGGATTATTAATATTATGCCCAACGAAAGTGGGCACGGGTCAGCTAGTATGTAATATTTCCAGAACTGCCCAGTTTTCGTATATGTTAGTCTATATCAGCGTCTGAACAAATCTGCCAAATTTCAAAACTGTATATAAAAACATACATAGATACGTATACATGTTTTTATGTTTGTGTTCGCATACCTCCGGAACTACAAGTCGGATCTAAGTAATTCTTTTTTTGTTTTACTTGGTATTGTTCAACTTAGGGATACTGCAAGTTTCATCGAAATCGGTTGCGTGCTTTTTGAGATAGGGATTACGTTATTAATCGACTTCAAACAAAAAATAAACCGAATCAATCGTACCTTACGTAAGTTAAGAAAGAATAAACACAGCACAACTAAAATTTCACTTACAACTACAGAAAGAAAGGAAAATATATATCTACTTACAATACCAATATCCGGAACCTTTACGGACTTACCTACGACTTTATTTAAAAAAATAAGAAATAAAAATATTAAAATAAGCAATAAAACCGACTTCAAATTTGTACGCAATTAACTTACCTACATATGTTTAGAAAGAAAATAAAAGAACTAAAAAGTATAAAATAAATACGATAACTTCTGTCTTAAATAAACTAACTTTGATATACCAACTAGGTGTTTTGAAGTTGGTGCGCGGGGAGGGGTCACGTGTTTGATTAGATAAATATGTATGCTTTAATTTCATCACTCTTATTTTCCTATAATTCGGGCAGGCTCGAGATATAATTAACTCAATATTATTATTAATAATTTTGAACAACAATACTCCAATCAGAAAACTGCGCCTGTATAATAACAGTTGCAAATTATGTCTCTTTGCACTATCAATGTAGTCATGTTTATATATAGATATAATATACTAGCTTCCGCCTGCGGCTTCGGCCGCGTGAAATTAGTTTTTGTCAATCCTGGTCCCTTATGTCTAAGAGACTCTTACAGGAGCCAGCCTCACGTTGATCAAGATTCATGGTCTTATCTTCAATTCAACCCCTATTTCAGCCCCACACTGGTAAAAATGTCAAAATGCTAGAACTAACGATTTATTGTTTCTTATGATGTGATATTTGACGAACTTGCATACTAACTTTCAACCCTTATTTCACCCCCTAGCTGGTCGAAATCTCAAAAATGCTAGAACAAATGTTTAATGATTTCTTATCAAGTGCTTAAATATAAAGTTTCATGGTTTTATCTTTTAAAATTAAGAAATCCCATACAAACTTTCAACCTCTATTTCAATCCCTTCATCCCTTTTTTTGAAACAAAAAGTAGCCTATGTTCTGTCGCAGGGTCTAAAGACTGTCTGTATCAAATTTCATCAAAATCGGTTGCGAAGCTTAAGCGAGAAAGCGTAACAGACAGAGTTACTTTCGCATTGATAATATTAGTTGAGATATATAAAAGTGACCTGTACTGAAATTTCTTTTTAGTATCTAACTTGAAAAGAAACTAACATAATCATGATATATCTCACAATAAAGTTGGAAACTTTGTATTTACGAATAGAAAAAAAAGCAGAAGACTCTACATTTATTCTGAAATAAGGAGAGCCTTCTCGATAAGAACAAGCATGAAATTCTCAAATATACATTTCCCCAAGAACAAGCATTTTAGGTATGGAGATGAAATTAAAAATATTAAATTACAATCAATACGATGATCTATATCTACACTAATACTATAAAGAGGAAAGATTTGTATTTTTGTATGTAACGAATAAACTCAAAAAGTAGGTACTGGACCGATTTTAATAATTCTTTTTCAATTAGAAAGCTAAATTATCACTGAGTAACATAGGCCATATTTAGTACTAGATTACTATAGAATTCTTTATATACGATTCGCTCCTTAAAAAAAGAGTCTTTAGATTACCAACCCCATCTATAAATTCGGCATTTGCGGGAAGATTTGGAGAGTTTATGCAAGCACGGATCTACAATGCGGTGATCCGGTTTTGTAGTGTGGTGTCTTGTTCTGTTTCTGAGGCAAAAAACATTCTAACAACTTGGCTCCTATCACGGGACTATACCTCCACGGAAGAAATCCTATGTTGATGTTTTGTGTCTGATATCCCAAGCCACTAATCTTATGTTTTATATGTTTTACACTAATCTCATGTTTTGTATAGTTTTAATTTTTTGTTTATTGTTTTTGTCTGTCATTTTATATAAAACGATGCAGTAAATTAAATAATGCATGGTCCACCAAGATACAGGCCTAGCCTAGTTTGGGGACCTCTGTCTAATTATAGTATGACTGTATTTTGTAACTGCACTGTAATTTAGATTTGTGTATAATGACCGTTTATGTTAAAATTTTACTTGTATGTGCTAAATAAACTAAAAAAAAAATCATTTTGTAGGTTTCGTTGACAATTTCGAACCCTGAACCTCTGGATTGTGCGGCGAAAAGACCACTGCACCATCCAGCTAATGTTGATATGGCTGAATAATTACGCAGCTCCTAAATTGCGTTCTAGACTTAAGGCCGGGTGACACGATACAAAAGCGCGGATGATGGATCGCCGGCGTGTCATCGCCGCTACAAATAGGGGTCGCCTATTCAGAACCGACCGTTATTGTGTTAAAATCAATTTGGCTCATCCCCGACGCGCACGGATAGTGCTGTCCGCCAATCGAGAAGCGGTTAATGTAACTGTAGTAATCGTCGGTATCGATATCGACATTTAAATGACAATAATTATGTTGAGTCTGCACGCTGATAATTTGTATGATCTATGGTCTCGTCAGAATATGATTTATTAAAATGTATTAAATTTATTTTAAAGCGCATGTATGCATGTATATATATATGTGTGTGTGTGTGTATATATATATATATATATACATATATATGTACATATATTAAATAATACAGGAAAATATACTTTCCGGTAGTAAAAATATCCGTGTGTCCTCCTTGACTCAAATTAATACTGCCTGACCTGCTACTACTTTCCGACATCGTTCCACGCGACAAACCTTCCATCCTCACTATCTCAATACTTGGCAGTCCACCACTGTGCGTTTCTCTAGAAATTTTCTGCCTCGCACAGCTAAACTGTGGAATGAATTGTCGCCTGCAGTGTTTCCGAACCGTTACGATATCCAAACTTTCAAGAAAAGAGCGTACTCCCATTTAAAAGGCCGGCAACGCGCTTGTGACTCCTCTGGTGTTGCGGGCGTTCATGGGCGGCGGTAATTGCTTACCATCAGGTGATCCGTCTGCTCGGTTGCCCTCTATCACATAAAAAAAAACCCTAAAGCAATTTTAATCAAAAATCTGTTTAGTTTGTGAGTTGAGTCAAACAAAAACATTCATCCCTTATTTGTACTCCCTTTAAAGTAAATTTTTGTACAACGTTGTGACTTTTATTTCTTTTCTAATATCTAAATATAACAAGTAAAGGGTGAGAAAGCGATATAAACTTTCCCTTTTGTATAAAATTCTCGATAATCTTACATATTCGTTCCCAATAACAGAATTACTCCGCGAATTATCGTCCCAAATGTCATTGTCTAATATGCGTATATTAGACACCATTGTCTTTTATTCATTCTGTTTAGCTCGTCATTCTTTTAATATACATACATATATGATATTTTTGACTATCGATACTATCCATCCTTCCCACCCCTAAAGCAGTATCGTCCAGCCACATCAAAATAGTTTAAGGGCTGTCCCCCAAACGCTGCCGCAGCAAAGTTACACCGTGACAATGGACGGAACCCTAAATTTGTACTAATTCGACGCGAACCTGATATATTTTTTTCACTGATTCAATGTACCAGCTGATAAAAAGGGGTGGGAAAAAACAATGGGCGAACGTTGTAACACGACAAATGGTACTGTCGCTGACATTGCGTTGATTGTACAGTGACTTTTAATAAAAAGCAGCTACATTTACAGTACATCTTTTATTTCGGTAGCTTTACATTTTGATTTGTACAAACTAATCGCCACAACGACAACACACACACGAGCTCCTGATATGCACTCACAAACAACTTTGCTTTAAAATATACAAACTGATGCCCGTAGCATCGTCTGCGTAGTACATTTATTGTCATACCATATTCTTGTCAAAAGATTAAAATATGTTTGTTAAAGTATACTCAGAGTGTGAATAATTTAAAATAATACATTATTTACACTAACATTATAAATAGGAAGAGGTAGTAGCCTCCCCCGAGGAGGGCTCCCCTCTAGGCAGGGGAGCGGAGGCTGGGGGTTCCCGGAGGTGGCTTGGTGTTCCCGGGGGCTCCCTACATGCCTGAGGAAGGCCATCCCTGAGGTTTTTAGTGGGTAGGCCTCCCCCTTCTGGGGAGGAGAGCCCCACATAACCTCGGCTCGCCACAGCCGGGGTATGCAATTTAATGCATTTTCCTCAGGGGAAAAAAAAAAAACTAACATTATAAATAGGAAAGATTTGTATTTTTGTATGTAACGAATAAACCCAAAAAGTACTGGACAGATTTTAATAATTCTTTTATCATTAGAAAGCTACATTATCACTGAGTATCATAGGCTATATTTAGTACTAGATTACTATAGAAATCTTTAGAAATTCTTATCAAAACCAACCGATGGTGTAATAAAATTAGCCACAAAATATATTTCATCGCATACGCTGCGAAGAGTATTAATCATAGGACAAAAAAATGTTCGACAATATTATACTATTATTAATTACTATTATTAATTACTATTATTAACTATTGTAGTTACGTCATTATAACTACATTTTTACATTTAATTATCTCTAAAATAAATAGGAACAAAAAACTGTCACTTTACAAATCTTTTTGGCAGGACGAAGCCTGTCGGGTCCGCTAGTAATACAGTGCTCTATTTCTTATGAAAGTCGCGCCAGTTGACTAAGGGAGCTTAAGGCAATTAACCTGTTCAATAACCGCGAAAGTTTGTAAGTTTGTAAGTATGACGACCTCCATAGTCGAGTGGATAGTACACCGGTTTCAAGGTGTCGCCGAACCCGGGACGGGTTCGAATCCCGGTGGGGGTAGATGTTTGTGTGATGAATGCGAGCATTTGTACCTTAGTCATGGTTGTTGATATGTATTTGTATAAAAAAATATTTATATATGTATAATATATGTATGTCTATCCGTTACCCTAGATCCCACAGCATACCTAAGCCTTATAGAGCTTAGTTTGGGCTAGGCTAATTGGTGTAAGTGTAACAAATATATATATATATTATATATATATATATATATTATATATATATATATATATATATATATATATATATAATATATATATATATAATATTTGTTACACTTTCTATAAATGAAACTTCATTATAATATATAAAGACATACGACACGCTATTATAAGCTACTTGAAAATCTAATCCTACGCGAAACAAGTCGCGAGCTCCAGCAAGTATTCCATAAACTACCGCCATATTGGAAACAGAAAAACGTCCTCATAAAGTGTTCGGTTTAAAGGGGATCGGTTGAATTTACATCGACCCTCGTGTTTAAAGGGGTAATTTCGTATGATAATTTTGCTGATGTCCCGTTTTTTGCCTTGCGCCTGATTGACGTTCATTTGTTTTCCATTGTGACCTCTCTCACTTCAGCGGGGTGAAACGGAACGCTGACTGCTCTGTGGGTCGTATTGCTAATGAAGCTCCAATTTATTTGTCAGCTAGTAGTAATTTAAATGTAAAATGCACTATTTAATGCAGTACTTTTATTGATAACTAGCTGTCCCCACGACTTTGTCCACGTGGAATCGTAATTTTGGGTAGGATTTTAAAGACTGAGAGTGTTATAAACGTAAGAGTTGACAAATATAATCAGAAAGCTTTGAACTGTTAAGTTATCGGGAGTTACACGTGTTATTGAAAGTCAACCATAAAAGATAGACATATACTGTCGTAGAATATTTTTTATATAATTTTAAGGAAAACATTTCCGTCATACATGATTTCTGTGTAGCTTTAACCATTAAGGTGGCACACGCGACGGAAGCTTAAAAAATGGAGTAACTTCTTCCGTTTTCCCAACATTCTCCTTCACTACTCTGCTCCTATTTATTGTAGCGTGATGAAAAGTATACTATAACCCACTCAGGAGTATGGAAAATAATTGTATCGAGTTTCGTTCAAATCCGTAGAGTAGTTTTTGTTTCTATAACGGTTATATAGAGCGATATACAGACAAAAATCTTACTGATTGCCTTAACGTTATTTTGGAACTATATTTCATGTACAGATTTGACTTCTCTACAGATTTATTAAAGTATAGATTACGCGACTCTGGGGGATTCAAGTTACAATTAAGAGGATTCAAGTCAATCTTAACTGGTGGTAGTAAAAATAGACGAGGTATAGATAAGCAATAAATATTTGTTACACACACAACAATTAGCATAGTCCAAAGTAAGCAGTGTAAAGTTTGTACCATGGAATCTGGGGTAACGGATAGTTTTGGTGGTGCAAATGTTAGCTTTATTTGTTGCTGACTGTTATATATTTAAATACTCGTGTAATGAAATAAAATAGTTAGGTTCCAACGAGATGGACCTACTATTGTTAAGTATATATATTATAGACTAGCTTCCGCCCGCGGCTTCGTCCGCGTGAAATTAGTTTTTGTCAATCCTGGTCCCTTATGTCTAAGGTGCCAAGATTCATGGTCTTATCTTCAATTCAACCCCTATTTCACCGCCACACTGGTAAAAATTTTAAAATGCTAGAAAAAACGATTTTTTGTTTCTTATGACGTGATATTTGACGAACTTGCATACTAACTTTCAACCCTTATTTCACCCCCTAGCTGGTCGAAACTTCAAAAATGCTAGAACAAATGTTTAATGATTTTTTATCAAGTGCTTAAATATAAAGTTTCATGGTTTTATCTTATAAAATTAAGAAGTCCCATACAAATTTTCAATCTCAATTTCAAGCCCTTCAACCCTTTTTTTCGAAATAAAAAGTAGCCTGTGTTCTGTCTCAGGGTCTAATGATTGTCTGTACTAAATTTCATCAAAATCAGTTGCGTGGTTTAAGCGGGAAAGCGTAACAGACAGACAGACAGAGTTACTTTCGCATTTATAATATTAGTTAGGATATGTTCAGCTTAAAATCCTTCAAAAATTCTAAATCCTTGAAATTCTAAGTCTACAGTGAACGTTTCTAAAGATATATTCCTTACACTCACACCAATTAGCCTAGCCCAAAGCACTGTAAGCGCGCGTTATGAGATCGAGGGTAACGGACAGACATACATATATTATACATATATAAATATTTATATAAAAATCATTTATCAATATTCATCACACAAACATCTGTCCCCACCGGGACTGGAACCCAGGATCCGAGTTGAAGACACCTTTGATACCGGTGTCGTGAAATTAAAAATATAGTTAGATATTTAACACACTCCAAAAAGTGTTTTAAGGTCCCTTAATGTTTTGAATGCATGGCAACTAAACTGTTATAACATTGAATTGCAAAGTTCAAATTTGCATGTAGCTGCTTAAAACCGCGTCCTTTTTGAAGAATCCCGCAGCTGCACGTAAGCCGGGGAACACAACATTACTTAAGAAAGGGGATACCCGAAATTCGTAGACTATACTAACAGTGGGACGAGCGTTGGTCTCCATTCTACCACGACTTTCATCGTTCCTGATAACGGATATATCTTATTTTATTTTTGTTTCTCTTATTTAGTAGAATATTATTAAAAGGAGAATATTTTAAAAATTTGTTGAAGAAAATTTTAGATTTACATTGTTTATAAAAATTTTGTATTTGTTAAAAAAACTAATCTATCTACTTATAATAAATCTGTAGAGCGGTCAATTCTGTACATGAAATATATTACCAAAATAACTATCAGGGGGTGATTAGGAATCGATACTGATGCCAAGAATACAGTAGGTAAGATAAACGTACCATACAAAATTATGAATGTTTGTATGGTACGTTTTGTATTGTATGTGTAAATGTAGTACGGTATACTTTCAAATAGACGAATTCAAATTAATATGGACAAAAATATTTTCGTCTGTTCTGTACCACACATCCTTGTTACTAAATAAAGAAGCTTTATACAGTAAACAAATGAAAAATAAAAAAGATTTTAAATATTAAGTAATTAAAAAATCTCAAATGTTCAATTGTACAAAATACATAAGTCATATATTGTGTTCAGTTGCATAGTCTCAAAGTAAAAATATTATGTTTAGTAAGAGTAATAGGAGTTTCAAACCATTTCTTCTTTTATTTGAGTGGGGGAAATGCGACCTTATGCACCATGACACCGCGCTGGCAAGGCGCGGCCGTGTGTGGGGCTTTCCGATCATAGAGGACCGGCCTACCCACTAAAACCTCCCCGAGTTCTCTAGGCCCATACAGGGCACATGGCGGGGTGCGCTCTCGCGATTCGACCGCCATGTGTCCCGGGGCCGGCTTGACCAAGAGTTGGTCAAGCCACCGCCAAAGGAGGGACTGTCCGAGAACCACTGGACAGTCCCCCAGACAGAGAGACTTCACCACGGCGTGCACGCTTAGCCGGACGCGCACGCAACCTCACGGAGGAGTTTCAAACCAGCAATACTTTATCATATAGTGGAAGTCTCTATATACCAGGGTCATCTGTTTGCATAACTTCGTCTTATTTATTTCGGCAGTGTCTATTATTGCTGTATTATGGTGTGAAGGAAGAGGCATTGACATCATTGAGTCCTAAGTCTATACATCCTATATCGTATAACGTCGTTTTTGTGAGGGTTGAAGATTTGCTGAAAATCTGAACATGAACCACACCATAGGCGACTGTAACCTACCATCAGGTGGGTAGTCTGCTTGTGTGTCAATATAACAAATAAAACAAAACTACACTTTCGTGTCCTGGATCGGTGTCAAATGAACACGCGCACAGCCAACGAGCCGTCACCAAATATTTGCGTAGCAGAATCATCCGCGGGCTAAGTCGGCGCTCTGTTTAATATCATGATGGATGACGTCACGGCCCGCGCGAGCGAAGCGATCGCTCCGAGCGATCTTTAAACGATATCGCTCGCCGACATCTCCGGAGGTAATGCTAATATTATCGTCATTATTTTTGTTCTTGCTTTGATTTTCGTTCGATAATGTTTGTCTGCGTTCAATTACTTTGCTAGCTATGATTAATTTATATAAGTTACTTACAGATCCAGATTTTTTACCGTGGGAGAGCCATGCTATAAACATTTATTGAAAATAGGCACAGGAGATAAAGATACACATTGAAAATATTGACAGTATCCAACAAAAGCAACACAAGTTTTTAAAATACACTAGAGAGTGGAACTCGTCACAACAATGAACAGTGAGGGACAAATATAGGTCACTGTGTTGGTATCGATACGCCGCGCCTCCGTGACACTGCATCGTGAGTGACGGGGCGTATGCGATATTTTGGTATCGCATACGCATATCGATTTGTTCACTGTGACAAATTTATCAATCCGACTTTTAGACGTGTGAATATCAGACGAAGTGCTTCTTTGAGTGTATATTTTTTATTATTATTGAAATCTATTATTCAAAAATACATCGTGTCACATTTTGAGACTTTCAACGTACATTTTTACATATTAGATTTGAAAATAAATATACATATCTTTATTTTAATAATATATCTTTAGTCAACGAGACCACAAAGTCTATAAGGCCTAGGGCTATTCTGGCTGTGTTCCGACTTTCTAACATTAAAACTATTACGAAGCTATTTCTCCATAAAGAATGTATTTGGGATCTAGATAGCCTGCATCCAGCATCCTCCCACTAATAGAAACACCTAAACACGTAATTGTCAAAATACAGTAGATTTTTATCAATATTCTACTTCTTTTATCATAGTTCAATGTGATAAAATGCATTAAAGTATGTTTCGTGTTGCATGAAGCTAGATGAATAAGGATCTAGGTCTTACCTAGATAACGAGTAGGGACCTCGCTTCAAGAGGCCTGTCGGATGTCCCAATAGTCAATAATAAGTAATTTGTGTTCATAAAGAATTTACACAAACACTGGAGCAGCAAAACAAATAATGCCAACCTAGTCAAAACCTTATAAGATAAGGCTTATCCCAGCTTACATTTAATCTGAATGAGAAACGATCAAAATCTCCCATCCGTTTTTAAACAAATTCAAATAAAGAATAAATAAGTGACATTTCTATAATATGAAAATCGTGTTACAGAGATATCAGTTCCGTTAACGAGTATCACAGGCGTCACTGTCCAGTTATCGTGCATGCATTTCGCGCCCGATATGATTGTTGTGGCACAATGGGCACAGAGTTGGCTGGCTGAGTTGACGTGAAGTGAAGTTGGTTGCGACTGCCTCGGCTCCAGCGGCTATTTGCATTCATATTCACTTATAGGTGACAATTGGAGCATTGTGGCTTAATGGTTATTAAGTACACTTTTTTGTTATACTTTAACGATATTTTTTATTGTTATATGTTATGACTTGTCTTTGAATTTCTTCGTAGACGTATGAAGATTCAATCACAACGTTTCGTAAGAGCGTCAGATAAATGTACAGATGAAGTTTGAAAAACTAAAACCACATCGGTACACGGCGGGATCGATATAGATCTCCGAAGTATTCAATCCGTAGACTAGTGCTGAGACTGGTCTCGCCACCGGTTTATATTTTTTATACTGTGTTGTGTTGTCACTAAATATTGTCTCTTAATGATCATTGTTGTTTCGTATTCGTAGGTTTAACAATTTTGTAATATTCCAGAACCAACATAAACCCATTTTATCTGTTAGATGTAGAAAAACTCAGCGCTTAGTTCTCTTCAAAATAAAACATGGCTGGAGTCTTACTAGTATCAAAAAATATCTAATCCAAATATTCATAATATTCACATCATAATTCTAAACAATTTTTCAGATTAGGTAGATAATTGTGAGTACTCCCCGTACCAGTTCCAAAACTACAGTTGATACATTCGGAACGATTTACGAAAAACCATAAATAAATAATAAGTTGAAATTTAATCTCAATTATAATAATAAATTAATGTGGTTAAACATGAAACAGGACCACATTAAAACAAGTAAGGGAACCGCGGGAATGACGGGCGCCGTTCGGCTGGAGCTCACCGCCGCGATTGATTTCTGTCAAATGACATTTATGTAAGTAATGAAAAACGTCCTGCGTCCTTATTCCGGAAAGTTGGATGAAGGGTATATCGCAATATCAATATTAGGATTTAAAAAAATGAATTACGATGAAAATTCACTTCGACGTATGTGTATTAATATTAGGAAATATGGCGGCGGTTACTTAGAAAAAAAAAACATTTCGTTGGGCAAAAAGAAACAAATAAAAAAAACCGGACAAGTGCGAGTCGGACTTTTGAAATGTAGTTTACAATGCAGAATGTTGGATATCTTCTTCGCTTGTATTATGTAAGATGACAAGCACGCTGTGTATTTTGATTCCAGAGTGGCATCTTAAACCTTTACCAGAATCTCTATATTAGACCAACCTGAACTGCAACCTCTACCTAGGAGCGGTCTCTCTCAGTTCCATTAATAAGGTCATTAGAATTTTTACCGTTGGAGAGCCATGCTTCGGCACGAATTGGGCCGGCTCGACCGGAGTGATACCACGGCCTCACAGAAAACCGGCGTAAAATAGCGCTTGCGCTGTGTTTCGCCGAGTGAGTGAGGGTACCGGAGGCCCAACCCCCCTTATTCCCGTTTATTCCCCTTATTCCTCTTATTCCCTTTTAAAAGGTCGGCAACGCATCTGTGGCTCCACTGGTGTTGCGGGTGTCCATGGGCAACGGTTATTGCTTACCACCAGGTGATCCGTTTGCTCGTTTGCTGGCCTATCCTATAAAAAAAAAAAAAAAAAGAATCAAGACCCGAGAGAGAGGCAGAGCTTAGTCACCAGACGAGCCTGTCGGATGGTACTTAATTACCCACTTAACTACGGAGGTATCCTGGGCGAGCTACCCTCACTTAATGGAGATTCTCTATCACTTCTCTGTTAAAGAGGAAAAATAGTAAAAGCTGACGAAATCTCGAATAGAAGAAATATTTTACTTCTTGTTATTTCTTCATCAGATGAGAGACACTCACTGCAGAACGTAGGTTCGAAGGATCTCTACGCGTTTCAATTCTGCCATCTTCAACTTTATTTTAACTTGTCCATTAGTCCACCTTCTGCGAGGTTTGACGACGCATCAGTACTCTGTATGTCTTAATGTAATCTAGTTTCAATTTACAGAAATGGTAGCTAGTGCTACAATTGGAGTGGAGTCATTTTTAATCTGATCAGGATCTTTATCACATGTAATATAAATATATGCACATACTGTCGTTAGATTCCGAAAAATATCCTGGCACTAGTTTTTTGAATGATGCCTTAGTACTGGCTAATCTCAAACTAGGAGGAGATTCTTACTTACTTTACAAACGACTAGTGGAAAATATGAGATAAAATTTCAAGAGTAATTAAGGCAACGCAACGTAAATTGAGCCCAGGGTCATCACCGAGGGTCTGAAAACTTCACCTTAAGTTGTTAGGAGATCATAAAATATACTGAGCTGGGAAGCGAGTCTTAACTTCCTTCGCTGGCGATCAGGAAATCATTTTAGTTTTTGCTAAACATTGAAACGTGATTATCCTCTGCAGTTTTCGATGGAATGTCACACACACACACAAAAATTTCTTCACAATTCACATTCACATTCAAAAAAACACTCATGGTATCGTAAAAATAAATATAGATTACGTTAAAAACAAAATTCGATATTCAATGAGTACACATTTGCCGCCTCATCAGAATCGGGGCTCGCCAGCTCAATCACGTAATGGAGGGATGTGATGAGGGCTTCCGGTGCGCCGCCCACGGCGGCGGGCGCGTGAAACAGTTCGGTGTGCAGCTTCTGATACGGAAGAAAATGAAACTATTAAATTCAACAATATATTATTTATGACAATAAGCATTCTAGCGCCATTTAATCTTCCTAAAACACAACTTGAGTTAGTTTGATAGTTTATCTGGGCTTTTATACAAACTTAGCCTCACAATTGGGCCATTATGCGTTCTGTGCTGGTTGACTTGTCTTTTACTCCAACCATCCCAAGTGCTAGAATTCTCTTTGGACTTCTTGCTTCCTGCAGGATACTGGGGAGCGGATAAGTATTGTGCGTTGTTCGACTACGCTTCTGCACTTCATGAGAACATGTTGTGGTGTTTCTTCTGCCTCCATGCATCCTCAGCATTGGGGGTCGGCCGTCACATCTATTTTAAATAGATGCTTGTTCAGGGGGCAATGTCCGGGTTAATCATCTATGACTTTCCAGATTTTTGTCGGATTTAGGACCTGTTTAATTTTATGAGAGAACGGGCAAGTTTTTTGGACGCTACCGGAACTGCGTTCGGTCCTAACAAAGTTAGGTTAGAACGTTAGCTTGGCGTTAGCTAAGCTTAGTTAGGTTAGCGTTTGAATCAGCGGAGAGGCTTTGATATCGTTTACACTTATTTAAGAAAAAAAGTAGTTAAAATAGAATCAAAAATGTCAACTCACAATAAACTTACGAAGATTCATTAATACTGTACAAAAACAATCAAATCGTTAATTTACTGGAAAATCATTAAATTATTTATCATAAAAATTAAACACAACTATGTAATAAACTTTTTTCTAATATGAAACAATGTCACAATGAACCTATAGTTTTTTTGAAGCCTGAATGTTGACACGGCTAGTTTATTCTTATTTTCATGTTTAAAAAATGGATGTAAAATGTGTATTTAACTTATTATAGATCTTGCAAACATACATTTAATTTACATAAATATATTTGTTTCCTTAAATAAATCTCAGAGGGATTTTCGCTGTCTTAAATTACAGATAACGCGAATTGCTCTTTTTGGAGTACAAAAATACTTTCAACATCCGCAGCAGATTCCCAAAATAGAAATCCCACAAGTACACATGATAACTAAAATAGGCAAGTTGTCTTAACTTATACTCAGAAGGCAGTAGAATTAAATTAAGGACTCATAAGGATTCCATTGTAATCGAGAGTGGAATTTTGTACGTTCAATAAATTCTATAATTTAACCTTCATTCTTACAATATAATTTTACTTTCCTTACATTACGAAATATAGCCTAGAAAAGCCAGAAATAAATTGGAACTAATCGATCTTCAGCACGTCCAAACTAATTGTGAAAGAGGCAGAGATAAATAAACGACCTGAGACCTAGTTAAGCCTCAGTCGAAGACTACAAACTTCAGCTGAAAAATAAATTGCTCGGATTACTTTGAAGTAAACAATTGACTGAAAACTTACGTACAAAGACGGGCGAATTCGTTAAATTACTTTGGATTTTAATATTGTAATAACAAGATAAGTTTTGTAGTTATACTGTTCATTGAGATAAGTCTATTGAGATTATATATATTCTTTGTAGTGCGTGTAGCCAGTGATGACCTATGTAACTGAAACTTGGCCACATAATGGGTGTTAGGGAAATAGAGAGTATCAGAAATGATGAAATCCGCAGAAGAACCAGAGCCATTGACTTAACCCGAAAAATTGCGAATCTTAAGTCCCAATGGGCAGGGCACATACAAATTAACAATTATTTATTTATAAATAATGAAGAAATTATTACAAAAAACGAAAGTACTTATTTACGTAGTAAATAACAGAATCATATAAATAATAAGCTATGGTTGTCAAACTTAGCAAAAGCTTGTATCTTAATGACCTGAGTTGCGACACATAGATAAAGTTTATAACATTTAAAGGAACAAAATCAAGAAGATATGAAATCATTTAACGGAAAAGTTAAAATAATTATAAAAAAGCAGAAAAAACAGAAATGATTGTGTAGTGTGATGAAGTGATGAAGAACACAAATTTAATATACCAAATTTGTGTGTGGTATGTTTGTGCACATGTTATAGGTATGTATTTACTTTATTTAATAAATTGTTCGCAGGATTGACAGCCGCTGGGCTGAACAGTACTCGAGTGGCAGGCGGCCTCCTTCTGTGAAGCAGTGATGCTCCAGAAGGAGGCCGCCGAGCGGGGTCGGGAGATGGCCGATCCCGCTCGAAGAAGGCGGCGCCGGGCTCGGTAGCACAGCTGCGGCGCCGCCGCGGGTCGCCGGCGAGCGCGAGGAAGTCGCGACTGCTACGGCGACCCGGGATGGACCACGCCCCTTCCGTGGCCGGGGGGTGTCGTCGGTGGAGGAGACCGGGGGAGGTAGTAGCTTCCCCCGAGGAGGGCTCCCCTCTAGGCAGAGGAGCGGAGGATGGGGGACGGAAGTGGCTTGATGTTCTCGGGGCTCCCTACATGCCTGAGGAAGGCCATCCCTGAGGTTTTTAGTGGGTAGGCCTCCCCCTGCTGGGGAGGAGAGCCCCACATAACCGCCGGCTCGCCACAGCCGGGGTATGCAATTTAATGCATTTTCCTCAGGGGAACAAAAAAAAAAGGCCAGAATCCCTATAGATGGACAGACGATTTGCTTAAGATCGCAGGATGGCACTGATTACTAACAGGATCGGTGTGAAGATCCTTGAGGACACCCGTGACCAGCTGTCGGCGTCTATTGAAATGATGACATCCTACCTATGATGATATCTCACTTTCGTGTAAAATCGACATAGTCTGTTTTCTACATATCCTCAGTGCGATGTAGAGGCAAAAATTGAGAATCACTTTCTCTATTACTCAGCTCATATGGTTTGACACGTAGCAAGGGTGGTCGAAAGACAACTGACGAAAGGTTGACGAAAGGAGACTGAGGTTTCAGAAGAAATAGAGCATCTACGGGTAAGTTGTTCTGATATTACTTCTGTATAAATAAAATAATATTACAATTTTTTAAAGTATATACTCGAAATATTAAAGATCTTTATTTTATATCCAGACGGTAAACTACACAGGAAAGCTTTGTCTAATAGCAAGCCATTTTAGTCTTTATCCATATTTAGATATGGTCGTATTTACGCAGAAAGTCATCGTTAGTAACTTTTAAAATTGCTCCAAATCAACGTGTATTAGAAAACAGCATATCATAACTAAATCCAGTATATTGTAGAAAGCAGTGTTCACAAATACTAATATTTTTAGAGCGTTATGTTGAAAAGTCCCGATTCCTCGCGTATAACATCTTTAATTCCAACCGAGTCAATATCGCTAGTCCAGGGGCCCTCACTTACTTATCGAATTGACATACGGCAGTACCATGAAACAAACAAAGATTACCTCCGGCGTGTTTGCACAGACATAGTTCACAAGCATTTGATAGAGTATTGGAAATGTTCAAGATATCGGCGCTCAGCACTGTTATTACAGGCCGGCATATTGATAGAGGAGTGATTACTGCGTGCAATTACAGATTGGAATTAACTCAAATCAAATCAAAATTAACTTTATTCAAATATGACTTTATAGAAAGCTCTTTTGAATCGCCAAAATGTTTTTTCCCTACCACCCATTCAGGACGTATTTTTTAGCTTATAAGAAGAATGGGCGCAAGAAACTTATCAGCTTTATCAAAAGTAATAACAACATTTGCAATAAATTATGTCGTTATCATACAATGTACATATGTGTTTACAATTTATATGGGAAATTAAATATTTACACTTTAGAATGTAATATCTTCAAATCAACACCAAGTATTGGCATCATTTAAATAATCATTGACTTTGTAATAGCCCTTACTCATTAGCGTCTTTTTAACATGTATCTTGAACTTTAGCTACACTGTGTGGAATCTTGTTATACAGATGTTTAAACATTAAAATTCAACAGCGTAATAAAAAAATCCCCATCCATACAGGCCGGAGCCACTTTGGCTGACCGTGCCTTCTCCTGATTGTCGGTCTCCTCTCCTTTATTCAAGCCGTAGCCTTATGTCCCAGGCTAAGGCTGAGTTAAGTCGGTAGGTCACGCTGGTCCGGTCGACAAAATCACCGTGACATTTGTCGTTGCGGTCCCGTCAACACCACCAACTGTGAGCCAATCTCAAGGCAACACTAGTCACTACCGGCAAGGATACGTAGACTTAGGATAGTCCTTAGTGACCCCCCTAACCAACTCACGCAGGAACTTCTAGACCTGCAAGCGGCGGCGTCTGAGCCGTCGCCTCCCCTTGTCAACCCCTAATCGGCAGCCTTCTGCTTAGCCACGCGTAGGTTCCCGTCAATACAGGCCGGTCCCACTTTGGAGATTCGTGCCTTTTTCTAGCGCATATGCCCTCACCATGGGGCAGCGCTAACCGTGCTTTTCCTGAGGCGCGGTTCCCTCGTCAATAAAGCCAGTAGGGTCAATAGGACCAAAGGCTAGGCTGAGTTTAGTCGGTAGGTCTGTGTAGTCGAGCCGCCTCGACAGTACCAGGAGTCCGACATAATCAACGCATCCCTGCTTGCCTGTTGCGTTGGTATCCATGATGGATTCTCAGCCTCCTCTCCTGAGGAAAAAAAAAAAGTCGTTGCGGTGGTATCCCGGGCACGTTTCGTGCTCCTTGCAATCCCAGCCTCTCTCTTCTGAGAAAAAAAGCGTAACAAATATAAACTGCAAATTTGTTTACTAGCCAGTGCCCGTGACTTCATCTGCGCAGGACACTTATCGTCATATTTTGGACAATTCTTGCAATATCTTTATAAATAAATATATATTTCTTACACTAACACCAATTAGCCTGGCCCAAAGTAAGCTCTGTAAGGCTTGTGTTATGGGAGCTAAGGTCACCGATAGACATTCATATGTTATGCATATATAAATATTTTTGATAGAAATATATATTTTAACAACCAAGAGCAAGGTGCAAATGCTCGCATCAAAGAGACAGTTGCCCCTACCGGGTTTCGAACCCGGGACCTTAGAGATGGCGACAACTCGAAACCGGTGTACTATCCACTCAAGTGTGGAGGTCGTCATTTATAAATTGTAGCCCATGTGTTGTTCTGATGTAGCTATATTATTGTAAAGTTTTATTGAAATCCGTTCAGTAGTTATTACGTGGAAGAGTGACAAACATCCGTACTCACAAACTTTATTAATTGTAGCCTATGTGTTGTTCTGATGTAGCTATATTATTGTAAAGTTTTATTGAAATCCGTTCAGTAGTTATTACGTGGAAGAGTGACAAACATCCGTACTTACAAACTTTATAAATTGTAGCCTATGTGTTGCTCTGATGTAGCTATATTATTGTAAAGTTTTAATGAAATCCGTTCAGTAGTTATTACGTGGAAGAGTGACAAACATCCGTACTTACAAACTTTATAAATTGTAGCCTATGTGTTGCTCTGATGTAGCTATATTATTGTAAAGTTTTATTGAAATCCGTTCAGTAGTTATTACATAGAAGAGTGACAAACATCCGTACTTACAAACTTTATAAATTGTAGTCTATGTGTTGTTCTGATGTAGCTATATTATTGTAAAGTTTTATTGAAATCCGTTCAGTAGTTATTACGTGGAAGAGTGACAAACATCCGTACTCACAAACTTTATAAATTGTAGCCTATGTGTTGTTCTGATGTAGCTATATTATTGTAAAGTTTTATTGAAATCCGTTCAGTAGTTATTACGTGGAAGAGTGACAAACATCCGTACTCACAAACTTTATAAATTGTAGCCTATGTGTTGTTCTGATGTAGCTATATTATTGTAAAGTTTTAATGAAATCCGTTCAGTAGTTATTACGTGGAAGAGTGACAAACATCCGTACTTACAAACTTTATAAATTGTAGCCTATGTGTTGCTCTGATGTAGCTATATTATTGTAAAGTTTTAATGAAATCCGTTCAGTAGTTATTACGTGGAAGAGTGACAAACATCCGTACTTACAAACTTTATAAATTGTAGCCTATGTATTGCTCTGATGTAGCCATATTATTGTAAAGTTTTATTGAAATCCGTTCAGTAGTTATTACATAGAAGAGTGACAAACATCCGTACTCACAAACTTTATAAATTGTAGCCTATATGTTGTTCTGATGTAGCTATATTATTGTAAAGTTTTATTGAAATCCGTTCAGTAGTTATTACATAGAAGAGTGACAAACATCCGTACTCACAAACTTTATAAATTGTAGCCTATGTGTTGTTCTGATGTAGCTATATTATTGTAAAGTTTTATTGAAATCCGTTCAGTAGTTATTACGTAGAAGAGTGACAAACATCCGTACTTACAAACTTTCGCGTTTATAATTCGGGTAAAAAAAAACACAACTGATTATGGCCGTTTTTATACTATAATTATCTGACTTGAGCAATTTATATCTCATGAAAGTATGTCAATATAGAAATTTCAGTTTAATTATTATGTAATTTATATTGTTTTTAGATTTCTAAAAAATGATCAATTTTTATTTATGTAATTCTAATGAAACGAACACATTTCTAGCATTCTCACATTAAATGTAACATTTTTTTATATAGTAAGTATACCTATGAACGTACAAATAAGAAAGTTATTTTAAAATTTGTTTATACGCTCATACAAATTAGGAGAGTTTACTCAGTAGTTATGACGTCACAATTGCAGTGCTTTTAGTATGGAGCGTTTTTGAGCGACCCGCGACAGAGCCGCAAACATGTCGATGTATCTTCAAAAGTAATAGTGCAGGTGTACTGTTGGTTCTATAATATTTATCACTTAAAAGAGTACTCTTATTATATACAGAATTTAAAAAAAAATCACTAGAATGAGGAAAGTTACAAAGTAGTATAATAAAATAAAAAAGACGATCTGCAGAAAACAAAGCAATAATTATGGAGGTAGGAGTTAAAAAACTATCGTTCGCTTCACTCAGCTAGGTCGTGTACGTTGCCCTTTTTTTTTTCTAAGAGGGGAAATGCACCGTGGCTCTCCGGTCTGACAGGACCGGCCTACCCACTAAAACCCCCCTGAGGGTGTACGTTGCCCTGGCGAGACTGAAAGTGACAGGCGCATACAGTTATCTTACTAAATTAACTTTATCAATATTTTTTTTTTATTTAAAATAGGTTTGCGTTTGTCCACAATCTCACCTGATGGTAAGTGACGATGAGGACTAGGATGGAACACGCTTACCTAGCAAATGCCTATTCACTCGTGACTTGAAGACCGTAAGATTATATTGTTCCGGGAACACAGACGTCGGCAAAGAGTTCCACATCTTAGCTGTTCGTATTAAAAACGAAGACTGGAACCGTTTTGTACGTGTAAGAGGATAGTCCACCACGTAAGGATGGTAGTTAAGCCTACGTCTGGTTGACTGGTGGTGGAAAGGAGCGGGTGGAATTAATTCATGTAATTCCAACGCACACTCTCCGAAATGCAACCTATAGAAAACCGAAAGGCAAGCAACTCTTCGACGGTGTTCTAGACTCTGAAGACGTGAGTTTAATATATGTATATTGTTTATTTTTTTACACTTCCAGTAAACTAATTACTACCATGATAATATAAATAATGGATAGCCAGCTTCCTGGACGGTAGGAGCATCAAAGTCGTCTCTGACGGCTGCTGCTCCAAAACCTTGTTCATTAATGCTGGCGTTCCACAAGGTTCGGTGCTCTCCCCAACACTGTTCATTCTGCATATCAATGACATGTTGTCAGTTGAGAACATTCATTGCTATGCGGATGACAGTACGGGTGATGCGCGGTATACCAACCACCAGACCGTCCCTCGGATTGCATTACACGAAAGGCGGTTGCAACTTGTGTCTGAAGTCGAAGACTCTCTAGGGCGAGTCTCCGAATGGGGTACAAAGAACTTAGTCAAGTTCAACCCCACGAAGACACAGGTGTGCGCGTTCACTGCGAAGAAGGACCCATTTATCGTAGTGCCTCAGTTCCAAGGAGTTGCTCTTCGAATGACAGACTCTATTGGGATCCTCGGTGTGGAAATCTCTGCTACAGTGCAGTTTGGGAGTCACTTGGAGGACAAAACCAAATTGGTGAGCAAAAAACTGGGAGTTCTGAACAGAGCGAAGCGGTACTTCACACCCAGCCAGCGCCTGAAGCTTTATAAAGCCCAAATTCGGCCTCACATGGAGTACTGCTCACACCTCTGGGCTGGAGCTCCCAAATATCAGCTCGACCCACTTGACTCCTTGCAAAGGCGTGCTTTCCGCATCGTAGGAGACCCCAATATTACAGCCTCAACAGAGACCCTGGAGCAGCGGAGAGACTTTGGATCTCTCTGCGTCCTATATAGGCTCGTCAACGGGGAGTGCTCCGAGGAACTCTTTGCAATGGTGCCCACATCACCTTTTTACCATCGCACCACCCGCCACCGCAGCAAAGTCCATCCGTACTACCTGGAACCGATCTGCTCCAGTACAGCTCGGTTTCAGCGTTCATTTCTCCCGCGTACGTGCAAACTTTGGAATGAGCTCCCTGCTGCGGTGTTTCCTGAGCACTACGATATGGCCGTCTTCAAACGAGGCCTAAAAAGAGTATTTCTCTCCAGGTAGGCAGAGACTGAGCTGTGCCCCTGGCATTGCAGATGTCCATGAGCGATGGTTACCACTCACCATCAGGTGGGCCATCTGCTCGTCTGCCGCAAAGGCCATAAAAAAAAAAAAAAAAAAAAAAAAAATAAGATTTTAGCAATATTTTAAATGTTGCCATGGATTGGGTCTTTCTTATATCCTCAGGTAATTTGTTATATAATTAAATATAATTGATGTAATTAAGTAAATTTATAATCTGTAATAAAGTGAAAGTTATGAGTGACGCCATCTATTGATTTGTTAGGCGGTAACCTCGTCGTTATCAAATTGACGTTTTCTCCTTCTTGACAAATTGTTCATGTCGAACGCTTATAAGAAAATGTCATCATTATCATCTCAGCCTATCGCCGTCCACTACTGGACATAGGCCTCTCCAATCGATTTCCAGTGCGACCGGTCTATTGCCACCTGCATCCAACGAGACCCAGCGATTTTACTAGGTCGTCGGTCTATCTGGTACGTGCATCTCCACTCAAGAACCTTTTCGTCCCATCGACCGTCCAGTCTTCGTGCTATGTGGCCGGCCCAATGTCACTTCAGCTTACTAATCCTATGGGCTATATCAGTGACTTTAGTTCGTCTACGGATTTCCTCATTTCTGATTCGATCACGTAGAGAAATACTGAGCATAGCCCTCTCCAAAGCTCGCGAGCGACGTTGAGCTTTCTAAAAAGGGTTTTTGTGAAGCACCACGTCTCAGAGCCGTAAGTCATCACTGGTAACACACACTGTTGAAAATGTAAGAACACAAAATAAAAGTAAAGTAATAAACTGTGTTATTTCTCGATCCAACAAACTACAACAATATCAATACATAGTATAAAACAAAGTCGCTTTCGCTGTATGTCCGTATGTATGCTTAGATCTTTAAAACTACGCAACGGATTTTGACGCGGTTTTTTTTAATAGATAGAGTGATTCTTAAGGAAGGTTTGTATGTATAATAAATGCATAATATAGTAGAGAAACACTGATAAATTTAAAGGTTTCTAATGTGATGTCGTAAATAAGCACGTTTTTTTGCGCTTATATTGCAAACGCTGGCTGAACCCTACGAGATAGACCAAAATAATGTACTACAGTATTGTACAATTTACAAAAATCCACAAAAAAGTCCGCGATGGTATATGTCTATCTCTTAGGGATAACCCACCATAACCATTTTTTCACTGCACCCGTGCGAAGCCGGGGCGGGTCGCTAGTTAGGTAATAAATATATAATATACAATATTAGTAGTAATAGTTGGGATATGTTGCTCTAATAATTCTCACTTCGAACCTATTTCATTTCACTGGAGTATAAAACCCAACCGTTACACGGTACGTCGAATACAATGATACTTTTTTTTTGTATTTGAGTTTACAATTCAATTCTGATTGGACGGTTAGCTGCGTTAGCAATCATCCATCACAGTCGCCCACATGTGTTTGCTGTGACAAATGCCTCCTTAATCTATTGGCCTATGAATGAACGGGCTAGGTGACTCACCTACTTTGTGTAATGTTACAAACATAAGTTGGTAAATAGCTGTAAATGTAAACGAAGGAAAGCTTTTTTATATATATATATATATATATATTTATTTATTTGAATATTAAAGCCTTATATACTACTAGCTTTTGCCCGCGACTTCGTTCGCGTGGACTTCAGGTTCGTCCCGTCTAGTAATAAGTAAGAAATACGGTAACTAAGCACTGCGGAGCCCTAATCTAGGCCTATAGGTAGCTACTGCAGTATGCTCCTATAACTACATTTAACGATCTTTTTCCTTTTGTAGGTTATTCCTAAGAGATAAACATATACCATCACGGACTTTTTTGTAGACCTTTTTAAGTTGTACAATACTGTAGTAAATTGTTTTGATCTATCTTGTAGAATTCAGTCGCCGTTTGCAATGTAAGCGCAAAAAATGAGTTTTTTTTACGACCTCATAGAAACCTCAAAAATTGTAGCCTATGTGTTATTCTGATGTATAAGCTATATTGTGGTAAAGTTTCATTCAAATCCATTCAGTAGTTTTTACGTGAAAGAGTAACAAACAAACAAACAAACACACTTTCGCATTTATAATATTAGTTGGGATAGGATTTCTTGCCCGTGGCTCCGCCCGTCGTTGCTCCGTCCGCGTTAATTTCGATCCCACGGGAACAGTAGCTACTTTCTTCCGGGATAAAATGTGATATCCTTCCCCGTACCACAGACTATGTGTATGCAAATTTTCGTGATGATCGGTGCAGTAGTTTAAGCGTGAAGAGGCAACAAACAAACAAACAAACAAACAAACAAATAAACAAACAAACAAACAAACACACTTTCGCATTTATAATATTAGTTGGGATTACAATACTTCTGCCAAACCACAATGCGGTTTGTTGGCAGACGAAACTCCATTTTAATTAAAAACTTTAATCGAAACGCGACTAAACATAAAACACTAGACTTACATACTAATAAATTAAATTATTATATTATCTACGAGTACTTACTAAAGAACTACTGTATTGTATTTCTTACTTTAGCAAGAAGAACATTACTTAAATTTCTTTTAAATTGTTTTTTCGTAACACTTTTGCGTACTAGGTCAGGTAGATCATTATATATTTTTGGCACTAAATATTTCCTACATCTTTGACCATAATAATTTGTAAAACTAGGTACTATAAGCTTATCAATATCTCTATTTCTTACCAACCTCTGATTACTAACTACATTTTTAAATTCGTCATTACAAAACTGCTCCATGGCCAGGAGTAACACTACCTTCTCATGGACTGGTAGCATTTTACATTCTAAGAAAAGTTGTTCGTATGTGTTCTCTTTACATCTAATTTTCGTTTTTTTATCGACCAATAGTTTCATGAATCTGATTTGTAAAGATTTAATTATATGAATCTTTGTATTCGTGACTTTTGATATGTAAATGAATGTACTCGTAATTGTGTTATTTCATGATTTTGAAAAGAGGACATAAAAATTAGGAGTTTCACAGTTTCTTGCTTGTTCTCCTCTGAAAGACTACCAATTTGCGAACAGATGTAGAGTAACTCTTCTTTTTCCTTATACGTATCTATGTGCAACGTTATGTAACTTACATATTTGATAATTTTTTTAATTGTTTGACGTAAGTGCCTTTAAAGGCCTGTTTACGCCAAAAACCGGTTTCGCACTAGGCTCCGGTCCTGAAACGAACAAACTGAAAAAATATAAACACCATTGATTAACGATTGCGTTGACAATGTAAAATTCTAATTGTACTGCATAAAAATATCTAGTTTATTAAAAATTTCGGGATTGGTTCTATAGAGGGTTAAGGGTCATAGCTTTTGCCCACGGCTACATATGCGCGGAAGTCGGTTTATGGCGCGAAGGTTTTATCGCGCTTCCCGCGTTATGCGTTTTTCCGAGATACAATATACCGCAAAACCTTGCTCAAGAACCACTCTATCTATTGATGAAAACCGCATGAAAATCTGTGTAGTAGTTTTTGAGCGAAGCCTTTATTGCGCATCCCGTGGGATCTGTCAATTTTTCCGGGATAAAAAGTACTCTATTATTTAATCTGGACTTTTATCTTACGTTTGCAAAATTTCAAAGCAATGGTTCAGTAGTTACGCCGTGAAAGCGGAACAAACAAACAAACTCACTTTCCGATTTATAATATTAATAAGGATATCTGTTAATTAAAAGTTACCGCTATTTCAAGCTGTTTTAAAATCAATACATATTTACGCCAAATACTTGTTTCGCCCATGTTGCGTACGCGTTCGCTAGTAGATAGTGTGTTACAACAGTAGCTTTATACAACAGGAAGCCACACTCACAATGGTTAGGCTAAAGGAACTAGATCTTCTCAGCAAGACCCCTACCCCACACACGCGCTCCCTGAAGGAAGCCATGATTGAACTCCCTTTGATGGAAGCCCCAAACGACGGAATGTACATCCGATACTTCTTTGACAAGAAGTACAAAATCCAGCTCCGTGATGACGGAAAGGAAGGCCTCAACATAAAAGATCTAAGAATCTTCACAGACGGATCCAAAACAGATTCGGGATCAGGATGTGGTGTTTTCTCATATGACTTTAACATGAACATCTCCATACCTATGGGAATTCATAACACCGTATATCAGGCTGAATGCGTGGGAATCATTACCGCCGCCAAAGAAATACTGAGAAGGAACATAAAAGGACAACACATAAGAATCTTAACGGACAGTAAATCTGTATTACAATCACTGTCAAACAACCAATGCTACTCTACATTAATCCACGAATGTCACCACGTCTTGATGATGGCAGGGAGGGATAACCGCATCACCCTACAATGGATAAAAGGTCACAGCGACTCGTGCGGCAACGACAAAGCGGACGAGTTAGCTCGAAGAGGATCAGGAATGAAGGTCTACGGACCGGAACCAATAGTGCCTCTCCCAAACAATGGTCTAAAAACCAAATAAGAAACAAAACTAAGCAGCTCCATAGCGAGACCTGGAGAAACACTGAAGACTGCAAGCAAACAAAGGCTGCATTACCAGAAATAAACACAAAACTGTCAAAGAACATCCTTAAACTAAACAGGAAACAACTCAATCAGGTAACCGCGGCAATAACTGGCCACAGACCTTTTAACAAACACCTCTTCAACCTAGGTTTCACTGACAGCCCCATGTGCAGAGCATGTTTGGAGGCAGAAGAAACGGCCGCACATGTGATCATGGAGTGTCCAGGTGTGGTGGACTACCGGGTAAGACATCTCGGACAGCCGAGCTCACTGCCGGAGGTTTTCGGTAAGTTAAAAAACTTATTGAAATTTCTGAACGAGCTAGGCTGGCGAGAATAGTAACATCATTCCCACACACGCAAAATAGGCGCTTAGACGTCGAGTTGCGGAAACCAGCCCGTTTGACCTTATACCTTATAGGTAGTGTGTTGCAATATGGTGGCTGGATCAGTCCAGTCACGTCAGCGTGACAATAACAGGCCGACATATACGCGAACCGCGCCTTTACATTTTTATTTCTATTTATTATGAGTGTACCTAAACTGTGCCAGTGAGAATGGTCTATGGTCTATTACTGGTCTATAGTGACTATGGTCGACCTTTTTTTTTGCGCCGTGACACCGCGCTGGCAAGACGCGGCCGTGTGTGGGGCTCCCCGGTCTGAGAGACCGGCCTACCCACTAACACCCCCCGGTGTCCTCTGAGCCCATACCGGGGCGCGTGGCGGGTTGCGGGCTAACTCGACCTAGTTAGACGAGTTATCGCCAAGGGGGGGATTGTCCGAGAACACTAGGACAATCCCCCAGGTAGAGAGGCACTTCAACGGCGTGCGCGGTAGCCAGCCGCGCACGCTGCCTTCACGGCAGGGTCATTAGACAAGATCCTATGGTCGACCTAGGGTTCTCCGAAAGCGTAGTGAAAACGCGGTAACAATTTGATTTGACATTTAATAAACATCGATAACAGGGCCCAGCACGTTATTTATATATACAATCTTTCCTTTACAAAG
This sequence comes from Scirpophaga incertulas, assembly GCA_036419045.1. Classification (NCBI taxonomy): domain Eukaryota; kingdom Metazoa; phylum Arthropoda; class Insecta; order Lepidoptera; family Crambidae; genus Scirpophaga; species Scirpophaga incertulas. The sequence continues at coordinate 1,081,542 of CM071637.1, forward strand.
CCTATGTTGAATAAATATTTGATTTTGTAGTTGTTCAAAAATTCTAAATGGTAAAATGAAAATATTAAATAGACATATAGGTACTTTATGATTATAGTTTTGATTATTAATGTTTCACTGTGAGTTAGTGTATAGTGTGTAGTGTGTGTAGTAATGTTAGTGTATAGGCTTACACACACACACATACACATACTCAAATACACACAGAAACACAAAATGTAAAACACATAAAAATATTGTAAGTGACAAGAATGTCTATTTACAATATTTTCTATCATAACTTTATTCTTTTAATTTTATTTTTTCTCTATTATTATTGTTTCAGTCTTAAGTCTCAGATGTTCCGTGTCACGTCTATCTCCGTACATGAGCTCAGAAATGCTACTTCTGTAACCGAACCACAGACTTTTGTAATACAGGCTTGACCTAGCACAAACGTCGGGAGACTAAGCCACTGCGATAAATTATAAGCCATTTATATTTTAATGTAACTAATATAAGTATTGTAATTTTGCGGTTGAATAATAACATTTTGTTATTATGTGTTAATATGGTAATTTTTTTATAAATTATGGTAATTTGTACTTTAGGTCCTAATGTTCTCGGACAATCACCCCCCCCCCCCCCCTTGGCGATGGCTCCACCAAATAGGTCGAGCTAGCCCGTGGGCGGCTGGCGGTAGAATCGCGAAAGCGCAACCCGCCACGCGCCCCGAAATGGGCTTGGAAGACACCAGGGGTTTTAGTGGGTAGGCCGGTCCTCTATGACCGGAGAGCCCCACACACGACCGCGTCTCGCCAGCGCTGTGTCAAGGTGCATAAGGCGCATTTTCCCCCATCAAAAAAGTAAAAGATTGAATAAAAACTCCATGTCACAACAGCGAGCTGACTATATAAGTGAAATATTCACACCACATTTTTGTTTCTAAGACTAATAGTTTTTTAATTATTAAGGTACGATGATATAGACCTTTTCGTTACGGTCCACTTTTTAAACCTGGTACTCGTATGTTTCGGCGCGATTTTAAAGACGTTTCACGTCAAAAAAAAAGTTCTGTTTGGATATATTTGTCAACTTAAACCTTCCATCCTCACCATCTCAATACTTGGCAGTCCACCACTGTGCGTTTCTCTAGAAATTTTCTGCCTCGCACAGCTAAACTGTGGAATGAATTGTCGCCTGCAGTGTTTCCGAACCGTTACGATATCCAAACTTTCAAGAAAAGAGCGTACTCCCATTTAAAAGGCCGGCAACGCGCTTGTGACTCGTCTGGTGTTGCGGGCGTTCATGGGCGGCGGTAATTGCTTACCATCAGGTGATCCGTCTGCTCGTTTGCCCCTATCACATAAAAAAAAAAAACTAAAATTGCATTTACCTCAATAAGTAAAATATACTCACGTCTCTATCCCATGGATGTAGGAAGAAATCTCAGTTTTTCACTTTCTACAATCCAAATATAGTACTTCTCTAGTTTCCTCGACTTTAATTCACGCTCGTCGTTTACGTTCTGTTTACGTCGTTACGTGCTCATTTAAATAAAAAATTTGCATGGGTAGTTCGTCTAAAATCGCATCCATTCTAATAACACTTATTAGTAGCGGCAGCAAACGACGCTCCGCAACTAAAACGTAGGCGTATAACGCGAGAATATTTTTCTGTTACTCCTAAAAACATAAATCAACTACTCTATTCCTTACTTCGAGACTTGTGACGTTTCATCTTCATTCACAGTTCCTGCGTAGCGCATTGGCAAAAGTTCAAGTACATACACAAACAGAATTATTATTACTAGTGCTAGGTAGTTTAATTTTTTGTACTTGCAGTTTCTTTCTGCAGTCTGAATGTAAGCGTAACATGGATAAACCTAAAATCAGCGTGATTTCCGGGACCTTAAATAATGCAATGCAAAGGAACTTATGTCATTTTATATAATCATGAAAATTACACTTATTGTTTATTTGTAGGTTTATAGGAGTGAGTAGAAGGAAAAAAATCATGTTCATATATTACAGATATTTATTGCAAGTTCACAATATAAATCAAATTTAAAAATAAACATATATTTATATTAACACTAGCTTTCTGCCCGCGGCTTCGCCTGCGTGGATTTCGGGATTGGGTCTATAGAGGGTTAAGGGTCATAGCTTTTGCCCACGGCTACATATGCGTGGAAGTTGGTTTATGGCGCGAAGGTTTTATCGCGCTTCCCGTGGGTCTATCCGTTTTTCCGAGATAAAAAAAAACCGCTAAACCTTGCTCAAGAAACACTCTATCTATTGACGACAACCGCATGAAAATCTGTGCAGTAGTTTTTGAGCGAAGCCTTTATTGCGCATCCCGCGGGATCTGTCGATTTTTCCGGGATAAAAGTAGCCTATGTTACTCAGGGATAATGTAGCTTTCCAAAGGTGTAAGAATTTTTGAAATCGGTCCAGTAGTTTCGGAGCCTATTCATTACAAACAAACAAATCTTTCCTCTTTATAATATTAGTATAGATAATACTATGATTTCCTCGGCATTACTGGGTGTCAAGGAATTTATTTTAATACTTTGCATTCCTTAGCGTTATTGTGCGCTTTAAATAAACAATAATTCTGTTATTAATAAATGCTTTATAAAACTGTTTTAGTTGCAAAAGATGGATAGCATATTTTATTTATATATTGTAAAATTTTATGTTTATAACTTATTATTACAACAATAGGCTAAAAGATGAAATACTATTTTGAAAGTTCTGAAAATCTCCGAAAATAGTAAGTTCCCAGGTATATCCATACTCCGGGACACATGGCGGTCGAATCGCGAAAGCGCACCCCGCCATGTGCCCCGCTTGGGCCTAGAGAACTCGGGGGGTTTTAGTGGGTAGGCCAGTCCTCTATGACCGGAGAGCCCCACATACGGCCGCGCCTTGCCAGCGCGGTGTCTGTCAGTCGCGGTGCATAAGGTCGCATTTCCCCCCCACAAAAAAAGGTATATCCATACTATTGATGTCACAATATCGCAAGTATGTACATTAAATTAAACTACCTATTCCGAGCACTAATTATTACATTTTACATCGAAATTTCAGCCTAATATAGCAGCGGAGGGACTTTGGAGCCCTTTGTATGTTCTATCGGCTTTTCAACGGGGAGTGCTCCGAGGAATTGTTTGACTTGGTACCAGCGGCACCATTCTATCACCGTACCTTTCGACGCCGCAATAGACTTCACACTTTCTACTTGGATCCGTTCCCGTCTAGTATGGTGCGTTTCCAGCGATCATTTCTTCCACGGACATGTAAGCTGTGGAATGATCTTCCTGTTGCGATGTTTCTCCTGTGCTATGACATGTCCCTCTTCAAACGCGGCTTAAAGAGAGAGATCTTATCTCGGTAGGCAGCGGCTTAGCTGTGTCCACCCCTGGGATTGCGAAGTCCATGAGCTGCGGTTAACGTGACGCTAAATTCCCTTGTCTCACAGGCAGGAATTGCCCGAAGGTTGCTTAGTCATGCTGCGCCTGCGACGACATGAAGTTTCAGCGGTATATGAATTCGTGAAGTCTATTTTATGTCCACAGTATATGTATATAAAAAATAAACAGTATATATATCATATAAAAAAATATGATGCAAATGTAAATGTTTCTCAAATTTTCACCTTTAGCTGTGCTAAATCGCATTGTTTAATGTCAAGTTTCTTGATTCTAAGTTAAAAGGAAGCCATCCTGTAGGTTTCGATTCCATTGCGATTGTCAAAACTGACGACCCCATCGTCGTCTGGTGGGACATTTAATGCCCCTTAACTGCTATATATACCCCATCAGTGCAGTCAGTCTCCTTCAGGGCAGTTTGTGGCGAGCTGTCGGTGAGTTGAGTCACGAGCCGCTGGGGGTACCGATGTGCTTCAGGGGGGCGTATACCACCCGCCTCTGTGTTGCCTTAATCGTTTCTTCAGTATGGCAATTCGTTATATACATTGCGATTTTATTGTAAATTCCTTATTATCTAACCGTTGGTGGTAATAATTGGTTATTATTTCGTAGAGCATATGTATATAACTTCTTTCCTTAATAACTTCCGATGCTGTTCATGTATTTCTATTAATATATATATTATATTACTGTAATTACTTTATTTACCTTAAAATGTTCTCTTGTCGATGTGTGTTTTTTAGTGAAACACTTTTGTTATTAAGCGTACCTTAGCTTCATAAAGCGCACATGCATTGGACAGTTCTGTTGTCTTTTTCTAACTCTATGACGCTACAGGGACGGAGAATCCTCCGAATTCGCCGGACTTATTGCGAAATGCCAGTTCCGCCAGCCACGTTCTACGGCGGATGCCGTGACATGAAACTGATATTACTTCAAGCATTGTTTATTTTCACTTCGCGAATTGAGTGCAGCTAAAAGCTATATAAATATCGACATAAGACATCTTGACAACAGCGAGGAGGGGATCGTTTCGTTTTCTGTTTTGCTTTGACGTGTTGCGTTTTGTTTCGCTTATTTTATTAGCCGTGTAACGCAATCTTCATGTCATCAAGTCAGAAATAGATAGTTGATATAAATAAATGACTACTATGACGAATGAACTAGATAAATATATTTTTATTATTTAATTAATTTCGAACTCTTAAATGAACGAAAGTATTAATGAAACAAATTTCATCTTCGTAATCGTCGATCGTAGCAAGTTGAAGACTGTAATCTCTGCCTAAATATAATGCAATGAATTTTAGTAAACATAATTAAAGAAACACTTTATAAGCTTTGCGCTTTCGTATGGAAAGCAAGGGGCTGCACTGAAGGATTATGTCGTTCTTCTTCTTTCCATTCCATTACCATTTTTTCCTCTCTAGAGAGGAGAGGCTGAGAATCCTCATAAATACTACCGCAATTAAACGAATCGAGGGTGCTCGACCCATATGACCTACTCACTAAACTCAGCTCAGAGCCGCTGGTCTTAAAGACCCTATGTATTAGCATGATAAGGAAGACCGCTCCTGTCCGAGGAACTTTGTAATCGACCCTCCCGACCCCATCCCGCGCTAACGAATCCCTTCCACCAGCCAACAACCGTCCCTCACGCCACACACCTTTGCATCTCTCCCACACAGCGCTCGTCAGGGAGCGCGACGACTCGGGCCACAATTCCCTCACATATGCTCGGTACTGTCACGTACTGGGTAGATTTTCAACCTCCACTATACAGCGAGAGAGCGTAGTGGCGCTGTGGTCTCGGCACTGGTTTGTGCGCCGCATAGAATCGGGAGGCCTGCGATCTAATCCCCACCGTGTACCCATGTGTTTTTGTTCCGAATTTCATATGTACATTTATCCGACACTTCTACGGTGAAGGAAAATATCGTGAGGAAACCTGCGTACATCTGCGAAGCGATTCAAAGGTCAACCAACCTGCACTGGGCCAGCGTGGTTGACTAAGGCCTAATCACCTTAACGTAGTTAGGGTAGGCTCAAGCCCCTCGGTGGGGGACGTATGAGCTGTGATGACTATACAGCGATCGTGAGCGCCGTCTCAGTGGGGGTACTCATTATACGTCGACACTTTTGTACCAACCCCAACGACACCGGGGTTGAAAGCAGGCAAGGTATCGTACCTTCCGTTCGTGTGCCTTCGACAAACACACTCTCAGTAAAGCTAACTATAGCCAACTGCGGCTTCAGCATACTTCCTAAAAAAAAGGAAGATCGCTCCGTAGGAAAGGCACAGTCAGCGCTGCCATAAAAGAGAGCATATGTGCTAAAAAGAGGCACGATACACCCAAATGGCTCCGGCCTATATATTGATTTGGGCCTATTCGTGGCTAAGCGGAAGGCTATAGAGAAAGGGTAGGGTTGCAACCTGCGTTAATTGATTGGGAGGGTCGCTAACGACGTGTCGTGGTCTACGAAGTCTGCCGATTTTGATTGAGGTTTTACAATTAATAAACACATACAACATATATATACAAACGCATTAAATAACTTATGTGGATTATATAACTTTATTTCATTTCTGATGTTCTTGGTACAAGGGAAAAAAGTGTATGAATAACTCTTTGTGCTAATATTGTGTTTAAAGTTGGGGAGAGCTTTAATATACTTGTACTACAGGACTGTAGTATAGCAAGACATATAGTGATATACAATATTTGTACACATAGTATTTAGTGTTGAGGATAAAATTTATTATGTAACTTAATATTAATCGTTTTCATAAGACACGTTTAAGGCGTACGCGGGAATAAATATACATACGACGAGTAGAGACCATCTAAGGCTTTAATGAGAATGTGCGACGAGTGTACCGACTGGGGTCTAAAGCCTAAAGAGTATAACCAGTTAGATGCACAGAAGCTATTGTCATTACAGGTCCAAACGTTTGTGAACTATTGCATTTTGTTGGTAATGAGAAACCAGGCTATAGATAAGACACCGGCCACCTGCCTTTCAAAACCTCCTACATACATACATACATACACTCACGCCTTTTTTCCCTCTCGTCAATAAAGCCAGTAGGGTCAATAGGACCAAAGGCTAGGCTGAGTTTAGTCGGTAGGTCTGTGTAGTCGAGCCGTCTCGACAGTACCAGGAGTCCGACATAATCAACGCATCCCTGCTTGCCTGTTGCGTTGGTATCCATGATGGATTCTCAGCCTCCTCTCCTGAGGAAAAAAAAAAAAAAAAGCCTTTTTCCCACGGGGTAAACAGAGATTACGTCTTTCCACTTGCTACGGTCTTTACATATCTCTTTCGCTTCATCTACTTTCATAACATTCCTCATACATGCTCGACGAATGCGGGTACTTCTGACCTGGCCTTTTTTGAGGACACTTTCGATTTGTTCGAAATATGTTCGCCTAGGTCTTCCTCGTCCCGTATCTCCACTCACTCCAGCTTCATAAATCATTTTGGTCAGTCTACTTTCATCCATCCAAAACCTCCTAATGGATTTAAAAGATCATTATTATTACGTATGGCAACCCACAGTTACTGTTCCACCGCAACGACCACACGCCTTTAATTCAAAAACAAATGAACACACCAAAAACATTGTCCCCAAGAACTTAAGCCGACAAACCGCGCCATCGCATCAATTCAAAATTAACTCGATTTAATAAATAATAAGCCCCGCTATAGGGTTTAATTAATCCAGCGCAACGGGAATGTGTCCTGGGCGATTTATTGCCATAATTTACGACGACTCCCGGAAAAAAGGGAATACAAATACGGGATAATGTGGAGCTGGAATTAGCTGGCAGTGGGTTAAGGAAATAATCCGGCTCGTTCGACGGTTGTGTTATCTGATGGCATATTTTTGTTTAATGCCATTTCCTCAGCCACATACCAAATAGGGAGAGATTGGATTTTCGTCGCAGTGAAGTCGCTTGGATCACAGAGTATATATTTTTTTAAACAAGGCTTGAAAATGCATGGGCCTGTAACTGGTGCCTGAAGCAAGTTTCAGAGGAAACTGTAATATAAGTCACCAGAATACCTCTCGCATGACAAAAATAATGTAAATAAATACATGCAACACAAATAAATCTACCCCGGCTCCTTTACTGTTCGTGCTTCTAGATTGTGGAATGAGCTACCAGCCAGTGTTCAAGATAGTATACTTTTCATCAAGCTACAATCAATAGGAGCAGAGCTGTGAAGGTAAATGTTGGGAAAATGGGAGAAGTTAATCCATTTTTTAAGCTTTCGTCGCGTGTGCAACCTTAATGGTTAAGCTACAGAGAAATCATGTATAACGTAAATGTTCTTCTTAAAATTATATATAAAATATCTCACGACAGCATATGTCTATCTTTTATGGTTGACTCACAATAACACGTGTAACTCCCGATAGCTTAACAGTTCAAAGCTTTCTGATTATATTTGTCTACTCTTACGTCTATAACACTTTCAGTCATTAAAAATGCTACCTAAAATTACGATTACACGCGGACGAAGTCGTGGGTACAGCTAGTTATTTTATAAAATGGTCGAATCTATTATGTTATTCATTAACTTAAACATAAATAAATAGGTGTCTTACTAGTCAAGGGTATTTCAAGGGCTTAATAACAGGGGTATAAAGGTATACATAGTATTATTAAAAACGGAAAACTAATATTATTATAAGCTTTGATGTACAATGTAAAACTAGACTTATTGTTCGTAATTCTTTTGTTTATTTATCCTGAATTTAAATAGTATTTTCTTTTTATTTGCAAGGAGCGCTACACATTGTTATGAAAGAGCTTTTCGGGGTTAACTTACTTGTACCTCATTTTTTACATGTTATTTTGTTTCCCAGACGTCTTGAAACATCCAGAATTCTTGTCACGGATGACCTTCAGATTGACTGAATGTCTCTTTTTTCATTTTTAGGGTATCGTACCTCAAAAGAACTCTTTTGGGTACAAATCTAATTAAATTCAGTAATTTATTTGTTTGCATATGTGATAGTAGAGATATAAGCTATAATATTACTATAAGCTCTCCTTTAAAGGGCGTACAAATTGCAGTGAAAAAGCAAACACCCAAAGCAATGCAATCAAAAGATGATGCAAGAAAAGATAACTGTCGAAACTTGCAGGGGCACTAGAACCTATAGGATTCATTTCATTGATTTAGAATCATTAAATTTAACAATACAAATCATGTAGCATAAATAATGGAAAAATTCCAAAATCCGTAAATTTGTATACCCATCAAAATCCTTTTCGCATCTGATTCCGAACCTCCGTAATAGTATGGTCAGAACACCGGTTTCAAGGTGTCGCCATCTCTGAGGTTCAGAGTTCGAGTCCCGGTGGGGGCAGATGCTTGTGTGATGATGTGCATTTGCACCTTAGTCTTGATTGTTAATATATTATTCTATAAATATATATATATATATATATATATATATATATATGTATAACATATGTATGTCTATCCGTTACCCAAGTTCCCATAACACAACACTTATAGAGCTTTCTTTGGGCTAGACTAAATGGTGTAAATGTAAGCTTACGCCCGCGGCTTCGCCCGCGTGAAATTAGTTTTTGTCAATCCTGGTCCCTTATGTCTAAGGTACCAAGATTCATGGTCTTATCTTCAATTCAACCCCTATTTCACCTCTACACTGGTAAAAATTTCAAAATGCTAGAACAAACGATTTTTTGTTTCTTATGACGTGATATTTGACGAACTTGCATACTAACTTTCAACCCTTATTTCACCCCCTAGCGGTCGAAATTTCAAAAATACTAAAACAAATGTTTAATGATTTCTTATCAAGTGCTTAAATATAAAGTTAATTAAAGTTAATTCTGGAATAACCGGCAATGAGAAGGCCGATGAACTAGCCAGGGCTGGGGCTCAAGGAATACAGTTCGGCCCAGAGCCTATCTGTGGTATCTCAAAGAACCAGGCCATGCAATACCTAAAAACTCGCCTTCTTAACGAGGCGAAAGCAGACTGGCACAGTACGTCCGGGATGACACACTCAAAAGCACTAATCGAACCATACTCTCGCAAACGCACTGACGAGCTACTAAAGCTTAACAGGAGTAACTTGAGCGTGATGGTTAGGGCTTTGACCGGTCACTGCAAGTTGAATAGACACCTTTACAACATGAAACTAAAGGACACTGACACATGCAGAGTCTGCGAACAAGAGCGTGAAACACCAATTCACCTCTTGTGCTACTGTGAACCGCTGATTCACAAAAGAAACAGACACCTGGGGAAACACATCCTTGACCCAGATGAAATAAAAACAATCCGAACTGGGAACATCCTATCGTTCTTGGTCAGTGCCCAGTTAAGGGAGCTACTGTAGGGCCTACATAGAACCTACATAGGAGGCTGGTCACAATAGATCTTAATAGGTCGCAGTGATGCATATCAGCCCCGACTTTCACACGAAATAGAATAGAATAAATATAAAGTTTTATGGTTTTATCTTTTAAAATTAACCCCTTCATCCCTTTTTCTTCGAAACAAAATGTCTACGCCTACGTTCTGTCTCAGGGTCTAAAGATTGTCTGTACCAAATTTCATAAAATCGGTTTGAGCGGGAAAGCGTAACAGACAGACAGACAGAGTTACTTTCGCATTTATAATATTAGTTGGTTTTTAAGCCGTATTTGTACTACGTCATAACTTGAGACGCTACTTAACGACCCCGACTTACACTTGACCAGATTTGTTATTACCGTAGTCTTTTGCTACGTGGTAATGTAGTTCTTGTAATATTTTTTAATATTTGTTACACTTACACCAATTAGCCTAGCCCAAACTAAGCTCTGTAAGGCTTGTGCTATGGGATCTAGGGTAACGGATAGACATACATATGTTATACATATATAAATAATTTTTATACAAATATATATCAACAACCATGACTAAGGTACAAATGCTCACATTCATCACACAAACATCTGCCCCACCGGGACTCGAGCCCGGGACCTCAGAGATGGCGACACCTTGAAATCGGTGTACTATCCACTCGACTATGGAGGTCGTCATACTACTAAATCATACTAATATACTAAATAAATACTAATATTACTAAATAAAAACTGCAAGTGTGTACTGTGTAGTAATTGATAAAGAATCAGTAATCGTGTATTTTTATTCCGAATGTCTTGTTAATAGATTTAAGTCATTTACCGCAGTTTTATATTTGGAATCGGAAATATCCGGACAGTTGCTGATGTAATTTAAAATGGCGAAGTTTGATTTGTTTACAATTTGACAAGGCTCGTATTGCTGTGTTCTGATGTGAAGGATAAGATAGGCTCTGAAATTTTTGGGTACTGTGACATTACATCTTACATCACACTAGCGACTCGCCTCGGCTTCGCATGGGTGCAATGCTGATATACACTTGTATTTAAGTATAAGTCGTAATCGCTTCGAAAATTATCCATTATTTATCGTACAAAGTAAATCCATAAGAGATAGACATATACCATCGCGGAGTTCTCTGTAGATCTTTCCAATGTGTACAATACTTAGCACATTATTTTGATAAATCTTGTATGGTTCAGCCTGCGCTTGCAATGTCAGAGGACAAAATGTCATTATTTACGACATCACATTAGAAACCTCAAATATAACATTTCCTCATTATTTAATGGATGTTATCATACATATAAAGCTTCTTCTTCAATCACTATCTTTTAAACCGCATCAAAATCCGTTGCGTAGTTTTAAAGATTTAAGCATACATAGGGATATGGGGGCAGATAAGGTGACTTTTTTATACTATGTTGTTATGTAGACAACGTACACTGTAGTGATACTGGGAATTACAGATTTGCTGCAAATCTCACTGGAACCACAAGTGCAAAGGAATTTAACTACTTACTATTTTATCAGGTGGGCAGTCTGCTTTCCTCTCAGTATGTCATATAATAAAATATAGAGTCTTATAAAAGCATTATAGAAAATAGACGATGACAGATTTGTATTTCTTTAGATTCTATCAACAATACAGCTACAATCTCAGCCTATCCCTGGAAGAAGGAGCTTAAAGCTCTTTCTGTAATGCATCTCCACGCTCAATACAGTTTAATAATACACCGGCAATATTTTGTAGCGAAGTGTCAACTCTCTTAAAAAACGAACCACTCGGTGTGCGAGCATTTGCGCGGATCTTAATAATCTGTTGCATGAATCACGCGTTCGTCTTTGATTTAGGGCTATGGTAGACTAAAACGGAAAACGGTGAAGAGATAAGGTTGCGTTTACACAAACGCATTTTTATCCAGTACAGTGTAATTACTGCTGCCACAGGAAAATTCAGTCAACGAATGGTAGTATAAATAATTCAGAAAGGACACAAATGATTGTACAATTACAACTATTAGATTACCTTTTGGTGTCTAAATAAATTAGAACACAAATAATAATTAAGTTGTAGACACGAAAATTGTATTCTTAAATTGTAGTTACAAAGAGATTGCATATGTTATGTATTTTAATAAATATACAGGTAAGTTGAAAGCAATCAATATGTTATGTGCCTTTTGAAATAATTATAAGCCTTTAGTCATATTTTCCTCCTCAGATGATATATATTTGAACATGATTCTTCCATCTCCACCGAGAGGCACGAATCTAACCTTAATCAATTTTATAATGACGCATAAATTTTATTTTTCTCAATTTTAATTTCGGTCAATCAACATAACAATATGATTATACTTTTGTGAAAAGAAATTGTCGACATGACGTATTTATTTAATTTAAAATCTATTTTATCTTAAGTAAGATCCCGAATCGGTTGAATCAAACCAGCAGCTGAGTCTAGTAGTCAATAAGATGTTTAGTCATTGTACCCAGTGGCAGTGATTTCATTGCATCAAATCACGCATCTTGCTCTTCAAACTGGAGCACAGTATTGCAAGCACTGCTTAGGGGTCATCGGTTATTCACGTGAGGCTTGAGGGAGGGGGGGAAGGTGTTTGGGGTTTGACAAAAATCACGAAATATCACAATATTTATAATTTTATATTATTATTTGGTATTGGTATTTTTTTGTCGAACGTGCGATTTTTAACCGACAGCGTACATTATATATATAGTAATGCATATATGTTTTGCATATGATTACGCCATTATTACACAGATAAAATAATTTATATTTAAAGATAATACTCTAAAAATTTTAAGATCCTTTGTAGGTAATAAAAATACATGCGTTGGTTCTAACTTTAAATTTCAGCAAGTATTACCAAGGGGGAGGTTTAAAAAATGCATATAACAAGATCACGTGCTTAATGGACGGTCTATTTCTGGCAAAAATAGGCAAAGTAAGCCAAGAATATTGTTCTGTCACTGAGCATATCTTAACTCATCCTAATATAAAGGTAATACAAGCTTCTTAGTTGACAAGGATGGATAACATAAGGAATGAGTATATAAGAGGAAGCCTGAAAGTAGCGCCAGTGGTAGAAAAAGTGAGAGGAAGTAGATTAGGATAGTTTGGACATGTGATGCGGAGAGATGACAGTCATGTCACAAAACGATGTTGAATATGAAAGTGGAGGGATACACCGGCAGAGGAAGGCCGAATAAAATATGGATCGATTGTGTGAAGAATGATATAAGAATGAAAGGAGGAAGCATGGAAATGACGGCTGATAGAGAGGAATGGAAGAAAAAGATCTACTGCGCCGACCCCAGATAATGGGAAATGGGCAAGAGGATGATGAAGCTTCTTAGTTGATTGAAGTTATTTTTTTTCCTCACCACCTCGCCAGTATGTGCCAGACCTTACTCGCGGCTCAACTTGGCGTCCATTCGCAAGATGTCCATTCCTTGTTTATTTTCGTTATGGTAGAGAATAAGTCGCGACTGTGTTATTAAGATCGTTTTCTCGTCTCATTGATGTTGTGAGCTGTTTCGTTTCTCTTTACGATTAATTATACTTATCAAATTCTAATTCTTTCTTTGCTGTAAATAGGGTTATCACAATTTTGTGTGTGTAATTTAATAAATCATTTAGCTCTTTTAAAAATGTTAACGATTTAACGAAATTCTATGTCAAGTATTTCATAATAGATTAGAAATGCATGTCTTACAACTTGTGGCATGTGAATGTCGTCTTACACAATTAATTAAAGGGTTGAAAATATAATTCACTTTAAAAAATGTGTTAGGACTTATGAGTTTCGGACCGCGGAAAAGGAAATTTAAAAAAAAGTAAAAAAAAAAAGATACGGACATTATGGTTTTTGGTACTTGACTGTCACTTCGGATTTTTTGGACGGCATTTTTATTGAGTTTATTTTCTGGTGGATTAATAATGATCATTTACGTGTCATTTAGTTACGTATAAAGTGTATTTAAATATACCATTGGATTAAATATTGGCATATTACGGTTTCGACGGGATTACATTTAAATTGGAAAAGTGGTCGGCCACGCGTTCTCCTATTTTTTACACTACAAGTATTGTAGTTTATGATATATATTTATAACCACATACGGTAGGGCACATTAGTACACACAAACACACTTCAAGCCAAGCCAGAACTACGGACCGGTAAGTAAGCAATATTATTATAAGTTAAATAATATAAGCAAATAACGGGCGTTCGGGAAAACGCAACATTTTTTGGTAGCAGAGCGTGGTTTTCTTTTCGGTTACGGACCTGTTATTTTGTAAATTCTTTGTTTTGTATTACTTAATTATTAAAATGTCGGACGGTTACAACGAAATTCGTCGCATTTGCAATGGTTGGTAAGCGCATTTTCTCTGGTGAGTAGACCAGACAGGGTTGAGGCCTTGAAAGAGCGGGCTTCAAATGCGAACAGATACATGGCGGACCTGGATCAAGCTTTACAAATGTGTTATGATAGGGCTGACATGAATCCAGACAATGAAACTTTGCAGGCAAGGTTGATTCAAGCTCAGGCAGACTACAAGCAATGCTTAGAATATTATGACAGCATTATTCAGGCGGTAAGGACACTGGATCTGGCCAGTAGTCCCACGGTTAAGGGTCAGTCAAGTAGTAATGCCTCAATTTATACTAGATTGCCGGATTTAAATTTGCCCAAGTATTCTGGTGGGTATGAAACTTGGATGTCATTTATTAACATTTTTGATTCTTTGGTACATTGTCGGATGGATATATCACTCTCACAAAAATTAAGTTATCTGTTGAGTTGTCTATCGGGAGACGCTCACCAGGTTATTTCACATTTAACCATAACAGATAACAATTATGAGACTGCAAGGGCGCTATTGATGGGCAGATATCAAAATATTAGGTTAATTGCGGATGCCCATGTGGCAAAGATATTAAATTTGCCTTATTTAAGGAATATCATGTTTATAAGGGATGATTTTTTAAATCCATTAAAGGTGGCCTATAATTGTTTGGAGAAATTAAATTTACCAGTAACGGAGTGGTCATTCTTGTTGCTCCATATTGTATTGAATAAGTTACCCTCTGATTTAAAATTAAGATTTGAACAAAAATATGGAAGCGGAGATGAGGCAAGCCCGTTGCCTAAATTTATTGACCTTTTGACCTTCTTGGAGGAAGAAGCACGGATTGTTGACAATGTAGGCTCACCTCCTGCAACGGCTACCTCAGGGCCATCTGGGAGGCCTGTGTCCAGTCAGGGAAGACCTGTATTCAGTCAGGGTAGGATTAGGCCACCCACTCGGGGACTAGGGTAGGTATGGCTACATCGGACCATACTATTAATAATAGGTTGCAATCCAAGCGGGTTGGTTGCACCTTTTGTGGCATCATAGGCCATTTTATATCTAAATGCCAACATTTTATAAATTGTTCCCCTCAACAGCGGAGGCGTTTTGTGCAAAATCACAAGTTTTGTTATTTTTGTTTAGGGGATCATCTTGTTAATAGTTGTGCAGTGGCACGGCCATGTATTCATTGTAACGGCAAACATCACGGGATGTTATGCCTGAATAGGAATGGTGGAGTTAGGCCTGCAGCGGGACGGATTGGTTCTCCTTCAGGAGGGGGTCAAAGCGGACAAGTACGGACTTCACCTCCTCATTCTGGACGAGCGTCGCCTCGACGGGTGGACGTGCGCGCGACACCTCCATATACGGGTGGGGGTGGCTTTAGGCCTACTTCACAGGCATCTCCACATACGGGTGGGGGAGGCACCGGGCCTATGGTACAAGCACCCTATGCAGCGGGCATAGGGCATATTCAAGCGGACGAATCTCGTGACGTCACTGCGGAACAGTATGCGTCTGCGGCCTCGTATGCAGCGAGAGCGAGGGGTTTCTCACCACCACTCGCGGAACGGCCGCGATTGAGGAACACGCCGCCATCTTTCGGTCATCCGGTTGGTTACCGGACACCGGATGCCAGTTGGCACCTGACTCGGGCACCATTGGGGCGCTCGAGACCCCCTACATATAACCCTCTGGCGCTGTCGGCAGCCCAGGTTTTTAATCGGGTGAATGCTTCATTTCATAGTGACGTTCAAGAATAGGTAGTCGCCGCCGCCTCGCCAAATGCAACCTTTTTAAATACTATTTTATTGCCTACCGTTGCGGTAAGGATTTGTGATATTAACGGTTTTTATGTTAGAGCACGGGCTCTAGCGGACACGGGTTCGCAAGGTTGCATGATAACAGTTAATTTGGCGAGACGGTTAGGCCTATACATATTTAATAATAATATTTCGGTTCGTGGCATAGGTGATGTGCTCGTGTCACATGTTTATGGTCAATGTACCTTTAACATTGTTGGAGAATCGGTCTCTCAACCTGTTATTACAGTTACAGCACTAGTGTTGCATGATATTTTAGGAGAACATCCACAGGTGGAATTACCTTCGGAAATTTTGAACTCGGCTTCTCACCTGTCTTTGGCTGACAGAAAATTTTTAAATATTGGAAAAATTGATTTGTTGCTTGGTACTGATGTGCTTGGTCAATTATTGTGCACCGGACGCACTATAAATTTAAATAATAATGGCTTGGTTGCTATACCATCGCACTACGGATATATGATTATGGGCCCAGCATATGATACGGTTTCTGATACGGTTTTTACGGGCGTTTCTCTTTCGGATTTAGTACAGCGTTTTTGGGAGACAGAAGAGGTACCCACGGTTTCACGGAAGGACCCGCTCGACGAAGAATGCGAGCGCCATTTTATCGAAAATGTTTATCGGTTACCGAACGGTCGTTTCGTTACTCGGTTGCCCTTTGTGAGCATTCGCAAACCGCTGGGGCAGTCCTACCTCACTGCTGAGAAACGCCTGCTTTCTATGGAACGTCGCATGAAGCGAGATACAGAGTTTCGCGACAAATACATTGAGTTCATGCGGGAATATGAACAATTAGGTCACATGTCCCTGGCACGGAGGGACTACTCATCGGAAGAACACTATTTCATACCACATCACGCGGTTTTTAAATCGGATAGCGGTAAGATACGGGTCGTGTTTGACGGGTCGGCCCCTTCCTCTAACGGTGTTTCATTGAACCAAATCCTGCACTCGGGTGCTAAACTACATAAAGATATTTCGGATCTTATTTCGGCCTTTCGTAGACACCAGGTGGTCTTCGCGACGGATATACGCATGATGTTCCGGCAAACGGTGATTGATGAGGCTGATAGACGGTATCAGCTGATTCTTTGGCGCGAGGACCCGTCTCACCCATTACGCGTCTACGAACTGAACACAAACACGTACGGTTTGAAATCTAGCCCCTGGATGGCTATGCGGTGCTTGTTGGAACTCGCTCAACGGGAACGCGTTCGATTCCCTCGTGCGGCGGACGTCTTAGAGTCGGAAATTTTTGTCGATGACGTTATCACGGGTGGATCTTCGGAACAGGAGGCTTTAATTTTACGTAACGAGCTCATAGCGTTATTGGCAACGGCTGGCTATGAACTACGGAAATGGATTTCGAACAGTCCACGTCTCTTAGAAGGACTACCAGCGGATCACGTTCAAGATCCATTGTTATTTGAGAATCCGGACTCTCCTCGTTCAACATCGGTTTTAGGTGTTCAGTATTTACCGGTTCCTGACATCTTTTTCTTTCGGGTTTTAACAATAACGGAAAAGATATGGACTAAGCGGCTAGTCCTGTCTACGGTTGCTCGTATCTATGATCCTAACGGGTGGATCGCTCCTATAATATTTTGGGCTAAATGTTTTCTACAACGGTTATGGTTGGCTGAGCTTAAGTGGGATGAGACCCTACCTACTGAACTCTTAACGGACTGGCTCGCATTTATTGATCAGTTACCCACTATCGGAAGGGTTGTTATACCTCGTAAAATACTTCCACCGGGGAAGTATCATGCGTCACTTCACGGTTTCTGTGACGCCTCGGAATCGGGTTTCGCGGCAGTCGTATATCTTCGGACGATACAGCCAGATGGTTCAGTAGCGTTACATCTAATCACGGTGAAGAGCAAGGTGGCTCCTATACGCAACCGCCAAACCATACCCAAATTGGAGCTCTCGGGAGCTGCGTTACTTACTCGGTTATTGAATCATGTTTGTGATACACTCGGGAAGCACATTAACATAGGCAACGTTTATGCGTGGACTGACAGCCAAATTGTTTTGGCGTGGCTCCAGACCTCGGTACATAGGCTGGAAACATTTGTTGCGAATCGGGTTTCGCAAATTCAAAACTCGTCAGTGAATCTGAATTGGCGGCACGTACCCGGCGAGTTGAACCCCGCCGACGTGGCCTCTCGCGGCTGTTATGCCTCCTCGTTGGTGAGTCATAACCTTTGGTGGGGACCTGCTTGGTTGACGGCACCGGAGTCGTCATGGCCCCCTACGGTTTTAATCGGATCGGATCCGCTGCCCTGTGTGCGTGTCATGGCTGTGGAGAAAGAAATCGTCACAAACCCTCTTTTACTGCGGTTTAGCTCTCTTAATAAATTACTGGCCGTTACGGGATGGATGCGTCGGTTTATAACGAATACTCGCAAACCGGTTGTAAGAAATACATCTTTGTTTCTGACGGCAGGCGAACGGCGTGCTGCTCTCATGTTTTGGGTACGACGGGTACAATCGGAACGGTTTTCTGACGAGCTTAAATCGTTACGGACGACGGGTCGGTTAAAGGGTGCCGTACAGAAACTTAACTTATTCATTGATGGCGAGGGATTACTTCGTGTTGGCGGACGGCTGCGCAACTCGAAGCTGCCGTATTCGGCTAGGCATCCCCTTTTGCTGCCCAAGGACGGACCCTTGACGCAGTTGATAGTAAGTGATCGGCACATTACTAACTCGCATGCAGGTTGTACGGCACTGCTTGCTATTCTTCAGCGGGAATTTTGGATACTATCGGCGCGACGGTGCGTCCGATCGGTTATATTTAAGTGTATACCTTGCTATCGGTTAAAGGCTAACACCATGCAGCCTATGATGGGTGACCTACCTAGCGATCGGGTTAGTGTCACCAGACCTTTTCACGGTGTCGGTACGGATTTCGCTGGTCCTTTTATTGTCAGGGCTTCTCACTTGCGGACCTCTAAGACTTACAAAGTTTATTTATGTGTATTTGTTTGTCTGTCAACGAAGGCAGTACATTTAGAAATAGTATCTTCGCTTAGTACGGAAGCGTTTATCGCGGCGTTCGGACGTTTTGTTTCACGGAGGGGTTACCGAGTTTGGTACGGTCGGACTGCGGCACAAATTATCAGGGTGCTGACAGGTATCTTAAGGAGGTCCATGATTTTTTAACGAAACATAGTACGGACTTGGGACAAGCAATGGCTACTCAGGGCATTACGTGGAAGTTTGATCCTCCTGGATGTCCTCATTGGGGAGGCATCTTTGAGGCTGTCGTGAAGGTGGCTAAGACACATTTGAGACGTGTTATTGGGGAAACGGTTCTTACGTTCGAGGAACTTACTACGGTCTTTTACAGAGTGGAAGCAACTTTAAATTCACGGCCTTTATGCCCACTCTCTTCGGATCCCAACGATATGGAGGTTTTGACACCGGGTCATTTCCTCATCGGCCAGCCCCTTGCAGCTCTCCCTGAGTATCCCTTTGAGAATGTACCACTGAGTCGACTTTCTCGCTTTCAAATGCTGCAACAGATGTCACAAAATTTTAATAAACGGTTTTATTCGGAGTATTTGCACATGTTGCAGCAGCGGCTGAAATGGACAGATAAAACGGCTCCTGCACGGGTAGGGGATCTTGTCCTGATTAAGGATTCAAATCTTTCTCCTCTACGTTGGCGTAGAGGACGCATTTTGAAGCTTTATCCAGGCTCTGACGGTGTACCTCGGTTCGCAGAGGTCTCGATCGGCGACTCTGTGATGCGCCGTGCGGTGGCAACCCTGTCCCGTCTACCGGTAGACTAGCGAGATGAGGGTTGCTCATCTCGGGGTGGGGGATTGTTTAGGACTTATGAGTTTCGGACCGCGGAAAAGGAAATTTAAAAAAAGTAAAAAAAAAAAGATTTTGACATTACGGTTTCGGTACTTGACTGTCACTTCGGATTTTTTCACGGCATTTTTATTGAGTTTATTTTCGGCGGATTAATAATTGATCATTTACGTGTCATTTAGTTACGTATAAAGTGTATTTAATTACCATTGGATAAATATTGGCATATTACGGTTTCGACGGGATACATTTAATTGGAAAAGTGGTCGGCCACGCGTTCTCCTATTTTTTACACTACAAGTATTGTAGTTTATGATATATATTTATAACCACATACGGTAGGGCACATTAGTACACACAAAACACACGTTCAAGCCAAGCCAGAACTACGGACCGGTA
The DNA here is from genome assembly GCA_036419045.1 of Scirpophaga incertulas. Taxonomy (NCBI): domain Eukaryota; kingdom Metazoa; phylum Arthropoda; class Insecta; order Lepidoptera; family Crambidae; genus Scirpophaga; species Scirpophaga incertulas. The sequence continues at coordinate 1,101,784 of CM071637.1, forward strand.
AGTAAGCAATATTATTATATAGTTAAATAATATAAGCAAATAACGGGCGTTCGGGAAAACGCAACATTTTTATGTTGAATATGTTAGATATGTTGATTTGAGAAGTTTTTAAATTCCGACTTTAATAGAATTTTAACTTTGTCCATATTTTGGGCTAAAACACTATGAAAAGTGGCCTTTTTTTCGAATTTTATATTGTTTTGTCACCTTATTATATTAATACAGTTGATAAAGACGTCGGTGTGTTAGGTGATCCTTCAGTACTAGACTATGCTAGAATCTGTAGTGTTAATGCCAAGAGACTTGACGGACTGACCCTTATCCTTTGAAAGCACGTAAGTTCGCTCATATGATATGCCGCTTGCGTGGCTACTGTGACCCCATCTCACGTTATATAACCAGAAAAGAGAACGCGATGGCAGATGAGAATGAGAAGTGTAAATAAGCAGTTCATGCAAGCTATATATATCTGCTCCTTTTGCCGTGGAACCTTGGGACCGTGAGGAGTAGAGTGTAAGAGATCTTCGCACGTCTAGTCGTGGTTTCTGGGACGCTGGCATGCATTTTGGGCAAAAGTTAAGCCAAGCCATACAATGTAGTCAGCCTATTTGATAGTTTACGGAATAATTTGGCGTCCATGTTTTATTTAATGTATATAATTTTTTGTAGATTTTTTATTACATTTATATAAAGGATTAGTTTACATTGTAAATTTTTTTGCTTGATAGAAATATATAGTAACTACCATTAATAAGGTACAAATGCTAGCATTCATCGCGCAAACATCTGACACACCGGGGTTCGAACCCGGGACCTCAGAGGTGGTGACACTTTAAAACCGGTATACTAACCACTAGACCACGGATGTAATAATAAGTAATTTATTAAAAGGTAACGCAGTAACAGTTACTTGAAGTGTCTTGTAGTAAGTTACATGTTTCTCCATGGTCTAGTTCTATGAAGCTTACAGTACAGAATCAACATCAGAATAAATAAAAACATCAAGTCCGGCCTAAAAAAAACAGATTACAAATAAGTGTCAGCCAAGAATAATTACCTTGAGATGTAATTTTGCCAACATAAATTGTCCCTTCACACTTCTGACAAATAACACAGACAGGAACACGGCAATTAAATTACCGATGTCACTAACGATTCATGTCCAGAAATGGAGTCGACAGGGTCATAAATATAAGTTTTCTTTCAATTAGAATAGGGTAGACGACTACAACTGATTTAGTGTGGAGCGTTTTTGAGCGACCTGCGACAGCGCCGCAAACATGGCGATGTATCTTCAAAAGTAATAGATGAAGGTGTACTGTTGGTTCTACAATATTTAGTCTCTACTCTTTCCCATCATGGACTACGCAGACGTCTGCCTCACTAATTTAAACGTAGATCTTGTCGCCAAACTTCAGCGTCTGCAGAACATCTGTGTCAGGTTCGTGTATGGTTTGCGTAAATTTGATCACGTGTCTGAATTTAGGCAAAGACTTGAGTGGCTTCCTGTCAAGTTCCGTCAACAAGAACATATCCTCATTCTGCTATATAAAATCCTGTATGACCCTCGCACCCCACTATACCTTAAGGAACGTTTTCGATATCTTGGGTCAAACCACAATCGGGAACTACGCTCCAAGTCTGATAATGTACTTACGCACCCAATTGCTTCAAGCTATTTTATAAAATCCTTCACTGCGAAATCTGCACAACTATGGAATAGTCTGCTTCAAAATATCCGTGAATCAAAATCATTAACGATTTTTAAGAACCAATTGCGCAAATATCTATTGGAACGGTCCGTTTCTTAACTTGCTGTCTAATTATTTTGTTTTTAAATAAATATTTATAAATCAGTTTATCTATCTTTGTCATTATATATTTATTATATTCTTATTTATTACTATTATTTATTTATGTAGGTGTATATAAATATAAGTTTAACTACTGGTAAATTTAATTTGGTGCTATGTTGAAATTTTTTATGTTTAACTTTTAATGTTATAAATGATGGTACACTGCTATACTTTAAAATTCCACTCTAAAGGTTGTCTGGAAGAGATCGCTCTAAGCGATAAGACCGCCTTTGCCGACAATGTAATTTATGTAATACCTGTATGTTGTTTAATGTTTCTTTTGTTATTGTGAGCAATAAAGAATTAAAAAAAAAATTCTCACGTAAAAGTGTACTCTTATTATATATAGAATTTAAAAAATTGTCATCTACCTTAGAACTAATGTTTTCCTTATATATTTCACTAGCTGACCCGTGCCCATTTCCAAAAATAATTAATGTATTTAAAGGTCATACTCGATATGAATAAGAAATGTATATGTTTAGTTTTAATATATATTTATTTGCGTGTATAACATTGTGTAATTATAAGTGTAAATGTTTACTTAGTCCTGATGTGTATATGTCGCAGTAAGATAGACAAAGCCGTAATATAGTTATATTCCTAGGGATATAATTATGTACATAATTATACGAAAGCGATTCATTACTGTCTCACTAGGAATATAGTTATAAAACGGTCCGAGTTTAGTAACACACTTATATTCCTAGATTAAGTTTAGTGAAATAGAAATCTATCATGTATAATTAAATAAAACGGAATTTTATTGGTTTTATCTTCAATACATAGTATAAAACAAAGTCGCTTTCGCTGTATGTCCGTATGTATGCTTAGATCTTTAAAACTACGCAACGGATTTTGACGCGGTTTTTTTTAATAGATAGAGTGATTCTTAAGGAAGGTTTGTATGTATAATAAATGCATAATATAGTAGAGAAACACTGATAAATTTAAAGGTTTCTAATGTGATGTCGTAAATAAGCACGTTTTTTTGCGCTTATATTGCAAACGCTGGCTGAACCCTACGAGATAGACCAAAATAATGTACTACAGTATTGTACAACTTACAAAAATCCACAAAAAAGTCCGCGATGGTATATGTCTATCTCTTAGGGATAACCCACCATAACCATTTTTTCACTGCACCCGTGCGAAGCCGGGGCGGGTCGCTAGTTATTGATAAACCAACTTTATGTATCCTGCAGTTAGTTACAATACTTTGTGACATCAATACGGATTAAAGTAATTATAATTAAACGATCATATTTGTAGAATTTAAAATACAATTAAAACTAATCAAACACTTAGAAACGCTCCGATGCGGATTGTTGCCGCCTACGCCGCACACTCCGAAAGCCATTTCACTAAACTTAATCTAGGAATATAAGTATGTCACTAAACTCAGACCGTTTTATAACTATATTCCTAGTGAGACAGTAATGAATCGCTTTCGTATAACTATGTTCCGGTACATAATTATATATCCCTAGGGATATAACTATATTACGGCTTTATCTATCTTACTGCGACATATATACGTTTTAGGTTATGGTCTCGCCAAGAATGTTGATTGTCTGTATTTGTAGTGTCTTGTTGATTGTACCTAATAAAAAAGAAATAAAAAGTAGAACTTGATTGAAAGTAGAATTATAACACCGATTCCACAAAACTTATCATAAAGCACTGGTATGGAATACTTTCTTGGAAAATGTTGAGATCAAATATATTAGATGAATTGCCTAAAACTAAAAAAAAAACTAAAACTATTGTTATTAATCTCTTGAGTTCATAATTTTGTGAACAAACTTCACAAAACGAGTACATTATTTTCAAAACAAACAATCTTTAACGTCAATCCCATATCTCAATTTGCCGGTGAACATCAAACAAGAATTTTCAAGTATCAAACGCTGAACTTACCGCGATCACCTGCTCAAAAACATCGGACACTTAACAACGCAAGTGCGACAAAAACTTTACACTCGTACACTCGCGGCGATCCGCGCGACATAACACCACCGCTCGGCGTTCCGTCACGCCGCGCACTGCAAAATTTTCAACGCGCTGAATTTCAGGCCGGCTCCTTATCTCGAGAACTTTCAGAGTCGCATTCCTGCAATTACTGCGTAAAGCGCCCTAGGGCATTATCTAAGTAAATACGAGCCGAGCAGTGCAGTTGTTGGGCTTCTGGGTTTCATGTCAACGTGCAGTTTATGACGGCGATCTTTTGTTTGAACTTTTTGACAGATGCATGACACAATATATTGTTTTATTCGTGCCAAACTAAATTTATCGTTTTTTATCCAAGCTATAGGGTTTTAATGACCAATGCTCAGCCTGAGTTTAGTCTGTAAGAGATTTTGGTCATAATTGTGGCATTTGATTGCGGAGGTATCTATGAAGTCAAAGAAAAACATGTCAAAGTAGCATGCATTTGGATATAAGCAAACTAAGAATATATTTTCTTTCTTGGTGTCTCCTAAAATGTTTTTTATCATTATTAGTCAAAATCAAAATCAACTTTATTCAAATATAGTTATATATATATATATATATAATATATATATATATATTATATATATATATAATATATATATTCAAATAGACTTTATAGAAAAGCTCTTTTGAATCTTCAATTTTTGTTTCCTACCACCTATTCAGGACGTAACTTTTAGCTGTTAAGAAGATTGGGTGCAAGAAACTTATCAGCTTTATTAAAAGTAATAACAACATTTGGGTGCTAAAGTACATTGTGAGATGGATACCGACCCTTTTGAACCGTGCAATGCATTAATTCACAGCCCGAGTGTCGCTGATTTACTTTGATTTGATACATTCATTTGTTATTAAGGAAATTAACAATTCCCTTAATTATATATATATGTAAATAACTGTGCCCACGACTTCGTCTAATCGTAAGTTTAGGAAGCATTTTTAATGTCTGAGAGTGTTATAAACGTAAGAGTAGACAAATATAATCAGAAAGCTTCGAACTGCTAAGCTATCGGGAGTTACACGTGTTATTGTGCGTCAACCATAAAAGATAGACATATGCTGTCATAGTATATTATCTTATATAATTTTAAAGGTAACATTTCCGTCATACATGATTTCTGTGTAGATTTATACATTAAGGTAGCAAGCGCGACGGAAGCTTAAAAAATGGGGTATCTTCTCCCGTTTTCCAAACAATTCCCGTCACTGCTCTGCTCCTATTGATTGTAGCCTTAAGGTGGATTTAGACTAAAAGAACATAGAGCTAGAGCTAGAACTAGAGCATTCTTTCGTTAATATCTAGTGTAAACTAAAGCTTGACGTATCTATTTACATCAAACGAACACCGAACTAGAACTAGAACAAGAATGTTCTTTCTTCTTTTGGTGTAAACAAGAGCTAGATCGAATGTACTTTGCTCATTCGAGTCAATTCTTTTGTTGGTATTGGTAGTGCTTTGTTATGTCTGATTTTGACAGTGAAATCATTATTGCAGACTCATTTATTATTTTGAAGCAAAAACTCAAAAATAAAAGACGGAAGAGACGTTGGTGGGTTACAAATTTAATGCCCACAGCCCTTGCTGAGTTTCTTGCCGGTTCTTCTCAGTACAAGGTCTCCCGCCGTAGATTTGCGAACCGATGGCGTAGCTTTTCGACATTCACAAGTGCTTGTAACAGCCCAGACTGAATAAATGTTTTTAAATTTGAATTTGAATTTGAATTTGAATTTGAATGCAACGAAGGATACTGGATAATGTAGGTGAAACAATGAAACAAAGTTGTTATTTTTGTAGTGTTCATATGTCGGATCCCATAGACATCTGGCATTTGGTAGGCTTCTATCATTAATAAACATTTCTCTTGAGACCAATCCATAATTTAATCGATACGATACGTAAACAATCGCTATAGAACACAAGAACACTTTGATGAGGACGCCAGTGGAGCGAGCGCGTCCGAACACGCTAGAATGTCCTAAGCAACTGTTCACGCGCTCTTGCGCCGTTTACATCGAGCGAGCGAGCATTCTTAGAATATTCTATAGAATCTTTGCGAACGCACTAAGAACAACGAAAGAATGCTCTACTCCTGTTTACACTAGAAGAATTTGACGTAGTGGGGATAGAATGAGCATTCGCTCGTTTGGTGTAAATCCACCTTTATAGTGTGGTGAACCGTACACTATAAGCAGCTCAGAAATATGAAAAATAATTGTACCCAATTCCGTTAAAATCCGTCTAGTAGTTTTTGTTTCTATAACGGTTATACAGAGAGACAAAATTTTACTAATTGAATTTTCGGCATCAGTATCGATCCCTAATCACCCGCTGATAGTTATTTTGGAATATATTTCATGTACAGAATTGACCTCTCTACAGATCTATTATAAGTATAGATAATCTCTCTCTAATAATATCAGAGAAAAATCTCAGTAAAAAAATATTCCAATAAAAAATAAAATTAGATAGCAAACTTTCAATGACACGACCATGAAAGCCGACACGTTTCAGAATAATTAGACCACTGCACGTGCATTAAGTTTTATAGTGAATTAATGTGCGGTAAAAGTTTTGATTGTTATGATAATCTAGGATGTGTTATAAAGTTTTATTTATTATCGTTCCCTGCATTTCTACTGCATAAATCTAATCATACATTGTTATTCAATACTAGCTTTTTGGCGGACGAGGGAGGTTGGAGGGCTGTGGCCTCCTTCTGTGAAGCAGTGATGCTCCAGAAGGAGGCCGCCGAGCGGGGTCGGGAGATGGCCGATCCCGCTCGAAGGAGGCGGCGCCGGGCTCGGTAGCATAGCTGCGGCGCCGCCGCGGGTCGCCGGCGGGCGCGAGGAAGTCGCGACTGCTACGGCGACCCGGGATGGACCACGCCCCTTCCGTGGCCGGGGGGCGTCGTCGGTGGAGGAGACCGGGGGAGGTAGTAGCCTCCCCCGAGGAGGGTTCCCCTCTAGATAGGGGAGCGGAGGCTGGGGGCTCCCGGAACGGGCTTGATGTTCCCGGGGCTCCCTTCATGCCTGAGGAAGGCCATCCCTGAGGTTTTTAGTGGGTAGGCCTCCCCCTTCTGGGGAGGAGAGCCCCACATAACCGCCGGCTCGCCACAGCCGGGGTATGCAATTTAATGCATTTTCCTCAGGGAAACAAAAAAAAAAAAGCTTTTGATTCGAGACTTTCCTCGCGTAATATTGGACTTCCTAATGGGATATTTTCCTACGGTTAGAATTCCATGTGCCTTGAACTATTCCCACCAAAATTTAATGTAAAATGCTACGAATCAGCTATGATACTGCATCATAACGACACAGCGCTGTAGGCCTAACATGATTGCTTAAAGAAATAATCAGTGCTAGCGAATTAGCGCTATACGCTGCAAGGGCGGTGTCTCTTTTTCAATATGGTTTTAACTCTACCCTATTTCTACTGCATAAATCTAATCATACATTCAAAGCCTTCAAAGTAAAGCCACCGGTTTTCTTGTCGCATCAGCAGTGCGAGCATGAAACTTTTGATATTCAAAATTTGACAACTAAGATTGACATAATCGATTAATAATCGGGAGTTTTGCTCGCTGCCTGCGCAGAGATAAGACACAAATAAGCACAGACATAAGACAATGGCTGAAAACCAGTGATTTGTCCAAATTAACAAATATTTAGCAGAGCCTTGACCTTTTGCTTTCTGTAGCATACATATATTTATGGTGTTTGATTGTATGTTTGTTTATTCTCAGTTATTAGCAGTGTTTTATGTGTATTTTGCGGAAATTAATAAACGCTCTATCTATCAAATTGATTGCGGACAAGAAAAAAGCTTTGTTCTTGAGACATTACTATAATAAAAAGACACACAAACATTAAAACTTTACCTTGTTAAAACATACGGATACAGGCATTCACTGACGTCGAAGACGGAGACTTACCACACCTGCTCGATTACTTGGGAACGTCTCTTCGAGAATAAGATAACACACAACTTGTAAAAATTTCTCAACACAAATATTGCTCATCACCAAAATTAAAAACACTGTGATTCTTCACATTCTAACCTCATCCGTACATACTATAGACGAACATTACTGGCAAAAAAATCACAACGTATTTCTAGAAATCCATTCGTTTTTCGATTTTTTTTAAATGTAACTAGTGCTTGAAAATATTGGAAAATTCATAATATTCTCTATTTGCTAGAAAATCGTAATACAAAAAAAAGAAAACAACTCACGAAATAATTATTGACTTAAATTGACCGACTTGATATCGACTCCAAAAATAACAATAATTATAACTACAATTATACATATATATTTTTGCTTTCCATTGGGTATTAATTTATAGACTTAATATGGCTATTTCAGATACTATTGTTAGAATGGGGCCAAATTAAATCTACACGAGAAGCATCAGCTTACAAATAAAGAAAATATCATCAAAATCGGTTTACCCAATCAAAAGATAACGAACATAAAAAACAAGGCGAAGTGCGAGTCGGACTCGCGCACGCAGGTATTTTCTTTATTCTAAAAATAGAAAAAAAAAAGTTTTTTTTTCTATTTTTGTATGAAAATCTTAATGTGGTTCACCGAATGCATCTACTTACCAAGTTTTCACAGTATAGCTCTTATAGTTACGGAAAGAAGTGGTTGTGACGGAGAGACATGACGAATCCATAAGGGTTCTGTTTGTTGCCATTCGGCTACGGAACCCTAAAAATAGAGGTGAACTGATAACCTCCTCCTTTTTTGAAGTCATTTAAAAATACATAATGTGTGTGTGATCCTTATATTGACAATGTGCAAATATAAATCAAATTAAAATGATAATAAATTTAAGCTTTTAAGCTTAAATTTATCTTTTTCGGCTAAGCTTTTTTTTGTTCCCCTGAGGAAAATGCATTAAGTTGCATACCCCGGCTGTGGCGAGCCGGCGGTTATGTGGGGCTCTCCTCCCCAGAAGGGGGAGGCCTACCCACTAAAAACCTCAGGGATGGCCTTCCTCAGGGATGTAGGGAACACCAAGCTACTTCCGGAACCCCCAAGCCTCCGCTCCCCCGCCGATACAGGGGAGCCCTCCTCGGGGGAGGCTACAATACCTCCCTCGATCTCCACCACCGACGACGCCCCCCGGCCTCGGAAGGGGCGTGGTCCTCCCGAGTCGCCGTACCGTATTTAAATTCAGGATAAATAAACAAAAGAATTACGAAGAATAAGTCTAGTTTTACAACTAAGTTAAGTACAACTTAATTTATAAAAATGCAGTTATTTCTTTTGTACATCAAAGTTTATAATAATATTAGTTTTCCATTTTTAACAATACACCTATTTATTTATGTTTAAGTTAATCCATAACATAATAGATTCGACCATTTCATTAAATAACTAGCTGTACCCACGACTTCGTCCGCGTGTAATCGTAATTTTAGGTAGCATTTTTAATGACTGAGAGTGTTATAGACGTAAGAGTAGACAAATATAATCAGAAAGCTTTGAACTGCTAAGCTATCGGGAGTTACACGTGTTATTGTGAGTCAACCATAAAAGATAGACATATGCTGTTATCTCATGATAGCATATGTCTATTTTTATATAATTTTAAAGAGAACATTTCCGTCATACATGATTCCTGTGTAGCTTTAGCCATTAAGGTTACAGCTTACTAAATGGAGTAACTTCCTCCGTTTTCCCAACATTTCTGTGGCACATGGTTATACATTTTTGACGACATTATAATGCAATTCTTGTTAAATAAGTTACTAGTGTGTAATGGGATGATTACTTGTTCAGTATCCCTTGGTCATAGAATACTGCCAGCCCTTTGCTTTTTAAAAAAATAATATATCTCGCAAACATCATCAAAACTTATCACCAATACGCTACACGGGTCCAGTTTACACGTTAAAACTGACAAAGTGTCGACTGTCATGGCGCGGTCACTACAATTTATCGCCAACTATCTAATAAACAGTGCAAAAACAATGTCCTGACTGGGAAACAGCGGTATCTAGCTACAGCGAGCGTAGCGCGTATAAATCAAAACTGAAAACTATGGGGCTACCCTCTAGTTCTATCATGATTCGGAACAGCATGTAATTATATTGACTTTTTTAGTTTACTTTCCAGAAAAAATAGGGTAATTATAATAATAGTTGTAATATTATATAATTAATTCGTTATAAAATTAATACTTCTTATACTCACACCAATTCACCTAGCTCAAAGTAAGCACTAGGTTTATGACTTAATGACTAGCTCTTTCCAGTGCAAGGTCTCCCGTCGTAGACTTGTGAACCAATGGCGTAGCATCTTCGTGCAAATATGATAAGTAAAAATCCTATATGATGGATAAATATTTGATAGTTCGTTATATTAAATTCTGAACATAATTGAGTAGATGATATAATTCTCAATTAAATCGCTGTCAAAAGTAACGAAGCCTCCAAATATCATGAAGTGTTAACGATTCTACGAAATGTAAGTCTTAAACTGAATCAAGATAATAGGTTGTTAAAGCACCAGTTATTAAAATTATGCTTAATTGTGCAATAAGCTACTATTCATTATTAATAGAACATTACTCTCACGTTAATAAAGTTTTATTCATTTATTTAAATTATACTAGCTTTTGCCGGCGACTTCGTTCGCGTGGACTTCAGGTTCGTCCCGTCTAGTCTAGTAATAAGTAAGAAATACGGTAACTAAGCACTGCAGAGCCCTAATCATAGGCCTATAGGTAGCTACTGCAGTATGCTCCTATAAACTACATTTAACGATCTTTTTCCTAATGTGTTTTTTTTTACGACCTCACATTAGAAACCTCAAAAATTGTAGCCTATGTGTTATTCTGATGTATAAGCTATATTGTGGTAAAGTTTCATTCAAATCCATTCAGTAGTTTTTACGTGAAAGAGTAACAAACATTCATACATCCATACTTACAAACTTTTGCCTTTATAATAGTAGTAGGATGTACACATATTGCTGTACAAACGCGGAGTTAATGCCTCAGGCATATTCATTACCAGACAAGGTAGATACTTTATTTTTGTTCCCCTGAGGAAAATGCATTAAATTGCATACCTCGGCTGTGGCGAGCCGGCGGTTATATGGGGCTCTCCTCCCCAGAAGGTGGAGGCCTACCCACTAAAAACCTCAGGGATGACCTTCCTCAGGCATGTAGGGAGAAGGTAGATGTACTAAAAGACATTTAAAGTTTTATTTAAGTAAATAAGAAACTTATATTATAGCATCGCTGGTGCTGTAATGATGATGCAAAATAAAAAATAAAATCGTTAACAAACTTAATAAAATAAAATAGAACAAATCAATTGGTCTCAGGTGTGGGTTGGAAGGTATATCGTAGTGTTTCCTTGTTAATACCAACTCCAAAAGTAATAATAGTTGTAACTACATTATATTATCGTTGTTATATTTGAACTGTGCATCTTAATTTGTTTGTTACAGCTATTTCATTGAAGTCGATTTTTAAAAGAATAATTACCCTATTTTGAAGTACCTACACTTATTTATGCAGCGTGGGACCGTAAAATGAGAGCTCATGAGAAGCGCCAAATTCCAATTAAAATATGTTCATTAAGATCATTTTACCCAGTCAAAAGTTCTGAGGTAATAAAAATTACAGTCGAATTGAAAAGGTCTCGTTATGAAAGTCGTGTAACAATTTGGTTATACTAACTGGTGCACCTGCGCAGGATTATTTAGAGTGTCTTATATTATTGTGCCATACATCTTTATAAATTACAGTCTACGTGTTATTATGATGTATATGCTATATAACTTAAAATTTTCAATAAAATCAATTAAGTATTTTTTACGTACAAGAGTAACAAACAGACATACATACAACTTTTCGCGTTTATAATATTAGTAGGGATTTCTCAAGGTACCGCGCTCTCTTGAGGAGCGGTCGCTCTCACTTCAAGCCACGGGTTATTAGGACCAAGGCTTAGACTGAGTTTGGTCGGTAGGTCACATCGTTCGAGCCGTCCTGATCGGTCTGGAGTCCAACATAATCATCGCAGATTCTCATCCTCTTTTCCAATGGAGAAATAAAGAACCAAGGCCATAGGCTGAGTCTATTTGGTAAGTCATGTCGGTCCAGCCATTGTCTGAGTCCTGCATTATCTCCGTGGCACTTGGATGTGGAGATTACGTTAGACGTTTTGTGCTCCATGTGAGGATTCTCAGCATCTTCACTAAAAAAAAAAAAACATTTCTCAACTTTAACTATAGAATTATGTTCTGTTATCTTAGGTATATTCAGCGAAGTCTTCAATATCAGCGATACCGATAAGGTTACCCATTAATTTGGTAATGACATTACCATGCGATATGTCTTGGATATCGAATTCCGTACAGGTTTTCCTATAGGCTAAAGCATTACAGTATTACAATAAACCATACTTAGAGAGTAGCCCAGGTGAAACGACACTCTAATTGTTATTCCGCTAGTCGCAAAGTTGAGCAGCTTATGCTAATCCAAGAAAGTATTTGGTTTATCAGAGTGATGGATAGGCAGGCGGTGCACGCGAGCATGTGAGCGCGCCAGATATCTGCGCTGTTAAACAGTGCGGCGTACGGCGGATTTTAATGATAGCTTATTAAGATGGTCACGCCATGTTTGAAAGATAAATCAAACATCAAAATCAAAATAATCTTTATTCAACATAGACCTTTACAGGCACTTATTGACGTCAACAAACAAAACAAAAAAAAAAGCTTAAAAAAAAATACAAAAACCTTGTCCGTACGTATATACGAATAAGGAAAAAAAAAAGATTGACTCGACACCTGTTCGGAAATTGGGAGAGCCTTCTCGAGAAGAACAGGCAAGAAACACTGAAGGTCAAAGACAAATATATTTTTATCGGATAATTCTGGAAAACGGTCATCAGATAAGTATGTATACAGACTCAAAAGAGACTGGTAGCGAAAGTGATTCTAGATCACAAAAGCGAGTTCTGAGAAACGAAAAGTCTACTGCCGGACATACACCACTTCTAAGCACCTTTAAAACGAAGGGCTTCCAGCGCTTTCTTGCTTTATTCTCTAAATTATTTATCGGTCCACCTTGTGGAAAGCGTTCCGACGTTGCGACGTTGCATTTTCAGCACTCTATCTGCCCTAACGGCTGTCAGTTCAAGGATTAATGTACCCTGCCCACTGCTACTTAAGATTCACAATTCTTTGGGCTATATCAGTGATCCTTGCTTTTTTGTGGCTTTGTTGCTAATTCGAGCATGCACAAAAACTCCTAATCGTAGCTTTCTCCATTACCACCTATAAAGCTTGGTGTACGTACTAGGTTCTGACTACATATATTTTCCCTGCAATAGAACGATACCATTTCAAATTCAACTTGATACCTCCACGCTCCGAGGAAAAGGATATGTTCAGATAGATAACAAAATGTATATTAGTTCCGTTTTTCCTTTTGACATTCGAAAACGGAAATGAACAGTGGAGCTTTCTAACGTTTTAATATACTTTTGTGTTTACGAAACAGTAAATGAACAAGAGAAATCAATTACTTAGTTAAGCACATTAAAACGAAGCAGCCACGTAAACTTTATAAATAAGTGAACTAATGCTTGTTATCAGCGCTTAAATTCATGTGTGCTTGAAATTATGCCGTTTGATCGTAAATAACCGGCAAGGGTTGGCGTGTTTTGGAAACTTTAAAGGTCGAAGTTGGCTATAAAACGAATTGCGATAAACACATTCAGCGTTCACCTTTGGCTGTTATTTTTGGACTTAATAATAATTAACGGGGCAAATTAAGCCATTTTACCGACTGTATTAAGAATAAGTCAACTAAAGTAGATTGTGTATGTATTTATGCTTACATAACGCATATCAAGTCATATCTAGGCCTGTAGTCTTCCAAATCAAAACACTTATGGGTGACTTAAAGCTTAGTTACACAGTTGCTCCTGAACTAATTGGAGATGTAAGCTCCTTTCCGTAGACAGATTGGCAGGCGAAGACGGGCATACGGTTTTTTTTTTATTCCATACGGTGGCAGACGAGCAAATGGCCCACCTGATGGTAAGTGGTAACCATCGCTCATGGACATCTGCAGTGCCAGGGGCACAGCTGAGCCGCTGCCTACCTGGAGAGTAATACTCTTTTTAAGCCTCGTTTGAAGTTAGACATATCGTAGCGCTCAGAAAACACCGCAGCAGGGAGCTCATTCCAGAGTTTGCATGTACGCGGAAGGAATGAACGCTGAAACCGAACTGTACTAGACAAGATCGGTTCCAGGTGATATGGATGAACTCTACTGCGGTGGCGGGTGGTGCGATGGTAAAAAGGTGACGAAGGCACCATTGCAAATAGTTCCTCAGAGCACTCTCCGTTAAAGAGCCTATAAAGAACACACAGAGAGCCAAAGTCTCTCCGCTGCTCCAAGGTCTCTGTTGAGGCCGTAATATTGGGATCACCGATGATACAGAAAGCACGCCTTTGCAGGGAGTCAAGAGGGTCGAGTTGATATTTGGGGGCTCCAGCCCAGAGGTGAGAGCAGTACTCCATATGCGGCCGTATTTGAGCTTATAAAAGCATCAGACGCTGACTGGGCGTGAAGTACCGCTTCGCTCTGTTGAGAACACCCAATTTTTTACTCGCCATTTTGGCTTTGTCCTCCAAATGACTCCCGAACTGCACTGTGGCTGAAATTTCCGGTGCCGCCTAATGACCCTGTCGTGAAGGCAGCGTGCACGACCAGCTACAGCGCACGCAGATAATATGTCTCCCTGCCAGGGGGATTGTCTCGGTGTTCCGGACAGACCGGACAGTCCTTTCAGACCGGAGAGCCCCACACACTGCCGCGCCTTGCCAGCGCGGTGTCAAGCGTGCATCGCCATAAGGAGCATTTCCTCTCGAAAAAAAAGGTGTGTGGATTAACCATCTCAAAGATAATACAAGTAAAGGAACAGAGAATGCCCAATGTACATGCTGCAAAAAACTAGACGCTCTTTTATGGCGAAATGCACAGCCTTTTCGAACAAAGTTCCACAAGGTGTACGGATTTGTCTTTTTTACAAATTTAAATCACTTGTCAAAAATATTCTTTCGTAAAAATTTGCTAACTCAACAGTTATTATGCTCTTTTCTTAATGATAACAATGCTCGAGTTGAATTTTTATAACTCAATAGTTAAGTTGCAAATAGTGCGACTATAGTAAATAACACAATGAAATTATAGCCTTTTTTTTTATACTACAACGGTAGCAAAAAGGCTTACGGCCTGCCTGATGGTAAGCAGTCACCGTCGCCTATGGACGCTTGCAACACTAGGGGCATCACAAACGCTTTGCCGACCTTTTTAAAAATCTATTTACTCCCTTTTTGAAGAACCCCATACTGTAATCCCCCGGGAAAGCCTCAGCAGGGAGCTCGTTCCACAATCGGAGCGTGCGCGGAAGGAAATTACGTTGAAACCGCACTGTGCGTGACCATTTAGGCTCCAGCATGTGAGGATGAGGATGAACACCCTGCCGATGGCGAGCGGTGCGATGGTAGAATGTGGCCGTGGGCATCATTTCGAACAATTCTTTGGAACACAACCCGTTGTATAAGCGATAGAAAACACACAAAGAGGCACAGTCTCTTCTCAGACTTAAGGGCTCAATACCGCATGTGAGTATGGGATCGTCAACGATACGCTCAGCGCGTCTTTGGACCGAATCAAAAGGATCAAGTTGGTATCGAGGTGCTCCCGCCCACAGGTGCCACAGGACAGCAGTACTCCATATGGGGCCTGACTTGCGATTTAAATATTGATATAATAGATATAATAACAATTTGCTTAAACGTGTGAAGAAAGTTGGCTCGACTATTTATCTGAGGCCAGCTTCTAATTGAGGATTCTGTAAAAAAGAAAAGAAAAATAGCCCTGGTTATCAGGTCCTTTCCAGTACAAGATCTCCCGCCGTAGACTTGTGGACCAATGGCGTAGCATTTTTGACGTGCAAAAGTGAATGTAACAATCCCATTTGAAGAATAAATTTTTGATTTGATTTGACTATATATTGAGATTGGACGCGTCGAGAAATGAGAATAACGTCGTAAAAATAAACCATTGGGCTTTCACTCGTTGGTGACTCCCTCTACTTACTCATAAAATATGCCTGACAACCTGAACAAAAGCTGGGAATATACGTCAGCGCGGCGATTACATACATCCGTGCCATCGCGACTTCCACAGCCGGTTCGAAATAAATCTAGCGTCACTGAATCATCGCGAGCAAATGGAATGTTTCACGGGTAACAACTATCTAGTGCGAAACAGAGTGGCAATTGTTGAAGGCAACCAAAAACAACCGTCCTGCGGTGACAAATGAGTGGAAGTTGATTAATTACAGGTAAAGTCATTTTATTGTTTTTGTTACTTGTACGTATGCTCGTAGAAGTATGTAGATTCAATTGTATGTGTCCTTCTAATGTTCATTTTGTGTTTGTGACTTCAGTACACGGGTTTCAAAAAATCATGTTTGAAGCCTCGAGTCCGAGTCCTAGTGGGGTTAGATATTGTGATGGATGTGACAATTTGTTCCTTATAAGACACGGATTTTATAACGCGTGCGCTAGGATATACGATAACGCGTAGAGGTAAATGCAGGTACAGACTATGCCCAGTTAGATGCACAGAATTATTGTCAGTACTGGTCAAAACGTTTGTGGACTATTGCATTTTGATTTCATGGTAATGAGAACAGGGATGAGAGGTAGACCAAGAAAGCGATGGATTGAATGTGTGAATTCTGATATGAGAGTAAAGGAAGTGGATGTTGAGCTGACGAGTGACAGAGGAGAATGGAAGAGGAAAACATGTTGTGCCGACCCTACTTAAGGTGGGAAAAGGGCAGGAAGAAGAAGAGAACAGGGCTATGGAAGAGGCTCCGGTTACCTGCCTTCTTAAGGCCTCCTAACTATTTTATTGAATATGGTAGGTGGTGACTCGTTCCTCGCTAAATGGATCTCCCAAAAAGGAGATCTATATTGGTGTGAAGTCTGTGACAGCGACGAAGAGGTCGTCGGCGTTGAAATTATTACTCTTGTACCCTTCGAGTATCTGCTCTTGTGACTCCCCTCTGTTCGGCTGGCTAAGGTTAGACAGAGCAGGTGGCATAAGCCCCCCTAAAGCATATCGGTACCCTCGTAGACGTAACTCGCCGACAGCTTGCTACAAGCTGCCCTGAGGGAGACTGACTGCACTGATGGGGCCTTTATGACAGTTATGGGGCATAAATGTCCCATCTGCGGGCGATGCGGTTGTTAATTCCCTATGTACTATTTAATATTTATTTGCTTGTCGGAAACAGAAAAGGCCTCTGTTAAATAAACTTTTTTTGATTTAAAAATGTAGTAAACCGACGATAATTTTACATCTTATGTCATAAGGTGCTGACTTATACTATGGTTCCAGTAAAGGTTGCCAGTTTTGCTGCGAAACTGACCAAATCCATAACAGGTAAATGTTGCCACATAAAATTACGTTGGTTTATTTGTGGGTATTATAATATAAGAATTATTACAACAAAAGAGGTGTGTTGTTTTTGGATAAACTCTTGAAATATCATCAAAAAACTTTGGGTAGATGTTGTACAGATTTATGTCTTAGTATCCTCACTTCGACACCTTAGCTAACAGATATACTTCTACAGTATATAAAGTAAAAAAGTGAAACAACTTACTAATGCTGAAACGGCAAATTGACTTATTTAAGTTATTTTCATGTGTAAGTTAGTGTCATATCATTTGAACTTACATGGGATCCGTTGCGAATGAATGAAAAGGGAACATCGCCTTGTGAAATGTTTAACTATTGTAATTGCTTTCGCCGGCTACTACATATTCACACCTAAGTATACTCGAAACTAATATGAAAGTCGAATTAGGCCGTAAAAGTTGTACAATACTGTCGTTTTTTAATAAAACACTGAAGACACTGAGTGCCACCTGAGCAGCGACAATGTCACGCATTCCACTTCAAGTATGCTATTATTTAGATTGCTGTGACTGAAATATAAAAGTCGCTAAAGCACCATACGACACGAGTATTGGACGATAACGCCGCCATCAGCACAATATCAAACTGAAGTCACACAAGATCAATGGCGTTGGGAGCATCTCACGTTTTATGGGCAATTAGACGCGCCGTTAACAAAGAGCCGTTTGTCTTAATAAAGCCACCGACCACGATCACCGACCAGACGTTAAGTCATTTGACAGCGCACTTTACACGAAGTATGTTATAGCGAATAGAAAATTGTGTTGCGTTGTCATAATATTTTTCAGAATTCTTCTGAAAATATAGATTATAAAATATAGACAGAGAAAATATAGAAAAAGTTGACAAATGAGAATCGAATTCTGTTGACTAAAAAGTCTCAAAAAAGACCGCGACCCTTGCAGATTTCTGCTTAGACACGAGTAGGCCCCTATCAATATAGGCTGGAACCATTTGGGTGTATCGCGGCTCTTCTAGCGTGTATGCTTCATCTATAGGGCAGCGCTGACCACGCCTATTCCTAGGCTAAGTTTACTCAGTAGGCGATTCCAGTCAAGCTGTTTCAATCGGTCTGGAGTCTCACAAAAGCACCATGGCACTTGGTTGCGGTATCCGTAAGGATTCTCAGTGTCTCCTCTCCAAAGGAAAAAAATAAATAAACAAAAAATATGATGCAACTAATTTTACTTGCACTACATGACATTGTTTCAAAGCAAGTTCCATTATTCTAGGTCGAAGACAAGTACCCTTCAGGTTTTTATTCCATTGAAAGTGTCAATAAATCGCTTACCTTATGATGCGACCACAATTTTTTTTTTCCTCAAGAGAGGTGGCTGAGAATCCATCATGGATACCAACGCAACAGGCAAGCAGGGATGCGTTGATTATGTCGGACTCCTGGTGCTGTAGAGGCGGCTCGACCACACAGACCTACCGAGTAAACTCAGCCTAGCCTTGGCCCTACGGCTTGAATGGAATGTGCGACCACAAGTTTACTGTTTTCCTAAAAAATATTATACCAACTTTTAGCATACTTACTTAAACTATCATATACTTTCCATGGAAACTTTCGTCCTTTATTGAACTCCAGACGATCTTCATAGTCGAGTGGATAGTACGCCGATTTCAAGGTATCGCCATCTCTGAGGTCCCGGATTCGAATCCCGGTGGGGGCAGATGTTTGTGTGATGCATGCGAGCATTTGTACCTTAGTCATGGTTGTTAATATATATATTTCTATCGAAAATATTTATATATGTCTATAATATATGTACGTTTATCCGTTACCATAGATCCCATAACACAAGCCGTATAGCGCTTACTTTGGGCTAGCTTAATTGGTGTAAGTGTAACAAATACTTATTTATTTATAAAACAAAAAACTCCTTACAGCCCTTTTTTCACATTGAAAAGTAGCCTATGTCCTTGCCTAACCTTTAATCAATCTATATACTAAATTACATTTAAATGGATTTCGTAGCTTATGCGTGGACTGCTGATATAATGAGTTACTTCTGTATTTATTACAAGCTTTTATATTAGCGTCACTTGTAACTATCTAAGAAAATCTTGGAACCTTAATTTGACCCACTTCCCGATCTCCGATTGAGCTGAAATTTTGCATGTACGTGTAAGTCGGATGACAATGCATGGTTATGTGTGTGACGTCATTCTAAATCCAACATAGCGGCATTACCAAGATGGCGGATCAATTATTTTTAATGCACCCCTACAATACGGGTATCAAATGAAAGGGCTTGTGAAGAACACCTCTATAAATAATATGACGTCACTCTTAATCCAATATGGCGGACTTTCCCAAGATGGAGGACCAATCTAAATATATAAAAGAAGAAACTGACTGACTGACATATCAACGCACAGCCCAAACCGCTGGTCCTAGAGATTACAAATTTGGCACGTAGGTTCCTTATAAGGTGTAGGGGTGCACTAAGGAAGGATTTTTCAAAATTCATCCCTTAAGGGGTGAAATGGAGATCCAAAGTTTGTATCGAGAAACAAGATTTGTTTGAATATTTTATTCGAAACTCGCAGGAGTACTCCTAACAATAAATGAGTAAACACGTCTTTCAGGATTTTTGAAAATTCAACCCCTAAAAGGGGGAAATGGGGTGTCAAAGTCTGAAAATCGACAATGGGTATTGTTTCTATGGTTTATCGGGTCGCTGATTACGAAAACAACAATGATTTTAAAATCCAACGTGGCGGACGTGAAATAACATCTCCCCTGTCGGGGTGAAATGGGGTTGAAATGTCTAACTATCAATATGGGTATCGTTTTTATGGTTTTTTGGGACGTTCATTACGAAAATGGCATCGATTTTAAGATTGAATATTGTGGACATGAACATTTCTTGATATATCAAAGAAGAAACTGACTGATTGACTGACTGACTTATCAACGCTTTTATTTCTTTAAAAAAATATGGGAACCTCCTTCACTAAAACGTCATATACCGAAACTTCCAAAATGTTAGAAATACTTTTCCGAGAAGCGTATCTAAATTGGTTCAGCCAAACATGAGATAATCGCGGACAAACATACATACTTACATACGTACATAAAACATACGGGTCACACTGAGAAGCCCCTTTATGTAGACGGTTGAAAAATACGATTAGTACGCGGGCGAAGCCGCGGGCACAAGCTAGTTATTTATAATAGGTTTGCTAAGCTTGGTTTTTTAGTCGGAAAATAAATTAAAAGTAAAAAAAAACAAGCTTTAATTAAATGCGCTAAAAAGAACAAAATAAACTTTTACATATAAAAGCTTGTCGTTAAAAGTATTCTATAAGTAAGTGAATCTCGCGACAAGCTTTTACATGTGAAAGTTTATTTTGTTCTTTTTAGCGCATTTAATAAAAGCTTGTAAGAATTATATATATATTTTTTTTACTTTAAATTTTTTCAATTGATGTTGGCTCTAAATATTGAAGTTAGTTAAATAGTAACAACAATTTTGTACCTCTTACAAAAATAAAACAAAGTTCGTATAATTTGTATGATGACACCACTTCCATACCTACCATATAGAGCTGTGAGTTGCAACGGCAGCTTTGAATATAATGACGTCATTACTCCTTCTGCAGCAGATCGGGCGAGGTATGCAGATCTTATTGTAAATGGAATTAGATCTCGTTAGCTTGTTTGGAGCTGTGCGGGTAACTAGTGTATGGATATGGTCACAGGACGTTCACTCGTTACACAGATGTGAGGTCCACTTTGAAATGGATGCGGCAATGTTTTTAATTTATTGATTTCCTTTGTCTAGGTTCTTTCAGCAATGATTCTTTTGTTAATCCTAAAAATATACTCGTAAAGCAAAACTGAGGGTACAACATATGTATACATATATATGTGTATATACATTTTGTTATCGATTATAAAATCAGACAGCGCTGCTTGTGCTGGGTATGTAGCGTTCGAGCGACGGCAACCGAATCTATCCGAGCGCCCCCGAGCTCGTTTTAGAATTACCCTCTTTTATTCTCCATTAATATTGGTTGAGTTTCTTTTTCCGTAAATTAAGTCAGACCATTTATTATTTAGTAAAAGTTACGTTCATTTTAATTCCTTACAATAGCGTGGTTTTCTTACATATTGTTAGTAAATGCAATAATTTCAAATATATCCTAAAGTGCGATTGAAATAAGTGTTATTATTCAATCAATTAACTATCTTAGACTTTTTTTGTGTATATATATATATCCAGCGAACTGTATAATATAATGAAAATTACCATTGTAATTCAATATTTATAATAATAATAATAATAAAAACTTAAATTTAAGATTATTAATTAAATATATGAATAATAATAATACTTTATTTGTCTTTGAAAAGGGTATATAGTGGTTGTTGTTAATGTTTGACCGCCTATTCAGCCATAAATGATAGCATGCAAATACCTAATAATATAAATTTTTAAATGATCTTCAAATAATTAATATAAAATTCTTTAACAATATTGGTAGCATTAATCAACTCTTTACAGTGTGTTTGTGCATTTATGACATAAAGTATTACTTTTCCCTATAATTAATAAAATCTTGCACAGTGTAAAATGTGTGATCCATCAACCATCTGTGCAATACCTTTTTAAATTGATTGAAAGGCATATTTTTTATGCGTCGTGGAATTTTATTATATATATTCATGCACATATAATAGCAATTTCTCTTAAATCGAGCACTGTTTATGACGGAGTCTACAATTAATTTATCACCATTCCTCGTATTAGTGGGATATATATCTTTTGCACATTTAAAATAGGTGGGATTTTGCTTCACGAATTTTCCTACTTCTAATATGTATAAGCACGGTAGAGGCAAAATGTTTATTGATTTAAATACCAACCTACAAGACTGATAGGGTGCTGATATTTATATTATTGCATAACATGAAAGGCAATCACAACATAGATTAAGTTTATGATGCATAATTATACAACATCTCAGAAAAATATATTTAAATACAATCAAAACATAATGCGCGGTGCTAAAAAGGTTAATTGATTCAGAACACGACAGAAATATGTGTATGTTTGTAATGTAATCTTCATATGTTATTCGTTAATTACAAAACTGAAACTTTTTACCATGGTCCACATCCATTCCAGCAAGTTCACAGTAAAGCCAGTGCCAGCGGAGTTAGAACGCTTTTTCACGCCGTTACCGCGCGACCAACTGTTGCGCTAACCCGCATTTACGCGCCCGCGTCGCACGTAACTGCGCAGTTTTTGCCGCATCCGACGCAGCTGTCGCGTAGTTTATGGGCGCGTCGTTTTAAGCTTTTTGCAAATTGCATGCACAGACACAACTAGATGGTAATATGGGCTGCTTGTCTATGGACAGGGGTAAGGGAATCGAGCGATCCTTATAAAGACAATAACAATGGTTTTCGTAATTTAATGATATGACGGTGGCGGCAATTGATTAACATTATCATCTCTTGACACAGGATTCATGGCGTCGGGCTCAGGCAGAATAAATAAAAGATAGGTGTGTCAGATCACTAATTGTATTCGATTCTAGATTTAACAACTCAAGTATGTATTTCTAAACTGAAAGAACCCTCGTGCGTCGCTAGTCACAGAAGAAGTAATGTTTGTGTAACTTTCCAACACGATGCCGCACGCATTCAGTCACTCATTTGACTAGACTCGTTATCAATCATATGACGACCCGGTTCACTCAGTTCCGGTACAATGACAATCAACATAACATAACATAACCCTTTATTGTATTCATAAAATACACACACACAAAAAAAGAAAATAACAAATGTACAAAAGGCGGCCTTATTGCTAAACAGCAATCTCTTCCAGGCAACCTAGGACCAGGGAAATATTAAAAGGAGATTTAAATATAGGATGGGTACAGTAATTGGACAGGACAATAGGCTTTTTTTCCCCTGAGGAAAATGCATTAAATTGCATACCCCGGCTGTGGCGAGCCGGCGGTTATGTGGGGCTCTCCTCCCCAGAAGGGGGAGGCCTACCCACTAAAAACCTCAGGGATGGCCTTCCTCAGGCATGTAGGGAGCCCCCGGGAACATCAAGCCACTTCCGGGAACCCCTAGCCTCCGCTCCCCTGCCGATACAGGGGAGCCCTCCTCGGGGGAGGCTCACTACCTCCCCGGGTCTCCTCCACCGACGACGCCCCCCGGCCACGGAAGGGGCGTGGTCCATCCCGGGTCGCCGTAGCAGCTGCGACTTCCTCGCGCCCGCCGGCGACCCGCGGCGGTGCCGCAGCTGTGCTACCGAGCCCGGCGTAGCCTCCTTCGAGCGGGATCGGCCATCTCGCGACCCCGCTCGGAAGCCTCCTTCTGGAGCATCACTGCTTCACAGAAGGAGGCCACAGCCCTCCAAGGTTAATAGGCTATAACTAGTTTAAGTCAAATCAAGTTTAATCCTATTAACTATCGCTAAAATAAAACGTCGATATATATATAAAGATACAAACGAATTGGGATATTTGGTTAACAAATAATTTAAATGGGATAATCCAAGGGGATAATCCACGCGATGGCCGATTTTCAATACCGTCTACCATCTCCATTAATTCCTTTTGTGATGGTTGTTCATTAATGATATTTAACTGTATAACGTTTAAAACCTAACCCGGTTTGTATATATATACTTAACGTTTAATGTTTTACAAGATTATAAGAGAGAACAGATAATACAGTCGGAGTGGAAAGAGATAGCGTTGTGCGAACCAAACATAATAATAAAACTGAGTGTGTGGTCTTTCGGACCAGGAGTAAATGTCCAGAGAGCATACCTAGCTATAGCCATCAAGCTAAATAATATACCGCTAAAAAGGGTTTACTCCCTCAAATACCTTGGCCATCTGGTAACCTCTGATCTGAAGGACGATACAGATATAGAGCGGGAACGTAGAGCGTTGTCTGTGTTAGAGCGAACATGATAGCTCGCAGGTTTGCTCGATGCTCGGTTGAGGTGAAAAACACTCTTTTCAGAGCGTATTGCACCTCTTTTTATACGAGCGCCTTGTGGGCTAACTATACTCAAAAGCAGTACAGCGCTCTAATGTTCACCGAGTCACGGATTGACTGCTTTTATGCGACGATGCGGAAACGGTGTGCATCCCTGGTGCGTAGGGTCCGCGCCAGCTCCAACATCATACTGAGCGTGATGGCTGAGAGGTTCGACTGTCACTACATCAACCATTGTTGTATGCTTAATGTAGTGACAGTAACGAGAAAATAAATTATAAATATAT
Organism: Scirpophaga incertulas; assembly: GCA_036419045.1. NCBI lineage: Eukaryota > Metazoa > Arthropoda > Insecta > Lepidoptera > Crambidae > Scirpophaga > Scirpophaga incertulas. The sequence goes on from CM071637.1 coordinate 1,126,443, forward strand.
ATTAAAAAAAATAATAATAATATGATCTTGTGATTGAAATAAATAAATTATTAATTAATTAATAATCGGAGCGAGATAAAACGTATCTCTTCGCTTCCTAAATGAGGCTAAATAAAATTACATAATTGGTCAAATCCGAAAGGCACAGTCTCATTACAATCACTACTTATTTGTAGACGACATCTTTGTTGTTAAAGTAAATAAAATGTTACCTCATGACGTACTAATGTTGCCACCATTTTGATTCATATACGGTGCTACTGAAAGACTTAAAATGCTTCGATTCAATTTTCATAACAAATAATTTAATGATTCTGTATCGAATAAACAATTGTTGTTACATATGTCCATATGTATATGCGATATGTCTATTGTGCTGATCTGTAAACAGATGTAATGTGATGTGTAATATTTTTAGTCGTAGAAAAGTTACTTTTGCGGACAATGGTTCCATAAAATCATAACAAGCTTATGACAAGTACAAGTACCTCTATAATTTCTTTCAAATTCAAGTCAAGTGTACATATTAGATATCCATTACATCGATATAGATAGATATGTTCTCGTAAAACTATGTAAAAAAATCTGAGAATTTAAAAAAATACTGAAAGCTCATTTACTTTTGAGTTCACATTAAATCGTCATGTTCAACTCGTTAAGTCTTATCATGATAACAGTCAATAAAAGGGTCAAATATATTTTTTCCGTGGTACATCTAAAATATCACAAGCCATAATGACGACTTATTTCAAACTCAAGCATACGTCAAACTATTTAATTGCCAACCTCACGCCGACCTAAACGCGGGAAGCACCACCTAAATTGTCACTAAATTGCCAAACACACTTTCGCCGGTCCGAAATTAGGTTACCGAACTGTTGAAGCCCGCTCAAATCTATAGTGCCATAATCTGTTGAGAGATAATTACGTTTAGTCAATTACGTTGCTCGAGATCAAGAATCGGAATCAGGCCCTAGCTATTCAGAGAAGGTCGACTAATTCGATGAAAACTTCGCATTATTTAATATTATTAAGACTTGAGAAGTTGACTGTTGATTTCTTGAAACAATTGTTTTGCCCGTTCGGTTGGCACCGCTGCCAAACTTTGAAGGCACTTAAAGCATAAAATTATAATAACAAATTATTTTCGACAGATTCGTTTTTATGTTTACTTCTATTGACCTTCACTTATTAAGTTTATTCTGTATAAAGGAAGGTTGAGAAAATTAAAAAAGAAAATACACATTTGGAGGGTTCTGTTCCAGTTTGTTAATATCAAAATTATCACCAAGTATGAAAACTTTATAAAATCTATGATATTATATGACAGAAGTAGCCCGAATATTTGGATTTGAATGAATTATTAGAGGATTTAATATCACGTTCTAAAATTGAATAGTCGCAAAATGCAATAGTTCATTTGGACCTTTTTTAATTATTTTTTATTCACAGTGCCCTTTCAAATCGTTTTGACAGGATGAAGTCTGTCGAGTAGTAGTCGCTCAATAAAATTAAGACTTAATTTTTAAAATCAAATATTTATGGAAGTAAAATTTTAATTATTCAAAAATAATGCTTCTTTGGGAAATATTTTAAGCATCACTTACTAAACTTGTTTTAATTGTTTTGTATAATACTTTTATTGTGCCAATGCACGTGTACATAACTTTTTATGGGAAAGCCTTTAGCCAAGTTTTAGTCTACAAAACGCATTGAAAAAATAAACAATTTGAACTGTTGTACCACGCTGTATAATGCAAAATTTTATCAACTACCTACGTTATAAGAGACACCTTATCATAATCATTCTGCCCTTATCCCGCTCTTAGGTATTTCTTCCTTTTCCATTCCCCTTTATCTCCAAATAGCAAATTACGCAAAAAGGTGGAAGTTTTATGGATATTTTGTCTAAATTCAATAATGGTTGAAATTGTAATTTCCGAATGTCATGGTTAACAAAATATAGACATTATCAAACAATTAGTTACAAATAATTAATATTTTATTTTCAAGTATTTTATCAACAAATAAACCTGAGCAACCTAATATCACGAGTTTTATATCTATAAGAAAACCTCTTAAAAATTTTCAGTCAGAAAATCTATAGTTTTCTTTGGCAACTAAAAATGTATTACTATTATACATTAAAAACATTTTTTTCTAAATTCATAATTGCATCATATATACAACATGATACAGTATGTCAATATTTATACTGTAATAGGAATTTCCGGTTAAAAATTCAGAATATATTTGAGCTTGAAACAAATGTAAAAGTTGTTTTAAAGGAAGTAGAATAAAATATTTAGTACTGTGTATCCATCAGAATTAAAGAATCTGTAGAAAAATATGAGCGCTAAGCAACCTATTTTTTTTCGTGTTAAATCAAATATTTATTTATTTTTTCAAGTATTACAACCCTACATTAGCGTATGAGAAATACTCCAAAGTATTCTATTGAACGTCATTGGGTCTACAGCTAGCTGTTTTGTGTTAACAGCTGACTAGGGGTGTCACGTGACAGTAATTACTGTCATTTCGAAGCTAGTTAATTTGAAAAGGAAGGTTTTGCGGTCTTACACAAAATCTTCTAACATGTAACTTATATATTTCAATCAGTCCTGTTACTTCCGTATCTCGTATATTGATTAGTGTATTTAAAAAATAATTTTGTATAAACAAATATAAGCTTTGTAAGCTCCTTAAATAGTGTACATTTTATCTTGCATAACGATAAACCATTAAAGTTTGTTGCGTAGAGGTGAGATTCTATGAATTTTTCACATTCTGCAGCCGGAGACAGCGACAATGCAGGACGAGACAATAGTCACGGCAGGTTGGAGCAGACGTGCCTTTAGAGCGCGACTCTCTGAGGAGTCACTAATGACATTAGCCGTTGGAGCTGTGATATTTACACTTGCGGAGTGTATTATTAGAGTTGCACTCCGCATTTTTATTTATGAGAGGATATTAAGATTTCAGGCTAGTGTTTTTGTTGGTAAGTATGCAATTAGGTTGTATATGGTTATAAGTCACATTTTCTCTGCGAAGGTAAGGTCATAACGAGTATAGAGAGCCTAAAGCGTTGCTGCGTGTAGTATTATCCGACGCTCTAATGGTGAAGAAAACAGGTTGGATATATTGTTCCTTCATCATTAAGGCCTCTTCAAGCACTAAGATCTTTTTTATGGGCCTGCGCTACATCGCCTCCTCTCCTGAGGTGGTCGCCCTCATGGTTAACCTATATACATAGTTCTTAGAAGTTAGAGGCACATGGCTGAGTTTAGTCGGTAGATCACGCCGGTCAGACAGTTCTGACCGGCGTGGAATCTGATATAATCACCTTAACACTTGCCGATGTGGTGGTATCCTGGGCACGTTTCGTGCTTCGTGCTCCTCGTGAGGAGCCTCTCTGTCCTTCTTCTTCTTTCGTTTGCCCTGTTCCCATATTTAGGGCCAGTGCAACATGTCTTCCTCTTCCACTCTCCTTTATCATTCACCATTTCGACACCCACTCCTGTCTTCAACCTTCATACAGTCCATCCATCTTTTCTACGGTCTTCCTCTCCCTACACGCCCATCCACTTTCATATCTCTCTTTCCTGAATGAAATAAAAATACTTAATAGGATAGGGCAGCAATCGATCAAACGGATCACCTGATGGTAAGCTTTAACCGTTGCCCATGGACACCTACAACGCCAGAGGAGTCACAGATGCGTTGCCGGCCTTTTAAAAGGGAATAAGGAGGGGGGGGGGTTGGGCCTCCGGTACCCTGACTCACTCAGCGAAACAGCGCAAGCGCTATTTTACGCCGGTTTTCTGTGAGGCCGTGGTATCACTCCGGTCGAGCCGGCACAATTCGTGCCGAAGCATGGCTCTGCCACGGTAACATATTGCGTACACTCCAAAGTAACTCAATGGTGTTCATGAGGTCGACCAAGACCTCAGGCATAAAATATTTTATTTACTTTGTTTTATTGCAGAAAGAAAGAAATATTATCTAAAATGTTCAAATGGCTCAGAGGTAAATATTTTCTATGGCATTATTAAACCTATTATGAAGAGTTGCAATGGCTGGAAATAGAGGATGAAATTATGTACGAAAAGTACGCCTTTTTAAAGAAAGTTACAAGTTTTAAACTTTATTTTTTATGGGAATAGTTTTCGACCCGGACGTTTTTTGATGCAATTTAATATGAGAATGGTTAAAAACTCAGGAAAGATAATTTTTAATGCGGGGAAATATACATTTCTTTTTGAAAAATTCGATATAACGTACCCACGTTATATCAAATTGTTTAACCGCAGATGGAAAGCATTTATAATATATATACTTACAATTATTTATATATTACATCAAATAGCATATGAAGATATAAACAAAAGTCTGAGTTATCTAAAAAAGACTAAAAAAATAAAAATAAATATTTTTAATAAATAATTTATTTCTTATTAATAATAATGCTTCTTTTTATTGAAAAACATACCGGAAATTATATTAACATGTAGAATTTACAGTGATTCAATACAATTCACTTATTATTTACTAGCTATGCCCACGACTTCATCCGCGTGGAATCATAATTTTAGGTAGCATTTTTAATTACTGTCAGTGTTAGAAAGTAAGAGTAGACAAATATAATCAAAAAGCTTCGAACTGCTAAGCTATCGGGGGTTACACGTGTTATTGTAAGTCAACCATAAGATATAGATATATGCTGTAGTGGGATATTTTTTATATAATTTTAGGGAGAATATTTCCATCACACATGATTTCTGTGTAACTTTAACAATTAAGGTTGCATACGCAACGGAAGTTTAAAAAATGGAGTGTCTTCTCCCGATTTCCCAACATTTCCCTTCACTCCTCTGCTCTTATTGATTGTAGCGTGATGAATAGTATACTATAACCAGCTCAGGAGTATGAAAAATAATTGCACCAAGTTTCGTTAAAATCCGTCAAGTAGTTTTTGTTTCTTTAACCGTTGTATAGACAGACGAAAATTTTACTGATTGCATTTTTGCCATCAGTATCGATCCCTAATCTGATAGTTATTTTGGAAATATATTTCATGAACAGAATTGACTTCTTTACATATTTATTATAAGTGTAGATTAATTCATAAAGAATTCATTTTTCACCATAGAACACTGTTCATACCTAAATGATTGTATGCGCGTGTCCTGCGGTTGTTTTTTTTTTTTAGTTGTGCTAATTTACACGGGTACCTGTTTTTGGTAATTTGTATTCTTTTGTGGCTTAAGGGTAGTCATACTCTCATTAAAATCTCTTCGGCAGTGTCGTGTGAGGTGGGTCGTTACGTTCCTAAAACATGGTTGAGCGAAGCGATGGCTGGTTCATGCGTCATGCTCGTGAACGGGTGCTGCCAGCGGAGATGAGTCTGCTCTTTGCTATACTGGGTACTACTCGTATTTATTATAATTTTAATTTAACTTTAATATATTCTTTTAAAACTATATGACACGCATTCCTAATATAGGCATGTTTTCAAAAAATTTTTATTAAATATATTATGTAATGGAAAGTGACTTCATGAATTATCAATATTGAAGTCATTTTCCAAATTGACGACTCTGTATCTATTTAATACAGGAAAAAAAAACAGCCCTTGCTGAGTTTCTTGCCGGTTCTTCTCAGTACAAGGTCTCCCGTCGTAGATTTGCGAACCGATGGCGTAGCTTTTCGACATTCACAAGTGCTTGTAACAGCCCAGACTGAATAAATGATTTTGAATTTGAATTTGAATTGAGTGAAGTCCGTAGCAGACGCAATCGGATCGTCTGACGAGCGGCATCACCGCATAACGGCGGCCGTCGTCATGACAGTCGAAATAAAGCCGGCGCGTAACGGCTAACGGATGGCCGAGGCGTGTGCACGCACCTTCATGGCAATAACCCTTACACTGCTGGATGATAGTGTTTATAAAATAAAACGGCCTACGCCTCCGGGCTTGTTTCGTATAATCAGTGAAACTGGTGCGTTGGTGTGTTGACTTTGGCGCTCGTGTTTCTCACTAACTGCGTTCTCCGTGACTATAATAGTGAATGCGATGCGAACCACGTCCGTAACGGGTTCAGTTCTGTTTACGTAACCTCCGAAATGTAACACATGAAGCTTTTGAACTAACGATACATCTGACTTCATCATTTGACTTATTTTTTAGGGTTCCGTACCTCAAAAGGAAAAAACGGAACCCTTATAGGATCACTTTGTTGTCCGTCTGTCCGTCCGTCTGTCAAGACCCTTTTTCTCAGAAACGCGTGGAGGTATGAAGCTGAAATTTATATCAATTACTCAGGTCTACTGTCCCTTGAATCTGTGAAAAAATCAAACTTCTAAGCCAACGCAATCAAAAGATACAGCCGTTTATGCCGCAAATATTCGACACTTGCAAGGGAATCAAAACCTACAGGATGCTTCCCGTGAACTCAGAATCTTGAAATTGGTACGAAGCAACGTCTTATAGCATAGATAAAGGAAACATTACGAAAACCGTAAATTTTTAGTTACATCACATAATATATATTTTTTTAATTATTTTAAACTTACTACCCATTTCCTCATAAACGCGTAGTGGTATTAAATTGAAATTCATACCAAATACTCAGGTCTATAATACCTTTAAGCTGTAACAAAATCAAACTTCTATGTCAACGCAATCAAAAGAAACAGCAATTTAAGCTGCATACTTTGAAACTCGCAAGTACTCGCAAGGGAATCAAAACCTAAAGTGTACTTCCAGTCGACCTAGAATCTTGAAATTTGGCATGAAGCAACGTTTTATAGCACACATAAAGGAAAAATTCCGAAAACCTTAAATTTTTAGTTACATTACAAAATATATATTTTTTAATAAATATAAACTTATTACTTTTTTCCTCATGAACGCGTAGAGCTATCAAGTTGAAATTCATATCAAATACTTAGATCTAATTGCCTTTTACCCGTGAAAAAAAAAAAAACTTCTAAGTCAACGCAAAAACATTGTGTTAATATAAAATAAAGGATTACTTAAACGATAAAGAGATCTTTGTCATAAATTTATGCTCCTCCATTTTTCCCCATTGTAATGTTATGAATTTCATTTTGCAATAAAAATACCATAGTTATGACTCGATTGTCGTAATGAACGAACTTTGTAAACCTTGCAGGTTTGTACGGAACCCTCGGTGCGCGAGTCCGACTCGCACTTGGCCGGTTTTTTTTCCTCTGGAGAGGAAAGCTGAGACCCTCATGGCTACCACCGCAACTAAGTGCCACGATGTCAGACTTCAGACCGTTCAAAGAAGCTCGATCGATGTGAACTATCGATCAAACTTAGCTTTTTCTTTTTGAGGGGGAATGCACCTATTGCATCGTGACACCGTGCTGGCTAGGCGTGGCCGTACTAAAACCCCCCTGAGTTCTCTAGCCCCATGCGGGGCACATGGGGGAGGGTCCGCTTTCGCGATTCTACCGCCATGTGGGATCAAACTTAGCCTAAGGCTTGGTTTTAATGAGGCTTTTAGTGCGATTGATAGCTCCTCAGGAGATCATTACAACTTATTTCATGGTGGCTTTCTCCTGATACTACTTTCTCCTATATGGCCTGTCATTTATTCCAATGACTCATCTGCAATCCATCTGCGCTTCTTAGGCCTTTCTTTATTACTCCATCTATTTACATTCATAGGCATCGCGGTTATTTAATAAAATTGCTATTTTCTTTTTTCTTGTTTTACGTCATTTATTATTACCACACATCTGACCCGCACTGCAAACATATAAATGAAACTCACGATAAAAAATGGCTACACCGAAACTGAAGTTTTCGCAATCAATAAAGTATGTTATGACAGGTGTCAATGTCATAAGTTAGTTATGACATTTTCACAGATAATCTATTGGGATGTAACGTAGCCTTTCTTGGGCTTAAATAGGTTCGATAGTGTTATATCGCGACATCCATACAGATAATTACTTTCGTATTTATATCATTACAGTAAGGAAGTATGAATTGTTATTATATATCTTCGTATCATATAATCATATGTAAGTTCTGCATCGCCCCTTTCCTGAGGGGCGGTCGCCCTCACAATTTGCGTATATGGTTCTTAGAACTTAGGCACAGGCTGAGTTTAGTCGGTAGGTCACGTTGTCAGAGCGTTCTGGCCGCGCGGAGTCCGACATAACTTCCGTGACACTTGCCGTTGCAGGGGTATCCTGGACACGTTTCGTGCTCCTTGTGAGAATTGTCAGCCTTCCTCGCGAGGAAAAAAAAATGTAAGTTATCTTTAGTCTTATTTGAGAAAAAAAAATAACAAGTTTACTTAATCATTTCCACGGCAATGTCCAGAATGTGTATTGTCACGGAGACACTTAACAGGACAAGTTATAATCATAAAGGGATAAGGACACAAAGCTGGATTTGTGTGCGTAACCTTTCCGGAAATAGCGCCACCGTGAATTGCGCTTTGAACAACAATAGTCATATTCAACCTAAAAAGCATTGTAAATATAAAATTAAATAACAAAATAATATTTCAATGATTGTTACAAAGTGACCTTTTGACTTGAGTTTTGCAGTTATTGTTCTTGTTAGATTGTAATATAACGTCACTTACTGACCTATTATTATTTTCTTGCCTCACACTGGTCTCACCTCATCAATGCCTCTATCTATTTAAAAAAACCGCAACAAAATCCGTTACCCAGTTTTAAGGATTGCTGAAACCTTTTTTTTTTTTTTGTTTCCCTGAGGAAAATGCATTGAATTGCATACCCCGGCTGTGGCGAGCCGGCGGTTATGTGGGGCTCTCCTCCCCAGAAGGGGGAGGCCTACCCACTAAAAACCTCAGAGATGGCCTTCCTCAGACATGTAGGGAGCTCCCGGGAACATCAAGCAACTTCCAGGAACCCCCAGCCTCCGCTCCCCTGCCTAGAGGGGAGCCCTCCTCGGGGGAGGCTACACTACCTCCCCCGGTCTCCTCCACCGACGACGCCCCCCGGCCACGGAAGGGGCCTGGTCCATCCCGGGTCGCCGAAGCAGTCGCGATTTCCTCGCGCCCGCCGGCGACCCGCGGCGGCGCCGCAACTGTGCTACCGAGCCCGGCGCCGCCTTCTTCGAGCGGGATCGGCCATCTCCCGACCCCGCTCGGCGGCCTCCTTCTGGAGCATCACTGCTTCACAGAAGGAGGCCACAGCCCTCCAACCTCCCTCGTCCGCCAGCATTGCCGCAATCAATGCCGGCGGAGACAGATCTCGCCCGATCTCTGCGACCAAGACTCGGCGCTCGGAGGCCCACGCGGGGCACTCCGCCAGCGTGTGCTGGGCCGAGTCAAGGTCGGATGCGCAGTGGTGACAATGTGTCGATCCCTCCCGTCCTATTCGACACAGATACTCACCGAAGCAGCCGTGCCCGGTGAGTATCTGAGTCAATCGGTAGGTGACCTCCTCCTTCCCGTGGAGCCAAGCTTCGAGGTGCGGGAGTACGGCACCGACGGCCCGCTGGCGTGCGCATATCCGTAATTCGAGCTGTGCACGCCAGGACGCCACAATTCGTCGGTGCCACTCCCGCTTAGGCACTTCGCGCGCGGGTTCCAGGGCGCTCCCCCCATCGCCCTCCCGGTCGACACGCCGCGACGCATACGTCGCCGCGTACATGTCGGCCAGGATGTCGAATGGGGGGGAGCGTCCCAAAGGATTGCTGAAACCTGAAACTACAAAGGTCTCATTTCAACCATCATTCATTTTAACCATCTGCACATATGCGCGTAAAAGGTTATGTGACTTAAAAGTCTTTGTGTGAGTTTGATTTAAATTTTCTCAACATCAATAAGTGCCTAAAAGTCCCTTTGGTGAATAAACATTATTTAGAATAAAATTGTTGATTTTCAAAGCAATAAAAAAAAAACGTCGACTAGAATTAAAAGCGGATTATTTTTTTTTTATGTAGAATAAACAGTAACAGCATTAAATTTGTTCCGTTCCGGTGCAGCGCCGTAACCGCGCGGCCAATTTGAATAAACGCTTCGTGGTCGCAGGTATAAATTTATTTAATTGAACGCCGAACAAAATGGCAGCTCCGTTTATTCGCCGCCTCATTACTATGTTTGTTGGTGGGTCGTATTATTTCATTTTGTTGTCGCATTTGTTTTTGACTAGTTCGGCGATAGTTTTCGATTTCTTTTATACCATTTGTCCGCATAACAAATAACTAATATAAAAATGTATTTTGTAGGTATGTGTGATTATTTCGATGAATATGTTAAATTTTAATAAATATTTATTTCTATAATTTCTTTTTCTGTCATACACACAAACAAATATTATATAAAACTTCTCCTCTCTCAGTTCTAGATAGATAGATAGATAGATAAGAAGTTTATTTGTTGCAACACACACATTTATACAAATTACATGGAGTAGGTACAAAGTACAACGATCAGACATGAGAAAATGTTAGTAATGAACGTGTGTGCAGCAGCAACATGGGTCTAGGCTCGGTGTGTGATGCCTGACGACAAAAGCACCGATTTTCAGCCGTCACCCAGAGGCAGAACGCGGGCACCAGTAACTGCGCTCTATAGACTAGGAATAGAATAATATATGTGTGTGTGTGTGTAATAGGGAGAGAGAGAGGTAGTTGAGCAATCTTGTTACATATGTATATATCTTAAATATTTGTGCATTAACAGTGTTCAAGCTATAGTTGTTCTTTAAGGAAATTAATATATATAACAAATAAGTGAATAAAAATAAGAATATATTAATAGTAATAATAAAAATAAATAGTAATAATAAAATAAACAGACGAAGACTCAGACCACCACCGCACCGGGATTCATACTACCACCAAGTCGGAAGACCTAATCTCTGTATTGCAAGCAAGTGAGAACGTAAACGTAGTTTAAAAGTACTTTTAGAGGAAAGAAAGATTCTTTCTACTGGAAAGAATATCAGTTGTGTACATTTGTACATTTTGTTTTTTTAATGTTCTATGTTGTTTTTTTTATGTTGTACTGGTAACCCGCCCCGGCATCGAACGGGTGCAATATTGATAATAAATACACTACAAAAAAACCGTAAACGTTGTATATAATAATTTAGTTAGTTTAAAAACAAAAAAAAACACGCTTTTAAAATTGATTAAATTAAAAATAAAGTTATAGTAATAAATTGAAAAATTGTTATTATTGAACAAAACACGTGGGTTGCTTATGTTATTATTGTATGTATGTTATGTTATTATTAGAGATCGGATAATCGGATGCATATTTCGTAAAGTTAGTTTAAGACAAAGTATGGAAACGGCTTTTTATTGTTTTGTTAAATAAAAATCCCGGGATTGCGGAATTGGATAGCCGGATGTTTATTTTTTACCTAATTTAGTTTTTGACAAAGTATAGAACTGTCTTTTTATTTTATTTCCATAAATAATAATCCCGTCTCACTCACACTCATTAAATCGGAAGTTAACTCAGAGTGAGATACTAGACCATACTTACGCCCGGGCACCATTTCTGTTTTTTTATTCAATTATTTAATTGATTATTGTTTTAGTCAAACTAGCTCACTACTTGCGTATAACACTCTTCATGTAATAAATCGTACATTCATAAATCGCACGGGGAACTGAAACTAAACTTCATGTAAATACGTATGCATAGTTTTTTTTTATTAATTTATTATAGAGGGTTTATTCATTTTGAATATTTCACCCCCATAGGAAAATACACAAAGATTACAGTCTTAACTTGATGATATGTTTCAAAAATTTGTACGTATCTCGTGCTTCTTTGGATAGTGGTTGCGCAAGTATACTATTAAACCTGCCCACCTCATGAGAATGACCGACAAGAAGGTGTTGGCGGTGAGTCTGTCCTCGAGTACACTCTGCTAAAATATGATGAACATCTTCTACCACACCACACATAGAGCACAGAGAACTATCTGTCCTTCTCATGAGGTAGGCAAATTTATTCAGCTGTATATGGCCACAGCGTAATCTTAAAGCTAACACAATGTTAGATCTATTCCGGTACTGTAGAACATGTTGCATAAATAAATTTGTATAAATGAACCCGGAGTCTCGGTCTTTTGAAAATAAATACCACGTGCTAATTTAGTAATTTTCAAACAATATCACTACGTTAAATTTGCAGTCCCGTATTTTCCCGCGCTTTTATTTAACAAAATATATTTTGAAAAGCCGCTTCCATAATTTGTGAGCCAAAAATTAACTTTAGGTAAATATGCATCCGATTATCCGATCTCTAGTTATTATACATAATAGACATTCCTCTTCACACTATTTATTAAAAACCGCATTAAAATCCGTTGCGTAGTTTTAAAAATTTAAGCATACATAAGGGTTTTAGGGACAGAGAAATAAACTTTGTTTTATACTATGTAGTGATGTGCACAAATTGTAAAATAAATTAAATACGTGACGTTGATCTTTATCGATAACATCCATCGAAATTACAATTCTGACAAAACTAATTTAGCTAGCAACATTATTATTAACCCTTCAACATTAGCTATCAAAATCAACATGAGAAGCGTAGAAGCGATGGCGCCACAGTATCCAATCTCGACGTTAAACACGCCGCTTCACCTCTGGCCAGCAATTACATTGATGTATGGAAGGAGATATCCCTGATTACCGATGCTCGATGATCGCCGATCTATCGTATATCTATCGCCGGCAATTTCGGATGCAGCATTTGTACACGTCCGGTACCTCGGACGTACCGTGTGGCGTGCTGGACATCAATAAAGATGTTTGTGGCCGCAAAACTGGCGAGATCATCAGCTCTACATTTGTTTTTAGAATCCCTCTGAGATATATTATTTCTTTTTTCCCTTGTCCTGTTTCCAATTTCATTTAGCTGGCGCAACATGACTATCTATTTGACGACCTCCATAGTCGAGTGGATAAAACACCGGTTTCAAGGTGTCGCCATCTCTGAGGTCCCGGGTTCGAATCCCGGTGGGGGCAGATGTTTGTGTGATGAATGCCAGCATTTGTACCTTAGTCATGGTTGTTGATATATATTTGTATAAAAAATATTTATATATGTATGTCTATCCGTTACTCTAGATCCCATAGCACAAGCCTTATAGAGCTTAGTTTGGGCTAGGCTAATTGGTGTAAGTGTAACAAATATACTTTAATATTTATATTTATTGCATTTTCCACTATCACTCACTATTTTGACACTTCCTTCTTCAGCATATCAACATTCACACAGTTCATCCAATATTTCTTCGTGAAAGAAGATCTTATCTCTACACGCCTATTCACTTTTATGTTCATTACGTTGCTATTTAGTAATTTTCTCTTCTTAATATTGCTTGAATCGTACATATTCAGAGATAATATTAAAATTAAATTTGCAAAGTTTAAAATCTCGTCGCTTAATATATAGATTTTGACAGATTATCTAAAATTATTAATTCCTTAATTGACTCTCCCCCTATTTTATCATCAGTAAACATTCTTATCATATCTAGGGCGCGTAACGGTTTTGCTAACGTTTTTTCACTGCAAGTAATTAAAAATATATTATATAAGAAAAATGTATTTATAATCGATTATATTCTGTTTTGTGTGTCAAATAAATACGATCTTCTTTCTAGCAATTTTAATAATAATGTCTACTTTCAGACTTTCCGAGATACATTTAAGGAAATAAATATATTAATACTAACGGGTCAATATAATTATGTAAATTATTGGATGTTCATAAGAACTATGATATATTTAATACAAATTTTATATACAAGAAAAAGTAACAAAAACGTTTCAACGGCTTCAAAAAAAATGAGGTTCGTTCGTTATAATGTTACATTCTACAACATACTTCCAGGAGGTGTTATTATTTTGCCTTAGAAAAAAAATTGAAGCACAATTTAAAAACACTTTAATGAAATAAGGGTATTACATCGATTTCTTAGCTATTTATTAACTTAACGATTATCGGTTAACGATTTCTTAAATAACAAAAATGCTTGAATTTAACATTTATTGATTCGGTATGAAATAAATAATTATAAAGTAACGAATATGGAACAAGTTAGCGTTGCAGTCTAAAAGGGACTAATTCATCAAAAGGACAAAGAAGTATCCGATTACTGAAGCTTTGACTTAACTACGCCGCTATTTTAGAGGCCCAACACGCACCTCTTGTTCAATGATAAGAGAAGCGATTCAAGGCTCAAGTATGGGCGTAAAGATAAACTAAACTTATCAACGCCACGTAGAGTGCTGTGTTATCGATAACTCTCCCAATCACAATCGATACCACCATCAACGATTACTAATTATATCAGTAATCGATAAAACATCCCTCGGCGATAAAATGTTATCTATACATCTCAATTTAAGGCACGTATTAGTCTGAGTGTTTCAATATTCAACACAATGAACAACGACTTGAAGAGGTTGTTGATAAGTTCGCGTAAATATTTTATAAGGGCAAAACCTTTTCCAGGGAATCATTTTTCAAACGTCCGACAAATTTAGATCTCCTTGGCTGTAGTTTAGATGGTTCTCGAGGAAAATTTGCGAATAAATATATCCATTTAGCCATCTCCTTTGAACACAGATGTTTAAACACTTATTTGATGTTTCATTATTAAATTGTAGCCGAGTTCAAGGTTTAAAGCTTCAAGGTGTCCCCATCTCTCCCAGGTCCCAAGAGGTCCCGATTCGAGTCCAAGTAGAGGCAGATGGATGTGTCATGAATACAAGCATTTACCTTAGTCAATATATATTTCTATCAGAATATTTATATATGTATGTCTATCCGTTACCCTAGATCCCATAATATGAGCGTTACAGTGCTTACTTTGTGCTAGGGTTTTTGGTATAAGTGTAATATTCAGGGCTCTCTTCAATAGAGCCAAAAACACAAAATGTTCCGATGACTGGGACAGATATAAAAACACGCAGAAACACTATAAAAAAAGAATCAGATTCCGGAGAACGGAAGCCTGGCAAAATTTCTGCAGCAGTATAAACTCAACAAACCAAGCCTCCAGGATAAAGAAAGTGCTGTCCAAGGCAAGCACAAACTTCCTTGGAAATATTAAAAAAGAAGACGGCACTTATACCAAATCGGAAGAAGAAACCAATACAGCGCTGTTGGAAACACATTTCCCAGGATGTCAGATCACACCAAACTGGGAATGGTCCGACGTGCATTGCAGTACCCCATCGAGTGAAGACTGGCAAGCCGCTAGTAAAGTGGTAACTGCGGACCGACTGGAATGGGCCATAAAAAGCTTTAGACCCTACAAATCCGCAGGACTGGACGGAATATTCCCAGCACTACTACAGTGGCAACCTAAACTAACAATAACACATTTACAACCAATATTTAAAGCATGCATTGCCTTTAAGTATATACCCAGACAATGGAGAGAAGCAAAAGTAGTATTCCTACCCAAACCAGGGAAAGAAGACTACACAGCAGCGAAATCCTTCAGACCAATAAGTCTAACATCTTTCCTTCTCAAGACACTAGAAAGATTGGTAGACCGATACCTCAGGGACGGAGCACTCCAAAGGAGACCTCTACATCCCCAACAGCATGCCTACAGGAAAGGCAGATCAACAGAGTCGGCACTACACATGGTGGTTCACAAAATAGAGTCGGCCATACACAATAAAGCATCAACCCTAGGTGTCTTCATAGACATTGAAGGAGCCTTCGACAAAACGATGCACAACAGCATAGACCACGCCCTTAGAAAATACGACATAGAACCAGCTATAAGAAAATGGACCACCGAGCTGGTAAGCAAGAGGGCGGTGCAGGTAGTGGGGAATAAAACCATCAGAGCAAAGGTGACAAGAGGATGCCCCCAAGGAGGTGTCCTATCCCCACTCCTGTGGAACATAGTAGTGGATAGCCTCCTACGGAAACTAAACAACAGAGGCTACACTACTATTGGTTATGCATTGACCTAACAATATTGATAAATGGGACTGCAGAAAACATTTTATGTAAGGAAATGCGCACAGCCCTAATATTAGTAGAACAATGGTGCGATGAACACCAACTATCAGTAAATCCAAAGAAAACAGAACTTATACTTTTTACCAACAAGAGGAAGTTACCAGAACTACAACTACCAAAACTATTCAATACCAAACTCGCCCTGTCAACACAAGTCAAATATCTGGGCTTAATTTTAGATGACAAACTAAACTGGGCAAGCCATGTGGAATCAAAAACAAAGACGGCATGCCAGGCGTTTAACCAATGTAGGAGACTAGTCGGCAACAAATGGGGCCTTAACCCAAAAATCACACTTTGGTTATATACCGCAGTAATAAGACCCTGTATAACTTATGGATCATTAGTATGGTGGCCCAGAACACAACTAATCACAGCAAAAGCGAAACTACAAAAACTACAACGCTTAGCAACCATATCCACTACTGGATGTATGAAGACCACACCATCAGACTCCCTGGAATACCTCTTGCAACTAAGACCCTTAGACCTAGTAATACAAGAGGAGGCGAAATCAGCTGCTCTAAGACTGAGATCGCAGGGACTTTGGAAAAACAATACAGGAAAAACACATACGATAATCCTAGACTGGAGCACGAAAGACACTCCTCTTCTAGATGCACCCATGGATAGAATACCATGTCAACATATATTTGACAGGAAATACCATATCCAACTAACAGCAGAATGGAAAGATTATTCTAACATCCAAGAAGTTAGGATATACACCGACGGCTCCAAGACCATTTCTGGAACCGGGGCCGGCGTCTTTTCAAATGACCTAAACATCAAACTATCCATAACCTTAGATAAACGAAATACAATCTTCCAAGCAGAATGCATTGGCATCACCCGAGCGGCACAGGCGATTGCGGCCAGAGGTCTTACAAACTCAAACATAAAGATAATCTCGGATAGCGCATCGGCCTTACAGGCCCTCCAAAACAATACTATCAACTCTGTCCTCATACTGGAGTGTCATAATACGCTCCAAGCCATTGCAGATACAAACCGGGTAATCCTGCAGTGGATAAAAGGACACAGCAACTCACTCGGAAACGACGCGGCAGACGAGTTGGCAAAAAGAGGCTCCAACACGAAAGTGTATGGACCAGAACCCCTAATGCCTATTCCACAGGCAGAAGTAAAAGCCTGGCTGCGCAAGAGAACAGAGGAACTACACCTAAAAGAATGGACAACTAAGAAGGGGTGCAAGCGAACGAAGGAAGCAGTCCCGGTACCTTCCAAGAAGCTTGCCCGTTCCCTTATCAAACTAAAGAGAGACAAGATCCGAAAGGTCATAGCCACCATAACCGGACATTGCCTTTTAAACAAACACCTGTACACAATAGGTATAACAGACAGCCCCCTGTGCAGAGGGTGCATGGAGGCTGAGGAAACGCCACAACATGTTCTTATGGAATGTGCAAGTGTGGCCGACCAACGGGAGAAACTTCTCCATTCCCCGGCGTCCCTGCCAGAAGCATGCAGCAGCCCACAGAGGCTGCTAGCGTTCTGGGAGGAGCTGGGATGGATGGAGTAGGAAGGAGGCAGGAGCCTTCTATCATACGCACAATGGCCCAATCGTGAGGCTAAGTGCGGTGGAGCCCAGCCAAACTAAACTAAACTAAGTGTAATATTATTTTTCAACACACTTCCTCATAAAGTGGCTCTAATCCCATGGCAATTAGGCACATAATGACTTTTTCATCAAACTGTGACTTTTTCATTACTATTATTCACGAGTGTGTAATAGTTTTTTTTTTTATATTATTGGTTGAGTTACGCTTACATTTGCGCTAAAAAGCTATCCGCGAAAAGCCCAAAAAAAAAAGAAACCTCATTTTTTAGTCTATGGCCGATGCGCGCGCATAGAAAAACTAATTAATTTTTCCCGCCATTACGAAATTTATTAGTCTATGGCCGATGCGCGCGCATAGGAAAACTGATTAATTTTTCAGGCCATTACGAAACATTTTTCACAACTCGTCTCGTTTCCACAACGTCTCGTGTACACAGAATAAATAACAATAACGTGATACTGTATTTCATCCCAGCTTATGTCCGGCCCAACTTAGGGGCACGAGTCTATTTTAACCATTTGAGCGACAACGTCTTAGTTAACCGCGCTGGCTCAGTGGCAGTTGGTCGAATTCACATACACTCTGAAATTCTTTTCAGATGTCTGCAGACTACCTCAAGATGGTTTCTTTTATCATTAGATAAATCAAGTTAATACAAAATAATCTTTATTCAAGCGAATATAAAATCAAAAAGACGCTTAAGAGTAATATCTGCATTGCATCGAAAATGACTCTACACTCTACACCTTCGGATATTGGAAGAGCCTTAAAAGGCAAGAAAATGTGAAGGTCTATTTCTTTCGTTATATTTCAAAACACTTATACTGTCATAACATGATTAAATAATAGTCATATCACAATAAACATATATATATATATATATATGTTCGGTTTAATGTATGT
This sequence comes from Scirpophaga incertulas, assembly GCA_036419045.1. Taxonomy (NCBI): domain Eukaryota; kingdom Metazoa; phylum Arthropoda; class Insecta; order Lepidoptera; family Crambidae; genus Scirpophaga; species Scirpophaga incertulas. Next base: position 1,144,960 of record CM071637.1, read on the forward strand.
AATAAATTAATTATTTATTACAGCATCATAAATAACAGTTGCTCTACCATGAGTTCGCTATCGTTTTAGACAGATATTTAACGTATAATAAACTGCAGAACTCTGCCAGTTTAATATGAAAAAATAGTACAATTACGCTTTCACTAAGGGAGCTCTACAAAGTGTTCATACAAAAATGTACGCTGTCGATATCGTTTGCAATCGAATGTAAACTCATGGTAGCTAGCTACACAGATAACAAATATTATGACTGACATCCATATGTAGAAATCAATTAATGACCTCACGACTTGCTTATAATATGATTCTTAGAATTTAGGCACAGGCTGAGTTTCGTCGGTAGGTCACGTGATCAGACCGCTCTGGCCATGTTATTCACGACTTCCTAGTAAAACTATCGTGATTTTAACAATAAATAATCAGTTAATAAGGTATAAGATTTACATGAACAAAATAAACAAACTTATTAATACATTCTATTTTACATTCACATTTCCATCATTCCTTAATCAAAATCTTTTTTTATCTGATGCAATTTATTAACTTACCTCTAAACATGTTACAAAAGGCCGAAAACGTTGAAAATACAGTCTTTTGGCCAAAACTCGAGATTCGACAAAAGTTTCCGACAGCAAAAACCTCACGGAATAGTTTCCGTAAGCTAATGTTATTCGTTTCGAATCCTAATGTCAAAATCTCTCGATCCGACATTTCAAAATAACTCGCCTTCGGAAAGTTTTCGAATCCGAACGGAAAGTGGGTTTCCGACGTTTCAAAATAACCCTACTGGGCACGTTTCGTGCTCCTTGAGAGGATTCCCAGCCTCCTCTCCTGAGAAAAAAAAATCAATACTGTATCATTAAAATTATGTAAAAAATTTAATCCAAGCATTTTTATCATTCATTCACGAAATCATTTATGTGATAATACCCATTTTTCATCAGAATATTTTTTCCACGCCGAATGAACCTCTAGTTCTTTGAAGTCTGAACTTAGGAACGGCAAGTTTATTTTTGATTCTCTGATTTAAATAGTGAATTAGAAAATTTGTATTGAATGTTTTTATAGTTGTACATATGTATTTGAACCAAATAGGTTCAACATCCCAGCTTAATAGTCGATCGTATACTAATTGGGCTAGGATACATATAAATTAGGTTACAACCTAGATCTCAAAGTTTGATATAAATTTAGTTTATATTGTTTGTACTTACATTGTTTGTACCGTATCCTGTTTGTACTTATTATAAAATAAATAAACTGTACTGTATGAGAAAATGTTATATATATATAGGTATGCCAGACTAGCTGGTCTCGGCGATTTTATCTGCGTATTTCGAGTAGCTTATGTTACGTGGCGTATATCTTTATAAAACACATGGTACAGTTTATATGGCAATTTGGCGAGCGGCAATCGATTCCAAATTTTCGATAGTATTTTTCTCCTTGACGAGCTGATTACGACTATACAAGTTTTAGAAAAAGTTTACGACAAAAATCGACGCTAGGGGACTGTGCCATGTACTTTAAGCCTATATGTTATATTAACGTATAAGCTATATTATTGTAAAGTATTATTAACATTTATTCAGTAGTTTCTATGTGAAAGAGTAACAAAAATCCATCCATACAAATTTATCGCGTTTATAAATCGCGTAAATGTACGGAAGTGAAAGTTGGGTATGGGAGAAACGACATGAAAGCAGAATAAATGCAGTAGAAATGAGAGCTTTGTGGAGTATGGCAGGAGTAAAACTGAGTGACAGATTGTATAATGAAGTGATTAGAAAGAAATGTGGTTTGAAAGAGGATATCGTGACAAGAATAGAGAAAGGGATGCTTGGGTGGTTTGGGCATGTGGAACGGATGGATGAAAGTAGACTGACCAAAATGATTTATAAAGCTGGAGTGAGTGGAGACATGGGACGAGGAAGACCTAGGCGAACATATTTCGAACAAATCGAAAGTGTCCTCAAAAAAGGCCAGGTCAGAAGTACCCGCAATCGTCGAGCATGTATGAGGAATGTTATGAAAGTAGATGAAGCGAAAGAGATATGTAAAGACCATAGCAAGTGGAAAGACGTAATCTCTGCCTACCCCCGTGGAAAAAAGGCGTGAGTGTATATATTTATTTATTTATTTATTTATTTAATCTTTTTCGTACAACAAGAAACAGATGTACAAAAGGCGGACTTAATGCCTGAGGCATTCTCTACCAGTCAACCTGTAAAATGTGAGAACCATTGTAGACGGTGTACGATTACAGAGAGAAATAATATTAAATTATATATGTATGTATGTATAATATTAGCAGAACAACAAATGCCAATAGCATACAAATAATTGCCAATATAACAATAAGAAACAGCCAAACTGACCGTTAAAGGCAAGTAGAAAACAATTACTGGGCACCAACAAATCACGCGCAAGATATCGCCCCCATAATTGAATGTCCGCGAGCGATGACCAGATCATTAGGTGCGCGCGCGCAGCTGCCATTGATAAATTCATGCGCTCAAATGTTTTATGCGCGTAATCGAGTGTTTGTTTCGATACAATTCACCGTCGTCCCTTATGAAATGGGTTTAGTGCAACATGTTATGGGACCAAAATTGCTCACTATTGAATCGATGATCAAAGACTGTAGTTGTAGCGCACACTATCTCGTAAAGTGATAGCACGGTGAAGAAGATGGGGAGAGATTATCCACACAGTTCTTTTCTCCTGAAGTACATGTTCAACTATTTATTTATTTACAAAAGTCACCAGCTTGTACTATTACAATTATATTTTATAACATAAATATAAGCAATATATAGGCCTATTTTATACTCCCACTATATTACCGTAATATTGTCGCTTAGGTTACGTGGTTTTATAAAACATGGTCCTTTATAAGGCGTGCGCCGGGATACAGATCCATAGCGTAGAGGCCATTTAAGCGTGGAGTGTACCAACTTGGCCTAATTCCTATCTGCATCATGAAAAATGCAGTTAAAGACTATACTCAGTTAGATGCACAGAAGCTATTGTCATTACTGGTCAAAATGTTTTTGGACAATTGCATTTCGATTTTGGTGGTAATAAGAACCGGACTATGGAAGAGACTCCGTTCACCTGCCTTCTCAAAGACTCCTAATTAAATATAGCAGGTTGTGACTTGCATAATTAAATGGCCCCCCTAAAAAAGCAGACCAATTTTGGTGCGAAGAGAGCAACATTGGAGTGAACGGCTAAGGGTGTAAAGAGGGGTGTCTGCGACAGCGATCACACACACACACACCGTAATTTTATTATTATAGGGTTGAATAATCCAAAAATAAATAATAATAATAATCTTTATTTCGGACTCTGGATGCATAGAACAATTATAAGATGTTAGAAAAATTACAAAACTTTAAAAATAAAAAACTTAAAGAATCTGCGTCAATCCTCAAATCAACAGTTAGGTATGTGTCTGTCCATGTTAATTAGTATGCGGATTCGCTTGCATTATAGCAGACATTACAATAGGAAAGATATTTTCCAGTATATCTGATTCTATCTTACGTTGCTCCCCGGGGCGCATACTATCCCCATATCAGATTTCCTTAAACTCATTGGGTAAGTTTTGCGTGAAACAGTAGCAAACATTCATCCATCCATACATACAAACTTTGGTATTTATAATGTTAGTAGGATATTTCAGGAAGCAAACAAAAAAAAAAGAAAAGGAAATATTAGGTACACTTTGATTGAAAGACCGTATTTGTCTGTGTTCCTTAAAAAAATATATTAAAATCGGTCACCAAGAAATTATAAAACTTAATATTAACATTACTAACTATTATTATTAATAATGCATTAGAAATACATTTTGGTTCGATTATATTAATAGAATATTCCATATGATGCTGATGGTGATTATTCGTGTTGATGTTGATTATATAAATCGACTTTTTATAAATAAAAAAGAGGAAAGAAAGTCATGAATCTATTTAATATTTGAGCAATATTTACCTACACTAATTCTACTTTGTCGTCTTTGAAGAAGAATTTGGCTAAATAGTTAATATAATTAATATATTTAAAATGAAAATTCACACTGTTAGCAATTTGACGCTGTAGACAAAATTAACAGAATCAAGCATAAAAAGGTAAATTTGATATGATAACGAAAAGTGTTTATTAGATATAATAATAAATTACCAAAAAAAGGAATGATAGGAACTTCAGAATACTATTTGTGTAAAGAACGGATGCAAGACAGTTATATAAAAAGACGATAAAATTAAAACTATCTAACTGTAAAACTCACACTACTAAAATCCACATAGCTCTTTGACTATTTATTTTAACGATGCAATATGATTAAAGATCTATCATAAATAATCACGTAAACTAACAAGTCCATTTGTCATAACAATTTCAATCGAAAACAATTCTAATCACCAAAGGGGGCTGCCAAAACATTTCCTAATCTCGTAATTTGTGAAGATGGACGCCTTCCTCCACTGTTGAAAGCATAAATCAAATCGAAGCCAACATCAATTCGTTAACATGACAAACATAATTCCGAACAAGTTTTTAAACACCGAATCGGCGCACGCGCACGTCTTTGGCATAGTATACATATTAAATAGTAGGTCAACTCAAACTAGCCCACGCAAGTAACATATTGCAACAACAAAATGGTAGACACACGACATGAAGAAAAGTTCAAAAAGTTGTTTACTGAAGCACAGTAGTTTGATGTAAATATTTCGAAGTTTAGTCAGCGAGTATCCAACTAGAATCGACTGATGCCTTTTTTCGATAACGGAACACCATTGAGGGTATAATTGCCTAGCCGATAGAGAATACAGGACTCGTTGTAACCTTGAAAGTCTTGAAAATCCACCATAAGTCTCGCCTACCCCAAACTAAATCAACCTCACACCTATCACACTAGTGCGTCGAAACTAAGGCATTCGAATTCGGGCAACTGGTACAAATTCATTTAGTTTAGTTTAGGATATAAAGTTTGGCCTAGGGCCTAGGGGAACACTATCTCTTTCCGTTTCGTACTTTCAACATTGTTTGATTCACAAATAATCATGAAATATTTAAAAATAAGTATTTGAATGTAGAACAGGTAAGTTTCAAAACGTTCTTAATGTAATTCTATTTATTTTTCACACGCACACACACACATCAAGCGCGCTCAACGCCAATGTATGAAATTACTCTACTATGAAACTTACACTATGCCCATAATTCCATTGTCAGTGATGATTTGAAAAAGGAATATGACAATTTCATTGGCTGTGACCAATATCGCTGCTACTCAAATGAAATATTAAAAGCCATTTTCACTTTTAATCCTTTGTAATAGAGTCGATGTTGTGCCATGTTGATTGTTCATTCTATCCTTTCAATTTAACATATTAAGTTGATTGTCGTGTGGTAATAACCATTACGTTATCCGTTTATTTTTGTTTGACTAGTCAATATCATTAACTGGCGAGTGAATCGCCATGAAACAACACAGCTTTGTCTATAAAGTAAAAGATAAATGCAATAAGACGTCCTTTCTACGTTGGTATGTATAAATCAAATATAGTTTTCACATTTTCAGATAAATTATTTTCATTCTTAAGTACAGGTATATATACCTGCTAGAATATTCTAGCGTTGATGTTTTCGGTCGTAGATAACCTAGGATTCAAATCTTATAGTATAATATCTTCTTTCTATAATATTAGTATATCTTTATAGCAATAATTAATACATCTTTAATCGACTTCAAAACAGAAGATTCACAAAAACTATTGTGTTGAAAGGTTAGATGCACAAAAACTATTGTCCTTAAAGGTCAAAACATTTGTGGACTATTGTATTTCGATTTTGGTGGTATTAAAATATTATTATTATTATTAAATATTAAGGTTTGCAATGTTTCGAGCTATATTGGTGACTCTGGTTCTTCTGCGGATTTTATCCTTATCATTTCATTTTCACTCAACATCCTATTTGCTTTATATTTTAAAACAAAGCAAAATAATTCAACCCCAGTTGAGGCGATAGTGCTTTATCTAAAGACGGTCACAAATGCTATTTCATTCGACTATCTTAATGAAATTAAGTATTTTCAGACTATTAAATGCCAACACTATTCGTTTTGTTCATTGCGTGCTCAAAAAGCTTACAATAGATTGATTGTAATCAATTTTGCAATACCTTCAAGACTATACCTATATTTTTTGTTATTCTTTATATATTAAATATATATATATAATATATATATATATATTATATATATATATATATTATATATATATATATAATATATATATATATATATATATATTATAGAAACAAAAATTACTCGACGGATTTTAACTAAACTTGGTACAATTATTTTTCATACTCCTGAGCTGGTTAAAGTATACTTTTCATCACGCTACAATCAATAGGAGCAGAGCAGTGAAGGGAAACGTTGGGAAAACGGGAGAAGTTACTCCATTTTTTAAGCTTCCGTCGGGTGTGCAACCTTAATGGTTAAAGCAACACAGAAATCATGTATGACGGAAATGTTCTCCTTAAAATTATATAAAAAATATCTCACGACAGCATATGTCTATCTTTTATGGTTGACTCACAATAACACGTGTAACTCCCGATAGCTTAGCAGTTCGAAGCTTTCTGATTATATTTGTCTACTCTTACGTTTATAACACTCTCAGTCATTAAAAATGCTACCTAAAATTACGATTCCACGCGAAAGAAGTCATCGACAGAGACGTCGGTAAAGTCCCGACCAGTTCAGGATTCAGTTTAAGATATAAATGTGTTAAAAAATGGAATCGTCAACACTTCATGAAATTCAGAGTAGCGTTACTTTTGATAGCGATTCAGTTGAGAATAATATCGGGTCCTCAATTTTGTAAAGAATTTTATACAATGACAACTGATTACAAATTAAAAATTTAATTATCAAATAGTATTTTTACAATCACTTTTACAAGCCTTGTACTGAAAAGAACCAGCAAGAAAACCAGTTAGCGAATTTTATTTTTGCTCCCTGAATTTTTACGGAGCCGCCAATTAGAAGCTTACCTCAGATAAATAGTCTGAACCCAACTTCCTTTACAAGTTTCATTGTGTTTTTTACTATAGTCAACATATTTGGCAATGTAATTATTGATTCATTAAAATTAACTTAAGAATTGCTGTAATTTAAGTAATTCTTAACAGCAATGGTGTTGACAGACTGGAATGCGTTCCGGATCTAAAGATGATTTCTGATAACGAAAATTGGCTGACGTATATTGAAAAAAAAAAAATGAAAAGAATTGCTAATTGTTTATTTTTTCTAATTTTTGACGAATTTTTATATGCATTATTATAAACAAGGGTTTGAACCGAACCCAAACCGGTACAAAAACCGGAATTAACCGGCTTGTTTTTCCGAACCGTGAACCGGACTATATACAGTCACCTATATACAGGCCCTGTCTATATAATTATATATACGCGTTCCGCTAAAAACAATTAGCACAACACCACTGCTTAACAGTATAATACCTTTTTAAAACCTTTTTCATAAGAGTAGTTATTTTTCATACTAGTACCTACATCAGAGTAGAGTTAATATAAATTACTATTCCACATTCCAGGTTTCTGTATTCACTGTATGATTAGGGAACATACCCTGTTTTAGGAATCTAGCTGTGTTCCTTGAAAATAAGAAGCAACCAATTTATTTCTTGGCCGACATGGGGTAAAAGGTTATCAGTGTTTTGCAAAAACCGCCCCGACCAGATTCCGGGAACAAATTGAGATCTCCTGATATGTGGCTGGGTAAATCCGGGCGGTTTGTTTCAGCGCGAAATAATCTCGCTTTCGTATTGTAATGCAACGCTTGAATTAAGTTATTTCTTTATGGAAATCAACATTTTTAACGATTTCCTTTCATTACATTACCCACTTAGAAATAAAATTCTAAACTACCTTCATTAAAAAAGCTACTCGAAGAGAAAAAATATCCGGAACACGAACTCTGCGCGTGGAATTCAAAATAACGTAGAATGCTCTAGAATTTTTTATTTACTTTTATATTTTCACATCAATAGCGGCTAATGTTCACTCGATCGTTGGACCGTGAGTGCAGCCAGCACTTTATAGCGACGATCTCGAAACTAACCTAACGAACGAGAAGCCATAACAGAACCAAACATTTAAAATTGTAAGGCAATAAATTGTCAAATAGAATCAGTTTTTATACGATGTCAATCTGCCAGCCTGACTTTGATTTTGACTTGAATGTTTTTGTATGATTGTTGATGTATGATGTATGTCTTCCTACAATACATTTTCAAAAGTGTTACTGCTTTGCCTTATCATAAGTATATATTTCTTACACTCACACCAATTAGCCTTTTTTTTTTGGTTCCCTGAGGAAAATGCATTAAATTGCATACCCCGGCTGTGGCGAGCCGGCGGTTATGTGGGGCTCTCCTCCCCAGAAGGGGGAGGCCTACCCACTAAAAACTTCAGGGATGGCCTTCCTCAGGCAAGTAGGGAGCTCCCGGGAACATCAAGCCACTTCCGGGAACCCTCAGCCTCCGCTCCCCTGCCTAGAGGGGAGCCCTCCTCGGGGGAGGCTACTACCTCCCCGGTCTCCTCCACCGACGACGCCCCCCGGCCACGGAAGGGGCGTGGTCCATCCCGGGTCGCCGTAGCAGTCGCGACTTCCTCGCGCCCGCCGGCGACCCGCGGCGGCGCCACAGCTGTGCTACCGAGCACACCAATTAGCCTAGCTTAAAGTAAGCACTGTAAGGTTTGTGTTAAGGGATCCGTGCACGCTGTTTTCACGGTGTTATGGGATCTAGGTTAACGGATAGACATACATATATTATACATATATAAATAAATTTAGTAGAAATATATTATAAGAACATGACTAAGATATAAACTCATTTATCACGCAAGCAAATGTTTGCTTAATGAATGAACCCTAACAGGACTTGAACCCGGGCCTCAAAGATAGCGACACCGACAATCGGTATACCAACCTCTCGACTACAGCATAAGCCATAAAAAATAAAATAAGTAAAAGCATAGGACCTTTGTGAAATAAGATAGCAGTGTCACGACGGACGCTGTCAAACATCTAGAACTAAATGGAAAGTTCAACCAGGTACCAGCTCGATACATATTCATGCGAGAGCCCCGAAATTGTGACTGGCAAACGAGAACAATCTGCAAAATAGACCAAGTCCAGATTAAGTTATAATTAACAGATATATTTAAAAGCTAAAAGGTCATAATCTGGTTTTAAAACTATAGGTACTTATATTTCCAGTCAGCCACGCATCAAACTTTACATATGTACTTCTTTCTATGTACTCTTAGTTCATGTTCATTTTCACTCTTCATTAAATATTGGATTAGTTTTTATAACTCCTCATTCCTTATTTAAATGATCAAATTTATATTATTAAAAAAAATACTGTAACACAAGCCGCTAAAAATTTACATTTTTAATACAAACCATGGCTTCATACCAATTATTATGATTTTAGGTCAATAGAAATAAACCTATGGGATTTGATTCCTTTGCTAGTGTCAAAAAGTGCGGCGTAAGCTGAGCATCAAAGGTTGTTCTTTCAATTACCTCGATTTAGAAATTGCAGTGCTGATGACCTGAGTATTTTAGTATTAATTTCTATTTGATAACTTCTTGCGTTTGACAGAATGGACCTTGAACTATCACACACTATTTTTAAATCACAAGCTTTGATACTAGGCTTGATGCGTCGCTGGTTACAAAATAGCAATTATGTTAATATTAATAATGACAGACACGATTAATAATGACATAAATTATAATCCTGTGTTATTTCATTGGTGTTCATTTTTCTTTAATAAAGTCGTTGTTACTTTGTTTATATTTTGTATCCTTTTCACACATTTGCATTGCCTTATCAATAATCTTTCTGCACGCTGTATTAATTGACTGAGAGAGAACACCCTTGGCATGAAGTCCACAGTTTGTACAAGTTTTTTAATGTTGTCCAAAAAAGTGTAAATATAAATTAAATAATATTTATTACACTCCCACCAATTAACATGACAAAAATATAAACGCTCGTATTTATCACATAAGCATCTGTCCGGGATACGAACCCGGGAGCTCAGAACTGGCGACACCTTGAAACCAGTGTAGTAACCACTCTGGTAATTGTTGTCGAAAAACGTTACTTATTAATGGAAAAAATATAAGTTTCTATTCTTATACTCCTTGTTGAAATGCAACCAATAAGAAATTATGGTTCATCATTGAACGATATAAATACTCAAACTGTAAAGAGCCAATTAAAAGCTCTGCAAAGCTTTCAAATTGAAATTATCTGGAGTAGATATGCTCATTTAACAAAATAGCAATCTGAACGTTCGTGCTTTGCACCATGAACATGCAGCTCAAGTCACTAGAAATCAGCGGATTCAGAATCTAAACAATCCCCTCCTCACCACCCTCTCCAGAGAAGCGGTCGCTCTTATTCCCAGTCATAACATCAGTTGGACCAAGACTTTTAGGCGAAGTTTAATTGATAGGTCATACGATACCTACGTAATACTGTTTTCATCTTAAGACATTGGTTTCCCAGTATCAACCTCTGGGAGCGTGTGGCGGTAGAATCGCGAAAGCGCACCCCGCCACACGCTCCGATATGGGCTGGAAGGACACCGGGGGTTTTTAGTGGGTAGGCCGGTCTTATATCGGAGAGCCCCACTCACGGCCGCGCCTAGCCAGCGCGGTGACAAGGTGCATAAGGGTGCATTTTCCCCCCGCAAAAAAAAAAAAAAAAAAAAAAAAAAACAAAAAAAAAAAGTATCAACCTCTAGACCACATCTAATACGCAACTGGATTCGTCGACTATCTAAATATATAATGTCCACTGGAACTTTTGACGCTGCATAGGGATATAGTTATAACTAGAGATCGGATAATCGGATGCATATTTACCTAAAGTTAATTTTTGGCTCACAAATTATGGAAGCGGCTTTTTAAAATACATTTTGTTAAATAAAAATCCCGGGAAAATACGGGACTGCAAATTTAACGTAGTGATATTGTTTGAAAATTACTAAATTAGCACGTGGTATTTACGAGTATTTTCAAAAGACCGAGACTCCGGGTTCATTTATACAAATTTATTTATGCAACATGTTCTACAGTACCGGAATACCGGGATTTTTATTTATGTAAATAAAATAAAAAGACAGTTCCATACTTTGTCAAAAACTAAATTAGGTAAATAAATAAACATCCGGCTATCCAATTCCGCAATCCCGGGATTTTTATTTAACAAAACAATAAAAAGCTGTTTCCATACTTTGCCTTAAACTAACTTTAGGTAAATATGCATCCGATTATCCGATCTCTAGTTATAACATTGTTATGCGTTCTCCATCTTACGGAGAGTATTCGGATAAATTGTTCGGATTGATCCTTGCTGCTAGTTTCCGTTATCATCCCACGTAACAAAACGTTCGTTCTCAGCATGTTAACGATCGGCAACCACAAAAGTCCGTTTCTCCATGAACTTTCTGCAATATTTCCAAACTGATGAGATGCGACCTTCAAAACAAGAGCGCATTCCCTCTTAAAATGCGGCATCACATCTGTAACTTCTCTGGTGGGGTGTCTATAGATGGCGGTAATCGCTTATTATATGGTGATCTATTTAACAGACAAGACAGTCGACTTATTCACATAGCTACTCCACCAAACGGGCCTTTTACTAAGCAATGTCATTCAACTTCATGTTTAACTCTTGAATAATTGAATTCTTGAGGCGTCACAGCTGACTTAGTGACAGTTGTTGTTGGTTTTTATCAAGGGTCATGCAGAATATTTGTGTTACGGTAATCAAACCTGCAATCCGTTCAATAGCCGATAATTCGACCGCTGCACCAAACGAATCATCATGATTCGTTATGTTTCCAATTTTGCGTTAAATTTTATCGTACCGAAATCGAAAGAGTCGTGTTAATTTTTTTTTTTTTTTTATAGGATAGGGCAGCAAACGAGCAAACGGATCACCTGGTGGTAAGCAATAACCGTTGCCCATGGACACCCGCAACACCAGTGGAGTCACAGATGCGTTGCCGGCCTTTTAAAAGGGAATAAGAGGAATAAACGGGAATAAGGAGGGTTGGGCCTCCGGTACCCTCACTCACTCGGCGAAACACAGCGCAGGCGCTATTTCACGCCGGTTTTCTGTGAGGTCGTGGTATCTCCGGTCGAGCCGGCCCAATTCGTGCCGAAGCATGGCTCTCCCACGGTAAAAAAAATCTATAGAAATAAATTCTATAGATTTTGCTTACGCGATAGTATATTTATAATGTAAATAAAAATAATAAAATAATATTAATTGCGTCATGTACAATTTATTAGTTTCGATAAAAATAGCCGTCTATATTTAGTCAAGAGTAGACGAAAACGTAAATAAAAACAAAGCACCAACTGTATATATCACTACTCTTACATAGTATAAAACGAAGTCGCTATCGGCCGTCTGTCTGTCCCTATATATGCTTAGATCTTTCAAACTAAGCAACGGATTTTGTTGCGGTTTTTTTAAATAGATAGAGTCATTATTAAGGAAGGTTTATTTGTATATTAACATCCATTAAATAGTGGAGAAATACTGTTATTTTTGAGGTTTCTAATGTGAATTTTTTTTTTTGTTTCCCTGAGGAAAATGCATTAAATTGCATACCCCGGCTGTGGCGAGCCGGCGGTTATGTGGGGCTCTCCTCCCCAGAAGGGGAGGCCTACCCACTAAAAACCTCAGGGATGGCCTTCCTCAGGCATGTAGGGAGCCCCCGGGAACACCAAGCCACCTCCGGGAACCCCCAGCCTCCGCTCCCCTGCCTAGAGGGGAGCCCTCCTCGGGGGAGGCTACACTACCTCCCCCGGTCTCCTCCACCGACGACGCCCCCGGCCACGGAAGGGGCGTGGTCCATCCCGGGTCGCCGAAGCAGTCGCGATTTCCTCGCGCCCGCCGGCGACCCGCGGCGGCGCCGCAGCTGTGCTACCGAGCCCGGCGCCGCCTTCTTCGAGCGGGATCGGCCATCTCCCGACCCCGCTCGGCGGCCTCCTTCTGGAGCATCACTGCTTCACAGAAGGAGGCCACAGCCCTCCAACCTCCCTCGTCCGCCAGCATTGCCGCAATCAATGCCGGCGGAGACAGATCTCGCCCGATCTCTGCGACCAAGACTCGGCGCTCGGAGACCCACGCGGGGCACTCCGCCAGCGTGTGCTGGGCGAGTCAAGGTCGGATGCGCAGTGGTGGCAATGTGTCGATCCCTCCCGTCCTATTCGACACAGATACTCACCGAAGCAGCCGTGCCCGGACCCATCCCAGAACCGTCGCCGCCTCGTACGAGAATTGTACGGTAGCCGCACGATCCGTATGGCCATTATCCGCTGCAGGCTCCGTAGCAGAGCTCAGCAGCGGGGGGACCTCGCGCAGTCTTACGACCACACGGGAGCCCCATACATGGCCACGGATTCCAATGTGATATCGTAAATAATTGCATTTTTTTCCGCGTACATTGCAAACGATTACATACAACGTTCACAGTTTTTCTGTAGTGCATTCAGTATCGGCATTGACCCGTGCGAAGCCGGGGCGCGTCGCTAGTATTGTATAAACTAAATAAAAAGAAGAGTGAATCAACTTACAATTTTACGCCATCAGTATAAAAATCAATGAAAACTAACGGATATAAAAACAAATTGATAAGACTACCCTCACTTCCCCTATACTTTCCAAAATCCCCAACCGCCGAGTCAGTTCTAAGTAATAAATAATTGAATAAATAATTGTATTTACTGTACATATGTATATGCGATATGTTTATTGTATTGATATGTAAATATATGTAATTGTATTAGTTTATGATTTTGAAAATAATTATACATATTATTTTAAAAAATTGACATTAGAGTTTCTAGCCTGTTCTTCTCTAGAAGGTTGTCCCAATTTCCAAACAGGTTTCATACATGTTTTGTTCGTTCTTTAGCTCTTCGTGTCCTTAACTTTCATATTTGTTTAACTTCAATAAGTATATGTAAAAGCCTATGTTGCAGATTAATTTGTTTTTGATTTTGTAATAACAGCATATTCTTGTAACTTGTACCACACCAGCTAACCTGAAACCTGGAACCATGCCACGGGGTCGAGTTATTAACAGTAGCCGCGCTTGGCATCCGCCGCCGTGACAAATGAAGCTGGTATTATGAAGAAACCCTCATATTTGGGAGCCAGCTAGAGTTAGTACCAGATGGTACTGCGATTGTGAACGTGTCGTGGCTCAGGGCTGAAACTGGAAGTTTATTCGCTTAACTTTTATTAGCTTTGGGCGTGGGTGTACAGAATATACATCGGTGGCACTATCTACGAATTAAATTGAAATTTCTAGTTTAAAGTTATTTATTTACCCCATAAATTGCAGAAATTATTACCAACTAACGGACCCGACAGACTTCGTCCTGTCAAAAAGATTTGTACAGTGGCAGTTTTTTGTTCCTAATTATTTTATAGATAATGTCGCATAGCCAACCAAATCGCAAAAAAAGTCTAAATGACCTATTACATTTGTGGCTATTCAATTTTGGAACGTGACATTAAATCCTCCAACGATGTATTCTGTGCTCCAACGCACGCACAGTATTTCACACCGACCCATCGCCTACAACTTTACAAGGCACAGGTCAGGCCACATATGGAATACTGCTCTCACCTCTGGGCCGGAGCTCCTCAGTACCAGCTCCTTCCATTTGACCGTATCCAGCGTAGAGCGGTTCGAATTGTCGACGACCCGGTGCTCTGTGGTCGTATGGACTCATTGGCGCTGCGGAGAGATGTCGCGTCTCTTTGTGTTCTATACCGCATATACCATGGGGAGTGCTCTGACGAGTTGTTTGGGATACTGCCGCCGACCGATTTCCTGTATCGTGTGTCACGGAGGGGACTTGCTTTCCATCCCCACCATCTTAATGGTTGGCTGTCCTCCACAGTGCGGTTTTCGCGTACGTTTTTTCCCGCGAACGACAAAATTATGGAACCAACTTTCGGCCGCGGTATTTCCGAACAGTTACGACATGGGAAGCTTCAAAAAAAGAGCGTATACATTTTTGAAAGGCCGGCAACGCGCTGATGATACCTCTGGTGTTGTTTGTGCTATGGGCGGCGGTGATCACTTACCATCAGGTGACCCGTTGGCTCGTTTGCCTGCTATTTTATAAAAAAAAAAAAAAAAAAAAACGCACGCACACTGTTTTGATAGATATGATTGAATTTCAACTATATGTAGCGTTAATAAAGCGCAAATTGACTCTTTGATGTTAGGAACACACCTTCATTGCTTAGACAACAGTGAGTGCTTGCAATATGAACTTTATACAATAACAATAAAGCTCAATTCGACTGTACGTTTTAGTTAGAAAACGTTTGCATGGGAAAATAAAAGGGCTGTTTTTAGGGTATTTCTGATAATTATTCGAATTTTCCTCATTGTAAAAACCTCCTTGAACTTCAACGAACATTAACAAAAAAGAATTGGCTAAATTGGTCCAGGCGTTGTTGAGTTATGAGCTTACCAACACATTTTGCGATTCATTTTTATATATAAGATTATATTGGAGTTGATTGAATGAAAGGTAAAATGAGACCTACGATTTATAACGTATTAAAAACACAAACTATTAGATTTTATACAAACCAATTTTCGGTGGAAATTTGCATTGTAATTTACATCATATATTTTTACATTCATTATTCCTTTATTTTAGCACATTAGGTGCACATTTTTTGGAACTGGAAGCGTCTCTCGCGTAAACTATTCAGATAAGAAAAAAATTATATTAGAAACCTAAATATTATTTTTAAAGACCTATCTACAAATCCATAGATACCCCACGTAAACACGGGTTTGGTGAAAAAAAAATTTAGTTTCAGTGCTAAGTATGGGGAACTCCAAAAATTTATTACACTACTAATGCGGTTTACCGAATACACCTATTTGCCAAGTTTTCACAGTATAGCTCTTGTAGTTACGGAAAAAAGTGTCTGTGACATACAGAGGGACAGACGGACAGTCAGCTACGGAAACCTAAAAAACAGACAAAGCAGAAATGATTGTGTAATATGATTTGCAATTGTGTGGTTTACGAAGTGAGGAATGAGCTGGGTGTATTAGATTTGTGTGTGGTACGTTTATGTTAATGTAATATATATATACTTACTATAAGTATCTAACGTTTTGACGACCTCCATAGTCGAGTGGATAATACACCGGTTTCAAGGTGTCGCCATCTCTGAGGTCCCGGGTTCGAATCCCGGTGGGGGCAGATGTTTGTGTGATGAATGCGAGCATTTGTACCTTAGTCATGGTTGTTGATATATATTTCAATAAAAATTATTTATATATGTATAATATATGTATGTCTATCCGTTACCCTAGATCCCATAGCACAAGCCTTTATAGAGCTTAGTTTGGGCTAGGCTAATTGGTGTAAGTGTAACAAATATTTATTTATATTATTTATTTATTAAATACTTTGTTATAATGTAATATATGAGGACGAACACTGTTGAGTAACATTGGCTATCCGATAGTCTTTGATTACACAGGTCTACAAGGTTTATGTAACACAGATCCCAATAGCATTTTTATTATGTGTTTACCTTCCTGGTGACGAAATAGTTATTAAAATTTAGCTATCACGTCCCATTTTTATGTTATCATCATAATGGTACCATCATAATATTTAATCCACAATATCATATAATTTCTTTATTTGAAGCTAGACAACACTAGAAGAGGGAGGGGGGCAGTTTGATGTTATTTATGTGTTCTTGTGTCACTGTCAGTGTAGTGCTGCATTTGTAAAGTGAGGTTATACGTGGTTTCATTAAAAGTTTTGTGCGAAAATGGCATCAAAGCATCGAAGAGTTTGTATAAATTCGCCAAATAAGTTTTGTTATATTTGTGGACGTTATGTATTGAAATCTCAATGTAGGCATATGAATGAAGATGTTAAAAAAGCATATTTTTTGTATTTTGGATGCAAAATAGGAGACCAAGATAAACAATGGGCGCCACATAGTAGTTGCGTGAGCTGTCACGTAACACTTATTCAGTGGTTGAAGGGTAACCGAAGCAGTATGCCGTATGCTGTACTTACGGTTTGGCGTGAACCAACTAATCACTTTAATGACTGCTACTTTTGCCTTACTAATACTGAAGGTTATTCAAAGAAGAAAAAGAAGAATATTGACTATCCGACTGTACCTTCAGCTATTAAACCTGTTCCTCACGGTGAAGGCCTACCCGTTCCAACTCCACCTTTGAACTGGGAAGATTTGGTAATTCCAGAACTAAATGACAATGAAGACTTACATTCAGAAACTGCAGAGTTGTTGGAGAATACCATTGATCCTACATATATTCCCCCATCTAGTGAGCCTCACCTTATCCAGCAAAATGAACTCAATGATTTGGCCCGTGATTTAGGCTTATCAAGCAGCAGTCTGAACTACTAGGTTCAAGATTACAAGAGTGGAATCTTTTAGCACAAGGCACAACCATAACGTCCTTTAGAAAGAGAAATGCTAATTTCTCTTTCGAAGCGAAAATAAAAGGTGTTTTCACTGGACCTTTTTTTTTTTTTTTGTTTCATCAGAAGACATCAGAAAGGTCATACGTGATGCTGAGTTTGAAAACAGGCTAAACAAAAAAGAATTGGCAGCTTGGAGAGCATTTGTAAAAGTGGTTAAAGGGTTTCTTGGCAACAACAGAGAAAATAACTACAAGTTTAGTACTTAACCTTTTAAAAACCTACAGAGCTATGGGCTGCCGAATGTCCCTTAAAATTCACTTCCTTCACTCGCATATCAACTTTTTCCCGGAGAATCTTGGAGCTATATGTGATGAACAAGGTGAGAGATATCACCAGGATTATAGCAACTATTGAAACGAGATACCAAGGCCGCTGGGATCCTGCAATGCTCGGAGATTACTGTTGGTTTTTGAAGAAGGAAGATGCCACTCCGCATAAAAGAAAAAAATAAAAAATACATGAATAAAGTGTAATATACTAAAGTATTTCAAAGATGTTCATAAGTAAAATAATGTGTTTAAATTGTTTGTAACAGAGAAAAATATTGTGTAAAATTACATTAAAAAAATTTGTTCTTAAAAATTTGTGGTGTTATTTTTCCTATATTTACCACTCTATTGCCAGTGTCTCTATTACAAAAAAACCAGACGTGGTAGATGTTTTTTAGTATTACTTTCGAATTCAGCACGTAAAAAATAATAGGAATAAGTAAAAATTATTCATGTTACATAAAAAAAATATTTTTTTGTAGACCTGTGTTATCTATCATCAAAGAATATAATACATGACTATCAAAGACTATTATATATATATATTATATATATATATTATATATATATATATATATATATAATATATATATATATATATATATAATATATATAATATATATATTATATATATATATAATATATAGAATTGATGTTATGACTGAAGTTTTTTGTTGAGAAATAAGATCCTCTTGGTCATCCAGAGGGATCAACCGCCAAACTGCCAAGCCTTTAGCGCCGTTCATCATATAGTTTTAAGCTAACTACCCCGAAACTAAGTACTGTCGTGAGTACAAAATGTTACGGGCTTCGCTAATGGTCAATAAACGAGATCCGATGGCTCAACGCCGCAGCGGGATCTCTGCGTGATCCGCGCTAATCCCGGGAATGCCCGGGCGTTCCCGGGTCCGCCCTGCTTGACGGCTGTTTTAATTCCGCGATATTAGCCCGACTTACGACTGTTTATTGTTGATAGTCCGGGTGGTGTTCGTTTAGAAGTTACGTTTAATTATATTTTATGGATGACTTACGTGTCAGGTGAAGGGTAAATTGAGAAATAGGGGGTGGTGTGTAATAAGATGTAGTGACAAAAATCCAGAAGGAAAAGATGAGATGGTTTGATGGTTGGAAGAACGGACAAAAGACGGCGAAGAAAATAGGTGATAATAATATTGCGATTCTCCCGCACTTCGAAGCTTGGCTCTGCGGGAGGGCGGAAGTCACCTACCGCTTGACTCAGATACTCACCGGACATGGTTGTTTCGGTGAGTATCTGAGTCGAATAGGGGGGGAGGACACGACACGATGCAGCATTAGATTCTGTGAAGCAGTGATGCTCCAAAAGGAGGCCGCCGAGCGGGGTCGGGAGATGGCCGATCCCGCTCGAAGAAGGCAGCGCCGGTCTCGGTAGCATAGCTGCGGCGCCGCCGCGGGTCGCCGGCGGGCGCGAGGAAGTCGCGACTGTTACGGCGACCCGGGATGGACGACGCCCCTTCCATGGCCGGGGGGCGTCGTCGGTGAAAAAGACCGGGGGAGGTAGTGTAGCCTCCCCCGAGGAGGGCTCCCCTCTAGGCAGGGGAGCGGAGGCTGGGGGTTCCCGGAAGTTGCTTGATGTTCCCCGGGGCTCCCTACATGCCTGAGGAAGGCCATCCCTGAGGTTTTTAGTGGGTAGACCTCCTCCTTCTGGGGATGAGAGCCCCACATAACCGCCGGCTCGCCACAGCCGGGGTATGCAATTTAATGCATTTTCTTCAGGGGGACAAAAAAAAAAGTCGAACATTATTGGACCAAATAGGTGATACGACGAGAGTGCATGAAAATTAAGGAAGCTAGGGACATATGTTCGGATAGTAGCAAGTGGGAAAGACTATATGAGTAATGTTGGCAACACAGCCACAAAATAATTGTGCTATAAAAGCGCCCTCTGGTGCCGAATTGTTGTATAACTTCTTCTTGCTATAACCACCATTGTGAGAGGTCGGTTACATTATATTCTTATATACAAATATCGCTAATAAACTTAAATATCTACAATTTAATACCGTAATTCTTGTACTGTGCATAAAATCTATTTACTTAGTTATCATTATACTAGTTCAATAAATAGTACTTAAATTCCTTCACTGGATTCAATTACCTACCACGCCATCGTCATACAGTCCACTACAAACATCAAGATCCCAACAACCCCAACAAGTGGTCCATTCGAGTCAAGCAATGCAGTGCTAAAAAGGAAGAATTGCAAAATATTACGGATTTGCAACAATTTCATATTTTGGAAGAGTGCTTCAAATCTTGTATTAATTGCGAAATTCGTCGCTGCGAAGACACCATTGGAGTCACGTACGCAAAACACAGTTAAAAACGATCCTACGGTAAGAGATTTTAAGGTCGATATTTTCTTCGGCTGATATATGATCTACGCGCTTCAAGTTTTCGCGGATCACGTGGGTTGCTTCAATTTGACAACTCATCGACCAATCAGCGCATCGGTCTGCCGTCGGCGTACACGTCGATTACTTGAACATGTGGCGCCAACGGCAGACCGATGCGCTGAAATATTTTAGTTAATGAATCTCAGAGGTCGTTACAGAATATTTTGTGGCGCGATTCACCTCGAGATCACATACAATGTATTCGCTTAAATACAGTTACTTATGGTCTTAAAAGTTCTTCTTACCTAGTGACTAGATGTCTTAAAGAACTAGCAATATTATATAGAGATGAACTACCTTTGGCTGCTTTTATCATTGAAAACTGTACGTATGTTGACGATATAGTAGTCACTCAAGATGATGAACTTCAGTTATTGAACATGCAAAATGAGATCATAACTTTGTTGCAAAGGGGTAACTTAGAATTACATAAATGGACATCAAATTCCAAATTAATTCTTAATAATATTGATATAGAAAAACAATATTTTGGTGACTTAGAATTGCAAAATGTAAATCACAATTTAAAAATTTTAGGTGTGAATTTTCAATTAGAGTCTGATACATTTAATATAGTAATAAGTCCATATACCTGTCAAAAACATACTAAAAAAGAAATTCTTAGTTACATATCTCAAATTTTTGATCCCATCGGGTTTCTAGCTCCCATAGTTATTACTGCAAAAATTATAATGCAACAAATTTATGCCTCAAAGGCCGAATGGGATGCATCCCCACCTAAAGAAATATTAAAAAAATGGCTTAAATTTATTGAAAATTTAAACCAGTTGAACTCTATTCTAATCCCACGTTGTATAATCAGTAAATGTTCTCATATTCAAATAATAGGATTTGCAGATGCATCAAACACTTCTTATGGAGCTTGTGTATATTTAAGATGTATTGAGTCATCTACCAATATAACAGTTAATTTGTTATGTGCAAAGACACGAGTAAACCCTCTCAATAAACAACTTACCATTCCGAGGCTTGAGTTAAATGCAGCTCTATTATTGTCAAAACTTGTGAGTAAGATATACAAGGTATTGCAATGTTTCATTACTATTGATAATGTGTTTTTGTTCTCTGACTCTAAAATAATACTTTCTTGGATTAATACAAGTATTACTCGGTTAGACACATATGTAGCTAATCGAGTCAATATTATACAACAACTTACCAACATGTTTTGCTGGTTATATATAGTAACTGACCAAAATCCTGCTGACTGCTTAACTAGGGGTATAAAACCTATTCAGTTACAGGAACATAAACTCTGGTGGCATGGGCCCTCATTTTTAACAGACTCTGAATATAATTTTCATACCAATCAGTTGTCTATGCAAACATTATTGTCATATACTGACTTTGACCAAGGCAAAAAGAATGATTGTGTATCAAAAAAATTGTATATTGATAAAGGAAATTCTTTGCTCAATGATATTATTAAAACATATTCAAATATTAATAAAATTATTCATGTAACAGCATACATTTTAAGATTTTGTAATAATTTGAAACATAATAAGGAAAAGGTTCAGCATTCATTCTTAACTAGTATTGAGTTAAATGATGCATTATCTCTGTTAATAAAAAATGAACAGGTTAGATATTTTAGTGATGTAATACATAACTTATTGTCAAACAAATATAATTGCAAGAGTAATATACAATCATTAAATCCATTTTTAGACAATGATAGTATTTTACGAGTTGGTGGTCGCTTAGAGAATGCAAACATTCCATATAGTCAGAAATATCCTATTATTCTACCAAAATCTTCTAAGCTGACAGAATTATTAATAAGAAATGAACACTTTAATCTTTTACATGCTGGCCCTAAACTAGTAAAAGCTAGATTAAATTTAAAATACTGGATTGTCGATGGACTTAGAGTTATAAAATCTATTATATATAAATGTGTAATATGTTTCAGATTGAAAGCAGAGACAGCGAAGCAACTGATGGGTTCTTTGCCTTCCGAACGTGTCAATGAATGTAGGCCATTTGAAAAATGTGGCATTGACTTCGCTGGTCCTATTTCTCTGAAACAGAGTCGCATCAGAAAGCCTTTGATTACAAAGGGATATATTGTGATTTATGTGTGTTTTGCAATAAAGGCAATTCAATTAGTGTTCATATGTATTGATTCAATTACTTGCTAAATGATGTTTAATTTCATTTTCCGGCCGCAGCTTTGTTGGCAACACAGCCACAAAATAATTGTGCTATAAAAGCGCCCTCTGGTGCCGAATTGTTGTATAACTTCTTCTTGCTATAACCACCATTGTGAGAGGTCGGTTACATTATATTCTTATATACAAATATCGCTAATAAACCTTAAATATCTACAATTTAATACCGTAATTCTTGTACTGTGCATAAAATCTATTTACTTAGTTATCATTATACTAGTTCAATAATAGTCATACAGTCCACTACAAACATCAAGATCCCAACAACCCCAACAAGTAATAAGGGTAAAATGTGGTGTGAAAGAAGATGTAATAATAAAAATCGAGAAGAGAATGATTAGAATGGGGCACGAAAATGGATAATAGACGACTGACAAAAGAAATTTATTAGACAAAAATACAAGCTGTTTCGAATATCGCGGTAAAATTGACAAATGATAATTGTTACGCTTACAACGTTGAAAATGATGTTGACGTTGACATACGTCAAATGTATTACAACAAATAAACTCAATAATTTTCGATCTTTCCACGTCATGTGAAATGACGGAAACCTTTACTTCTATATCTATTATTATCCCTATCCGTCACAATTATTAAATGATAATTAAAAAATACATTGACGATCAACAGTATTTAACAGAACGCTCACAGCGATTATGGTCCGAGATGTGGTCGCTGAAAACACAAGATGGCGACGTTAATCATAAACAACGTCAGGTCGGATACTGTCATAGTGTTCACGCTGATTCGAAACGACTTCAGAGCGCCGAATTCGATGGAAGTACAATATTGTAAAAGTTTACTGTACAGGATTTACGAGTAAATAAAAAATGTATCTATCTCAGAAACTATTTTTAAATAAAGTAGTGCTATAATACAAAAGCTTAAAGTTGACTTTCAAATATAACTGACGACCGAAAATCTCACATATATTTTATACATACTAATTATAAGATATACACAAATAAACGAATGAATTAACAATAATAATCCTTTAAAAAATCTGTAATGTTATTTACAAGGAACATATTCTGCAAAATCCAACCCAAGATCTACAAACTTTGGTTTGTCTAACATCCCTGTTGAAATCAAATGTGAAAAGTTTTTATATTCAGTAGATTTTACAAATTGATTTCCATTGGTAAGAAAATACGATACTTATTTGTTTATCTAGACTATTCTTTTATAAGCCATCTTTCTACCATCAGACACTTCGAAACACACAATTCTAAACGTACTTAGATAAGATTCCATCCCCCATAAACTGCAGTCGCCATAACAAGCGCATTAAAAAGTTAAACTAGCATGGCGGCTACAAAGGCGGAGTAATCAAATCGACGTAAAATTTGTGAGATAGCCCCCACGAAAACTTTATATTGTGAGTAGAAACTTACTGGAAGAGACGATATGAATTTACAATGTTAACTTGCATTTTGTATACCATAAACAATCTTGTTAGAAGCGATCGGAATATTTTATTAGAACATGAAAGCAAAAATCGTAAAAACAAAATTAACAAATCTAAAATTGGGCAGGCAAATCTTGATAAAGAGCCACGTCCAATGCTGGGTATCTGAAGAAGAATGCAGTGGAAATAATAGCTTAGAGAGATGACAACAGTGAAAACTAATATGCAATATAATGATGGAAGAAGTGATGTAAAAAATGTAGTAACAAAAATCGAGTAAGAAATGTTGAGGTGATTTAGATATCAGAAAGATTGAACTAAGCAAATTTATAAGCTAATATGAATATGAAATCGCTAGTCGATAGATGAGAAAGAAAAACAAATGGACACCTGGACAGAATAGAAGATTTCATGAAGAAAGACCAGCAATTTTTTTAATGAGATGAAATGCCTTGGCTATTTGACAGGCATATGGGACTCATGTAGCGTAAAGCAGAGCCTACCTACTAAGCCAACTCGATGTCCAAATTATCATCCAGGAACTAGGAAATCCTTCGGACTGCCCCTAAACAACCCAACCACCTACGGGCTGTATATTAACACCTGTGGGGGATCACCGTGAACACAAAGGTTATCCCTAGAAGGGGATAGAATATTTAGATCCCAGGAAGTAGAAAAATGTGATCTCTGCCTACTCAAATGAGGAAAAGGCAAAACAGGCATATGTAATGCATAAGTATGCCAGACTGCTTTTGATAATAAACATAGCTTATACATTTACTTATTTAGGGTAGAATTTCATAAAAACAGTATCTCTTATATGTCAACTAAAGCAGTTCTAACTGACAGAGTATTTTAAAATGTATGCTATATGATCGAATAATTCTTCGCTTACATTTAACACCTCAAATGTTATTCAAAATTTTGATAATGCATTTTCACAGTTTAATTTGGTATTGTTATCTATTGAAGTAATAAGTTCACCCAATTTGTTTGCATGATTATTCATTTTCGAGGTGAATTTTAATATCTCAAAAAGTTTTCGAAGTGTGAAAAGCTAAGCATTATTTTATCTAAAGTACATGCTTGGCTTTATGACTCCATGCCAGTTCCAGCCGCTCTACAACCCCTAGCGCAATCTACGCTAAGATTATTGCAAGACTTCCTACTCTATTTGCGGCCATGTTTATGGGCCATTAGAGCAAGAAAACTAGTCGTTATAATAATGAAAACAGAGTGGACCAGAGGTTCATTACCATGGGATAATCTGATGGGGGAACTGAGTTTCAGCGGATTACGTCTCCCGTATAATATGTAGCGGAGTTACTATAAACGTGTTTCTAGGTTATAGGTTGAGATGATATGTTTAATAAGAGATTTGGGTTTATCAGAAACTTTGAGAATATTGCACACATTGCATTGCGATGTTATGCTTCAGTTTATTGGTATAAAGCTAATAGCCCAATTACCCTGGTCCGATTTCTAGAAAAACAGGTTAATCGCTGAACCCAACTCGGCAAATTCAGGAAGTTAACTTTGATTCACTAGCAATATTCTCGGCCCATGTAGATTCTACAGTATTTCAAGATAAAAGAATTGAAACGTGCGCCCCTAGTAAAGATGAAAGGTCGTATGAAGAGTCACGGTGACAGAACACTTCGTATGAATGAGAAATAGATATTTTAGGAAAGTTAGCTGAGATAATGAAGACTTTATAGAAGAATTTTTTTTTTAATGAATTTATGACACTCAAAAGAATAATTGTTTATTTCAATGCATAATTATAAGTACATTTAATTCAAATTAGTAATATAGTAATAATAAGATTGTAACTACTGACAAGTCTATGGTTATAGAAATGTTGCTAACGGTGAATAAATAAATAAACATTAAACCAAAAACAGCTCCAATCTTAAGCAAAGAAAAACTTAACACAAAGGCACTTAGCATTTCTTTATAATGATATTAACAATACAACATTCCCTAAGCTTAAGTTATATCTTGCGTTAGAATAGAAACTCAGGGCTAACTCTATCGTATTAAAACACGCTTAACTCCGACCTTATCTGCAATGAGCCTAGACCGCAGCTCCAAAACTCCAGGTCTAAACATACTGATATATTCTGCAGCTGCTGGCGGGATTAACTCGGATTCCACGGCCTGGCTGTGCGTTAATTTCCCTTAAACGACCAAATATTTTGTTTCCGAGGAGGTTGTTACACGATTAGGAGATAATAATGCTCCCGGAAGCACACTGCAAAACTATGGATGTTGACAGATCTTATGTCGCTCGTAATAGCGGCGGTTTTTCTAGTTAAAATGTATATTTGAGATGTCGCTAGCTGTATATATTTCGAGTGTATCCAAGTAACACTTTAAAATATTAACGTGTTTGTTAGTTTTAAATGCTTTTGGTTATTTTGCGTACTATTTGAATGCTATTTGAATTGGTTAGATTTAGTATCTACGTGAAGCGTACACCCGATGGTTGAAGTGGCAGTTTACATATGGTATCAATATGGTAGGGTAGCCTAACATGAAATTAAGAGTTAACCAGATACAAAATAGTATTGTTGTTTCCAAAATGAAATATATATTTTCCTACGTTAAAAATTATGTTATGCTCTTCTTCGAGTCAGTTCAGTTCAGCTATTTTTATCAATTTTATCGTAAGAAAAATGTACTTACTTGTTCTAAAAATTGTCCTGTATCTTTCTTCCGGTCTTTAGTTTGAGACCCGAAGAAGGATATAAGACAGATAATATTCCCTTTATCAATTTTCATCAAATCGATTCCGTATGATATATATATACTTATCATGAAAGGGGTTGGGGGGAGGGGGTTGTATTGTCTTTACCAATATATCTAAGACGTTACAATACTCCATTTTTAGAGTCTCTAGAAGCAGATTTTAAAGTTTCTCTTTTGAATGTTTGCATGACTCTAATATTGAGATTACTAAATCTATTTATTACTAAATATATCCACTAACTATAATAGTTAGTAGTAGACCCAGAAAACTATAATATAATAAATCTTTTTGTAATCCAATACAATACAATGCTTGAAAAGCTGCGAGTGAAAGCTTGCGTATTACACACCAATCATATACCTGGTAATCATTTTAATATTAAACCTCCGGAGCAACGGAAAATTGTTGACTCAATGAATGTATTTAACTTTAATAAGCTAAAAGCTCAACCAATAAATCTGACTAGCGAGCCTCTTCATTATCTTAATCCGAAGTCCCATAAAAAGATTTCTGTTTAAGCAAATTACCGAGAGTCGAGCCACCAACTACTGTAATGGAATTAGTACAGAGATCCTGGCAGAGATAGAATTAAATTATTGCTGATTTCAACCGCGAGGGGGTCTATGCGGGGCAACTTTACACTTAATTATTGGAGTTCTCTCAGACCAATGAATCAAAAGTTTCCACTGAGTTGCGTACGATTTTTCCAAGTTTTCAGATCTAACTGATAGCTTGCACGCTAAGTTTGATAGTTTGCGATATAGTTTTGTTGACCGTACCTAACTGGATTCACAAGATAACTTCGCAACTGTATTTTAAGACTTGTCTTGAAAATCTGTAAAAGTATTTAAGAATTAATTAAGAGTTCAAAAACACTTAAGTCTAGAATATTTGTAATACTTAGTAGGTATTCCTGCAAAATACAGCCAAAGGCATAAAAAATATTTAAAAATGTCAAGTTCTTATAATAAATATGTTCAGTCACATTATCTATACATATAAATAAAAGTAGAGTGATGCCTGTGTGTCTGTTTGTTCTGGCAAAGCCGATTTTGGCGGGACTTTGGCAGGTAGTTGATGTAATGAGGAATAACTTAGGCTACATTTATCTTATAAAAATAAAGTAATATTGTAATGTCCAACTACTGTCCAGTACACGCGCAGCTCACGCGCATGCTACTTACTCGTAAATTAAATTTCTTTTCTGTCCTTTTTTCTCCTTTTTTATATTTTAATAGTTTTACACACATGTCAATTGAATTTAAATTAATTAATAACATAATAATTAAGTAACATGTGATGGAATAGGATTTAATCTTGAGATTGTTTTTTTTTTAACTAAACATAGAGGTTAAAGAATAATCGAATTTTGCAATGTAAGATTAAAATGAAAATCAAAATAATATTTATTCAACATAAATCTATACAAGTACTTATTGATGTGAAACAAATATAAGACCTAAAGACACAAAGTACAAAAAAAAAACCTTTTTAAAAATTGGTAGAGAATTCTAGAAGAACAGGCGTGAAGCTCTGAATGTCTATTTTCTTATCTTTTTAATATCATAATATAATACAATTACTTAATTATTAAATACTTATTAGATAGTATTTTTATATACTTATGTTGTCATTGTAGTGTTACATAAATATCAGAATACAATAAACATATCTGACATTTATATGTTCGGTAAAAACAATTAAATTCTCATTAAATGTAGAATCATCAAGTTATCCTTACTAATATTATAAATCGGAAAGTGAGTTTGTTTGTTTCTTTGTTCTGCTTTCACGTCGTAACTACTGAGCCGATTGCTTTGAAATTTTGCAGACGTAAAGATAAAAGTCCGGATTAAATAATAGGCTACTTTTTATCCCGGAAAATCGACAGATCCCACAGGATGCGCAATAAAGGCTTCGCTCAAAAACTACTGCACAGTTTTCATGCGGTTTTCATCAATTGATAGAGTGATTCTTGAGCAAGGTTTTGCGGTATTTTTTATCTCAGAAAAAACGGATAGTCCCACGGGAAGCGCGATAAAACCTTCGCGCAATAAACCGACTTCCGCGCATATATAGCCGTGGGCAAAAGCTATGACCCTTAACCCTCTATACACCCAATCCCGAAATCCACACGGGCGAAGCCGCGGGTAGAACGTTAGTAAATGATAAAAACTAAATCCACCTATTTACATATATGGTTCAAGAAATTATTTAACTATAATTAAATACTTTTTTACGATATTAACATTATTTAATACGAATTCAATTTTAATAGATCACACCTACGCGTCAAAGAAAGCTGACGATCAAAAGCGAGCGTACAAAATTAATTCACTTCGCGAATTCCAAATTTACATCAGCTAAAAGAATAACAAAACAGTATGGCGCTAGTCACAACTCAAAACTGAGAATTATAAAGTCGGCGATGCCAAGTTCTGGAGTGCAGCGACAGATGGCGGCAGGAACAATCCCTCTGCCGGCCGAGACAAACACACCAACTTGCGTTCCACTGTTATTAAATTTCCACCTAAACTTTGGATAAATCAAGGCATATTTTTTTCCGGACACGTAAAGGTGTTTCGGTGTCTTTGTTACAAGAAAACAAAGTGATTCAATACTAGTTTGCAGAAGTCTACTTAATTGGCGTACATAGTTCTTAGAACTTAGGTATAAGGTTGAGTATTTAATTGGCCTACTCGTACATAGTTCTTAGAACTTAGGTATAAGGTTGAGTATTTAATTGGCCTACTCGTACATAGTTCTTAGAACTTAGGTATAAGGTTGAGTATTTAATTGGCCTACATAGTTCTTAGAACTTAGGTATAAGGTTGAGTATTTAATTGGCCTACATAGTTCTTAGAACTTAGGTATAAGGTTGAGTATTTAATTGGCCTACATAGTTCTTAGAACTTAGGTATAAGGTTGAGTATTTAATTGGCCTACATAGTTCTTAGAACTTAGGTATTAGGTTGAGTATTTAAATGGCCTACTCGTACATAGTTCTTATAACTTAGGTATAAGGTTGAGTATTTAATTGGCCAACTCGTACATAGTTCTTATAACTTAGGTAAAGGTTTAGTATTTAATTGGCCTACTCGTACATAGTTCTTAGAACTTATGTATAAGGTTGAGTATTTAATTGGCCTACTCGTACATAGTTCTTATAACTTAGGTATAAGGTTGAGTATTTAATTGGCCTACTCGTACATAGTTCTTATAACTTAGGTATAAGGTTGAGTATTTAATTGGCCTACTCGTACATAGTTCTTAGAACTTAGGTATAAGGTTGAGTACAACAACACGGGACTAACCGTGATTCCCAAAGTACAGTAGTACCTCGACATACGAGTTTAATTCGTTCCGCAACCTTGCTCGTATCTTGAATTACTCGTATCTTGAATTACTCGTATCTCGAAGCTAATTTCCCCATACAAAACAATTGAACTACCGTTAATCCGTTCCAACCTCCAAAATGTCACCCCAGTTATTTTTGTTACGTGGTTTTGAATAATAAAAACGTATTTATAAATATCAGATATTTATTGGACAAAAACAAAAAAGAGAATGTAAAGAAATAAATTAGATATCCTCACTGGTCTTTGCCCTCACTGGTCTTCGCTACATCTTTCACCTGTAGGCCGTTTAGAAAAAGACATGTCCAAGGAGGTTTGTTTCTTCCTCCCTCTCAGAATGTTCCGGAATTGAGTTAGGCAAGTGCCATTAAAAGGTCAGATGCACGACCTGTTGCAACTTTCTCAACAATCATTTGATCAACTCTCAATTGATCAACTCAACATACACTAATAATACCTTAAATAGGTATTAGCTAGGCTTACATTATACTATTTTCTATTATAAAAACATATACATTATTCATAAAAGTACCCATGAAGAAAAAAGGTTTATTATTTAATATTCATATTTTTTTATAAGGTTTGATTTTCTGAGGACTTTTTAGTCCGCACTCTTGTTTGTTTGTGTTTTAGTATTTCAGTCCCTCCCGGGTCGCCTCCACGGACGCAAGCTGCGTCGCGCCCGCCAGCGACCCGTGGCGGCGCCTCAGGCCAGGCTATCTGACCCGAGGCCGCCTTCTTCGAGCGGGATCGGCCATCTCCCGATCCCGCTCGGCGGCCTCCTTCTGGAGCATTACCGCTTCATAGAAGGAAGCCACAGCCCTCCAACCTTCCTCATCCGCCAGCATTGCCGCAACAAACGCTGGTGGAGACAGATTTTGCCCGATCTCTTCGACCAAGACTCTGCGTTCGGTGTCCCAAGCGGAGTAATTCGCCAGCGTGTGTTGGGCTGAGTCGAGGTCGGATGCGCATTGGTGGCATTGTGTCGTGCCCTCCCTCCCTATTCGACTCAGGTAGTCACCGAAACAACCATGTCCGGTGAGTATCTGAGTCAAGCGGTAGGTGTCTTCCGTCCTTCGCAGAGTCAAGCTTCGAAGTGCGGGAGTATCGCACCGACAGCGCGCTGACGCACACAGCGTCCCCACGCCCTAGCTGCGCACGCCAGGCCCTCTCGGCCCGTCGGTGCAACTCCCGTCTGTGCATTCCTTGCGCTGGTACCGGAGGACCCACCCCGGCGTCCCCCCGACCGACATGCCGCAGTACGTTGTACATCACCGTACATGTTGGCCAGGATCAAGTAGGGGGTCTACCCAAGAACGAAAATAGCAAAAGCTCTACGACACAAAAAAGTTTGGGAACCTCTGGTTTATTCGGTAGGTCATGCAGATTGAACCGCTCCTGCTGGTATGGAGTCATGGAATCTGACATAATCCCCATGGCACTTGCCCTTATTGTGATATTCTGGGAACCTTTCGTACTCCTTGTTAAAATATCAGCCTCTCATGAAAAAAAGAAGTTTGCAGAATAAACCTATTAATGGTATTTTTTTTATCAATATACAATCTTGGTAAATAGTCCTAATTTATACCTATTAAACTTTTTTATCCCTTGGGAGTGAGAGGCTGAGAATCCGTCACTCGCAACGGCAAATGTCACGGAGGTACATATGTCGGACTCCACGCGGCCAGAGCGGTCTGACCACGTGACCTGCTGACTAAACTCAGCCTTAGCCTTGACCGTATGGGCCCTCGGCGTGTATGGAGCTATTTAATGCTATAACGAATTGCGCAGATTTTTACTTTTATTTTTATTAATAAATTAAAAAGCTGGTCTCTACAAACATGATATTTTTACTATTAAATAAGTTTTAATAATAAAATCTATAATATTATAACATAAAGATCTGCGATATTTGACATTTTCACAAAATAATAATAATATAGTAACATTTTCATAAATTGGTACATTTATTTACTTTTCCGTTGTTTTTTTTTTTTTTTCCTCAGGAGAGGAAGGCTGACAATCCTCACAAGGGGTACGAAACGTACCCAGGATACCCCCGCAACGGCAAGTGTCACGGAGGTGTTTTAATTTAATTGCAATTTTGTTGAGTTAGATCATTTATCTTGCAATTGCAAAAAAATAAATAACGGCAATAATTTCAAAACCATTACATCGATTTCTTTTTCATTTTGTTTTTAACGATAAAATATAATTTCACCCCTTTTCGTTTTCGTTTTCAATATTTTTATTCAATAAAACCATTGCCCCAAACGCATTACAACAATTTCTTTACTTCGAGCAAGCACTTTGTAAGCAAAAAAAACCTACGTTCATTCAAAATATAGGTCAAGAATCCAACGGATCTCGCTTTGACGGCGTAGTGTTGTGTTTTAACATAATTAGTGTTGCTAAGTCTATGAAAGCTAGGGGCCATGAAAAGCTAATGGGAGGCCAGTGTAACTTGGGCTTAAAAGCTACGGCTACGACTACCCAGAGAAGAGCAGCTTATATTTGCTTGGTGCTTGTTAACTTTTCTACCGCGCTCAGTGCTCAGTATTGAGTTAAAAACTAAATTTGTTTTGAATTTGAATGGAGCTGGTGCAGTTTTATAAGATGCTACTTACTTTCCACAAAATTTGTTGTCTGGTGAGTCTTCAATTATTTATGTTAAGCCATATTCTTTCGAACATAACGCAAATAATATTAAAAAAAACCTCATGAGAAAGCTGCGAATTCTCATGAATACCACAGTACCAAGTGCCACCTTATAATATGAACCACAACTTAACGACAACTTATCTTTCTTACCTTCAAAACTATATTACTATATAATTTAATGTCTGTTTGTATGCTCTCTTGGTTATTAAATAATTAGGAAAACGTTGATATATAAGCCAAATTCTTTGAAATCTCCATACAAAGCAGCAATTTCATACTCCTTATATATAAAATGCACGTGGTACCAGCTGTGGTACATGTAGTTTTAGCTGTGGTACCGACCGAAGGGCTGTAAAGACATTCTGTAGTATATTTCGGTTAACTAAGAAATACCTAAAATATATCAAAATCAACTTTTATTGAAATTTGACTTCAACGCTATTTTGAATCGACCAAATTTTTTTTTCTGCCACCCATTCAGGACATATTTTTTTAACTGTAAAGGAGAATGGCCGTAAGAAACTTAAAAGCTTAATCAAAAGTAATAACAACGCTTACACATGTGTTTACAATTTATAAGGGAAAACAAATATTTACACTTTAGAATGTAATGTCTTGAAGACATCAACACCAAGCATTGGCATTATTTAAATAATCATTGACTATGTAGGTAATAGTATTTAGGTACTCATTAGCGTATTTTTGACATATACCTTGAACTTATGAAAAGGCAATTTAGTTACACTATTGCTATACAATCGCATGTCATAATCCTAGTCATAATCACTTCTATCATATCCGGTACCAACATAAAAAAAATATTTTTAAACTCGCAGAATACATTTGATGAATGAATAGATGCAAGTAGTAACATATATGAGTGCGTGGCGTAATGCCCTGTGCCTGAAAAGTCGGATCAAAAGGCCTGGGGCCGATGCTTGCATTCAAAAATATCAAACATTTTTTATTCACCTAACGCGGCACGAGATATATTTCAAAAGCACGTTCGTACGAGTACGTTCGTACGTTCAAAGAGGAATCTCTTCAATAATTTTACATTTTCATTTTTTTTTATTTAATTACAGACAAACTTGTAAACATCCAATTACCGACAACTAAAACCTAGTATTACTTCCAACCGTAACTTTTTATGACTACAGAAATAATAAGTTTTATAATTGTATAGGATATCTCAATAACCAGCTATAGCTCCTTGTGTACACGAATGTATGTCTCAGTAAAACAGCTATCACTCCTTTAGATCTTCTTTATTTTACATCAACACTATTACCACTATTACATACAAGTTATAACCTAGGCAACTCACACTAAACGTCCGATCGCTACGAGTGCTCCGAACAGAATGCGCCAATTATCATGGTTGCGTTCCGCCAAGACTACACGCCGTTTTTGTGTTGCCAGTATAAAAAAACAAATGTCACGTTCCGAAATACGGTAAAATAGATTA
Organism: Scirpophaga incertulas; assembly: GCA_036419045.1. NCBI lineage: Eukaryota > Metazoa > Arthropoda > Insecta > Lepidoptera > Crambidae > Scirpophaga > Scirpophaga incertulas. The sequence goes on from CM071637.1 coordinate 1,179,166, forward strand.
AATCTTATAAATGTTGCGTTCCGAAATGCATCAAAAATAAATTAAACCTTACAATAGTTAATAGTTTTTCCAAAGTTATCGCTAGCAGGCAAGGCGTCGAACCTTTTGTTCGTGCGCCTTCCACAAATACACTCACGGTAAAGCTCAATATAGCCATATGCGGCTTCAGCATAGGTCCTATAAAAAAATATATTTACTACAAGCGAAAAGCTTTAAGATGCTATTTGATTTTATTTGGAGCGTCGTTCATGCGGATGAGCCCCCAGGGCCAAAGGCCATCGTAAGGCAACCTGTGTACACCTGCGAAGAAAATTCAAAGATGGTCAACCAATACGATCCAGGCCAGCGTGGGTGATTGAGACCGTAATCGCTCTAACATTTTTAGAGTAGGCATGTGCCCTTCGGTGGGGACGTGCTGTGATAATGATGAAATATTTGTTATAAATTTTGAAATTATTATTAACTAGCTTTTGCCCGCGACTTCGTTCGCGTGTACTTCAGGTTCGTCCCGTCTAGTCTAGTAATAAGTAAAAAATACGGTAACTAAGCACTGCAGAGCCCTAATCATAGGCCTATAGGTAGCTACTGCAGTATGCTCCTATAAACTACGTAGGATTCAGTCAGCGTTTGCAATGTAAGCGCAAAAAATGTGGTTTTTTTTTACGACATTAGAAACCTCAAAAATTGTAGCCTATGTGTTATTCTGATGTATAAGCTATATTGTGGTAAAGTTTCATTCAAATCCATTCAGTAGTTTTTACGTGAAAGAGTAACAAACATCCATACTTACAAACTTTCGCCTTTATAATAGTAGTAGGATAATAATGATTTTGACATAACGCCGACGGCGTCATGATCGCTATCGCAGACACACCTCTCTACACCCTTAGCCGTTCACACCAATGTTGCTCTCTACGCACCAATATTGGTCTGCTTTTTTGGGGGGGGCCATTTAGTGAGCGGCGAGTCACCACCTGCCATATTTAAATTTGGCTTTGAGAAGGCAGGTGACCGGAGTCTCTTCCATAGTCCGGTTCTCATTACCACCAAAATCGAAATGCAATAGTCCACAAACTTTTTGACCACTAATGACAATAGTTTCCATGCATCTAACTGGGTGTAGTCTTTAGCTGCATTTTTCATGGTGCAGATAGATATTAGACCCAGTTGGATCACTCCACGCACACTTTCATTAAATTTTGCTTAAATGGCCTCTACGCGTTGGATCTGTATCCCCGCGCAAGCCTTATAAAGGACCGTGTCTTATAAAGACACGTCTACCTCGCCCCCTCCCCTGAGAGGGCGAGCGTTCCGATGAAGCCGATAGGGCCCCAGGCTTTCTGCCCGGCCAAAGGCATTAGGCAGTGTTTAGTTGGTAGGCTGGCCTTCTGTCAGAGTCCAACATAACCACCCGCCGTAGACCGGGCGCGGGTGGTATCCGGTGCAAGGTCGTCCAAGCACCAGGGGGTTGTCATAGCGACCACTGTGGTGGCGCGCCCCCTATGAGGATTTACTGCCTCCTCCCGCGAGGAAAAAAAAAAAAAAATAAAGACACGTGACATAGATGACAATAGTATAATAATAATATAATTTAATGCACACTTTCATTAAATTTCGCTTAAATGGCCTCGTACGTGTTAACTTATGAAAATACCTGTGTCCTGCGGTTGTTTTTTTTTTTAGTTGTGATAATTTACACGGGTAAATAGCTTTTGGTAATTTGTATCCTTTTGTGGCTTAAGGGTAGTCATACTCTCATTAAAATCTCTTCGGCAGTGTCGTGTGAGGCGGGTCGTTACGTTCCCTAAAACATGGTTGAGCGACGCGATGGCTGGTTCATGCGTCATGCTCGTGAACGGGTGCTGCCAGCGGAGATGAGTCTGCTCTTTGCTATACTGGGTACTACTCGTATTTATTATAATTTTAATTTAACATTAATATATTCTTTTAAAACTGTATGACACGGCATTCCTAATATAGACATGTTTTCAAATTATATTTTTATAAATTATATTATGTAATGGAAAGTGACTTCATGAATTATGAATATTGAAGTCATTTTCCAAATTGACGACTCTATATCTATTTAAAACAGGGAAAAAAACAGCCCTTGCTGAGTTTCTTGCCGGTTCTTCTCAGTACAAGGTCTCCCGCCGTAGATTTGCGAACCGATGGCGTAGCTTTTCGACATTCACAAGTGCTTGTAACAGCCCAGACTGAATAAATGATTTTGAATTTGAATTTGATACGTGATATAAGCGACATAATAATTTATTTCACACTGCATATATATTTCTATTAGTATTTTAGTAACTATTTTTTTAAGTCGCTTAGTAATGTTAGTTAAATTAAATGACTGTCTCAATCCAGAGTTTTTGTATGAGACATGACATGAGCAGTACATTTTTGCAGCTATCCCTCATAATTCGCAATAGTGATGACGCCTTTAAGGCATAATTGCATGGAACCCTTCAACCCGTTCATTTGCAAACATTCCAGAGGCGTTGCAGAACCGCGGCACATTATTATGTATTAGCATGTAGAGCTGTTGGTGTTCCAAATAAAATGAAAACGAAAAAATCCTATCATCATAGTGCACGAATAGGTGTGACATTTCCTATTCTAACTAGAAACAGTGTTTCCACAGAAGGCGATGTAAAAATGACAGCTCTCCAGTCTTCATAGTCCCGATTCTTCCCTGTAATGAGAGCGTATCCCAGTACGAATAATGGCGACGGATAATGGATCATTTTGTCACCGGAACGGGATAGTTGGGGAGTTTCAACTCCGGCCGCTCTCGTGTTTCAGTTGTGGGGGTATTATGTACTGTTCACGGCAGCGCTAAAATCGTCCTGCAGTCGCTCATTACAAATTGGAGTTGGCGAATTGGTATTGGTGTAATTTGTGGTGTGATTTAAGTTAGCTTTACCTGTAAGCTTGAACAAGTATGAAGTAGGAGCAATTGGAAGTCCGATCGAACTTAGTTTCACCTGTGGATGAAGTAAGTGTTACCTGTAACAAAAACAATCAGAAATGAAACATTGTTAAATTACAACTGAACAAGTAAATTTTGATTTATGAATATATAGGTTCTTGACAGTCAGAACATTTTATTTGCGAATATTATCTAATATTCACTTTGGTTGTATGTATAATCCCACCAAAAACATAAATGTAAAAAAAGAGAGCCAAGTTCGATAAAAAAAAATGCTTGGCTTTGGGCTTCACCGCAAAAAGAATGGAGATCTATATGAGTGATATCAGGTAGACAGTCTGCTTGTTTGTCAAAATAATATTGATCTTCAATGCAGCTAATTTTGAAATTAAAATCGTATTAATTGACAACTAATTAATATATTTTTTTCTTATAATAAGTTCTGCTGTATGTTATTCACCTCAATAGTAATACAGATAATTCTGAAATTGAAATTTTACAACTAATGAATCTTTTGTTAAAACGTTCTGCTATATATCTCAATAGTTTTAGAAATAATTTTAATCATAAAATCGTGTTAATTTGACAACTAAAGAATCATTTTTTAAGAAGTTCTGCTATATGTTATTCATCTCAATAATAAAGAGGTTGCTATGAAGGGCTTCCGCGTCTGCTTGTCTTCAATGAGAAGCAATTATTCGACACATTGATTTATCGCCGCCCAAACTTCGAGATGAATCGTCTTTGTAAAGTTGCCCGGACCAATTTCATTCGCGCAAAATATTGGAAGATGCGATTTTATCACACCCTGAATTCCGATTCTTGCCTACTGGTAGGTTCAGATACGTCGCGATTTATTGATGAGGAAAATTTTGAGGTTCCTTATTTTAATATTTGGTGAGTAAATGTGATACTTCTATTTTACTTCTATTATTAAAAACAATAACCGTGTTATTCAAAAGCCTTATCTTATAAATATGTGAAAGTCGCTCACACTCTCTCTGTCGCGCTTCTACGCCAAAACTGCTGAACATATTTTTCCTGCGGGAAAATCTAATGATGCGTTTGGTTATGAGGTTTGGTATGAAGATGGTTGGAGATACGGAGAAGAACATAAGGTAACTTTTACTACGAGACAATATATTATTCGAAAATGAACGTTTTTGTTAACGTTAAACGTCGTTTGGTAAGAAGTCATCAATACAGTATTGAATCATCATCAAACTTGTACTTGATGGATCTTGATAAATTGAATTCCACGAGTGTTTCACTATATATTCTAACTACTACATATAAAATTAATATTTAAAAACACATTTAAATGATTTATTTATGAATTTAAATACGAGTTCTAAAATTTGACAAGTGCACTCTTCAGAGTTGCCAGAGCAAAAAAAAAGCCTTCTTCTTAGCCTGGGACGTAAAGATTAAATTCATAACGCAATATCGTCTCAGCCCTACTATTAGGGCTGGGGAGACCGTTTCAAGACAAAGTCCTTTTCGGTTGTTTCATACGCCACCCGTTTCAACAGGTGGGTCATGGTGGTTGACGTTCTGTCGTTTGGTTTCAATTGTTTTATGTTTGTTTATTCCTGGGTTTTTATTCGTGGTCTTCCTTTATGGTTAATAGGTCTCGTGGTAGGCCTCTTCGTCTGCCTTCAGGTGGTCGAGCGTGGTGTGGGGCTATCTCTCTTATGAGCGTGTGTTGCGATCTGCTTGCACGTTCGAACATAAGGCTGGCTAGTCTGTCAGGATTAAATTGACCCTCGCTTTCTATTATATAGGCGCTTATGACAACCTCTGCCTAACACGGGGTGAAGAGGGAGGGTACGGGTACAATTAATGCAGCCTTCATGTGAAAAAAGGTGTATTTGAAAATTTTGTTGTATTCGAAAAAAAATAAATCACGAAGCATCTTAAGACCTTGGGTCTTAGAAAAAAGGTTCACCTAACAATTTTAGATAAAAAATAATAAATATGCCTTGTGCCTTATAAAACAGGGGCATCTGAAAAATATCTGACAATACGTGTAAAAAAATTAGTCAAATATATTTTTGACTACCTATTCTTACTAAAATCTAGTAGAGAATCGATTAGTATAAAACTCCGTCTACAAATTATTACTTTAACTAACCTTACCTAGTAATTATGCAAGAAAAGGAAATAAAAATAAAGGGGGATATTATGGCGGGACAAATGTTAGGTCCGTGGCTTTCGCGACTCGAGGCGTGGCGCGCTTTGTCTTGTATCAATGCATTCATTTTACGATACACCGTCGTTAAGGGTAGGCTTTAATAAAGCTTTGCCTATTAATGTATTAATTGCTTAATGAATAAGTATATCGGATCTTTCCAATCATAACATTGTGTTTTTATTTATTACAATATTAGTAAGTGAGTAATTTGATGGATCTCATATTCCATTCAGCAAAACAATTAAAAACTTTGACACTAATTTATCGTGGTCTTTTCATCTGCAGGAACTCAGTAGAAAGTTGCTTGCATCTGCTGGTTTTATTGTGGAATGCGTTACCTTTGAATATAAGGCAAGCACAAAGCCTTCCCATTTTCAAAAGCCTTGTTAAAAAACATTATTTGTCGCTATGATTTTGTTTTTTATTGGTATATGTATGTAAGTATGTTTGTATATATATGTATGTATGTGTGTAAGTGTATATATGTATTATAGTATCTATTGTTATATTTATAGTATGTCATTACGTTATACATCGCCATCTTCCCACGTAATAATTGATTTAAATTCCTGTCCATCCTAAGGTTACCTGGAAGAGAACACTCTTTGTGATAAGGTCGTCCTTTTTACAGTTAGTTTTAAGGATTCATTATCTGTAATTTTTTTTCACTATGGTCGATGTACAATAAAGTTATAAATAAATAAATAATAATTTGAACAATTGGTTAATTTTTTAATTAAAGAATTTGAATTGTATATAATTTTATTGACTATAAAAACAAGTCGGGTTTTCCTTCCTGGCGCTATAACTCCAGAACGCACGAACCGATTTCCACGGTTTTGCATTCGTTGGAAAGGTCTCGGGCTCCGTGAGGTTTATAGCAAAAAAAAGTTCAGAAAAATTTAGACAGAAAAGCAGGAAAATCTTTTTTTACTTTTATTGTATAAAGTATAATTAATTAATAAATAGTATAATTAGTAAATAGTATTAATTTAATTTTATTGTATAAAGTATTGAAATTAAGTTTATTGTTAAATGGTTGTATGTAGTTATGATATATATAGGATAGTTATTAGATAAGAAAGTACTATTGCTAGATAAGTAAGTGCTGCGCAACTCACGTTAATGTTAAGTCACGGGATAGTATTATAAGATAATATGACGCTGTACGTACAGTACGTGGTAGATCCAAACGAGGACAGTTTAAAAAAGGCACGGACCACGAGTCCGTGGAGTAGACATATAAAAAAAAATCTTTTTTTACAAAAATCTGCCTTTTTTACAAATCTTTATGACAGGACGAAGTCTGTCGGGTCTGCTAGTAATGTATATAATTAAGTTATATAATAATAAAGAAATAAAGAAATTCAATGATTGTAGTAATTATATATATGTATACATAATCGAATTAATACTACTAAATATTTATTTATTTTATTTATTTATACTTCGTGTGTTAATTTAGTTTATAGAAATTAGGGGAGATTACATAATCGTGACGTCATGATTGTAGGGTCTTTAGTATGGAGCATTTTTTGAGCGATCCGTGACAATGCCACAATCATGTTGCTGTATCATCAAAAGTGAAAATCGCAGATACATCGTTACTTATCAGCTATTTCTCATTTCTTTTCACATTTCATCTCTATTTTTCAGCTTAAAGAGTTCTCTTGTTATATCACTCATCATCCTCTTGCCCATTTCCCATTATCTGGGGTCGGCGCAGTAGATCTTTTTCTTCCATTCCTCTCTATCAGCCGTCATTTCTATGCTTACTCCTTTCATTCTTATATCATTCTTCACACAATCACCATCTTTTATTCGGCCTTCCTCTGCCCGTGTATCCCTCCACTTTCATATTCAACATTCGCTTTGTGACATGACTTTCATCCCTCCGCATCACATGTCCAAACCATGCTAATCTACTTCCTCTCACTTTTTCTACCACTGGCGCTACTTTCAGGCTTCCTCTTATGTACTCATTCCTTATCTTATCCATTCTTGTCACACCACACATCCATCCACCTCTTGCTATATCACTACATAGTATAAATAAAGTCGCTATCCACCGTCTGTCTGTCCCTATGTATGCTTAGATCTTTAAAAACTACGCAACGGATTAATGCGGTTTTTTATTAGATAGAACGATTCTTAAAGAAGGTTTATATGTATAAAATACATGCATATCAGATTTGAGCGTTGAGTGTTTTTCACATGGCCAATTATATGTCGCGCTGTCAAGAGTAACCTCTAAGCAAAACATGTTTGTATTGTCTAATGACAAAAAAGCACAGCAAAGACATTTTGTACGAGTTATATATAATAGGTATATTTATATAAGCATTGCACCCGTGCGAAGACGGGGCGGGTCGCTAGTATAGACTAAAAAAGAAAATGTCTTCTACCCAATAGCATAAAATAATGAATTACAATATTGTATGCATGTATAATCATTATCCATTGTATTATTAACTTATCGTTACTATTAAGACTATATCTAATAAGATAATAAAACATAATAAATGAGAAAATCCAATTGAAGATAAAACTAAACTATCCACAACTGTTTCTACGTACAGTTCATCATTTATGTAATTACTGATTACTGTAACCTGGGCCCGTGAAGTATTATTCGCATTCGATACGTTATCAAAATCGTTTCAATCTAACGAAAATGTATGAAAATGATTCGAAATTGCTGAATCATTCTTATATTACTCGCTACTTTTGATACGGGCTCTGACCTGTGTTAGAAGTTCGCAGGATAGGTACTGTAATAACTTTATTGTATATTTATCGAAAGAGTTTGTAATAACTAACTAATTGTACACGAATATATCAATTTAAACTAAGAACACGATGAATTATTCGATTCCTTAGTATAGAAGCCTGGTCAGGGGAATTCGAGGGCCTCTTTTCTTTAATAATTGGGACATTTTGTTTGTTTCGTGGGCTCCAGCTGTCAATTTTTTTACTAGTGATACTAACCTCTCACTTAACAATAGTTTTGTATTACAGAATGACATTTAAACTAAAATTTCTATACTGTTAGAATGGGATGGTGTTATATAGGCTTAATAGCACCATCCCTTTCTTCAATATTAAGTAGTTAAGTTCATTTCAGAGCGTATGTACTCTCCTGAGGCTGCGCTAGCATTGACCACCACTCCGGGGGGCGGGCGCTTTAGTTCAACGCCGATAAGGCCCTAGGCCTTCTGCCCGACCAGAGGCTGTAGGTAGTGTTTAGTTTGTGGGCTGGCCTTCTGCTAGAGTCCAACATAACCAACCGCCGTAGACCAAGCGCGGGTGGAAGGGGTTTTTAAGACGACAACAATATTAGCGCACCGCTTATGGGGGTTCACTACCATTCCCCGTGGGAAAGAAAGTAATCCCCCACAGGCATTAATACCAGACTCGTAGTGGGTCCAGTTGTCAAGGGTGTCCAATGGACATCGAGGTGGTTTAGTGGGTATGCCCTGCTTCCCGTCGGTTGAGTTCTACACACGCCTCTCAATTGGCCATTGTAAAAAAAGGAAAAATCGCTTCAGTATTGTGCGCTTGTTATAAACATTCAGAATGGTCCAAATATTTTCGCGTTAATAATTTCTCATCTTCCACTCAAAATCAAAATCAAAATCAAAATAATCTATGTTCAACATAGACCTTTACAGGCACTTATTGACGTCAACAAACAAAACAAAAGCTTAAAAATAAACAAAAACCTTGTCCGTACGTACGAATAAGGAAAAAAAATATTGACTCGACACCTACATAACGAAGTCAAGTTGCGTTGATCCCACGGCACTTTGTGTTCTTTAAATTTTATATTTGTTTGATAACAATAAGTCAAACTTGAATAAGTCTGTGTTGTTAGATTATTTTGATTTATGTTTCACAATATTATTACATACACAATAGGTTCCTTCCAAATGTATGCGCTCGATAATTTTTGTAGGTAAATGTTTCTAATAATAATAATAAGAAAAAAGGTTTTAAAATAGTGTTACGAACTTGGCCTTAACCTACCACGCATCCATCCACGTTGCACGCTTGAACAATACGGGCATTATCTATGCAAGACATCGCGGGTCAGCGCGACCTAAAACGAGCAACGCCGGGGCGGTTTTAATATTTCCAACTGGCAACAATACAGCGCCTCGGCGGGCGAGACGATGTCGGACAAAAAATTAAACAACCTCTTTAATGTTTTCAAAGGTCGCGTAATGCTTTACTCGTGGCTTTTAAGTTTTAATGTAGTGCTTTTTTTTGTTCCCCTGAGGAAAATGCATTAAGTTGCATACCCCGGCTGTGGCGAGCCGGCGGTTATGTGGGGCTCTCCTCCCCAGAAGGGGGAGGCCTACCCATGGCCTTCCTCAGGCATGTAGGGAGCCCCCGGGAACACCAAGCTACTTCCGGGAACTCCCAGCCTCCGCTCCCCCGCCGATACAGGGGAGCCCTCCCCAGGGGAGGTTACAGTACCTCCCCCGCTCTCCACCACCGACGACGCCCTCCGGTCACGGAAGGGGCGTGGTCCCTCTCGGGTCGCCGTACCCGCGGGCGCGATTTCCTAGCACCCGCCGGCGACCCGCGGCGGCGCCGCAGCTATGCTACCAAGCCCGGCGTCGCCTCCTTCTGGAGCATCACTGCTTCACAGAAGGAGGCTACAGCCCTCCAACCTCCCTCGTCCGCCAGCATTGTCGCAATCAATGCCGGCGGAGACAGATCTCGCCCGATCTCTGCGACTAAGACTCGGCGTTCGGAGGCCCACACGAGGCATTCCGCCAGCGTGTGCTGAGCCGAGTCGAGGTCGGATTAATGTAGTGCCTATGATTTAGATTGTAAATACTATGAACCTTAAAGTGAGCGGTGTGGTAATTAAGACCGACTTTTTTTGAGATGTTAAAATTGCCTTGTCCGGCTTAACAGCCGGACAATGCAGTACTGGCTGCAATGCTGACGCATTGCAGCCAGTATTTTTTTTATCGCCCCACACTAGCATTTTTAACCTGTGTCGTGGGACAGCAACAGACATAGAAATCTCACATCCACAAACAACCAGGCAAGAACAAATTTTTGTAGGTCCGATTCTTCGACATAGGCCTCCCCCAAGGATCCAACGACTTCCTAGGATCTTTGCCAAATCATCGGTCTGTTTATGGAAGTTTTAGCGGGAGTAAAGGTATATATATAAATTCTATATTAAATAACTTGTATATTATAATTAATGAAAAACACATTGGTACATGGCAGGTTCTAACAGGACTTCACTATTTAAGCGATGTATTCTGAAGAATTTTTTGATGTAATGTCTAAGTGCACATTCTATCATCGCACTGCTCGCTATCGGCAGGGTGTTCATCGTCATATGCTCCTCCTGCACACTCTATGACTGTGGAATGAGCTCTTTACTTAAGTTTTCTCAGAGAAGTATAGTATGAGGTTCTTTAAGAAGGGAGTAAATAGACTCCTAATTGGTTGGCGAAGCGTTTGTAATGCTCTGATCTTGCAAACATTCACAGTCTACCTTGACTGCTTACTCTAAGGCGCAAGCCTTTTCGGCACCATAATGGTATGAAAAGAGCCAGTGCTGAAAACAAAGCTCCTGCGGCACTTTTACAATATTTTATTATATTCACTGAGAAATAATCCTCATTTACAAGCTCACACCTCTACCGCAGTAGTACAGCTAAAATATGATTTGAGCTCAAAGCGAATGTACAATGAAAGACAAAATTGGACTTTTCTCTCGTCGCTTAAGAATGAAATAAAATCGTACAATAGCAGTTTTGCTTTAATATTTCCCCTGCGCAGAGCAAAGTGTTATATCTCGGAATGTAAGAATTATTTGCTCTTGCGTAGCACTTTCTGAACTTTGATAGTGGTTGGAAATGGATCTTACGGTTGTGAAATTACTTTTAAATTCTGTATAGTGCATAGGTACAGAAAGTATTCAATTAACTCTACTAGAATTAACTTTTGTTTCTTTGTACACGGGTATTACTAAGCTGGATTTGTATTTCACAGCATCACTGTCTCTCACGACAAGAACAAAACTGACAAGGACGACGTCAGCATGCTCTTGCCAAGGATGACTTTACGATGAAGTCCGCGTGTTCGTTATTGATTCCATGGGCATTATAACTTTACAAAAACATATACAGCCGCATATTATGATCAAAACACAAGCGTCAAGTGAAAAATCACTGTCCCGCCAGCTTAAACATGACAGACGGCCAGGCGCGGGCGCCGCGCGACAAATTGTCGCAACGGTCTTACTAATTACCGGTGTCGGTCCGTGCGACCTACGCGCCAGGTGAAGGGTTAAGCCCCCTATTTTTTATCGCCTGAGCACCAGCGACTCAATGGGGTTATTTGTATCGCGTTAAATAATTAAAGCGGCGATGGAACGGTTGTTTATCGAAGATGACACCCATTGCTTAAAAGTATTCGTACTCAAAATTGAAAACTCAAAATCATTGTTGCCACAATCGGGTGTCATAAATGTACATTTATTAATATAGAAGTAATACTTGAAATAAATATTTTAAATGACTATTTTAGATTCTTTCTAAGACAATGGGTCCTTTGTAAGGCGTGCGCGGATATAGATCCAACGCGTAGAGGCCATTTTAGCGTGGAGTGTACCAACTGAGTAATCTCCATTTGCACAATAACATATATATATATTATATATATATATATATATATATATATATATATATATATATATATATATAGAGGAGGCTTTGAGAAGGCAGATAGTTTTGAAAATTATATAAAAACCAGTATTAGTCTTATTGTGTGATGTATGAATCTTTAAATCGAAACGTAACGTGGCGATCAAGATAATAATTTTAAGAAGGTTTTAATTGACCTTTAAAAAAAATAAGAGTTAGTACTTATAAATTGTTGTACCACTAGCTTACTCTATTATTAACTAGCGGACCCGACAGACTTCGTCCTGTCAAAAAGATTTGTACAGTGGCAGTTTTTTGTTCCTAATTATTTTATAGATAATGTCGCATAGCCAACCAAATCGCAAAAAAAGTCTAAATGACCTATTACATTTTGTGGCTATTCAATTTTGGAACGTGACATTAAATCCTCCAACGATGTATTCTGTGCTCCAACGCACGCACGCACACTGTTTTGATAGATATGATTGAATTTCAACTATATGTAGCGTTAATAAAGCGCAAATTGACTCTTTGATGTTAGGAACACACCTTCATTGCTTAGACAACAGTGAGTGCTTGCAATATGAACTTTATACAATAACAATAAAGCTCAATTCGACTGTACGTTTTAGTTAGAAAACGTTTGCATAGGAAAATAAAAGGGCTGTTTTTAGGGTATTTCTGATAATTATTCGAATTTTCCTCATTGTAAAAACCCTCCTTGAACTTCAACGAACATTAACAAAAAAGAATTGGCCAAATTGGTCCAGGCGTTGTTGAGTTATGAGCTTACCAACACATTTTGCGATTAATTTTTATATATAAGATTACGGATTATGCAGTTACGGTACAGAGAAAAAATACAAAATACAACGAACTTCAAAAGCAATTATATCGCTCAACGTAATGCAACGTATGCATAACATGTGACAATCACACGCAACTATTTCAAATCAAAATCAAAATTAACTTTATTCAAATATGATTTTATGAAAAGCTCTTTTGAATCGGTTTTTTTTAAGCTTTATCAAAAGTAATAACAAAATGTACAATAATTATGTTGTTATCATACAGCGTACATATGTGTTTACAATTTATACGGGAAAACAAATATTTACACTTTAGAATGTAATGTCTTCAAATCAACACCAAGCATTGGCATCATTTAAATAATCATTGACTTTGTAATAGCACTTACTCATTAGCGTCTTTTAAAATGTACCTTGAACTTACGAGTATGAAAAGGCAACTCAGCTACACTATGTGGAATCTTGTTATAAAAATTTATACATTTGCCCATAAACAAATCTCTAGTTTTTTGTAGCTTGTACGTTGGAACGGCAAGTTTATTTTTAAATACTGTAATGTCTAACTAAAACAAATATCTGGGTGCTAGCACTGAATCCTTGGGAGACCAATATACGATAGTAGACGAAACGACGATGACGTTTTCCAGAAACGTAATAAAAATAAGTATTCAAATTAGTGTTAAAGATAATTAAAATTATAATTCCTAAAATCTCTCGCCGTATTCGTAGAGCACTCGCCGGTTTATTTCTGAATTGATGCATTAAAAACTTATTTGCCCCGAGGCCAAGTTAAAAGTAGATTAAAAAAGTAATGGCCGCTTGCTATAGATAAAAATGGGCGTCATTAGGGTTACCAAGCGTTGATCGGTTGTAGGATAATATAAATATGTGACAAGAAATTCACATTATTAAGTACTAAAATTAAACTACCTAACATATACATATGTATATGAATATGTATATGTATAAATATGTATATGTTATGTAGTTTAATTTTAGCACTGAATATTTTACAGTTTTATCTATATTATCTATGCTAGTTTTATCTGAAAATTCAGATCCATAGTTGAAGCTGGATAAATCAATAAATAATATCAAAATGCACGTGAGATGATGCATGTGAGACGTGAAAGGTAACAAAGGACATTTCGCACCAGCTCCAGGTCTGTCAACTGATGTCTTCGTAGAATTCTAGGCATTTATTGACCAGAGAAAATCTCCAACGAACACCTTTAGGAACGTTGTAATGAAGTCCGGATTGGCCAGCAGATCAAACGCCGTAAATGGAGTTGGATAGGCCACACTCTCTGAAGGCGTCCAAACCACATACCGAGGCAAGCCCTAGACTGGAATCCCCGAGGAAAGCGCAAACGTGGTCGCCCAAAACAGGCGACTGTCATTGGCGAAGCGAAAGCCATTAGAAAAACTTGAAGTGAAGTTCAAACAGTACGGGATGGAGACTCACTGTGGATGCCTTCTGCCCCATCTAGGGGAGAAAGGATCTTAATGATGTTGATTAAAAAGCACACACAGGTGCACAAGCATTCACACACTATGTGCGTTTACATCAATATAGTATTGAGTATTTTATTAAGGTATATTTTTTGGAGGGTAGACACTCAACTGACTAGACGTACTTAAATCAATAAACATTTAATTTATTAATTAATATTAATCTATGCTTGTAATTTTAGTAATTTTTATGAATAATTAAATATTATTACCATTTACTTGCCGGTGAGTGTTATCACTGCTATAACAAAACAATTTTCTACATAAAGAAATTACTGAAATCACTGTGTCAAATTAAACATTTTACTTCACTTGTGTAATATGGAAGGCCTTCAAGAGACCATTGAAAGGCTGCAACAGGTCTTTACGCAAAGTATGGATGCCTACGAAGGTAAGCTTCAGGCTGCAGCTCCTTCGGGTAATGTCAGCAATCTTAGTGTTGAGTTTGCAGCATTCAGAAGTTTTATTATGTCCGCCATACAATGTCTGCAGCGACAGGTCAGAGTAGTAGCTAATCAGCTAGATACTATTGAAATGCGCAGCCGTCGTAAAATGCTACTATGTCACGGAGTGCCGGAACAGAAGAACGAAGACACCGCTGCTGTAATGGCCAAGATCATCGTAGACCAAATAAAGCTGTCTGGTTTTTCTGTGAATGATATTGGACGCTGTCATCGCATGGGGCATAATAAGGAGGCAGACAAGCCGCGACCCATATTGATCAAGCTGCGGGAACACACTGTACGAGAAAGAATCTGGTACGCTAAGTCGGCTTTGAAAGGCACGGGCGTCACGGTTTCGGAGTTTCTGACACGGCCCAGGCATGAAGTTTTTATGGCAGCTCGTACAAAGTTCGGCGTAAGCAAATGTTTCACACAAAATGGAATCGTCGTCGCGATTAATGCCCATGGTAAGCGATTTCGTTTTACATCTATGGCCGAATTAAACTCAATTGCTGGATCTAATATCATGTCGGATGCGGGGAAATCGGTGCCAAGCACATCCAAAGATTCTACGGTGCTGACAAAACAGAGACGAGCGGCAAGAAAATGACGGTGATTTCGCTAGTTATTAATTTACTTTCGTCTGAACTTTATTATTATCCGCGCACCCTCACCTCACTACTTTTATTTTATTTTTGTTCACCCACTGTTTTACTTAAATTGTGCGAATATTTCATTTTAAAATACCTTATTTACAGAAATAGTTTATCATTTGACAGTTGCGTGCTGTTTGTTTGTATAAGAATGTCAGATGTCACTGCCACCTGTCACAGACTAGTAGATTTGGACTGCGGTCCGTTTTATACCAATATGCGCTATTGATAACGTTGACGTTCCACACAGCCCATACTGAAATGATTATAGATATTATTTGTGCAACTCCGACAACTCCGTCCGCTTCGTTTGTAGTTAGTAATGTGAACAGTTTCTTATTATTTGACTGCAAATATTTTTTATTTGTATCATTTTTTTATTTTTTTTTTTTTTTTCTTCCATCCAGGGTAATTCAAATTTTATTCTTATTATGTTGTTTATTTTCATAGATCTAGTAGTTTTGTAAGGATTTTCTTGCTTTACGAGCATGGACATATCTATCGACATACGCATCCCCCTTTGCACAATCTATAAATATTTATTAAAATTTAACAACTAAAATGTAACTAAGATGTATCTCAGCTCTTTTTGTTTTCTGGGGGTTCTGTGCTTGCGATGCAGTTCAGGTGAATGTCTGGATTGTCTAGTTCCATGCTTGAAATTTTTGTATCCTTTTTACCACATTAACCGGCAGGTTGTTATGATTAAGTCGCCAGACTCAATTATTTTAGAGTGTATATTGTATATTAAACTTAGAACCTATATAAGTACCTGTTTATATTTACTTCTTATATTTTTTATTATTATTAATGAGCTATGTCTGATACAAGCTTCAGTAGTGATGATGGAGATTACTTATCATTATCAAATCATAGTCAAAGTAGTAGTGTGGATAGTTTCGTAAGTATTCCGTCACTTTTTGACTCAATAGAAACTCAATTCTCTGATGTCCCTAATAATTTCAATGTTGTTCATATCAATGCCCAAAGTGTTCCAGCCCATTTTATTGATATGCAGGCATTTCTTGTACATAAAAATATAGATGCTGTATTAGTCTCCGAATCTTGGCTTAAACCCTGCTTGCCATCTACTTCCTACGGTTTACCTGGTTTTAGACTCATACGTAATGACCGCATTGGCTCACGAGGTGGTGGGGTTGCTATCTACCTACGTGAACATATTGCGTTTTCTGTCATTAGCACCTCCAGTCAGCCACCTCCTTCTAATGCAGGTGAGCATCTGTTAGTCGAAGTGGTTCTTATCACACGCTAAGATCCTTCTCGGAGTTTACTACAGTCCTTCCTTAAATATATCTTTTTTCAATAGTTTTGAAAGCTTATTGGCTGATTTTACACCTTCTTACAATCACTCAATCATCATGGGTGACTTCAATACGTGCCTACTCAAACAAGACCGCCGTGCTTTATCCCTTTTAAATTTAATTAGTTCCTGTAATATGCATATTCTGCCTCTCAATGCCACTCATCATGCACCTAATTGCTCACCCTCCCTTCTCGATCTAGCAATTGTATCGTCTCCACAGCACGTTGTCAAGCACGGTCAATTTCCAGCTGATGCCTTCTCATTTCATGATCTCATCTACTTGTCCTACAAAATTCGTCCTCCAAAAGCTAAGCCCAAATTGATTCTTCAGCGCAATTTTAGTGGCATGGATCGTGAAGCTTTTTTGAATGAAGCACGTGCCATTGATTGGTCGCCGGTGTTTGATGCGACTACTATTGACGATCAAGTGACTATATTTAACGAGACTATTATCAAATTGTATGATAAGCACGCACCTTATCGGTCTATTAAAGTCAAACATCTTCCGGCACCATGGCTCACTGATGATATAAAGTCTCTGTTGCGCAGAAAGGCGGCTGCTAAAGCGAAATACAAGTGTCGTGCCACTGAGTACAACAGGGAAGCTTACATCAAAATCCGGAATCGCTGTAATGTGGTGTGTAGGGATTCACTTCGCCGCCATATCTTTAACTCGGTATCAGATGAAAACCCAGCCAAAGTCTGGAAATTTTTGAAATCACTAGGGATTGGTAAAACAAGTGATGGTAATATTCCTTCTGGTGTCAGCTTAGATTCTCTCAATAACCATTTCTCATCGTCGGCTGAAATGAGGGATTCAATAAAAGCCGATACAATACGCCAATGTTTAAATATACCAGTTCCCGCCTATTCTCCTTTTCTATTTGAGCAATTATCCATTGGTGATGTTAAGAAGAGCCTATTATCTATTACTTCTAATGCAGTAGGCAGTGACGGCATAACTAGAAATATGTTAGTACCTATCCTAGATATCATCCTTCCTGTTCTTACGTTCCTATTTAACGGTTCCCTTTCAATGGTGTTTTTCCATCTGCGTGGAAAGATTCGCATATACTCCCTTTGCCTAAAGTCCGCAATCCTAAGCTTCCCATAGATTTTCGTCCTATCTCTATTTTACCCTTTCTATCAAAAGTCCTCGAGCGTCTGGTTTACAACCAGCTCAGTAAATTTCTATCTCTTCATAACCTTTTTAACCCTCTCCAATCCGGCTTCCGTCCAGGCCACAGCACTGCCACCGCTCTCGTCAAAGTCACTGATGACATTCGTCTTGGTATGGAAAATGGACAGCTAACACTACTGACATTACTGGATTTCAGTAATGCCTTTAACACCGTAAACTTTGACGTGCTTCTTGCCGTGATGCGCTCTCTTAACATATCACCAGTGGTGAATGATTGGTTTCGCAATTACCTATACGGTCGCAGGCAGTGTGTTCGCCTTGGGGAGAGCTTCTCTCCCTGGTGTGTAACAAATGTCGGTGTTCCTCAAGGCGGCGTTCTATCACCTCTTCTCTTTGCCATCTTCATCAACTCAGTCTCTCTTAAACTTTCTATGTCATACCACCTTTATGCTGACGATCTGCAAATTTATTGCCAATCCCCATTCCCGAATCTGAACAGTGCTGTGCATCTCACTAACACCAACCTCCAATGTATTGCGGAATGGAGTTCTTCGTTCGGGCTCCATATTAATCCGGTGAAGTCACAAGCAATAATAATAGGCAGCTCCAGACTAGTCTCTAGAGTGGATTTGTCTTCCCTTCCAAATGTTGTTTTCGGTGGTGTCGACATTCCTTTTAGCAAGACAGTAAAAAATCTCGGTGTGACCATGGATAGCACACTCAGCTGGGGACCGCAAGTCCAAGCTGTAAGCCGTAAATTATTTGCTTCGGCTGGTTCATTAAGAAGACTACGTAACTTCTTACCTATTGCTACTAAAATTGCGTTAGCGCAGTCTCTGCTACTTCCTATTCTTGATTATGCTGATGCCTGCTATCTCGATCTCACGGAGGACCAGCTAAATAAACTTGAGCGCCTTCAAAATTTTTGCATAAGGTTCATATTTGGATTGCGCAAATATGACCATGTTTCCGAATTTCGCTCTAAGCTCAAGTGGCTTCCTATACGCTTTCGCCGGAACACTCATATACTTTCACTTCTTTACAATATACTATTCTCTCCCTCTTATCCACAATACTTAAAAGAACGTTTTAATTTTCTAAGCAGCTTCAATTACTCGTTAAGGTCATCAGAGAATTTAACTCTTGAATTTCCCAAACATAGCACCAGTTTCTATAGTTCCTCTTTTACTGTGCAGGCCATTCGGCTGTGGAACTCTCTCCCAGTTTGTATTAGGCGTGCACAAACGGTACATTCTTTTAAAAACCAAGTCAAGGAATACTATTTATCCCTTTAGCTTATACGATCGTTGCGCTACTTATTATCAGCTTGTATTACGTATTATATTTATCAATTTTAGATTTCGTTTTTTTTCGCGTTTCATCTTCATACATACATTTATTTATAAATTAAAATTATATATTAACATAAAGTAATTCTGTAAGTCAGTTAGCTCATTATTATTTGATTTTAGGTATGTTTAGTCAGTATATTTTTAAAAATTATTTGTTAATATGTAAGTATCTTACACCCCCGTTTTTCCAGTTTTTTATATCTCTCCGTCCGTAGGTTGTCTGGAAGAGATCGCTGTTTGAGCGATAAGACCGCCAATTGTACTAATAATTTTAAGTGTATTATGTTATTTTCTTCTCTCTGTTTTGTGGTGTATGTACAATAAAGTGTTATCTATCTATCTATCTATCTATCTATATGATGTGGAAATAAAAGAGATTTGCGAATTTCACGTTTATTAATATGTTATGAATAATACCTATAGTCTGCTAGCGTACTAACAATTATTGCTTTTTTAACTTAGATTAAGAATTAGGTTTGAATTAGGTTAGAATGCATACTATCACGCCGTTGCTTTACGTTAGATAATTATAGTGTTAATTAACCTAAAAATTGTAAAATGTGTGTTTGCATTGCTATGTTCCCATTTGAGAGTTAAGATAGAAAAACAAATTACTAGGTATGATTTCATCTTTCAAGTTTTTAACTATATATATATACCTTTGAAAGTAACTAATAAGGATATTTGGATTATTATCTATAAAATCAAATTTATGTCTCTAGAGCAAATCGTGTGGTTACCCCACATAACCCTTTCAAAATTATGTCCCATGACTTCGGTCTATAACGAGAATAATAACCTATTTTCTACACATCCTCTTCGTAATGATCTATTTGTTCGGGGGACAGTTTCTTTTCTATTTTGACGCATAATATATCGAGCGTGTCAACTTCTTATAGTTTAGCTGTAGTTTTGGGGTTTGTCACAAACACAGTGTCTCTCTTTAACAGGACTCTCAGTAAATTGTTAGTTGTTCATATGTGACCTTTTTTGTTGGATGATTTTTTTGCGAAGTTATAACCAATTACATACATCAGTACACAAAAGTTAAAAAATAAATTCTTAATATATATATATATAACTTAGTTTAACCTGTGGATGAAATAAGTGTTACCTGTAACAAAAACAATCAGAAATGTAACATTGTCAAATTACAACGGAACAAGTAAATCTTGATGATTAATAGAACATATTTAAATATTCCTTACGCTTACACCAATAAACCTAGCCCAAAGTAAGCTCTGTAAGGCTTGTGTTATGGGAACTAGGGTCACGGATAGACATACATATATTATATATGTATATATATTTTAACAACCATGACTAATGATAATTAATGAAAATAACGCAACATTAAAGTTTATATCTCCGAACTGGTGTAGCAATAAAATAAATAAATAATGCACAATGGAACCCTGTAATTTCACTGTCTTTCATACACTTGATAAAGCAGTACATAAAGCAACGGGAACACTGCTATACAAAAAGGAAGCGGTTTACGATTTACGAGGTATTAAAAAAAACTACTTACTAGATCTCGTTCAAAATAATTTTTGTTGGTAGTTTTTATAGTAATGTACATCACGTTTTTTTTAGATTTTTCATTTTCTTATTTTAAAAGTTAGAGGGGGGGGACCTACTTTTTTCCACTTTGGAAGCGTCTGTCACGCTAATTATTCGGTTTAGAAAAAAACATTTTTTTGAAATCTCGATATCATTTTTAAAGACCTATCCATAGATACCCCACACGTATGTGTTTGATGAAAAACCAATTTTTGAGTTTCAGTTCTAAATA